>OX387216.1:11143869-11756639 GCA_947561695.1 Tyria jacobaeae
ATGCTCAAGCAATATACAAACTTATCATTTGACTGTTATCCTCATATTAATTTCAAGTCAAAAAAAAAATGTCTGCCAATATAACAGTGCTACATTCTGTGGAACTACTTAATTTTTAAATGCATACACATTCTAAAATATAAAGATCCACTCTACTAATATGCTGACATAACTAAAATCCATAAATTAATGATTTATTTTTATCAGTTGGAGTTATCACAGATGTTTTAGAGATCGTTAATTCTTAAATGGTAGGAGAATTATTGGTAGTATATAGGTACAAATCTTAGACAATAATAAATAAATGATTATGTGTCTATTATGGCAATTGTGATGAATATTGCAGCCAATAAATAAATATTTTATTTCATAAAACTACTAGTATAAATTTTATAAAATAAATCTATTTACCTATGTTTTTATCTTCAAAAAGATTTGATTTTGAATACTTGCACATATTATTTCCGAATTACATAACGCTAAGTTATTATATTTGAAAAAGTTACCAATGCTTCAATAAAAATATTATCAATGAATTAAGAAAATTTGATCTTTGTGTAAGTATTTCTACATAATCTTATCATAATTTATTTATTTACAAAAGTTATATATTCTGATCCGAATAGTTATTTATGTATATGTAGATGCAAAATTTTGTTAAATACATTACTGTATATCATAAACTATTAAATCGAGCGCATAATTTTTGCGCAAGACTTCAGAATCTCTAAAGTACAGCCTAAAATCGTGTCGCTAAAACTCTCTTAGTCTAATTACCATTGCGATAGGTGAGAATACTTAATAAAGATACGTGTATATATAAATGACCATAAACTAATGAACACTAAAACATTGTACCTAGCACTTGGTCTCATACAATAGTCTGTTTGATTTACACGTACGTACGACTAGGGGTCTTATTACGTGTAAACGACGTATGCGTAGTTATTGCGACCTGAGGAGGGGTCAGTGTTGAGAGTCCGGCCCCACGTTATGAGAGGCGAGACGGTGCCCACCACGGGAGCAGCGCGATGCACTGCACTTTTTACGGGTCCCTGTAACAATTAATATTTGATCTTTAGTCTTTACAACCGTTGGTTACCTTTGCTAACACTGGCTGGACAAAAAAAAAACTACGACTGTCAGACAATTGATGATTATTCACACGCATTTTATACACGTTTTTCCCGACTTAAATAGGCTGCATACACCGGCAGAATAGATAATTAAATATATTTTGTACGAGTTTCTTGCTGATGGACAGACAGAAGTAGGTAAACCAAAGAGATATCTATTTATTGTAACCTAAACAGTTTTTTTCATTTGTTTTGAAGAGATAGTTCGCGCGCTAGTAATAATTTCCGTGTTTCGAAGGACTTAAAAAACGTACAAGCAACGGACGCAAAATACACACAAACTCAGGACAACTTTTTATGTATCACACAAATGTTTGTGTGGGGGAATCGAACCCTTTGGCTAAGACATCAGGGTCAATAACCAATAGACTAGTTGATAATTATTTTTTTCATGGCATATTGTCATAGTATGACTACAGAATTCTTTCAAAATTAAGACTGCTGGCTAGCCTATTATACGTAACCATATTAATGCTAAAAAGCGAACTAATGATAATGAAATACCATTACGAGTAAACAAACTGGAGATATTATTATAATTATGATTCAGTGGCATGCAAAACAAGCAATTAAATAAAAATCGGTTCCAATGGATATTATACATAATATATATATATAATATTGTTTCAACATCTCGACTTTTGTCGGTTTTATAGATACCCCGTCCCGTAACCTACGGGAAAAAGGATATTTATGTCCCTATTATTGTTCAAAAATTAATAAAGTTAATTATAAACGGTATGTATGAATAAATATATAAAAATTGAATGTGTAGTTTCGTTGTATGAGAGGAACCTAACTAGTGTGTATCTGTCGTGTGGTGTGTGTCAGGCGCTGCCATTCTCCTTCCCCGTCCTCGTCCTCTTCCCCTTCCTCTTGCCCGTAGAGTGTTCAATGTCTGATGTCTGTCCAGTGTATGAGATATGTTCAGAGGGTCCTGTATGTCTGATGATTGCGATATGTTTGACGATTGATGCGGGTCCTGTGAGTCCTGTGACTTCTGCATGTTTTGCAATTCCTGGGTGTTTTGTGAGTGTTGGTCCTGCATGTTGTGTATGAATACCGTATCTCCCAAAACTTTACTGAGTATGGTTACTGTGTGTATGGCTGCTTGTTTTTGAAGAATGGTAATGTCAATGGTGGTTTCTAATTTATCTATGTATTTCTTAATGTTTTTGGCAACTATTCCCGTTGCGCCTATAACTATTGGAATGACAGTCGTTTGTGTATTCCACAGACGGGTGACTTCATTTTTGAGTAGGTGGTATTTGCTCAATTTCTCAATTTCCTTAGCGCCTATATTGTAGTCAGATGGCACAGTGATGTCTATTAAAAATGTTTTATTGCTGGTTTTATCGATATATATAAGGTCAGGTCTATTGTGCGTTACGGTGATATCTGTTTGTACGGGCATTTCCCAAAGGATTTTAGTGGATTCATTTTCTTTAACTTGTGGTTGTGTAAGTGTTTCTAATATTGAATAATATGATATTAAATAATATAATAATTTAATAATATAATATTATGATTCAAATAAAAAGATAAGTGTCAAACCATCCCATTGCCTTGAAATTTCACTTAAAAACGTACTGCTGAACAAAAATAATGTATATATTACAATAATTTATATTATTTGAAAACTCAATCAAATATTTTTTAGGTATAAGATTTGTTGTTTATAATATTAATTTCTTTGATAAGTCTAATATGAAGTTAACGATTACCTTCTTATTAGAAACGCATAGCATACGTAGATATAGATGTGTTTTTTTGTAATAAATTAGACCAATCAACTGGTTATGGTCTTCCGTAAGTTCAAGAAACTATGCTGAAATACTTTGTATGACATGCTATCATGCTAAGATTTAGGGCTAGCACAACACTGACGCGAGATTAAAAAACTGCGAAAATATCCAGAAGTATTAATCAATCGGAATAGAATGGAACAGAACCGATGCTATTTATTTATATACTTACTGACCTATTATCATTCATGAAATCTAACACACATATACATCTAATACCCTTACCACTTACTAGTCGTTGTGAAATTTTATGCAGTTACCTGATATTTTACATAATAACCATTCAATGAATGTGATAGTTATACCTATATTACATAACCATGATTCTGATAAAATATTTCTAAGGATGTCTTAGATATTATACACTTGTAGATGTATTTTCCATTACGTAGTTATTTTATTAGACTTGTTACTGAATAGAGAAAGTTTATGAAACATTAGTATGAGGGTTAGTTAGTCGTCGCCTACATATTCTCTTTTCAAATTTTTACAATGGGGTTCTGGAATATTCACTGGATTAAGTATTTTTTTATATGACACATACTCATTAAATCTGTTTAGAATTTTGAACTATAATGTAAATAATGTAGGACGTAAATAATGATATAACTTTTTCTACTCTATAGTTGATAATTCATATAATTCCTCGATTAAAATTATATCTCAGCAAAAGAGAATAAGTAGGTGACGATGTATAGACACACCATGTTACCCATGAGGGAGGATCGCCGTCGACCCGAGCGGCGCTTACGCCGGCACCAACACCTGCGGCCCCGGCGCGCGCGCTTTTCCCCATGATTGTGAAGCCGAGCGCCCCGCCGCCCCGACGCATGCCCAACGCTGCCTACCGCAGGAAGAGAAACCGATTCTCCTGGACTCGCGTCTCTGGACTCCGAGGCACCTTGTTCCGCAGAACGGTCTGCGATTATGTGAGCTTCCATATTTTCTAGTGGTGATTCCGAACTGTAAACGAAACATGAAATATGATTTGAATTATTATTCAATTAGTAATGATGGTTTGCTATAACAGGAGCGATAGGTAATTGGGTCCTGTTTTTCACAACCATCAACCGAACCGACTTTTGGATGTGGGATTATAGATGTTGATTATATATGATTTTCCTGTTAAATTAAATGTTTCACGGTTGGGAGTTTCTTTATCTACGCCATATCGGAGTTTTTAGGTATTTGGGTAATCTTTTTGCTTCTGGCGAATGGTTTAATGATAAAAATACCCACCAGCTAGTCATATAAAAAACCAAATTCAGAGTATGTATTACTTCTTTAGTTCCGATGCACCTAGAAAAAGTTTCTTCAGATAACGTCGACACGTTTCATATGAATCCTAAATTACTTATTTATCTATACTTACAAGGCACTAATTGAGCAATATTCAGAGAGCTGGTCCATAGTGCATCCAATGACACAGCACTCATCAGCTATCCCTACTTGTCTTCTTCGCCGTGCTACTGAACCCTGCTGTTCCACTACTGAAATAAAAACAAACTGTTTATTTATCCTCATTCGTGTCTCTAGACTCGTGCATAACACTAAAAACATTAACCAATCAACTAACGAAACTGATATTATTACTAACTTTCTTGAATTAATAAAGTAAATATGTCTATTAACTTACTAGCCAATTCTTAATAAGGACATTACCAACCACAGACAACGCAAGCATGCGTACGATTTGCATAAAAATCAAGCGTGTCGTGTTTTAAGAGCCTATTACGACGTACACTGTTCAGTAGGTAAAGTTAAACAAAGGGATCAGCATCGGGATTGAACGGCATACGCATTTAATTAAAACTCCCACTATACAGATATGTATATACCTATTTATCCGCATAGTTATAAATCGGTATAATAAAATTGTAACGGGCCGATGTCTGTACAGTTGTTGAAGAAAAGCTAATATGATTGGGGTCTTTATTAGAGTACAGAAGCCAAAACAACAGTTTCTAGAATTTTTGTCTGTCTGTCGGTCTGACTATTTGCGCTAAATTACTATGTAGTTTTCACAGAAGTATTACTTTAACTTAAAATAAAGGGTCCTGTTTACTGCGTCTCTGCATAAATAATAAGTACCTGGATGACCGATGAGCTTTGCTCGGTATTTTTTTTTTTTCGTAAATCGTCTAAAAGAACGAAAAAAAAAGTAAAATAAAATAATCATTAGGACTCGAACCGGGGTAATCTGGTAACGGGACCGCCTTATTTCCCATCTGACCTATTACAAATTTACCTTCGTATTCTAATGTAATTCGTATTATAATGTAATATTGTAGCAGTTTTTCATTGCCTGAAAACACGGATAAAACGACGTTTTCTAAAAATGAAACCTAGCTAGATCGATTTACCGGCCTTGAAATCCCCTGCATACAAAATTTCATGAATATCGTTGGAGCCGTTTCCGAGATTCAGATTATATATATACAAGAATTGCTCATTTAAAGATATTAGATATAGGTACTTGATTCTATTGTATTCTATTGTTACACGCGTACGAAGTAGCGGGCAAAAGGTAGTGTAGATATAATTTCTTCAGACTTTCTTGTATCAGAAAACTTGTTTTTGTTTGTATGTCCACACACTTATCGAGTTTTTTGCTATTTATTACAGCGACTGACATATGGATGTGATTTGCAGCTTGAACTAAGAATGGCGATAATGTTACCGGCTATCTACACCTCTTAGGACATGAGAAATTCTTAGGTGCAGTTACGTTATACATCAGTATTTGTCGATAAGGGTCTATATTATTTACATTCTACTCTTCTGGTTTGTGGCTTAACTTCGCTTATGTTTTATGGATATGTACTTATGATCTTGGATTTATACCATAGTCAAGCAAATTATTTTATGTACTAGGTTTTGGTTGATTTTGCCCCATCCCGATACAGCCAGTTGAAACTGTCCCAAATGACCTAGCTATATATTGCAACATTGCAAAGGACAGTCATATGGATTCACTTATTTTGATGATCAATGCTTGGTTCTTAAGTATTTCCTCTCCTCTCTTCTCATTTGCTTATTTAAGCTATTACATCGCCATTTTATTTGCTATTTGCACATTATTAATTGCTTTAAATACAAAATAATTATCAGTAACCATGATTACAAAACGACATCAGCACCTCGAACAGTTAAAAAAGAAATAAAATCTACATCAGCTAAGTTATTATAGCGATTACATACAATTGTTCAACAAAAATATATATAAAGAATAATATATATATAAATAAAAATATATATAAATATATTTTAAAACAGAAATGATCGAATTTTTATTTTTCTGCTGCTGAAACCTACAAGTATCTGGGTATATCACAGTCTGGCCACTTGGTTATGTCTATCCAAATACTCACTGTTTGCAAGACGAGAACAACCAGAAATATTATACTAACAAATAAAATGTATTGGTATTATAACTACAACGTTGTATTACACAATTATCCAAAATAACTGTTTCCCACGATTACAAGTCCACACGAGTCAAAGAGTGATAAAGACGATAAACAAATAATATTTACACATTGGCCGTGTCATTGTACACTCAGTACACTTGTAATTAAGTGTACCACCGAGCGTGTTCGCCGAAATCAGGGATAAGGCGGCAATGTAGCAATCGAAACATGTCTACTGACATTAAACAATTTTGGTTTGTGTACAGTTAAATTAACATAATGAAAATACAACTCTACGATTTTTGTTACTGGTACCTTATAGTTTTGCTTCATTCGGCAAAGGCACCACGCTCTTGGCTTCAAAAGATTCCTGAGATAGTACTCAGGAATCTTTTGTAGTATTTTGGCCAAGTAGTATTTTGCATAAGTTTTAGATGTAAAGGTGTCTTAGCTTGATAAATTGTTACTTGTAGGTAGGATATAGGCTATTTTTAAACCCCAGCCTAAAAAAGGAGGGGTGTTATAAGTTTAATGTGTGTGTATCTGTATCTGTTGTGGATCACAACTCCTCAACGGGTGAACCTTGTTTTGGTTGTTTTTTTTTGTTTCAAAATTGACTCCAGAGTGTTCTTATCTAAAAATTCAAGAGTATCTGTTCAGTAATCAGGTTTTTTCTAACTCTTGTTGAGATTTTTGATTCGAGGGTATTGTTTATAAATACTTGTTCCTATAAAATTCCTAAAATATAATTTACTGTAATTTACTTTTTATTATAATAATACTTGTATGCTGATAAGGAATATCATCAAATAAAAAAATGTCAAACTAACTTATCATTCACCAAAATTTCGGAGGCATCTAAACGTAGCAGGCGTCGACCCAGTTTACTTGTGCCAAGAACTCGTACTAATTACATTATAAAAATATCACTTACGAAGGAGCACATATTTATATTTATTTACCGTTTGATATTAAAAATATTAGGACGTTCAACGTCAACTGTTGATATAAAAATGTTGTTTTTTTTTTATCCAAACATTATTATAATAATCCGGTTAAAAGTGTTGAGCGGGTGTTGTAGACCGGGGCGGGTTGACCTAGAAACCCCCACTGGTCATAACCTCACAGTGAAGTGGTATGTCGGACTCGAACCGACTAAAACCACACGTTGTTCCGTTACGAGTGGGTCTATTGCAGAGGACCCGGGTATACCCTAAGAAGAAATCTTCCTAGAACCCCTGTAGACCTTGGAAAGGACACCGTGGAAAGCGGGGGGCCTAGCCCCCCTCCAGCTTAGACAGGCGCGAACAGAACACGACGTGTTACCGTCTCAGGCCTGATTCTGCTAGGGTAACGGGCAGCCCGATCCACTACGAACCAGCACTCATGAAGCTCGGAGGTCATTTCGCGCCCTCCGGCGCCTGTTGCGTCCTCTGCGGGACGAGAGAGTGCTAGTCCTCTCCCGTTTCAGTTCCGCTCCGTACAATTTTATTTTTTGTGCCATTTTTATAGATAATCCGTACCATTACTATAAAAACTCTATATAAAAACGGGCAAAAAGTTATCAATATCGAGCAAAAACGCTAAAAAAAATTACGTTTGTGATCCCTGACCCTTTAAATATTTATTTTATTCTATTTTTTAGTTATAACGGCTTTTGTTGTTATAAGGGCAACAGAAATACCTCATATGTGAAAATTTCAATTGTCTAGCTATCACGGTTCATTAGATACAGATATTCATGATGGACGGACAGACGGACAGCGAAGGATAGGGTCCCGTTTTACCCTTTGGATATGGAACAACAAAAACGAAGACAACGATTACTATAAAACTTATGTAATATATAAGTTTGCACCGATATGTGTTATAATTACTCTTGGGAGAGTAACCCTACTTTGTTGCTTTATCCAATAGTACATAGATCATTGGTCAGTACTATATTATGTCTATATAATTTTAATATGAAGCAGTCTGATTTTATTAAACTGCAAGTTTTTAAATGGACAACCTATAGGTTGTGTGGTAACAAGGTTTTCTTACTAAATACACTCAAAAAAATTAAAAGCAGCGCCTTAGTATACTTTAAAAATATAAAAATCTTTGCATTCCTTCCATTTGCATTTGTGCTACGTAAGCACTATTGCATATTCTATGCTTTGCATACAATTTTGAATAGTTAAAATGCTCCAGGGGAGGGAAATGCTACATGGGGAGGTAAAGGTTATATGTAAAGCATTTTATTATTATTCTAATCTTCAAATGCAAGTGTTTAAAACACCTCAGGCTACCCCTTAGGGATACAGGTGTGAGCGTATGTACGAGTATGTACATATATACATACATAAGTACATTATAACTTTTACCTCCCCGAGTCCCTAACACACACGTGTTAGGGACTCGGGGAGAAGAATTTATGAGGCAGCGGTAGCCCTATAATTTCTCCTATATTAGACTGCTTATTTTTTAGCGAGTAACTATTTCTACTTATTATTAAATTGGCAGGCATTTAAAAAAAAATATAAGATCGAATTCTGTGTCGATCTTTAGCGTTGTGTTGTTAAATATTATTACCAACGATAACGATAATATCGATGTTGCTTTCCGGATATAAAACTTAGGATTAGTTTATACTTGAGTTCTTCTTAATCTCATTTACACATAGAATAGGATGAGTTTTTTGTTATATGTTATGTCTGTTTATGTATTAGGTGAAAATCACTATGCAAATACAAGTTATATTTTAAACGAAATAATATTTTTCTTTACTTCCGATTAATAAGACAGTTTGAAGGCAAATGTAGAGAGGCCTCTAATAAGGTACTCAAAGTTTAATGATAGTACATATACTATAAATATTAACATCAATATACCAAAGTACTATTAATAAAAAACGAATGTCCAGTGAATGTGGACACACTTTTTCCATTATTTCCTAATTTATAGTCATTTTTAGAGTAAAAACCGTAGCGACATCTTCACAGTTACGCGTGTATTTATTTTATATATTTACGTACCTGTTGGTACATCCCAGGAAGGACTGTTGTAAGCGTGACAGACTTTGGTCATAAATTCGCTGAGTTGACGACCGCAGATCTTTAAAGGGGCAGTAGGCGCTGCGTCAGTCGTGCTGTCCCACAGCACTGCTGCTGCCAGAACAGCCAATTGTACAGCCTTGTTAACTAGCATATTGAATATCCTGAAAAGCAAAATAAAATGTTTTGATTTATTCCAACATTTTAAAGTTATCCATCCTCTGAAACACCGAACACTTAATGTGCGTAACTTGAGCAGGATTTCTGTTTTTATACGTAAAGGGAAGACATGTAACTTGATATCGGCACCGCCCAGTTGATACCAGATACGCATCACTCGAAGGACTTTTCATTTCCGAAGTGCATTACTGAATAGTCAGTGAAATGCACATTTATCAATTTATATAAGGAAATGAGTGATTAAGGTACGATACAAGAAATGAAATATGAATTTAATACCCTACCTCGTGGTGGTGTGGACGCGTGGTAAAGTTCAAGCGTGATACTGATATTGGCGTGAAATGTTATCAACTGTATGTAATTAATTTAATTCACGATGTTTACTGATGGTGGAGCTAAGTATTGTAAACAATAAATATCGGTACCGTGGTACAAGTTAAAGTCCTTGGACCATATCATGTGGGAATATTGCTACACTATACTATATTTTGTCAATCAGATCGCCGGCTTCGCAAGCCACTTATTTTTCTATACCTTCTTTTATATGATGAGATCTTTTCGTTTCACTCGCCTTTTCTAGAAACATTGGTTGGCACTCGTGCGATAGCGATTTTATAAAAATAGTTATGTTGCGCACTAAGAATTTAAATATGTTATACATATATGTACTTGTGTTGAGTGCTTTTCAGTTTAAGTTTGATTGATTAAGGAACAAACTTTGAAAATCACGAAAATATGTAGTGTATACTTACCTAAAATGATGGAGCAAAAGCATTTTTCTGAAGATTTTGCATTTTGCAAGAGAAGCATGATTTATGCTTCGTAGAAATGGCATATTTCTTTGTGAAATTAGCTATCTAAGAGAAAACAAATCTAAATACTTGCACTGCTAAGCACGAATCTGCTGCTCCCCTCTTTTTCATAACTTTTCTGTGTAAATGTGGTTTGTCTACTGCATAATTTATAATTAATCATATCTTTACATAGTCACATATGTTTTTATTGTGTTATGTTTACGTTACAATTATACAGATCGTTGGGTGTTGACGTCTTATTACTACAAGTTTCGATACATAAATATATGTGTAGTTCCGAGTATTCAGACGCGTATTTGTAGAAAAAATCAAGATGTTTACTGACTTATATCGCTTTTTTTTTTCACAAAGCTTTATTAGTTCAATAAAAATACCTAATTCCAAAAAGTGCCCGGATTAAGGCCATAAGATGGCCCCCTATAATGTATATGGGACTAAATTATAATCAGCAAAATGTGGGCATTAATTAAGCCTCAGCTACACCTTCGGGGATACAGGAGTGAGTGTATGTATATATGTTTAAGTGTTCTGTTTAGTGAAGTATGTATATACTTTAATTACATACTTGAACTAATTTTAATGGTAATGTTAGGAAGTCTATCCATTTATTTATCTGTATAAAGAAGTAACTGGATTATGAAATTCTGTTTTAAAAACTATTATATTAGTCCATATTTATGTCTGATGGATGTTACATGTATATCATTCACTTGTCGTATATGCTTTTATATTACAAATGTTTTAGAATATTGAAGCAATACGACACTTAGTTATACTAGCGTTAACGTAAAAATACTGACACTTTCATTCACAAATATTATTTGATAAGTAGATATTGGTATCGAATGCCATGCGTGTAGTATTAAAATAAAAATGACTAATGGTGATGATTTCACTTCACCTTACTAGTTCATAAAAATACAAATCAGTTACTTCCTTTGATAAATTGTCATGATGAGAGTATTCCAGGGTGGGTGCCATATTATATCGTTTTGTCCACATCGCACTGTAATGAATGTTTGTACATAACGCATCGAGGACAAGTTCTATTTATAGACTCTTAAGAGGTTGGTACAGAGACACTAACGTACTAGCAACGTGAGAGTTAAGTTACAATCTCTTAAACAAATATAGGTACATGTATCATCAAAGGTTTATATCGCTAGTTGTACCAACACCTATCTCATAAAGGTCAACTGACACCCTGGTACACTAAAAAGCTTAATATCTCATAAATCTACCAATTATTGTCATAGCTAAGTCTGATTAAGGATAAAATTACTGAACTTTACTACACCAGTAACGATCATAATAATTTAATTAAGAAGTGTGGCGAAGTGGTCGTTTGACAGAACTTTGGCGTTCCATCCTTGTTGGAATGTACTTGCTCAAAGTGTGCTATTAAGGACGTAGTAGTTGTTAAGAACAGGAGGTGCGGAGTAGAGCATGGCCAGTCGTAAGGAAAGTGTGTGTCGTTGCGATCGCTTGTCAGGCGCGACTCTGCGACCGACGAACCACTATCGGAGCGTCTGCACGATGCGCGTCGTTGCGAGCTCACTCGATTGAATAATCACATAAATCTCTGATTGTATCTGTAGCCTTGCTCCTGCTTTAATGTTGCTAGATTACTATTCTCTCAGACATTTGCTTAAACTGATTCATCAGGATTCCAGGTTCCAAGTGCGATAAAATTTTAGCGATCCTACATGTTAAAATTTTGGTTATATGTTAATAGTTAGATAGTTGTTGTAAGAATTTCGAATAGAAACAGAATATAGCACTTCTCAAAGGTTTTTCTCGCAATCACGTTTCCCTAATTGGGTATTAATCTAGCTTATGAGACGAGCGAAAATGGGTAAACGAAGTATACTATAGAGTATTCCGACTGTTTTGTATAAATTGTACATTTATATAAATGTTGTACGTGTGAGTAGACTTTCACAATCTACTTAATATAATTTAGCGATAAATATAAAAGGAATTCATGTAGTATCTATGAGTTTTAAAGTTACTCGAATGGATATAGTAGTCAACAGTTTTACACAAGTATAAGAAGTTCTGGATCCACTAACATTATTTTTGTCAAAAAATTACAAGATTGCATATAAAGGAGGCCGACAGAATATCTTGGATTATTGCCAAAGATTTGGTGTATTCACATAAAAAAAAACCTGAACAAAATTTTAAAATATTGGTTTATGACGTACAATTTACTCAATCTGTATAGTTGTAGATTGACTAAATTGTTAGGGTTATTGTAAGGGTGTTGCTTGTTATTGCATAAGAAAACTGTTGACTTATGACTATAAATATATTTTACTTTCTAAAAATAAATTTTATATTTTGTTGTTTGTTTGTTTGTAAATATTTAGTTTGAGATAAAAAATATGTTTATTAATAGATTAGTTTTCAGCTTTTTATTTTGTGAATACTATGTATATATATATTTTTTATCATGTCAGTTAGTCAGGAGGTCATGTCAATAAACAATTGATACCTTTCTTTGTCATTTATTATTTACATATATGTACATAAAATTTTGATTTTGTGATGTGATGATGATGAATGTATCTCTATCCAACTTTGTATGTTTTTACGTTGTATCCGTTGTTCAAGATGACTTGCCGTAGTTTTTAGTTCTAACTTAGACAGATATTAAAATGAAATATAAATTTGGAACATATGAAGTTTCAAATAGCTAAAGATACTTCTTTACGTATTAATGTCGATGCTGCAATAAAAAAAAAATCTATTCGTACCTTAGCTGAAGTTCCAAACAAGGACAACGACATGTCCTATTAGAAGTGCTTAAATTTTCAGTAATACTCTAGTATAAGTATATCTATATATATTTATCTAGTGTGTATTACTCGTATTACTTTATCGAAACCGAATTAATATTGTTAAATGACGTTACAAATATCGATCAATTATGAGATCGAACTTTTGATAAATAACATCTTTTTTTTATTTTATTTTTTCGTGTGTAGGTTTCCACACGAAAAAGAAAGAAACGGGTCGTCATCTCATCGAAGCTGACGGTGAGGTGGTATGTTGAACTTGAACCGACTAAAACCACGTGGTGTTCCGTCACGAGAGCGTCTATTGCTAGGGACCCGGGAAAAAAAACCTCTACTGGATGAACTAACCAAAATAATGCAATCTGTCCTTCAATAAAAATTAGGGGAGATCCCACGCTCTCTTTTTATCCCAGAAAAAAAAATAAATAAATATTATACGTATCAAAAAGAGCGATCGATAGCTAAGTAGTTATAGTAGTATATATTAGTCTGTCTAAATTTGTAGATGTAGTAGAGTAGCATAGTCTGTATCCATTTTCATATCAATTTCTTTTATGTACTTTAAATAAATAAATGTTAGTAGTTTTTGATTGTTTATAAAATTATAAACTTCTCTTTACGAAACTTAAAAATTGAAGAGGAAACTATTTTTTTTTCATATTGTCACATGTCATATTGTCAGTTAAAAAAAAATATATACAATATAATCTTACTTTTTCGAACGAAAACGATACGAATTTTTTTTTCATTCATATCTGTATTGCTTCACAATAGCACCTACTTTTGATTCTTGTGAGGTTGTCTCTTAGCAACGAGACACGGCAGACATTTGTCGCAGACGATAGGTAACAAAAGATAATTTAAGAGTTTGCGGGGTCAAGTGTATTGTCGGCTTGCCCAATTGGCCAGCCGGACCGGTCACTGGCTTTGCACCGGATACCTTTCGACAACCTATAATTATTATATAACTAAACCAGGTAGCCTGCTGCCAGTAATGGCGGCACTACCGAGATCAAATATCTATAACATTGAACCATTACGTAAGTCAAATTACCATGACTTGTTAAGTGAGTTTACTTTAGTGACCACCACTCTTGGACTCCATTTATTGCTTACCATCAGGCAAAGTGGAGTCATTATGGTAGGCTTACAAATAAAAAAAAAAGTTTAAAATACAGTTTGATAAAGTAAGATAATTTTCTTATCATTAACGGCCAAAAAGTTTTTATACTACAACTTTGTAATTTTGTTTCGTTATTTGTAGAAGACACGTTAACATTAAATGTGCTTACTACATAGTGAGGGTTGGGTTCAGTGTCTGATCGACTTACATTCTTTCATTGCAAATAACGACTGCCATTGCAATAAACGTTTGTAGTACGCACCAGTCACACACAGATCGGTAGTAGTTTGAGCAAAAGACATACATATAATAGGGGTGCCGTAATATGTATGTAGCAACATTGTATCAAGCTTCGTAGTGACCGCCATCGACCTCAATTTCGACGTTGACCTGGCACAGTTCATACACCTGGGTGGCCTAATCAAATCGGTCGGTAGCCATCTTTATTTGTCTCTGATCACCTCACCTTCACATGTGGTTTTATACTACGTAATCAATTAATAATGCGAGAGTAGGTACATGTGTCTGTTTAGACATTTCACAAATGTCTATATCTGCGAAAGGGATACATCGTAAAAACTGAGTTATGTGTCTGAGCGGCGTGCGTTGCTTCGAAGTGTGGGCGACGGCGCAGCAGTAAAAACTGTGGCGGTAGATGTTAAACTGGCTGGATTCGTCCACTTCTCAGAATTACTATCGCCAATGGTTTCTAATTGTTAGTACTCGTACTTTATGACTGGTGAAGCGAGGTGCATAAGTATGCAATTAAAACCGTGAGTTTGACTTATCAACTTCACCGATAAAGTTACCTCATATCGCTCATCTAAACAATAGCTCGTCCGCCTATCAATTAACATGCCGTTAAATTAACTATTTACTGAAATAAATCTTCAATGTCTTATAATATAATTTATATAGTAGTTAGGTAGCTACTAAAAATATTATTGAGTCCGGAGATGATAACCCCTGTATTTTTTCATTAGTAAAATTCCACTAGGATGTAACTTATATGTACTCTTATCTATTTTAATTAAATTAAAATTGATGCAGTTTTGCAAATTAGTTTGACACAGGTAAATGGGAACGACCTACACATGTACCTATCTGATTTCCAAATCTAAGTATTTCGTGTTCATTATTTTTAAATAAATATTTAAGATTTCATTAGTCTATAATTATAATGTATTTCATATAAATTTGATAGTGATACTTATAGAAATTAATATATTCTCAATATCATCCATTCACTGCGGATCATACTTTTTGTGAAAACGTGTTACCGAAATATTGAAAGTAACCGTTAGGGTACTTTCCTTAATTAATAGTTACATGAGATGCCTTATTGTAAATATCATATTATTACTGATTAATCTAACATTCACTACCTACGTACAAAAGTACGTACGTATGATACGTTTATAGATAATTGGGTGCTTTAAAGTATATAAATTTAGATACACAGGCACACAAATTTAGATGTTTACCCGTTTTGAAAAAGGAGGATGTTCTCAATTCGACTGTTTTTATTCGTGTGTTACGCGATATCTTTGTAAACTTATTTTGAAAATGTATTTTTAAATAGAAATCCTCTTCTCAAGGTTTTTCCAATTGCAATTTGAAAAAAATATTAAACTTTTAAGGTGGAAAATCAAGGCATGAAAATAAAGTCGATTATATACGTTTTTTTTTTTCAATATTTTATGTGTCCGTCGTTCGAATAATTTTAAGTATATGAGGAAAGCATATCTCAAATCGAAAGTAATTTTTTTGTTTAGTAATTGAACATTTCAAACAATTACATCTGAATACTATTGTTACATTAAATAGTTATTATGAGTATATAACATTGTGCATTTACAATTTTGTATTTACGTTCCTGCCTATTCTATTCAATTTAATGTCGGCAAGTATGTCGCATTCCTTCCTTCTTGTTCAGTCCGCACTGATTAATTTCTCTCCTCGACCTCCTCGCCCTCATTTATTGCTTACACCTCCCAGTCCATCCTTGTAATCAATATCCTCTTCCTTCGATTGTCTTCCGTTGTTACCTTTCCCTATCAAGATAATCCTAACTTTACGATCTTAATTACTGAATGTTGACGGCAATAGGCTTGCCCCTATTACGTTAGTGCGACCGTATTTAAAATCAAAGCTTCATATATCGTTTTTTTTTTGTCTAATAACTAGGTATATATATAAGTGTGACGATCCTAGTACTCTTGTGTTCATTAGTTCTTAACGAATATAACGTATTGAAACTCGTTTGTTATAATTTATAAATAACTGTCTATAAAACACGATAGCCTAAAGGAAATTTCAATTGCAAAATTTAAATGGAAATTACAGTTAAAAGCTAATTATGTAAAATTTACACGGAAAATTAAATTTATATGAAATATCACAATCATTCAACTATAATTAATACTATGACTTCGGAGATTATTCATTATTATATGTTATATTATAATAAATTAAGGGTTTATGCGCCATGGAACTCAATGCCACTAAATCAATTTTCACATGAAGTTTTACTGCTAATGATGTTTAAGATGTGAAAGGTTTAGGAATTCAGTTCAAACTAGCACTGTATAAAAATCTATAATATTTTTTTAAACTGGACGACTTCAAATAATTGTTGAGCAGTTTTGTGAAATAAAGAAATTTAACTTAATGACTTACTTAGCGTGTAGGTTAGGAACTTCCTTTAGGTAGTCTGTTATTGTTTGTGGTATTATGTCACTGTGGCTCGATTCAGCTGGCGCCGGCGAGCGCATCAAGCCGCGAGCGGTGCGCGTGCGAGTTGTTCGCGGGTTGCGTCGCGTAGGGCACAGGGCTATGCGCGTCTTCCACCGGCGCCGGAGCTGGTCACGCTGGCGAGTTGCCGCGTCCGACGCGCGCGCTTATTATACGCAGACGATGGGCGGCGCGCGAGCAGCAGCCGACACGCCCCGCGCCGCGCTCCGCCCGTCTTAGTCACCCCTGACTCCACTATAAAAACATTTATGACCTCTGATGACTTCAAGTCATTGACCAACTATGTCTAATACTCGGATTTCAAGCTACGTTTTTATTCTCTTTATGAATAGATAATAGAATAATTTGTTTAATAATACTTCCCAAATTATTCAAGTGGATGATGATTATGATGCAAGTAGTAAGCTACGGCCTTCTTAGTCTGTGGCCTTTGTTAAGCACTGTTTAAATACACGCAATTCACTTGACTGACTAATTTGAGTGCAGTTTAGCTGTAACAAAGTAATTACACCTTGTACTTTTAAGTATAAATAAAAACTTAAGAGCTCAAAACATACAAGATGTAAGAGGATCACACGAATCGAAATTTTGGAAATGTATAATGTTGTACAATTAGTATCTTAGTGTATTATTTATATTAATACTATTAAAGTTGAATAATCTGAAATGTTAATCAAATTGTTTTATCATTAAAAAAAAGTAAAGTGAAAAACTTCATAGACTGTCGTCGTATGTACTTACATAAAGTTTCTTATATGTTGTAAACCCGATACCCTTGCCGTAGGAGGTGCGTATGTATAAATACGAACTTAAATTACTATTTTGATATAATAAAATATGCAGCCACCTCGAGACCTAATATGTTATGTATGTAATACTTTCACGAAAGATACGGTTAGTTGAATATTTATTCATCGAGAGAAAGCGTCCTTTTAAAATAGTTTTAATAAGTTGTTTTCTCTGTTCAGGTCACATCTTTCCTTTAGACCTTTAGAACATCCCAGAGGAGAGATCCCCCTTTCAATGATCAGTGACATAGTGCTATTCTTTGCAGCCACTATTTTTTGCCGTAGCATAACCAGTAATCAGGCGCTGGACTTATTTTTTTTAAATATGTGACACTCAGCTATTGGTTTCAATATCAATGTCAAATAGAACTTCGCATTATAACAGAATACACTGTTTTTATCTAAACAAACAGTTGAATCGGGCGTTATTACATTAGTAGGTACTTATGTCGCTGCTCTGTTATTATGTTACATTAATTACCCTAACGATACCTCGATATGCTGGTACTTATACTACTTATACATAAATGATTGGAGCAACAACATTGTTACCTATCATCATGAATCTTAACGCAAGTCAGTGTTTTTATTTTGTCTGCTAATATTACGTTAGCTTGGTAACGAATACGAATACAATAGTGAATTTTTGTTCACGTTTCTTGCATTTAATATATATATACATACATACTGATCTCTATCCAGTTTTAATTCTTAAAAAGGCGCTTGTACTTGCGTGCTATAGTCTTTTATTCAATTCAATGGTTGCGTAAGTTGTTGTTAAGTTTCCTAAGAGAGTTTTTTTTTTATGGTATTGTGGGCAAACGATCAGACTAGTCACCTGCTGGTAAGTGACTTCCGCCGCTGATGAACACTTGCAACTAAAGAGCCACAAGAGTACTGACCGCCTTTTAGGGTAGCGGAAGGGATAGGGGGTTGGACCTCCGGTAACCTCACCCACTGGGTCACACAATGCAAGCATTGGTGACCCAGTGGGTGAGGCCGTGGTAATACTCCGGTGGAGCCGGCCCTCCCATACGTGCGAAGCCTTGCTCTCCAACGTTTAAAACCGTCTGGGACCGTGATCAGTAGAATGAATTTAGCCTAGGCACTACAAGCGCTGAAAAACATAACATAATAATGGTAAAAGGTGGATTTATAATGTAACCTTTATTGGATGTTTTTTTGGGGTGAAACATGGGGTTTTTCACAGGTCATCGAAATCATGAACGATGATTTTTTTATGGCATAGGGGACAGACGAACAGACGGGTCATCTGGACCGCTGTCCATATACACCTGCAACTCAAGACTCGTCAGTGCGACGCACGTCTTTGAGGGTAATGAGGGAGGATTCGGAGATTGGTAAGAGGAGAGGGGGCATGAGGAGATGGTAAGAGGAGATTGTGGGATAAAGGAACAGGAAAGAAAAGAGGGAGTTGGGCCTCCGGAAACCTCACTAATTTCGGGGAAATCAAAGCAAACGTTGCTTCACAACCAGTTTTCTGTGAGAAAGTAAAACATTTTATCTCGGGAAATGTGTATAGATAGCACCTAGAACCATTTTGCTTATTTTAAAAGATGACTTAGGACTTGCAGCTTATAAGAAACGTACTTTTATACAGCTGACAATTTAAGAATAGGTTACTAAATTCAAAACAACTAACGATAAAGAGAACGGGATTGTTGTGATAGTATTACACAAAGTAGGTATGGAGCCTCCTCTGTTTGTGACAGAAAAAAGATCTGGCTGTCAACATAATATTAGAACGGAAAAGTCTATCAAAGCAGTGAAAGAAAGAATTCAAAGAAATCCTGTCCGAAAGCAAAAGATTTTATTTTATTTTATCTTGTCGCTTATTTTAAAAGATGACTTAGGACTTGCAGCTATAAAAGATGCACTGGCCATTATTTACCTGATAATTTATAAATAGGGTAGTAAAATCAGAACATCTTCTTAAGCGGCACGCAAAAGGGAAGTCACAGACAAAATTCCTGACAAATATATTTTTTTACTTTTGACAAATATTTTAACAAGCAGAATAACCGAGTTTATTTATTTATGCTACTTATAGAAGCTTGCCAATAGTCACCATAGTGCAACGTGAGCATTATCCGTCCTCAAGGAGTGACTGAACCTGGTTTTTATGAAATAGGTAATTAACAAGATACTATTCTTGAGAAGGTGGTTAAGCCTCTTAACAGTACCAAGTTCCATAATGAAGAATGGTCCTTCCCGCAAGACTCAGAACCGGGTCATAGAGCTCGATCGATTCAGTCGCGGTTGGAGACGAACCATTCTCGACTTCATCAGAGCTGAAGACTCTCAGTCATTTACTCCCAATCTGAATTAGCTGGATTTTGATTTATGGTCATTGTGATTGTGGATTTTGATTTATGGTCATGTGTCATTTTGAATGAGTTAGGGGTTCAGTCAGGGGCATTAAGCGGCTGATACCTGTCCGGTAGATAGTCGTTAATGTATAGGTACGCGAACCCGACTTCCCGAGCTACTGTCTGTCTCATACTGTTCCTTCCGAGATGATAGTATCTTGTACCCTTTTCCTACCCTATATATATACTTAAATGTTTAGGAGCTTATTGGATTCAGCATGATCTCTTTTTGAAATGTATCATTTCAAGTTTCTAGTTTTTGATTTAGCTAAACACGACAACAAATGATGCCTGAAGGTATATATTTAAATACTAGGTTAGAAACTGAAAACTTAATTAAGACATAGCTTAGCAGAAATCTTTTAAATTTTATAATTTGTAAGTTAACTCATTAACACGAGAAACATATTTACGGTGTTTCAGTTAACATAATATTCACTGGTATTAATTAGTGCACACTTAGGTTAAATCTGATAACTATGCTAATGTTGTTTACAGACATTTTAATCTGTTTGTTATCGTGCCTGTCCGTTTTGTAATTTAATTAGAGAAGACTCACTTGAAAGCTGTCAAGTATTGGCGCCCTCGGGCTTGCCTACATGTTAGAGGGTCTCGTCATTATAGACCATTTCATTATCTTGTTGCTATTTATAACGTATGAAGAAATATACATATATAAAATCGTTAAATGATAACCCGGAATAGATGTGTAATCATGTAGAGCATAGTTTCTCAACCTTATTTTGCTCAACGCCCAATTTGAGGATATGTTTTTTCACTTCTTAATTATACTTAGCATCTGTCGCGAATTGAAAACAGCGATATATTCCACGATAATATTTAAACGTGTAATATTATAATATTATAGTCGAAAGATAGTTTTAGGGAGTAAACGAGCAGACGGGTCACCTGATGGTAAGCGACTGCCGCCGCCCATGGACACTTGCAACTCAAGAGTCGCAAGTGCGTTGTCCGCCTTTGAGGGTGATGAGGGATGGGGGATGCAGGGAGCGGAAAGAAGAGATTGCAACTTAAAATTTTACTTGATCGGTAAATTTAATATGACTGAGGTCTTAGTAGACGCATTCGTCATATGTTGTTGTTGTTACAAGGAAAAATCAATTTTTTCTATTGCCCAAAACATTTATTACTATGTTAGTTTATACAATAAAATAATGTTATTAAAATATATATGAAGCTCATTCAATATGATCTCCATTGGCTTTAAAACAGTCTTTTAAACGTTAAGCCAATTACCAAATCACTCAATTGGAAAACTCTTCACTGCCAATCTTATGGATTGTTTTAGCTAGTCCAAATTATCATGGCATCTTAAGTAAGTCATACTATTAAAAACTGATCATAAATCATAATCCAGCGGATTAAAATCGGGACTAGATAACGGCCAGTCTTCAGCTCTGATGAAGTCAGAAACGTTCGTTTCCAACCACGCTTGGGTCAAGCTTTATGACCCGGTGCTGAGTCTTGCTGAAAGGACCATTCTTGGTTATAGAACATTGTGTTGTTAAGAGGCTTAACCACTTTTTCAAAAATCGTATCTTGTTCATTACCATTACATAAAAAACCGGCTTAGTCACTCCTTGAAGACGGATAATGCTCACGTTGCATTATGCTGACTATTGATATCTTGATACACTTGTGCCGATGTTATAAGACCATTTTTACCCACTTTGTACTCTGCTGACTAATTGGGAAGCTTCTATAGAGCTATGAACATAAACTCGGTCATTCTGTTTGTTAAAATATTTGTCAAAAGTAAAGAAATATTCTTCAGTAATTTTTTCTATGACTTCCTTTTGCGTACCACTTAAGAAGATGTTCTGATTTCATTTTTAAATTATCATCAATAATGGCCAGTGCATCTCTTGTAGGCTGCAAGTCCTAAGTCATCTTTTAAAATAAGCGACAAGATAAAATAATTTTTTTTTTTTGATTTCGGATAGGATTTCTTTGAATTTTTTTCCTTCACTATTTTGATAGACTTTTCGTAAAAATATTATATAGACAGCCAGATCTTTTTCTGTTACAAACAGAGGATTTCACTGATACCATCAATAGCCTGGTACAAACATTCGACTAATACCAAGCGGATGGAGAGTTTCAAAGTTGCATTTGGCTCCATACCTACTTTGTATAATACTATCCTAGCAATCCCGTTCTCTTTATCACCCCACTCCGTTTTAATATTATAATATAAAATGTAAAATGACTGTTTTAAAATTTTTAACAGTATTTATGGCCAGTCTAAGTACATACGTATACGATCAAGGCCGTGATTTATCTGTATATATATATTTTGTATACTCACGCTTGTACATTATCGAAGTGACAGGCATATACCACCATGGTATTGGTAAAACTCGCCATGGAGGACTGCCTGAAGAGGCAGCAAAGCTCTCTTTTCGGGGGACGGGGTTTTCTGAAAGTGCCTATCATATCATAATATTGATTAGCCTGATTAGTTTAGGCTACAGCAACAAATAGTGGCTTCGAAGTATAGCACTTTATCATTAATCATTGATCATTGTAACGCCCTCTGGGGTCTTCTAAAAGTCTAAAGGAAAGATGTGACCTGAACAGAGAACACAATTTATTAAAACAAAAAATAAAGATTCAACTAATCATATCTTTCGTGAAAGTACATAAATACATACATAACAAAATAGATATAGAGTTGGCTGCTTGTTTTATTGTAGCAAAATTGTAACTTACGTTCGTATACTATGTATGTATATATAGTATGCTTATGGCAATTGTATCGGGTTCACAAAATAAAAGAAACTTTATGTAAGTACATTAGAGCGCAAAGTCTATGAAGATTTTTTACTTTACTTTTTTTAATGATAAATCAGAAATATAATTAATACACTTGGATACTAATGGTCTCGTATGTTTTGAGCTCTTAAGTTTTTGTTTATGTTTAAAAGTACATGGTGCTCATTACCTTCCTACAGCTAAATTGCACTCAAGCGTCGCGTGTATTCACTTCACTGCCTGCAGTGAAGTGAATTGCGTGTATTTAAACAGTGCTTAACTTAGGCCGTAGACTAAAAAGGCAATAGCTTACTACATGCATCATAATCATCATCCACTTAAATCATTTGGAAATAATTATGAAATTATTGAAAATTATTGAAAGAGTAAACCCTCGAGTATGTGCTCAATTGATTTGTTATAAGATTTTTTTATGCTATAGGGGGACAGACGAATATACGGGTCACCGATGCTAAGTGACAACCGCCGTCCATGGACACCTCCTACTCAAGCGTCGTATATCCGCTGCCCGCCTTTGAGGGTGATGAGGGCTAGGGGATGCGGGGAGGGGGAAGAAGAGAGGAGGGATGAGTAGATTGGAAATAGGTGAGGGGGATGAGGGGAGAGCAAAAAGGAGAGGAGGATTTGGGCCACCGGCACCCTCACATCACTGCTTCACATCCGTTTTTCTGTGAGGCCGTGGTATCGCACCGGTCGAGCCGGCTCATTCGTGCCTAAGCATGACTTTACCACTGTTGAAAATTGAGTTTAATGGTAATAGAACGTTGTTTTTAAATATTTTTACCATTATAATCATTGCAGCTTCGTTGTTCTTTTACAATTAGTAAAAACTACTATATATATCGTAGGTTGCTAGGAAGATAGAAGTAATTTCTTGCATAACAAAACACAGCTAGCTAAATGGGATCTTTATAATTGTAACTTTCTCGACCTCGACCTATTAAACTTTTATGCAAATGTCTTCACGTTTAAATAATGGAAATTGTAAATACCGTATTAGGACTGCTTTTGATAGACTTTACAAATACAAAAATTAGGGACACAAAGAACACCCAATCTCGGGACAAACTATTACACACAAATAGTTTGTCCCGAGATCATCAGATTTTTCTATCGCGTGAGAATCAAATCCACGAGTAGGTTTATTTATCACATAGCTTTAGTTCCTATATGTAGCTCCTTATTTCTAAACTTACATAACTCTGTAGTCTGATAAACTAAATCAGAATCCGATAATGTTGATTATAGGATTTCTTAAAATTAGTTAGTCAGACTATAGAGTTATGTAAGTTTAGAAATAACAACATATAGGAACAGGTAACTGGCATTAATTCACCTCATGTATGCTGTAAGTTAATTTGTCATCACTTGCTTTGAAGTTATACCAGTGATGTAGGTAGGTAATATTGCAATGAGGCGGGAATTTTAATCTCCTGCTTCGCCTACGCCTGTTTATAGACAGATTTCCTTCATGTCACACATATGTGCTAGAAACCAGTCAACCAAAGAATTAGCTTTGGTTTAGTGGTTCGAGCTAAAGCTCGAACGTAAACGTGTCTTGTGTTAGAGATGATGTCGACGTGACGTGATTTGGGTCAGGCATAGCACTGTATCTTACAATCGAGTTCAATAATATCACGTGTTCCATC
This sequence comes from Tyria jacobaeae, assembly GCA_947561695.1. Taxonomy (NCBI): domain Eukaryota; kingdom Metazoa; phylum Arthropoda; class Insecta; order Lepidoptera; family Erebidae; genus Tyria; species Tyria jacobaeae. The sequence goes on from OX387216.1 coordinate 11,168,552, forward strand.
TCAATTTAAATTGCACCTTCAGCAAGAGCGATATGACATTCATTATCGAGTTGTCCCAATTTGCTTAGTATTAAGGCCAACAGTATTTATTTTTAAGACTAAATATTCGATGTTTCATCTAAACTGCATTATGATTTACTCTTTTGATTTGCGACATTACAAGGCTAGATCGTGTACGGTTCAGCAATATAACATGATTTGCTTAAAATTTAACTAAGTAATATTAAAGGTCCGATAATAATCTAGCCACAGACATAACCCCTGAAAACTTTGTATCTCAAATAATTAAATATGTAATGTTTATTTCTTATAAACAAGTCGCCAAAAAGTCATCGCTTTATTAGTAACTATTATATATAGTCCCATTATCGACCTCCTGGTGCCTTCATCAGACCATATCGCCAAAACAAATCACATGAGCCCAAACTCGGGGGTTTACTTGTAGCCACTGAAGACATCCACTATCCACCTCTTAGTTTCATCATAAAACAACGTAAACCAGCTCATACTTGAGGAGTTTACTAGTAGCCAACGAAACTACTTTTTATGTTTATAATTTTTATTTGACAATCAAAAGCAGGATTAATTTTTTTTTGAAAATGTAGATACATAGTCAATAATAATAATAATTTAGCTCGTGGGGTTGTAGATATGTGGAATTTGCCGATAGGCATATCAGCCGGCAACGCATTTGTGTCTCTTGAGTTGCGGGTGTCCATAGGCGGAGGATGTCACTTGCCATCAGGTGACCCGTCTGCTCGTTTGCCCCCTATATTATAAAAAAAACTAAGGCTGCTGATAAACATACTTATATATTTCTAAATATTTGTACTGTTACTGTTATAGTTAGTTCTTCTGCAGATTTTGGTTCTACTTTATTTAATATAAAGTAAATTATCAGTTATATCAGACACTTTATTAAAAAAAAAATTGGCCCTAGTCTGCTCAATCCATCTGCGCCCATTATTATTGCATGCATAAATTGAAATAGTGAAATGAAAATCATACGTTTTTGGCAATTATTCATAAATAATGAAAGACATAATGAACAAAATTTTTTATTTATTAATTAACGTGTTTCCAGTATTGTTAGTGTTATAATAATATTAAAATTCATTATCAATATATAGTCTTTTACAAGTATTACTAGACAGGTACGTATTGTCCTATGATAAGATATTTTATTGTATACATAAGACGAATAAGGAATTAGAATACCAAATAACTAATGGTTTCAAAGTTATTCAAAGCTCCGTACACAATGCCCGGAAATTAACAAAATATTGACTGTAACAAGTACATATAAAATCAACTTACTTAAATAGGATAGGTATCTCATTAACTGCAGACCACTACCATTTTTATGGTCTTAGCCCTCACCGCTTGATTCTTCTTGTAGCTGTTTTTTTATTAAACATTTACATGAAAGATACATGATAATAGAAGATATTACAGCAGAGCTGCATGTTTTACATTTATTTATCAAATTTAAGAGTCCTCTTGTAACAGAATCAGGCGATTAATACATATATGTATGTATGTGTTAAAGAAGTGAGATATTCAGCCGATTCAGAAACATTAACCAGGGTGTATGTATGTAAGCTTGTGCTAATCTATCATAACCTACCGCATTCCGGTGTGGGGAGGGCGTATAAAACAGTAATGCTTGACACTGAAAGAGTAGAGAGCAGTGGTCAAAGTTATGTTGTTCAAATGTCGCCGTCGCGACTATGCTAACTCTCAATTGTACTCAGATCAATTATACAAATGTATATCCTCCGCACAGTGCTGTGACGACATTTCATGCCGCCCAGCATGTGAGAGAAGTCAGACTCGTACTGCATTTTCCAGTAGACAGTTTATGGCACGAAGTTGCCGGATTTATAACAAAATAATAACAGAAATTCACGTATACAAGCTGCCTTTTCATAAAGTTAGGCTAAAATACTGACTACAGTCACATGTGATAACACTTAAATATATGTAAATGGATTAAAATTTCATACAACAAACACCGCAACTTAACTGGGAGTATATAAAAAGGTATTGGTATGCCACCGTAAGCCGAGATAAATGAAAATCACGTGAAGCTACAATTCTGATTACTCCTACACAATCGTTTCAAAGTGTTCTGGGCATGGGTTTATATTTATACTACTATACAAAGTAAAGTGGAGTCATTATGGTAGGCTTACAAATAAAAAAAAAATACATACCTTAGCTTAAAAATTGTACACACAAGCAAATACAACAACAAGCAAAATACGTATTAAAGAATTGTATATTTTGGCGGGGGGTAGACAAAAAGTACTGCTATATCCCACCCTCTGATGTAGGGATAGGTAAATAAGTAAGGAAGATAACAGCTTAGATAGTTTCGTATTGAGGACCGGTCTACTGACACTTTAGTGGAGTGTCAGCCATGAATTGGTGGGAATTGATTTACTAAGGCTGCTTTTATACTGGAGCTAAAAACTATTTCACGAATAACGGTATTACATTTATTATTAAATTATAATATTTTAAATAACAAAAAACTGATTGGTTTATTCATCGCTCAACACGGTTGTCAATACCACTGGCTGTAAAAATACTCGGAGTACTCTTGGGGGCTCCACAACCACCAACATGGCCCAGAGCCAATAATATGCTGTGCTTAAATCTAGAGATCTGATTTCTATTGATAATATTGTAACAGAACAAGAGGCATGTTTAAAAAAAGCAAATACACGACTGCATTATTAACTTCTTTTTTATGTGTTTTAGTGATATCTATAATAAATAGAACCGGACAACTGTAAATCTGACTTGCGCATCGACGGTTCCGTAAGCAAACGATTTATTGATCTAATAACAAAATTTCATTTACTTTGAAAAAGTATATAACCGTCTTTGTGGAGAAGATAGGTCACTCACACAATAATTCCACTAGGTACAGCACCAACAATAATAGTAGTAAGCAGGTAGTGGCAGTATGAGAATGAATGAATATGATTTACGAACGATATGAAATATTTATTACGTAAATAGTGTACATAAAAAGGTAACAAGCAAACGAGTGACCGTAACACAACGACGTTATAAGCCGAGTGCATCACTGCGCTGTTCCCGTCGCGAACCGGTCGATATCACGTGCAGTCTGCATGTATGTTAGGTGCGCTTGCACTGGTGGGCTTTGCTCATTGTGGCCGTAGTATAACCGCCACAGTCTTCACTACGCTTGTCATGATTAATTTCAAATAGCTATTTTTTCATGTTAGGAGTTAGAAATGGATTATTTTGTTCTAATTGAAACCGGACCAAAATATATTGACATCTATTTTCTAATGACGGAGTTATCGCGTATGTACTAATTATTCATTTCTTATTTTAGGGTTACTACCTAGGCTTCCTGTCTTCAGTGTAAATGAGATCCTCATTAAAAAGAAAACAGAACCTCCTCTTTAGGGTTCCGTTACTCAAAAAGACAAAGAATCTCTCTGCAATTATACATTTTGCGTTTACAAAATTATATTACAGACGATGGTAGGGTCGAAATAGTCAGAGGCCAGAACCGCAAGAGACTAAATAAACCCTGGATAACTTCAGGTTTATTAAAATGTATGAAAAATCGCGATAAATTAGACATAAAACCTACGAAGAATCCGAACAATGACGTTATTAGGATTACATATATATGATACAGGTACTTTTGTAATTGGCTATTCAAGCAAATAAAAAGAGAATACGAAAATAACCTAATAAATAATGCAGTAAAAAGCAACAACAATAAAATGCTGTGGGATACTATAAAAATGGTACTACTACTATAAAAACTCGAACAAGTCCGATAACCCCGCTACTAAGCTTCTTTCAAAAAATTACCCTCTGCTCTCTGCTAACAAAATAAGCATTTTTTTTGTATGTTTCGGGCAAGACATTGACCTAAAAATGTTAAATGTTAAACCTATATTGAATCCCCACAAACAAACTCTTGCCCGTATTCATTTGCCTTGGTCCCCACTGATGAAGGAGAGGTGCAAAACCTTATATTTCACTTAAAGAAAGATACATCTGTGGGACGTGACAATATCTCCGGAGCCTTTTTGAAGCAATATCAGCAAAGCTTAATCACTCCCTTAACTTATATATTTAACCTTATGTTCTCTACAGGGGTTTTTCCACATCAGCTTAAGCTTACTGAGATTATTCCTGTTTATAAAAGTGGTGACAGAGATTGCGTAAATAATCATAGACCAATATCTTTACTTTCCACCCTTCCAAAAACTGTGCTGCCTGCTGCAAACTGCCAACCACGTCTGAACTCAAAAATCCACCACCTTTCGCAGAATTTATTCGAGTTATAAATCGCTTGAAAAATGGCAAGTCAACAGTTTACCCTCCGAAGTCTTTAAATACGGAAGTCATAACATCAAGACCAGATTGTTTGAATTTGTGTTGCAAATATGGGCTCAAAACGGCTCCACAAGACTGGAGTGATGCCCCTATAAGCAAATTATAAAAGGGGAAAGTTGACCTCTTATACTGTAGCTCGAATAGAGGCATGCTGGGAAAATAATGGCACATATTATCAATAGTTGTATAATTAAGATAGCCGAGGGCTTCCTTCGAGGTAAAGTCAATGTGAGTTACGACCAGGCAGAAGCACAGTTGACGCTATTTTTTTTACGACCGAACGACGCACTATTTTTATATTGAATTGGTTGTACTCAAAGTTGGTCTTGTTTAAATTTGAAGATTTTATGTTTATGTTACGTGATATCTTCGTTATTTGTAAATCGATTGCAATGATTTTTAAATAGAATTGTTTTTGTTTATAAACCAATAGGTACTAATTTACTAACAAAAAGTTTTGACATGCGTATTTAAATTTAATTTTAACTTGATATAAAATAAAGTGTTACATACGACGGTGATAGGGACTTTTTTCCCTGCAGTGAGCGTAGGGTATATTATACATATGTGTATGATGATATAGCTAGACTCTTTTTAATATCAAGGCACAGGTGTCACTCGTCACCTGTAAAAAAATTGTGGACACAAATAGAACAAACAATACCTGCTTTAAAGGGCATTTAAACACCATGCCTAAGACATCGTTCCTTCTTTGAAGTACGCTACTTAATTTGTGTTTATTGTCTATTTCCATAGACTAGTCTCGGGTAAAACTATGCAATGAAGAACCATAGTCATTTTATTACTTCCTTGAAGAGTCTCACAAAATACTAATGTACTTTCCATTAAGAACAATGTTTCTCTGTTTGCACATCTGGCTGTAAAGTCTTAAAGTTACAAGATACATGAAAAGGGATTCAACGGGCATATGGCTTGAAGTTATTTGTAGTCATCAGTAATATGAGTACATTATATTAATACTGTAAGCATTTCTATGCAGCATTGTCGACTTTTAAATAAATAAAAAAAATAGGAACATAGATCACACTTTATTCTGCAATGTGACCTGAGATCATGGTTATGGTCATGCTACAAAGCTAGAGTGTGTGAGTTTAACCCCGCCTTGTACTTCGAGGCAGTGATGCACGCCTAAGAAGCGGCGGAACGGTAGCAGGAGAGGACAAGTACTCTCCCGTCTCGCAGAAGACTCACCAAGCGCCGGGGAGCGCAGTAACGGGTTTGTCTGACTGCTACCCCCGTACAATCAGGCCTAAGCCGGTCTAAGTGGGTGGGTAAGGTTCCCCCAAAGTCAACGGGTTCCTGAAGGCTTCCTTCATAGGGTATAACAGCTCCCCTTCAATACACGAAGTTGAAACAGAACACCGTGATGTTTTAGCCGGTTCAAGTCCGACATACCACCTCACCATCAGTTCCGGTGAGGATTGACAGTGACCAGTTGGGGATTCCACAAGGATAAAAAAAAAAACAAAAAGAAAAGGTCACAGTTTATTCGTACAACACTATTATTACAGAAAAAGTATAATACGTACACGTGTCAGACAGAAAATGTACAAAGGGTGGCCTAATTGCTAAATGCAATCACTTACAGACAAGCTAAGTAGTTGGAGGTGCATTTAAAATTTAGTTTGTGGAAATTTCAAGGCAAATTATTATAAAAGCTACATAAGTATAGCTACCTACTATGTTATTTCATTTGTAAGTCATAACTTCTACTAGGAATAAGCATTATCAGATTTTTATGTAAACACGCAAAATAATAAGTCGTAGGAAAAACTAAACTAGTCTAATTTAATGCTATTGTAATGGTTTAATATTCTGACGGCTTTATATTCGTCCCAATCATCCCGCTACCTTATTTCATGTACATATACCTACATATATATGTATATAGGTGTGAAATCCTAGTGACGCGGAGCATACCGCTTGCTCTCGCTCCCAGAGCGAAATGCACATATATTTGTTGTACGTGTTTACTTGTAGTGTTATTCAGCAGAGTGAGAAAACGATTTAGTTCTTAAACTCACTGGGATTCACGAGCTCGGACAATGATCGGAATCGGTAAGGTATATTGTGCCCAAGTGACATTCATATATTTATGTAGTTGCTTAATGTCTTTGTTGTTGTTTTGTATTATTTATTATACTATGGACGGTATATTTTTCGATACCGTGAGCTAATGTCAATATCATATTAGGCGTGATCCTAATTACACGCAGGGGATGAGGGTTCGAGTCCCGTTCAGTTTATATTAGTGTAGTAAATGGCTGTTGCCCAGTATTCATGAATAGATATCCTAAAAATGCATGCGAGAGGGATTCTCCGGAAGGATAGGACCCTAGTCGACCTTCAACTTCAACTTTGTGGTACTCCAGTATACACTTCCGATAGTCTTAAAACATAACCTACTGCAGCCTCGACACAGAGTCGTTATCTGCTGTTACCTTAATTAATATCGTATTTGATCGGGACAGATGGATAATTTGCATTTGAAAAGTAAAGTCGGATGCATTTGAAAAGTTTGGATTTCGTAGACATTGCCTTGCAATAGAAAATCTATTCTATGCGGAAGAACAACTCGGGATCTATTTGAAACAAATGCACTTTATTTAACATACATAGACCGTTGATACATTTTTGTCAGTTAAGAGAAAAAAACTCCATTTCCACTTTTTTAACAACGTAATCGTAATATCTGCAATTTACCGTAATCCTAAATTGTGTACATTGCATGAGAATTTGGCTAGTTTATTTTATGGCCGGAGAAAAGAGAATATGAAAATTAAGAAACAAAGTGAGATTTGTAGAAAATGGACAGGAACAAAAACCTAGGGTGTGTGTAGTGACACCACAAGTCTAGCTGTTTAGGGAATCTCCAAGATGATCTAAGTTTGTTAATTTAATTTTGACAAATTAGTGAACATAATTACATATCAAAGTCACTCATAGATTTTCTTCATTACATTTCGTTGACTTGATTATTTTGTTGTGTCACAAGATTACAATGACCACCTCATAAACTTTAGTTCTAGTGTAGATGATAAACTTCTTTAAAATAAAATTTACCCATGATAGAACGTCAGACACTTTTAATTCGTTTCTATACAGGTAAACCTAAAACTTTTGAGGATTATGTTTAGCTCTTCTAGGCTAGAGAGATTAGATGGGAGATTATGATGCTATGTGGTTATTTATTTTAAAATTATGTATAGATCTATAGTAATATGATATTTAATGAGGCATTTAAAAATTGCAAAGAAAATAATTCAATTGATTAAAACTCAAATTAAACATATAAAACAACAGAGAATAGTTACAACATGAACATAGCGGCTAGTTAATGTTTAGTAAGTATAATGGGACGTTAAAAAAGTAGACAACCGACTTCAATGCGTCTATCATAAAATTTAAGACTAATATGGTTTTCTCATGGATGCCAATGTTCCAACTGGACCAAACTCTCATCTAACTACCCTTGAAGTACATCCTTTCCAATAAAAAAAGAATCAGCGAAACTGTTTTTCGTGATATTGAGTTATTCGTCTATTTGTCGCGCACGTGCTTAATGCAAATTTAAGACTTATATGGTTTTATCATAGATGCCGTAGTCAGAACTGGACCATATTAAAATGGGACCACACAGGAAGAACCAGCTTAAAAAAAAAACCTCGAAATCGATTTACGCAGTCGAAAGTTCTGAGGTAACAAACATAAAAAAAAATACAGTTGAATTGAAAATTGAGAGTTGAAAAAAAGGAGGAGGTTCTCAACCTTTTTGAAGTCTGTTGAAAAGGCACAGGTTTTCGCAATGTCCTACGAGGGTGACTACTACTAATTACTACTTATTTCCATCCCCATCACCTGAATGATTGACACTCCACTACGCTACGCTTCTCCATAAGCTTCTTGCCAGCCTGTGGAACAAATGGTCTCCTGTTGTATTTCTGGACCGATACGATCTTCAACCTTTTTAAGAAAAGAGCGTACTTCGGCGGGTTTCCATGGGCGTCATTAGTCACTTGCCATCAAGTGACCCATTTGCCCCCTACTTCATAAAAAGTAAGTATTATTTTTTTTCTAATGAAACACATCAATAGTATCTTTGCGTATGTATTTCTTTAAATGAACTTGTCTATGGTATTCTGTTCTTTGCAGAATTATTTTTACCTAATTTGGCTAGATTTTTAATTGAGTAAAGCATAAAGGAAAGCAAAGCGTTTCTATCTGCTGACCGCGAGCGTCACACACTGTAACGTGTGACCTACTTACTGAAATATATACCTACTTATGACTTTATTTCAGAAAGTGTGTCTACATTTCAGTTGTTTAGTATAACTATATATCGGTAACTGACTGAGAGTTTCACTGACTGAGAGTATTGAGTTCTAACCAACGAGTCCGAAGTGAGCTTTGAGAGTAGATTGTGTATTTTTACGATTCTGGGAGAAATCGGGTCCAATTCCCCGCCAATGTCTAAGTGCGGCGGAGATGCGCTCACGTACGCCTCATGCTACCCGCGCAGGGGAAATGTGCCTCTCCCCCCACCATCACTCCCTAAGGGAGACGCGCGGAACACTACACGCCTGCAACCTTGGACCTGTTAAACGATTTGGGCGTTACTGCGCAGACCACATAGGGCGATGGCCGTCACAGTCGTGCGTGGATACCGCACGATCTCCTATGATCCCGGCCGGATCACTGCCCTGGGACCTGGAAGCGAAAGCTCTCGCGTCGGGTGCGACTACTGCGCCCGTCATATGGCCTCAACACCATCGAGGCCATCCGGCCAATATCCAGTGATTGGGTCGAACGGAGGCACGGCTCCCTGTCATATAGGGTAACGCAGGTGCTTACCGGTCACGGATGCACTGATTCGCAGGGAGTCGGATGCCCGGTGCCTGGTGGCACCGGGCATCCGACCGTGCCACTAGGCACCGGGCATCCGACTACGTCCGCCGTGTCTACCTCGCAATTTACGCAGTGGTCTGCGTAAATTGCGAGGTAGACACGGCGTGGCATACGGTACAAGAGTGTACTGCTTGGGAAGAGCCGCGCCGTGCCTTAGTAACAGAGATAGGGACTGACCTCTCGCTCACAGCGCTTTTCGCGCCATGGTCGGGAGCGAGAGGTCATGGGATGCAGTGGTCACCTTCTGTGAAACTGTTATGACACAGAAGGAGGCTGCGGAAAGGGAGAGGGAAAACACGACTACCCTATTTGTCAGTGAATTGTGTGGTATGTCTAGGCATTTTCAGCTTCAAATTCTCTGATGATCTCAGGTTCCTGCTATGTGTGTTATGTAATAACTCAAAACGTTCTTTAAGATAAGAGGGAGTATGTGGATGGAACAGAGTACTGTAAAGAAGAGAAAGAATATGAACATTTCGGCGAAGGCGTATAGGTAGCCACTTGAGCTTTGAACGATACTGTGAGATATGATCATATTTTCGTAACCCGAACCTGAATCTTATGCAGACGTTTTGGAGTCGCTCAAGTTCATTTCACTCACCATAGTCAAGAAAAGCAGCACAGAGCAGAGATTGTGCTAAAGAAATTTTGGTATTGATAGGAAGAAAGTTGCGAAGGCTTCGCAGCGATCCCACAGTGGCAAATATTTTCCGACTGACTTCACCTATATGGGGGCTCCATGACAAGAACCGGTCCATATAGATCCCCAAGTTTTTTACTTTGTAACTATATGGAATAATGGAACCATCGCAATATATAGCGGGTAGATGTTGCCTTTTTATTAATGAGTTCATCCTATGAATGCCGATGATAATTATTTGAGTTGTTGACGGATTTACTCTTAACTCGTAATTCCTACTCCAGGTACATATTTGTATCAAATCCTGGTTGATGTCATGGATAGCTTCAGTCAGGTTATCCGGGTCAGCTTTAGAGTAAATTTGGAGATCATCTGCATTTAGGTGGTAGGAAGAAAGTAGACGATCAGTGATTGAGTTGATAAAAACTGAGAAAAGTAATGGGGATAACACGACGCCCTGAGGCACGCCCGCAGATGTAGTGCACCAAGAGGACTAAATGTTTTCAATAGAAGCACGCTGCTGACGACCATACAGGTATCTACGAAACAAGTCAGTTGCTGATGGAGATATGTTAAGAGAGCGTCATATAGCAAGCAAGACATCAAAGTCGACGGTGTTAAAAGCATTACTGAAGTCCAGCAAGGCAATTATCGTCAACTTTCCGTCTTCCATATTAGATCTGATGTCCTCCGTAACATGAATAAGGGTTGAGGTTGTCTTGTGGCCGGGACGGAAACCTGATTGAACAGGGTTAAGGAGACAATTTCTAGTAAGGAAGGCGCTCAATTGAGCTTGGATAAGACGCTCACTTTGGAAAGGAAAGGAATGATGGATATGTATATATATATTTTATTACCACCATTACATATATATGTTATTTCCATCATTAAATAATTGCTAACAAAACATCACAAAAATAACACACATGTCCATGATGAAGAATATTCAGGAGATCCAGGACTGTTTTGAGAAGAGGATGGCAAGTTTCGAAGCAGACCTGTTGAAGAAATCTTCCAATTCTACGAGCTTGGCTGGTCTTGCTGAAGAATTTGCCTCTTTCAAGATTCTCATACTTGAAACTTTGAAATCTTTTAAAAGTCAAATCGATGCTATCTCACGCGAAGTAAATCATATGGAGACTCGTAGCCGTCGCAAGATTCTGCTGCTTCATGGCGTAGAGGAGAAGAAGGATGAGGACACTTCTCTGTTGATATTGGAGGTGGCTAAGAGGAACCTCAAGCTTGACTTCTTCTCTGCTGATGATATAAGCCGCTGTCACAGGATGGGTCGACAATCAGGTGAGAAGCCAAGGCCCATTCTTGTAAAATTTAGGACAATCACAGTGAGGGACAAGGTTTGGACATCTAAGACTAAGTTAAAGGGTACTGGTGTGACCCTTTCTGAGTTCTTGACCCGGTCGCGACACGCTGCGTTCATGGCGGCGCGTGAGGCATATGGGATCACCAATAGTTGGACCAGAGAGGGTGCTGTTTACGTTTTGGGCCCCGATGGTTCACGCCATCGTATAAGATGTCTGTCCGATCTCAGCAAAATCAAGTCGGTGGATATTGAGAAGCCGACTGCTTCTAAAATCATCACGTCCAAGAAATAAGTGGATTTGTTTAACATTTTCAAACAATGTGTTTACATGACACTGTTTGGGTAGATAGTATTTTAATACGGTTCCAGTAACTACTTCCGATATATATTTAATTTGTTTAATTACTTACAGCTACAATGAACTGTTATTGTTTATTTATGCAATATTAGTATCTACCTCACGTAAAATAATTATGATTATAGTCGAAATACGAACTTTTTATCTTAGTCTTGGCATTAGCTGTTATATTGGAACATAGGCTTTTGGCAATGGAAATATTTACCCTGATATTCGTGATTTTATAACGCATATAGGTTTTGTTTGGAAGCTGTATATTCTCTTGTTGTTTTGTTAATAGTTTTCTTTTTATATATTCTTATTTCTCAACACGCAACTGGTGGGTGGATTATAATGAAAAATTGATTTATTGCTTTTCATAAACAAGTATATTTCAAGTCTTATACACTTTTTAATATATTTTTTTTATATATATATTATATTATATATTAATTATTTAGATATATATATATTTTCAATATTACATAATAATGTCTGATGTTGACAATAGTGATAACGACAGTTTTCTTTCCACAAATAGTCATAATGACAGTTTTCATAGCCTACCTTCGCTCCAAAAAAATCTTCAGTTCCAGTTTTCCGATGCTCCAAGAAATTTTAATGTAGTCCATATCAATGCTCAGAGTATTCCTGCTCATTTCCCTGATATGCTGGCTTCTTTTGACTGTTGCAACATACATGCCATTTTAATTTCTGAGACATGGTTGAAACCTTGTTTACCATCTGTAGCTTATACTATCCCAGGTTTCCAACTTATTAGGAACGATCGCGTGTTTGGTGGTGGGGGTGGTGTCGGTATATATTTACGCGTCCACATTCCCTATACAATTGTAAGTACTTCATCACAGCCACCTCCGTCAAGCGCGGGTGAACATCTTTTTTTGGAAGTAGAACTAAATTGTACGAAAGTTTTGCTTGGTGTTTACTACTCGCCATCATCACGTATAAACTTTTTTCCTCTTTCGAAAATATTTTAGAAAACTTAACACCATTGTATAGTCATATAATAATAATGGGCGACTTCAATACTTGTTTACAAAAAAATGACTCTCGCTCTTCTTTACTGCGCAGTGTAGTAGAAAGTAGTAACTTAACTCTTTTATCACTAGATGCAACACATCATTTTCCGAACTGTACTCCTTCTCTTCTTGATCTTATTCTTGTCTCCTCCACCGATCATGTCATCAAACATGGTCTATATCCAGCTGATGCATTTTCTTATCACGATTTGGTGTTTCTATCCTATGCTATCCGCACACCCAAGGCAAAGTCGAAAATTCTTGTTCAACGCAACTTTAGTGGAATGGATATTACCAAACTCAGAGAGGATGCCAGTAACATCAACTGGTTAGCTCTCTTAAACACGCAGTGTGTTAATGAGAAAGTCCAAATGTTCTCTGAAAGTTTATTAGAACTCTACAACTTGCATGCGCCCTTGCGAATGATTAAAATAAAGCACTTACCGGCGCCGTGGCTTACTGAAGAGACACGGCAGATTATGACTAAAAGTCTGCAGCTAAAAATAGGTACAAGTGCCGACCTACGGACACTAATTGGAATAAATATGTATTACTGAGGAATCACTGCAATAAGATGTGTAGAAATGCACAACGCCAACATATCCATTCTTCCGTAGAGAATGGAGACCCAGCCAAAGTCTGGAAATTTCTAAGAACATTGGGAGTTGGAAAGTCGCGCCAGGACTTTATTCCTAAAAATATTGATATCGATTCACTTAATAAACATTTCTCTTCTATGTCTAATTTTAATAAGACAATTAAAGCTAATACGCTTAGACATATTTCTTCTATCCCAACTCCCAACTATACTCCTTTTGTCTTTGATCAGCTGTCAGATTGTGATGTTAAGAAGACTATATTAGAAATTTCGTCAAATGCAGTAGGAAGTGACTGTATCAGCCGAAACATGATACTCCCTATCCTTGACGAAATCCTACCCATTTTATGTAATATCCTGAATTCCTCCCTCTCAAGTGGTGTTTTTCCAACTGCCTGGAAAGACGCTCAACTGACTCCTCTACCAAAAAAAGGAAAACCCTCTTCCTTTTCTGATTACCGTCCAATATCCATTTTACCTTTCCTTTCCAAAGTCCTCGAACGTCTTATTCACTCTCAACTCAGTAACTTTTTGTCCAAGAATTCCCTACTAAACCCCTTCCAATCTGGCTTTCGCCCTGGTTACAGCACGACTTCTGCACTAGTTCACATCACAGACGATATTAGACTAGGCATGGATGCTGGAAATATTACAGTACTTACATTACTTGATTTCAGTAACGCTTTCAATACTGTAGATTTTCAGATTCTTATTAGTATATTGCGGTCTCTTGGCATGTCTCCAAGGACAGTTGATTGGTTTCATAGTTACCTGTCTGGTCGCCGACAGCGTATACGCATTGAAGACTCGGTCTCTTCTTGGTGTGGTATTTCTGCTGGTGTACCGCAGGGTGGCGTTCTATCTCCTTTACTCTTCGCTATTTTTATAAACTGCATTTCCAAACAATTACGTTCATTCTACCATCTTTACGCAGATGATTTACAGATATATACACAAGCTCCACTTAACAGGTTATCGGAAGCCATTAACATAGTCAATGCCGACCTATCACACATTGTCCAATGGAGTCAACATTATGGACTCCAAGTTAATCCCTTAAAAACTCAGGTATGTGTTATTGGCAGTCCTATGTTGGTTTCAAAGATTGACTGGTCACAACTGCCCCAAATTAAGTTTAACGACACAACTTTAAAAATCAGCAATACTGTCAAAAACTTAGGAATTTATATGGATAGTACCTTATATTGGGGTACACAGCTGCAAGAAGTCAGCCGCAAGGTCTTTACTTCAGCAGGGTCTCTACGAAGGCTACGCAATTTTCTTCCAACTGCCACTAATGTTGCACTTGCACAATCGCTTCTTCCTCCAATTATTGACTATGCCGATGTCAGCTATCTGAATCTCACTGAAGTACAACTTAATAAGCTTGAGCGACTTCAAAATGTTTGTATAAGATTTATATTTGGGCTACGAAAATATGATCACGTTTCTGAATTCCGTCAAAAGCTCAAGTGGCTTCCAATTCGTTTTCGCCGGAATACTCACATTCTAACTTTTCTTTATAACATCTTATTCAATCCTAAAGCCCCTTTTTATCTCAAAGAACGGTTCAAGTTCCTTCATGACACACATGACAAATATCTAAGGTCATCGGAAAATTTAAGGCTGGAGATGCCATTGCATTCCACAAGGTTTTATGACAAATCTTTCACTGTTGAAGCTGTACGCTTGTGGAATGCGTTGCCAAAGAACATTAGGCTAGCGGAATCATTAAATATTTTTAAGAAAATGGTTCATGACTATTATTTATCAATTTAGTTCCGTTATCTAGTATCTATTATTTCCATCTTAATGGTATGTATGTATGTATTGTTGTATATATTTATATGCGTATGTATGTATTTTTATCTGTATGTGTGTTAGTATGTATGTATGTTTATCTATATTTGTATTAGTATGTACGTTATATGTTGTACATAAATATGCTTAGTTTTTTTATACAAATTTTATATTTAAACATAAGTTAGTATAGTTTTCATTAAAATTTTGAAGTGATCCTCCAACTACCTCTGTCTCTCCGAATGATTTTAATCCATTCTAAGGTTGCCTGGAAGAGATTGCATATAGCAATAAGGCCGCCATTTGTATCTATTGTATTTAACTGTAAGAATGGTGTACAAATAAAGAGTATTCTATCTATCTATATTTCCACGCAGTTGGAAAAACACCTCTGGACACGCAATAATTAAAAATATGGCAAATCACGGGTAGGATTTCATCTAGGATAGGAAGTATCATATTACGGCTGATATTGTCACAAGCAGAAAATTGACTGAAAACTAACGGTGAACAGTCGGGAGTCGGCAGAGAAGAAAGATAATTTATCGTTGCAGTTTTAGTAGTTCCTCCAAAGTTGGAGGAAGCAGAGAAATATGAATTGAGGGAATTTATATCAATATTCTTTGAAACAGAATTAGGGCGTGATTTTCCGACTCCTAGTGGCTTCAGAAATTTCCAGACATGAACTGGATCTCCATTTTTAACAGATTTGTGTGTTATAAATATTTTTTTAATAAAATCAATTAAACGAAGTAAAGTAAAAATGTGTAATCCACTTCATTTCATAAAGATCCGCCGAAAGTAATACTAATAAATACTTAGCAATGCATTAGTGAAGTTCTTAAGACTTCTTAATATCGATTTCATTAAAATCAACTATCTAATCTACCTCCCTTTCCTGTAAATATATTCCACGTTTGCCCATCCAATTTCCATAAGTGCCCGGTTGTCGGCAATAGGCTTTCACCCTATTACACATTGAAGTTCGTTTGCTAACGAATTGAAATAATAATAATATACTTACTTCTCTATTGAACACCAGTAAGAATTAAATGGACCAAAAAAAAAAAACAAACAACAATAACGGTCTAATTGTATAGACAATTGGCGGTTTATTTTAATTGGTAGTGAAGACGAAAAACTGTGTATTATAGGAAAAGCCCAAGGACGGAGGAAAAAATAAGCTCTATAAAAAAGTCTGCAATGGCAATAAACAGTGTCAATAAACAGTGTAATTAAAAGTGAGCAAGTTCGAGCAAGGACGAAGTGGATGGCAATTTTTACGACCCAGTTACTGACACATAATACATATTCCAAATTATACAGACATGGTACTACTTCTCAGGACTTTAACTAAATATATTAAGTTAACTACTGCAATATTACTTAAATTGTACTGATACCTAGCCCTAAACTACTATAAAAATAGAGCAGCGTTGTTTGTCTTTTAATTTCCTTTTTTGATTTTCCCGTTACACTCACTTTAAACTGAACTAAACATTTTCCAAGCACCAAATCCACTGCGCCACAAAAGGATATTCTGCGGCAGTATATCCAGATTTACCTGAATACATTTTTTACCTTCATTTTATCAGATGTCAGTGCTAAAATTAGATGAGAGTGGCAAACTGATTCATTCATAAATCTGTAACGTACTCGTATTTCTTTGAAACGACATTACATTGTGAGTTATAAACTCAGCCTCATAAAAACGATGTTATGACTAGCTGACAGCTTACCCAGCACAGAAACATACTGTTTTGACGCAAACAAAACAGTAAAAGTAGCGTCTGTAGAGTTTCTTGTGTTGTTTACGCTTATGTTCGCGCGAAAACATTTTATTATCGGTAGGTACTTATTACTACAATAACATCAACTCGTGTCGCGGGTAATATTGTCGTGTCGCGGGTGTGGGCAGCACAGGAGGCAATAAAATATTCATCAGTCACATGTCATCGTGACCCACGATCCTAGGAATTGTATGAACTGTTGTGTTATGCTCAATATTGTATCGTTTTGTTTAATCTGGGATAGCGTAGCCATGTACCTCGTGTATAATTAACTAACCACTGGAACTTATAATTACCAAATGTTTTGAAGTAGGTAGGTTGTAGGATAGTAGTAATACGTAAATTAATGGCATGGTACGACTTAAAGATATACATTGTTATTGTTTTTCTATTTAAGAAACTAGCTGTTGGTGCGCTTTGAATAAATGAAATATCAAGGGTTTTCACAAAGGGTACATATACACAGTTTAAATATCTTTAGCCTTCAACTTAAATTTAATATTAAATAACAATGAATTATTAAATGTTTATTAAACAATATTACAATACCTATTGTACATGAATTAAGTCACAATAAAATAATTACATAAAATACCGTTTAAAAGTTTACAAGCATATTTAAATAACTAAGTAGATTAAAAATGCACGAAGTGGATAATGATCAGACATACATATTTCCTTAAGTATCTGGATGCATTCTGTTCCTAAGAACACTGGCCAAATATGTAATATAAATAGATCGGCCTGCTTGAGACGTGGGCCGTGGGACTAGGGCGCGTTAAGTGACCATGCGCCATTGTATGTAGATAGTGATTCTCTTTTTAAACAGTCACACATCCGAGCGTTTGTATAATCCTTTCTGATCCGTCGGATTATGAATGTTCGTAATGTAAGCAGAGCAAAATTCTGATGTAGGTAAAGCAACAAAAATTCTAAACAATGTTTTTAAATAAAGTGCGGAGTGTACACGAAATAAGCTACAAACACTAACTAAACTTTTCGAATTTCGTGGAAATTACAATAAGTTTATGTTAGAACTGTGTTACAAAATAATAATATATAGCGTTTTGTAATTTTAGAACAAAATTCATTTCTTTCAGGTAAAAAAAAGGTATTGTTGGTATATATGTACATATGTATATAATCTTTTGCCTTTATTGGCAATAGGCTAACGACGACGGTCATAATCGTCACGGTCTAAAAATGTGGGGAGGGGGAGGAAACAGCAGTTGCAGCAGGAGTAGCTGATGTTGATGTCAGTTATACAAATTAAATAAAGTTGGTGTCTGTTAGTTTTTGTCAAAATTTTCCCAAACGCTACCTACGCTATAAAAACAAATATAAAAATATTTTTCTGCCTGTCTGTCCACTTGTTCGACTATTCTCCAGAACAAGTAGTACAATTTCTTTCACTTTTTTCTTACTGCCACATCCTCGTCCTCATGTAGATTTCCTTAATTCCGAGGGTCGGGAAAGATTATTATTATTAGTTGTTTAAAGACTGTCTCGCGTGTAGATTCAACACAAAGGTTCCCTGTGTTTCATGAGACGTTTAGAAATTTATCTGAAAATGTTCATTAAAATTTTAAAACATTTACACACATTCACATTCACGGTGGAGTAGAATAGGGTCACCCCATCTCGTGGTGTCGTAAAGGACTTAAGACTAAGGTATTGGACTGTTATCTATCAGGTAGTATGTATACAGTCATATAGTGCCAGGTTCCCGGCAATAGGCTTGCCCCCTATTTCATTAGCATGACCAAATTCCAATTGGCAATATGTAATTGTTTTATACACCTCTGCCTTCACCATGTCTCAATTCTATTATGTATTCCCACAGGCGTGACCGTATGTATGTGCCTTTTATGTTATGCCTTTTATGGCTTTTTGTCGATCAACAGTTGTATGCTGCCATATTTATAACAATTGGATTTGGTCGAAGATACAAAGATACTTGATAACGACTCATTGAATCCTTTGACCGCCATGTTAGATGTGTGTGATACATACATACACTCTCGCCTTTATCCCCGAAGGTGTAGGCAGAGGTGGTTGGACCATCGTAACCGGTTTCGACTTCTGGGTCTTTTTGCTTAAGTCTTCCCTGTAACGATTACTGGCCCATAGCTGATGTCAAAAATAATCATAAATTTTGTCACCTCATTTAGGCATCCTAGCCAAGCCAAGGCGTGCTGCGGGTACAGTTAGTAATATCTATAAAAAAGTCTGTCTGTCTACAAAACAATTTCTGTATGATCTCCGGAAACTACCTCTTAACTAACTTCTTACTAGTGATCTAAGGTAAATATACTTTATAGGAAAAAACATTGATTTCGGCTGCTGCCAAACTGCAATGTTTAATAAGGAATAATACTGAATGGACTAAGATTTGGAACTTAAGGCCATAGTAACTTTTATGTAATTAACTAAAAACTATCTAACGATGTATTACAGGTAGCTGTTGGAGGGCGGGACCAAATTTCATAGAACACCCTGGCATAGACATTTAGTTTTTTTAGATACAAGCGTTAAGTGTTTGTTTATCAAAATGTTTTCCACAAAAAAGTTTTCAATTACTCATTCTGTACTGCTGATGTTATCTTACCACGGTTACCAGCCATACCGTATTTACATATATTTATACGAGTCAAGTCCATATTGCCGATCCCCCTTCACTTGGAAACTCGCAGAAACATTTCTTGTAATATTTTTCCATTTCCAGGTGTATAAGTATGTATAATAGCATGTATTTATTTTTATTTTCAGACTGTGTTGTCCCACTGCAAGATAAAGGCCTCCGCCTCTCTCTTCCACATTTCCCTGTCATGTGCTAGTTTAGACCATACGTTTCGGAAGCCATCCAGATCGCCCCTACAACGTTGCCATTTAGCACCTTGTGGGACACAATTTGTGCAAATTTTTGCCTAAAAGGTCCATCGGCATGCGGCAAACGTGTCTCACTTGAGTTCGGCGGCTTTATTGGTGATTTATAATAGGAATTTCTTATTTGGTCTGACAGCCATGCGCCCAGAATACTAAGCTAAATGTCTCGCTTGCAAACCTCTAGCCACCTCTGGTGCCTAGTCAAAGACCATGTCTGTGGATCATACGTGAGTTTACATGTTCCATGAGTTTACGCTTATGACATTAGTGAAGGTTTCCTTTCAAGAGGTCCTTCATCGACTAAAAGATGAATGATTCCTGTAACGCGGGGAGCATCACAAACATTTAAACAACGGACACAAAGAATACCCAGATTCAGGACAAAGGAAAGTAGTGGGATTTCCATTTGTTGTTTTCCGAGTTTTGTATATACATATTTCTATAAAAAAGTAAAGCGGTGTTTGATAATGTTTGCACATTTAGAATAAGTATAAAGTGTATAATATTGTAAGTGCATGACAATAAATAATATGTAGTAGTAGTAAACAATTTTTTTTTCTCTGATGGGGCGCAAACGAGCAAACGGTTCACCTGATAAGAAGTGACCACTGGTTAGTCACTGGTTGTGCGAGGCGAAAAGCTTCTAGAGAAGCGCACAGTGGTGGAGTACCAATCATCCTGGTGATGCGGATTTAAATTTCCGCGTTTAATAGTCGCGTAGGACGATGGCGTAAACCTGCAGCTAGAATTATTTGTATATGATACAAGAGATAGAGAATGCAGAGTGAAGCTACATCTCTACGCAGCGTTAAGGTGTCAAGCCGATCAGAAATATCCTGGCAATCGATAATGCGAGTCGCTCTCCGTTGAATGCGGTCAAGGGGGAGAAGCTGGTACTGGGGTGTCGCATACAGACGAGAACAGTATACCATGTGTTGCCGTACTTTCGCCTTATAAAGTAAATATAAAATAGACATATGTAAATAAACGCGCTCTATATAATAGAATATACTCGTATGACGCGATCTTGTTATAGATTTAAAATATAGTGTCAATCAAATGAACATAATATCATAAATTATAATTAATTAATTAAAACAAGATTGTGTTAAATAAGTTAAATATATAAATAAATTAATTATGTTGATCATATTTTCTAAACTCAGATGTATCACAATTCTTTCAGATAAAAAAATGTTCTCTAGGTATACTAAGATTGATTGTATGTAACTACATTAAGCTTAAGTTAGAACAGTTATAACAGAAAACAAAATTTCATAACTTGTATCGCTGCCGCATTTTAAACCAAAACGCATTCCTCACACGTGTCGCTGGTCCGCGACCCGGTTTCACTAATCCGATGCAAGTGTCCCTGTCGATATCCCTGCGGTCGGAGTTGGCCCTCACGCCTGCTCTATTTAACAAACATCGTGACAATGACGCTTACGAGCTTGATGTTCCTTACATTGGCCACTAATATACGTGGTCAAATGTTACACATTATTTGCAGAAACTGTTACCAAACATTAATTCTCCTTTGATTATTTTTATTGACCTTTATATAATCTTAAATCCTTTTACTAAGCTGTGTTGTTAGAATTAAGCTAATGATGAGTATCACAGGACGCCATAGTTGTGAATATGAAGTTTCAGAATAAAAAAGAAACGTATTCTATGAAATGTATTAAATAGTATAAATCATCTAGGGCATCTATCCGGTGGCTCTCGACGTGTTCATCATACGACTCTCAACTATTTCCGATGTACTTTACTTCCAGAGATAAGTACGTTTAAGAACCAAGAAACTTAAAATCTTCCGCTTTATATAAATTTAATACGCGATATCTTTCTCTTTTTATAGACGATATTAACTTGCTATTCCAACAAAGGCTAGGCTCATCAGATTTCTTCTAATATTCGTCTTGTTGGATAAAGAAAGTTCCTCTTATAAAAGAAGATTAAGTACTACAATGATGATTTCAAGTAGGGTCAGCAGAGCTTGAATGATGTGGAGGAGTAGTACCTACCAGTATTGATAGGAATAGTCAATAGCTTATCACTAGACGGGCCCTAATGTTATTTCAACCAATTCAGAACTCTAAAAAGAATACATAATAGATCAGACTGACCTTCTAACCTGTATTGTTCTTAAGGACGTTTTGTATTTCGACGTTGATTGAGAACGAACCATACGTAAACGCATAAGTTGGAAATGCAACTATTATTGCAATTGTCTATTCTCGGTGTAATTTGAGTACGTACTACTATCTGTAGGCCATAGATCACATTAATCATCTGATGATATCGTGCTTATTATATATTTTAGACAATAGATTTGATCTACTGAAGGTCGTCTATTGCTTGTTTACGAAGACTTTGCTGTTCTTGGCTGATGATTGACGAAGGTCAATTATTCATTGGCCAATTAGTCCAGATTAATTGAGTCTATTTATGGAAATATCGAGATTTGAATTATACAAAAGAGGCTTTTGATTACTTTCTGTTTTTTTTCCATATGTACGTGGATACAGCCTTTATAATTAAAATTTAATAATTCTCTCTAATGGGCATTATATCAAATTTGATTTCAATTCTTTTATCTTTTCATAATGATGCATTTGTATAGAATATAAATCATTTATAGATAATATATAAATGAAGAAGTTTAAACTTTTAGTCTTTTATGTTTTTATGTTTTAATCTTGGGGCAAATAAATATTCGTATTACTATATAGTCCATTAGATCTCAATATGAAGACGTTGTAAGGCCAAATTAATATTAAACAATATACATGATTGTTTTTTTTTTTTTACCAAAAGTTAATATTTTGGCGCCTCGGTGTTATAAGTTTGACGTGTAGGTTTGTGTTTTTGTGTGTCATCTCTAGTACGGTAGCTCCCAAACGGCTGAACCGACTTTTAATCGAGAGTTCTTAACTATAGATACGATCTTCAATCCTTCAAGAAAAGAGCATTCTCCTACCTAGAAGGCCGGCAACACGATGCCACCAGGTGACCCGTCTGCTCCCTTGCCCCTATAATAATAAAATAAAAATATTAGATCGTAATCGATTCAGCAGTTTATAAGACTTTGGGAGTGAAGAAGAGGACGAAAAATCAAATGTTTTTAAATATATCAAAGTGAGGTGTAAAATGAAAGAGAATGCCAGACTGTAAGTGACGTGAAAAATGGTTCAACTTTCTGAAAGTTATAGGAGTGAATAGAAAGTGAAAGTGATAATGTTCCACCTAATGGGAGTTAATATTATGACCCAGTGTGGTAAAACATATCAATGTTCATACCCCCCCCCCCCACCCCTCCAACTCAAAAAGAGATGAAATAAGTTTGAAAAATAAAAGTTAAATTCAAGAATGAAGTAGTGAATTATGCGCATGTACTGAAATTAATTTGGCTATGGTATTATATTCTATGCGTTGTGTATTGCGTTGTAAAAAAAATATTTGTACTTATAGAGTTACAAAGAACTAAATTACTTCCGTTCTAACAGAATTTCAGATCAAAGCATTGTTATCTGACCCACTTAATTTTACACAAGTCCTGAGTATAAAATACATTATTTTAATACATACGCGATCTTGTTAAAGATTTAAAATTAATCTATATTAATATTATAAAGCTGCAGAGTTTGTTTGTTTGTTTGTTTGAACGCGCTAATCTCAGGAACTTCTGGTCCGATTGCAAAAAATCTTTCAGTGTTGTATAGACCATTTATCGAGGAAGGTTATAGGCTATATTTTATTTAAAAAAATAGGTATCCGTAAGAAAATTGCGATTTTGTAACCCAAGGTGAAAAATCGAAAACCTATTTATGCGTGCGCTGCAAAAAACTATTGACAATAGAACAAAATGATGTACCACGGCTTTGTAGGTCTTATTAAGATCTACAAAAAAGTCCGCGAGAGCACATATCTAAGTATCATAGTTTAGTCACAATAACCGCTTTTATGTCCATAAAAAATATTAAATCGTCTGAAGAAACTACGTTAAATGTGTATCGTAATATTAATCCTTATCCAAATTAAGCATTATGATTTATGTAGAAGTAAAATACTTTTTGTTTTATTCCAATCGGACATTTCGTTGAAAAATTATCACGAGTATAAAAATGCAAAAAATTAGTACCTAATAGTGAGTTATTTGCCAAATAGTTTTATCAACATAATAATATTAATCTTTATCGAAATAAATGTGTTGTTGATTAAGAGTATTTAATTGTGAGCAAAATTGTCCTTGAAATCATCAAATCAGTTAACTACAATTAAGATCTTACAAGGAACTACGCGGATGAAACCGCGGGTAGCAGCTAGTAATAATATATTTATAAAAAATATTAATAATTTAGTAAAAAAAAAGGTATATATAGTATTAATATTTCAATTGCGCAATAAATTTGCGTAGTTAATTTAAAATACGAATAAAGTATTACCTAAAGATAAAGATACGTTTATTTGTCGAAACATGTGTGAATATAATAATACATAGTTGATGCATATTATTGATGTTAATCAATTAGAATCAACATGTTCTATTAAAACTGGTGTACAAGGATGATTATAATTAATTATTAATTAGTACTGTTACACATCTGACAAATTATAACACAATGAAAATTCTCCGTCAAATACAATTTTTATCATTAACAAATTTTTAACGGTATTTTAAATAATTCTATATTTAGTACTTAATTATTTTCGGGAATTTTATTATAGATTATTGAAGCTTTGCACACAATACTTTTATGTAACAACGCTGATTTGGCGGGATGAACACAAAGTTTACTTTTGTTACGTCGATTATTCCTTCCATTATCAGCTAAGTAACCGTGGAATTAAGTGTTGGTTGTTTTGACAAATATCCCTAAACCATTAGTACAGTGATGGAATCTATAAGATTATTGTGATTAGTGAATATTGGCCTACAGCTCTCCGTAATTTTGATGCCAAACATGCACGTCTGCATTGCGTTTGCATTTTAAATACTATTTGCTCAGATAATGATGCCATACCTACGGGATTCTACGAGGCCATAATATACCGATAGTCCCTCTTTAGGTATTTATAGTTGGTGCAAGTTTATATAATGCATATGTAGGCTACTTACTTTTTGCATAGTGTGTCAATGTGTTATTTCCAATTCAATTAGCTATCTATAATTAATACAAGAATACAAGCGGTGGGAACACCTGTTATAGTGTAACAAACATAATGTTCAATAAATAGGTATGTAATATATATTCTCAAAATCGACTTAACCTGTGATTAATCATGCTTTTTAGGGGTAAAACATTTATTATGGATAGGTAATTACTTAGTATTATTAATAAGGAGAATGACATTTATTAATAACATAACAGTTAGATTACAAACATTACAAACATTAAAAAAGTTATATAGGTAAATAGTTTTAAGTACTCGTAATAAACATAAATGTACAAATATGAATCTAAAACAAGTTGAAGACCAAGTAAAACAAAAACTGTCTAAAGGGTTATTAACAGGCTAATTCTCATACTCAATGGAATGATGATGTTTTTCTTTTCTTCCTTTTATTATTTTTTCTCCGTATTTGTAACAATCTTAATTTTATGTTAATTTTTAATTCCTTTTTGAGTTTGTTTTCTCAGTATACCATAATGCTCAATCATTTGGAAACGGTCTGTTTTAGATCAACAAATAGACTATTGTTTGAATGTTCTGTGGATATGCTTTTGTTTTGTACCTAGACGTGTTTTCGCAATGAATATTTCAGCTTGTTATATAAAATGCTTCCAAGGAAGAAAGGCTTACTCCAGGCAGGCAGATAACACTCCTTGCAATGTTACACACATTACGTAAAGCTCAAATAAATTTGGAAAATTTACTTTACTTTTCAATAATATAATTAACTTACTTGTTAATACTTATATTTAATTAAGTATATTTTAATTATATTCTAGAGATAGGTATAGATATACCTACATATATATATTATTATTATCTAAAACTAGTAGCGAACTCTTATCTTGTCTAGAGACGATCTACTTTCTTAAACGTTCAAATTAAAATAAACTAAATTTGTTATAAATAAAATTAATTTTATTGTATCCACGTGTATCAGTTTGACCGTAAGTACATAAGTTAGACACAGATAGGTTATATTGGAGATAGGTATCATTCTGCTGTTTTAAAAAGTGTAAACAAAACAATAATATTGTATAAGGAAACATTTATCACTATTTAGTAGATGATTTATTTATCAATTTATTTGACCCATATCCGTAACATCAAACCGCAGTTCGCAGGGTTCAACAAGCAATGGATATCTCAGGGTCATTATTATATGCTGAAGACAAGATTTGAGATGCTATATTGGAATAAGCGAAATCACATCATATAATCACATAATTCTAAGCGCAGTAACGGTAATACGATAATACGACGTCATCGTGTTGCTCACGTTTGTCTTTCGGTCTTTTAGAGACCGATAGAGGGCATTCATCATTTTGCATTTGAAAAGCAATAGCACCGACATTGATATACTTACAGATGTAACATATTATGTATAATTTGATTGGGAAAACCTTTACTACACTAAAAAAACGAAATTACTTATTAACTTTAATTTTGCATGCCGTCCTCCTCCTCGTGGATTTCGATAAAAATAATTTTGACAAAGTTTTGAAAGTTATAACAGTTTCTTTATTTGGATACACTTTTCTGTAATAGTTCATATTGAAAAAGAATTAGCATTGTTCAAACTATGAGAATCTGTGGATCAGGGAGATAATAAAGTGATCAGTGTATTTTTATTTTCACGACAACGACGACAAATTGTTGTACACACAACTTCTTTCACCTTTTATGTTTAATCAATCTTTAATATAGGATTTCTTGAGTAGTTATTTAGTTCAGTTTTTTGTCAATTTTAAGTTGAACTATTTTAAATAACAGTGCTTAAGGCGCATCCTATTGGATTTGTGTTATGATGAAATAAATTAATATAAAGCGGATCTAGTGTTGTAATTAAATAAATTCATGCAAATCAAGTATGCAAAATTTGAGCTCAATCGGACAACCCGGGAATCAGACCCGGTAAACGACTAAAAAACGTATAAGATTTGACCCGAACAAACATATATTGCATGTTAAATGAAAGCGTTTAAAATATAATACATACATCAAATGTAATTAATAGTTTCCTATGGGTTATACAAACTTTTAGCAAATTAACATGTCTAACTTCATTTTGCCGTTACAACCTACATTATTAAATACGAAAGGAGACAATTAGGAACTGTTTGAAATACTCTAACAGTAATTTTTTGAGGAAATGAAAAAACAATTGATCCGAAAGGTCACTTTCGAAACAAAAGAAAGTCCGCAAACAACCTTTGTGCATTGATGTTTTATAAGTAGAAATAAAAGAAGATTGTGATATATTATGTCCTTATATTATATTGACATTAATTAACACATTGGTGACATTTACATACTCAGGTACACAAACTCATCAGTAATCACTTATGATCTTATAAAGTTGCTCTTTTTTTTTCAACAAATATTAACAAAAGTCTTGCAGCATGTTAAGTAGATAAAAGTTCAAGTACTTTAACATTTCATATTTCAATATATAACCACCAATCCTGATTTGGGTCTGAAAAATGATGGCATCCCAATTTTCGGTTAAGTTAAAATATTAAAAATTGTTAAGCTATGGGAAATCTTTTTGCCTCAAAATTTGCGGTGTTGCATTGTTCCTGGTTCGGCTATATCATTGGCAAAACACAATTTGTTCGTATGAAGCTCAGTCCAAAGATGTTTTAAATATTTGAGATAAGTCTCAGTCCTGTCAACCTTGGAAACAATCACGGGCTAAAAGTAATTTTAAGGTAGCATGCGTATTAATTACTAAAATAATAAGAAATTTTACTAAATTTCACAGACATAAAGCGTTTCTACAATAGTCCGTTAATAAAGAAAATATTAAAAGTAATTTAATCTTAAAATCGTTTGTGACACGGAAGTGCCCGGGATGCACACTACTCTTAGACAGCAATCTATGTAATTACCCATATGAATAAATGCTGCTTACAACTACATCCCGTGAGAGTCCCTTTATTGTGAATTTATATTTTCGTTTTACTTAGAGTGGTTGCGGACTAATCTCTAGACTACATTTAACGTATAGGCCCTTTCAATGCTTTAAGTTCAGCATATTAATTTCATAATTATTTTACTAAGCTTGTTCTATAGATCTCTTCATCGAAAGCCTCAATAAGTTTCCTATTTAAAAATTAAAAAACAAAACTGTCAAAAGTTATATATATAAATTCACATATATGAGTCATAAATCCTTAAAGCAATATACTCGTTTTTGGGAAGCCGTCGATATGGTCTTTCGCTTCCTTTGATATTTTTGGTGTCTATAAAATACCACAATAAATATTGAGCTTTTAGCTGTACGTTAGTGTGCAGACTGGTCATTATTACATTGTCTTAGTTCAGTCATGGAATTCTCTTTAATTTGTATTTAGTTTGAATGAATAGAAGTGATTATTAGTAGTTGTTAATTCAATCTGAGAGATATGACACGGACCTGAAATACTTTCAAACCTATTATCTAACTTTTTGGAATGTAATTTAGGTATTAGTGTGAGACAATTTTGTATACCTAACTTGTGGTTTCATAAGCGCTGTAAAGACAAATTTCAAATAAATTTATGGATTAAGGCAGTGGTTTAATAAAATAATAAAGTAAAAAAAAACGTGAAGTAACTGTTTGTCTGTTGGCTGTCTGGCCAAAAAGAAAGACAAACTGGGATAACGAGTAATTGGAAAGGCGGAAAGAGACAACATGTTTTATACAAACCGTAAATAATAAGTAGGTATCAAGAGAGATAAGGTCAGGAAGATAACAATAAATCTGTCAGTTTATATGTGGCAAAAAGATTTAGGTTAGTGGGGATCTGATTTGGACTTAAAATCTTTAAGAGATGAAAAGTCATGCATGGCTCCATATAGAATTAAATTTCATTTATTACACACTTTACTTAAGCCTGGCTAAAGCTATGCATTATGCTTAGCTTGAGTTATATTTAACAAACATTTCAATAGCAGTTAATTTAAACAAAGAATAATAAATTGAGATTTACATTTAAACTTATGTCTTTTAAAAAACGACTTTGAAATTTTAAATAAGGCTGATGAAATATTTAGTAATGATGTTATTAAGATTATCATATGTACTTATAAGAAATATAAGGGTCTTTTCAATATGTGCTTGCATTGTTGCCTCTCATAGCTACACTCATTCTTCTGACTGGTAGCGGGAAAGGTCGTGTAGCCAAAGGATGTCGAGGTCTGGCTGGGCGAGGTGGTAACCGGGAGTCGGTGCTAGCTCTCGCACGAAACTCATCCCCGCATTCCGATCGACCCGAAGATGATGTTGAGTCGCTACGGCCTACACATTCTTCATCCTCCTCATCCAGCTCCATTTCCGTCCATCGACGACCTGTAAAATATGAACAAATTTTTATTAACTGTGTTACTGAATTACAATGGGTAATAGTAGCATTAGTGGAAATTGTGTCAGTAGCAGTGATTCCCGATTACAGGTCCTATGCTCACTGATTTCCATGATATTAACTTAACTCCACAGGGCCTTCGTGGCAAGAACTTATGCCTACTTATGCCTATTGATTATGTATACACTCAGCGTAGTATTTATTTAATACATTAATATAAGTTCTCGAGTGATAGCTCTTTACTTAGAACTTATTACATAAAAATGACCTGTAAAATGTTACGTGTATGACACTAATTTAATAGTCTTGGTTAACTTATGTCAGGCCATTAAATTCTACAACAATATAGTACATTAGTAGCGTTTAAACATTGTCTTGGCTACCATTTTACGATACAGAAATAGAAAAAAAAATCCACTCGGCTTCTGTACTTTGGTATCTTATAAATAAACTGAAAACCCACTCAACTTTATTAAATATGGAGTACTTTCGAATACATTTTCTTTAATACTGCTTCTCGTAAGTGGTCTGTATTATTGTATCTAATTTAAACTTTTAGTTCGTAGATAGAAAACAGTTACTTATAGAATTCTCATTAGGCTAGGTTGGTCAAAAGGTCAGTTCAATTTTACATTTGTTCATTGTTATTATTTTAGTTTTCGTTGGTACTTATTAAAAAATAAACGAATTAAGAACGATTATAAAGAAGACGGTGTTTTGAAAATATTCATTAATATTATTTGGAGGAGGAAAATGAAATGAAACATTAGAGTAGATAATTAATTTTTATTATATATTGTATGAAGCAATATGAGCGAAATAATAAGTCCCTAGATATTTCTCTATTCCGACGTAAGTATTTATTTACAACTATTATTTCTAATAGCTATGGTTTGGTAGGTAATAGGTATCCTTTGGCCTTTGGGTTTGGAACCACACAAAATCATTACCGGATCCAGGGAGGTCAGGGAAACTTTCCAAGCCTTGTACTGGAGTAATTCCCGTTTAGTAGCGGGAGTACCCTCACTTCAGTAGGCCGGAGTATGTGGGTGGCTGAGTTTAAACGGGGATTTAGGTATAATACTTCTTCTTATCATTGTACTCACTTCTTATCATTGTATCTTACGAACCCGACTAAAGAAAGAGAGCGATTTCATTGCATGTAATCGCTCTCTTTCTTTCTCGGCGTTCCCTCGAAGCGACGGAGATGTGATTAATATTAGTCCTTCTATAGCGATGGAAATGATAGGGTGTACCCTGGAAGCGAAGGATTACGATTGGCAATTTGGAATGTGGGCTAGATGACGGGCAGAAGTGCCGTACTAAGTGAAGTCCTTTCTAGACGTTGCATTGAAGCAAGCAGTGTACAAGAGACTAGGTGGCGTAGCAAGCAGTGGACAAATTACTTTAATTATATTTTTACGTTTATTACGTAAACTTTGTATTTTTCCACCGCTCCCTGCAGCTCTCGCCTAGAATGGTAAGAAGACGATGCCACATCCTAGTAAAATGGCCTCGAACGAAATAAAAAGGTATAAAAAATGGATTACCTGAAAATGTCGATTCATGTATTGATGCAAAACAGATAGACGTAAAAGCGCCAGGGAACAACAATAAAATTTAATTACCAAGTTTATTTTTAAATTGTGTTGTTGGCTTTGGAGAATGCTAATTATAACTTCGTGATTGCAGTTTCTGCCTCCTATGGCAAACATTGTGGTAGTTATAGTAAATAATCTAGTTGAAAAACACACTGTATTGAAAACAATACTGTAAATTGTATTACAGTTTTGTTTGGTCGCACTAGCTAATATTGTTAGCTAAACTAGCCCTTAAGGTTTTAAAGATTTTGATACGTTTTAAATAAATTTTATTAATATACATATGAAGCTATTAAAGCTATTAAAGTATTATTAAATAACCTAAATCTAGTTAGATATACAACACATACAGTAAATAAATATCCATTTAAAATAAATATTTCTTTTTACGTGACGGCACTACAAGAATACGTAATCCATTTCCCAGGGTAGATGTTTTACAAAAAAACATAACTGAATAAGGGAAATTAAAACATTTATACTTAACTTGGATAAATAAAACAAATTGGTTACAAAAGCCTAACATTGGTTTAAATTAAATTTGTTTCGATTTGGTCCCCATCGCTTTTTTTTACATTTTATAGAGGTAGAGACGTATAGACGGATGGTAAGTGACTGCCGTCCATGGACACCTGCAACTTGAGTCATCGTAAGTGCGCTGCCCGCCTTTGAGGGAGATGAGGAAATGGGAAAAGGGGACGGAGGATAGAGGAGAGAGCTTGATACTGTGATAACTACTGATACTGAAGTGCAAAGATGAAGAGAATACGCCACCCCCTGCTACGTAAATAGGACTAAATTATAACTATAAAAATGTTGGTAAATGTATTGTTTATATATATTCTGTAACTTCAGCCATGTTTAACAGGACGTTTATATTAAGGCATGTATTTATTGCTAAAGGCTTAAAATATACCTACTAAATGGTGGTGCAGTTGTGCTGGCGGTTTCTGTTGTGGAATCCGAAGCTGCCCGTGAAAGTGGCCGGCCTAAGGCGGCTGGGTGCCGGTCTCCATCGCGCCGAGAGCACTTGCTACTAACGCGCCAGAATCTACGGGCGTCTCGGAAAACACCCCAAACCTGTGACATAATAGGTATACATTATTATATTAATATTAGCTCTGTAACTGTGATTAATTGACTTATTGAATTAATTAAGTACCATTTTTCTAATTGTGGTCCAAAATTCGGGGATGGTTTTTCTAATTTGGATGGATTGAGTCCATATGCAACAGCAGCGTGCGTCATTAGACACGCGGCCTTAAGTCGGTGCACCATCAACATCTCAGCATGATCGAGATTCAAAATATCACGCGCTTCCTACTAC
This sequence comes from Tyria jacobaeae, assembly GCA_947561695.1. Classification (NCBI taxonomy): domain Eukaryota; kingdom Metazoa; phylum Arthropoda; class Insecta; order Lepidoptera; family Erebidae; genus Tyria; species Tyria jacobaeae. The sequence goes on from OX387216.1 coordinate 11,200,737, forward strand.
CAGTTCTTCATCGGCATCTCGGAATGACCGAGATGCATCGGCACATCACATAGACGCACATTAAAAACCATGTGCATAAGTGCACTAAGCATAATATAAGTAACTAAACATAAGATTAGTATACATAAGTTATATTTTCATTCAATTAAACCAGTAACTTTGTCTAATCCGACTTTGATTCATTCATTACATATCCTTAGCCATCAGGAGATCAGTCTTGTGAGCCTGCAGTCAACCGGCCTTTTATTGCTAAAAACATTTTTATTCATAAAAACTATATAAGGACTTATCAGAATGCTAAATTCTATTATTCATTAGTACAAGTTCTTAAAAGTTCGTCAAACCTTAAGTTATTATTAACCGTAGCAATTTGTAAGCATCAAAACAAAGTTAAAACAAAGGGGTGACACTATGCGTTTGCAGGTGTTCTTAAAGAGTGTGTACTAACATTCGGTTTTCATTGATGTTAAAATTTAGATCACTGATAGCGAGTGACGTGTTTACAGATCAAAAGTGTTTAAATGTAAAGGTTATTTTATATTTAAACACTTTTGAGTCAGTTCCGTATGTAGAACCGATAAGTCACAGACCCTTTTGGGACTCAAAATAATTATATTTCTAAAAAATAAAACAAAAACTAACATTGTTATGATCTTGTATACGTATAATTAGTATGATGGAACAAAAACAATTACTGTAAACGAGGTCGAAAAGTGTCAAACCTCTTAGTACTTGGGTAAAGCGCTTTGACATTTCAAAGAGTACGTAGGAACATTTGTTGGTTTTATTTCATTAAAACATATAGAAAGATTTTTGGTGTATTTTTCTTCCTTAACAAGATTATTACGTGAAGTATAAAGCTTTCTAAGCTCTCTGAAGTCCGAATTTTTTAGATGGGGGAAAAAGTTTCTTCATATTTTATTTATATACAAACTCAAGACATTTTTCTTCAAAGTTTAATTACATTGATATAATACATATGAGCCTTTTTGTTTATTAACTTTATTAACTATCCTGAAGGTAGTAACAATACCGTCGCTGTAGAAGTCTTGGGATTTTTCAACAAGAAAATACGATAACTAGTTTTGTCAGTCCTCTCTTGATGTTAACGTGTTAGGTTAACATCAAGAGAGGACTGTCAAAACTACCCAAAGAATTCTGAAGATACTGAAACAGGTGAAAATCTGAGTGTGCAAGGTCAAGACTATAATAATATGATGGATTTATTTGTTAGATTCACTCATTTTGGCGGACAGAAAAACAATTGAAAAATGGCGGGAAAGTGCTTTTTACTTTTTCTTAATGTCCTATATTTATTGATATTTAAACCAGCCAGATACAAATAGTACAACTAAAGAGAGTTTTATTCAATTTTATACATACAATATACGAAAAGACTTTTTCCCTGACCTATTATTATGCCATAATATTATTATGATAATACTTCATTAGTAGAGAAAAACATCAAGGTTCCATTTCACTTAGTGTAGGTGGGCACATTTTTATATTTAGATCATCACTAACGGCACACCGTTTTTTTTTTTCCTATAAAAAAAAATACGACATAAATATGTACATATATGTTTGAGAAAAAAAAAAGTTATATTCCCATTTTTTTAAAGGTAATAATTCCTATGCTCCGCGTTAGTAATAATTCCTATGTCGCAGGGGACTTTACAAACTTGCATACAACGGACACAAATTACACCCAGATCAGGGACATCTAACTGCCTACACTGCTGTTCAACTAGTTGCCTATCCATGTTCATATTATAACAGAGGGGTAAGAAGTTTAAACAGAACAACGTTTCTGACGGTGAAATCTTGAAGGGTGGGATAATTTGACACGAGTTTCAATAAATCGGATATGTCAGATACAGAAGTTACGTATAAATTGGAATCGTTTGCAAAGTTAAATTATTTGGAAACTTCGTTTGCCAAATAACTTAGGAAACCGAATAGCTCGTTATCGTATATCTCTCAGTTAAGAAAAAAGGGTTATTTAACTAAAGAAAAATACTTATTTCAAACATAGAAGGTATCGGTAATTGAAGGTATCGATTTTGAGGTTTTTTTTTTTTGAATATGTCGTTTGAAGTGAAGTAACGTTAGGATTCATTAAGTGTGTTCCGCGCACGCCTTTAATCTGAAGGCAGGGTATTGCCCTAAAAGTCCACGGCGTGGACCTATCAATCAGGTAGCCAAGGTCTGCAGAGTTCTCCCGAAGGCTTCCTTCGCAGGGTATCCCGGTATATATAGATCCAGTTGGACGGAACACCGGGATGTTTTAGTGGGTTCGAGTCCGACATACCACTTCACCCTCAGCTCCGGTGAGGTGATGACATGATGAAAATTAAAAAAAAAGGATTCATTAAGTATATGAATAATTTTATTTAAAAAAAACTCACCTCTTACTGTCTTCTCATTCCCTCTCCTCTTACCCCTCACCTCGATCCCCTCTCTTCTTTCCCCACCACTCATCAAAATATAGTGCCTATAAAAAATAAGGGTTTCCCTAATTTCCCCGATCTCTCATGGTCAAGTCCTGTTGTTAGCTGCAATGAGACCACCGCAGGAGTATAATTTTACTCTTTCGATTAAAAAAAAAACAGTCGACAATTGGTGGCAAAGTCAAACAAACAAACATAAAAAAAGATTTAAAATAAGAACAATTGAATACGTATCAAGTGCATTTGACCCCGAATTTATTTATTTATTTATTTATTTATTTCGACTTATAGCACATTTTGTACAAAGGCGGACTTAATGCCTCAGGCATTCTCTCCCAGTCAACCTTGGGGTGTGGCAAAAATAAATGGTAGTAGGTGCAAATAGATGAGAGAGGTACCAGTTTAATTATTATAAAATATGATCTAATTATATACATATATTACTTTCATACATCATATACTAATATATACCTATATACATATATATAAATAAATACAAACTTATATACATATAATTACATACAACGCATATAATAAACACTATAAAAGTCTGGTAAATATGTACTAACGGTTTGAAATTTCTGCCAACTGATTAAACAGGAGGTCACGTACCCTCCTCTTAAAAGTGAAGCGGTTAGTGGACATCCTGATTTCGAGTGGTAGTGCATTCCAGAGTAGGACTGATTGGACATAGAAGGAAGAGTTAACAAAGTCAGAGTTATGAGGGGGACATAAGAGAAGATTGTTGTGAGTGGAACGAAGATTTCTGTCGTGATTTGACGATAGAAACCGAATGTAGGGAGCCAAATAATGTGGCGGAGACGGAGAGTTAAGAAAAGAGAAGAGGGAAGTTAATGCACGTAGATTTCGGCGTTGGCGAATAGGGAGCCATTTTAACTGGGAGCGTAAAGCAGACACGTGGTCATACTTGCGAAGATTGAAAATAAATCGAATGCAGTTATTGAGAAGACGGTCTAGTTTGTTGAGAAGGTCTGCATTCAGGTCGAAATAGCACACATCACCATAGTCGATTATAGGAATAATAAGGGATTGCACTAGGATAGTTTTGGTCTTAGTGGGAAGGAAATTTTTGAGACGGTATAAATTTCGGAGACTTCTAGTAACTTTCTGACTTACTTTAGTGAATAACGTTCTTTCTTTTTAGTTAATATAATTAAAAAATAACCGGTCAAATGCGTAGGGTTTCGTACAAACTTACCCATGTAAAGAGTTCGATTCCCAATTCGATCGTCTTGAAGATTTTTTCCGTTTTCAACCGACTTCAAAACGGAGGAGGTTCTCAATTCGGCTGTATTTTTTTTTATGTTTGTTATCCTAGAACTTTCGACTCCGTGAACCGATTTCAACCATTTTTTTTATTTAAAAGCTTCCCGTGTGGTTCTATTTTAATTTGGTCCAGTTCTGACAATGGCATCCATGAGAAAACCATATACAAACAAACACAACAGACAAATTAGCGAATAACTCAATATCACGTCAACCGATTTCGATGATTTTTTTTTAATTTGAAAGGATGTACTTCAAGGGTAGTTAAATGAAAGTTTAGTCATGAAAAAATATATATATATAGCATCCATGAAAAAACCATATTAGTCTTAAATTTTATGATAGATGCATGGAAGTCGGTTGTCTACTTTTTTAAAGTCCGATTATTGCAGAATATGTTGTAAATGTCCCACCAAAATCAGTGCCCGAAACGTGAAATTACAATATTAGCGTTATTAGTGTTTTAAAGGTGAAATGAACATTGGATATCAATGATATTAAATATTTTATTTAAATAATAAATTTAACCATATTTGTAAACTGTGACTGAAAGGGGAATGAAAAGTAGCACGTTGTACATCGAAGTTTAAAATAAAACTTCGTTTCTAATTGTGTTAGTTGGCTAAATAATTGTGTTGCGTTAATTGTGGTGTGTAGTGTTTGTACTTATTAAGGGTAACATGACTATGCAGGAGAAGAATAATGAAATGCATTTTGGTTATTGCTTTCAAAATATACATAGAAATCTGCTGAATTGCGGTTGTTATCTTATATTACTGTTTCTATACATTCCATAGCAATATTGGTTTCCCATCGTGGTGACCTATAAACAAAATTCAATCGACCACTAAATATTTCAAAATGTATACACTCACAATGGCCGTATACAGCGTCTGGGTTATTTAAGCAATATCTTTTACTTGATCCACTTATCATCGCATCTTTATGATTGCGACGTACATCAGCCAAGCGTGTCTCAAGTGCGCGGCGCGCCGCACGCAATACGTACAATTTTTAATGAATGAAAAATATCGTAAAGTAATAATTAGTACATATAAAAGTGTAAGCATTTGTAAAGTACAGCTATCTTCACCAAAATAATTATTAGGTAAAACTGTTGTCCTCATACATCGACATTTAGTTAGTAAGACGGTTAGTTCGGCAACTGCAAATAAGTTTATAATCCATAAAAGTAATTATTTTGGTACGTAACTACTAATTTACGGTCTTCTGATCTCTATTTCTTTACATGTGCTACATGGCATTGCTTATTGCCTAATTTCATGATTCTAGGTTAATGGGAAATCTGATTCCCTGGGAGCGTCAAAATATGCGCCATAAAGGAAGATCATATGAAAACAAAAGTTATTTTACTTATTATTGTTATAGGCGTGCGGTTCACGATGGAGTAGAACAGGGTCACCCCATCTTTTCCTTTTGCATCTAAGAGGCGACTAAGGGACCGAAGTTTTATCTATATCAGACAGAAAGTCATACAGTGCCCGATTAACAGCAATAGGCTTGACCGCTGTTACGTTAGTGGGACTAAACTCTGATTTGCAAAAGTGTCGTGATGCATTTACATATAGGTAGAATAAAAAAAGCTATTTATAAAAATATATAATTTAACAGCTTTTTTAAATCAAGTTCCTCGGAACCGTCTGCACACGGTTTGGGTCACCCACGCTTCGTCCTATACCATCTTCTATATCCATGCCACAAGTTTATAGTTACGTTTTGATTAGGGACATAATTGAAGAGGCTTTATTTCTTGGTAGGCAAGAAATAAAACATATGAAGACCTAGCATCAAAGTCTTTGAAAAAAAGTTACTTTTATTTTATTTAGTTACCATTTTTAACAGCAACATCGAAACACAGTTCTCTATTCTATTAAGTAGGTCGTTAAGTGCAGAAGCTCGTCAAACAAAACTAAAACAAATGTAGCAAGAAAAACTTAAGTTTGTATCCCTGCTTAGTGCCAAGTGGCATTATTTTGTCCCGGCCCTTGTCTTTGTTACAATTTAAGTTAGGAAGACTTAAGTTAAGAAGCTCCTCTGTTTTATTGTTTTTAAATAATTAATTATGATTAACTGTTGAGTGTCTGAGTGAAAACCGTTTGAGTTTTTTATCCTACTGCATTTTAAACTCAAAACTCAAGTTATGCTGCGGCAATATAGGTATAAACACAAGGTAAATTCACATAAAATCTATATTTTATTGATCAACCCGACCCCTCTTTAAAAAGTCGTTTTATTTTCGGTTGTTAACTTGGCCTGCAACCCCCTTGTAATTTACCACTTTACTTCATAAGCGGTAGAGCTCGAAGAGTACCTACTGAAAGTTGCCGTCTTTGTTCCTGAACACTTTCAATCCGTCAAATTTTTGTCTTTATTAAGCAAAATGAAGATAAAGCACGCATTGCGATCAGGTTCTCGAAACTATTCATTCATAACTTTAATCATCCAATTGTATTTCCATGTGTTATCACGACACGGCACACACAAACACAAAAGATGTAACTTCTATAATCTAACATATAAGTAAAAGGCATAAAACAAAAATAATCTTTAGGATGTGTACACAAAATTTGAATTGAGAAACTAGACTTAGACTTATATTAATAAAACCAATCAAAACCAACTGGGTGGGGGCTGAAAAGCAATAACAACGTTTAACAACTATGGAGCCAGTAAAAAAATACATCAATTACGTATTCTGGACCTAATAAGGGCAATCTCGATGCTGAAATTGTAAAGAACTTTGTCATATAAAACGCTATCTATCAATAAAACTAGAGACTAGACTAGACTTCATAGAGGTTATGTTCTATTCAAATGTAAAGTATGGTAATGTTGTAAGCCCTGGAACACTCATAATCCGAACAATGTACAGTTTTATAAGCTTACCTTTACAGAGTCGAAAATGCAACGAAATGTGACATTGTGTGACAAGGGCATTGTCAAAAGCTTTGTGACACACATGTCACATGCCAAAATATAAAATACTAAAACTCGAAATTACAAAGTCTTAAAAATATTTCTAACTCAATCTATAGTCTACGACATATCAGATTATGTTATATAAAATTGAAAAATATTTGACGTCACAAGGATTGGGGGGACGATGTAAAACAACCTATAAAATATGTTTGACGTCATTTGTGGATGACCCCTTGTAACCAAATTAGGATTTGATCATGGAATAGCAGGGAAATTACGAATAAGTTTTAAAATTTCATGTTTTTACGATTTAATGTATTCCGCAAAGGAATTGGAAACGCGCATTGAAGGCGTCACTTTACAACATCATAACTCTTTTTTCTTAAATATCAATAGCGCTATAATAAAGTAGGGGTGTTAAATACCGATTTACAATATTATTTTTCCTTACGTACAACGCGACCGGTGCGATACCACGGTCTCACAGAAAATTAGTAAGGTATCCGACACTCAACTACCCCTCTCTTCTTTCCCCTCCCCTCATACCCTCTCTTCTTTCCCCTCCCCTCATACCCCCTCTCCTTTTTCCCATCTATTCATCCCCCTTTCCTCTTTACTCTCCCTTCACCCAGGTGTCCGTTGGTGGCGGTTGTCACTTACCATCAGGTAAGACACCAATATATAAACGAGTACAAAAAGGAGGAGGTTCTATGTTCGACTGTATGTATCTTTTTTGTAGGCGGAGAAATCGACTAAAATTAGTCGATTTCTCCGTAAATTATAATTTTCCGATTTTTAATTCTTATTTCAAAAGATTATTCTCTGCGTTGGACCTATTGTAACAACATCAGTTCAAAGCGATAGAATAAAAACTGATGTGTTAATGTCTTAAACCTATTTACATACATATACATATCTGCATGTCATATATACATGTCTGAAAGGGTCACACGAACAAGCAGTTGACAAGTGCAAGCAAAGTAAAATTTTCATGAAAAACAGTGTAGTTAACAAGACAAAGAAATCCATAGACATCATACCATCAAGAAAATATGAATAAATTTTGGTCACCAGTCAATAGTAACTATTAATAGTAAACAGCTTACACATTACAATTTTAATTAAATAGAAATGTTTATAAACCGAAGAATCTGTCTCCCAGTCAAATCCGATGACTCTTTTCATATCTCAAATGATCTTAAACTCGATTCGATTACTTATCTTCACAATATTCATAACATAATGTATAAATACTAAATTCAGTTTTAACTTTAGTATAGTTTTCTTGTTTAATTGTCTTATAGAAGCATCCAAATAAAATAAGCAATTTTAAAGTAGTCTTAAAAGTTACAAAGCACCAAGTGGCCAAAGTGTAAAGTAATAAAAACTAAATTATGAAAGGAAATGTTTTACAAAACAATCTAGCATTAATTTTGATGTTAAAATATTTTTATTTCTTTTTATTTTTTAAATATTCACTTGTGCTGCCACAAATACATGTAACTCTTGCAAGTATGCTAACATAAACTTACCTGATCAATACTTTCTCTGACTGAGATTTCGTGAAAACAGACGCAGCCAATTTCCTTGCTCCGTCGCTGCCCTTCCTCAGTAGTAACCATGCGATCCCCTGCTTGGTCGATTTTATTGCCCACCATTACCACTGGTGTTTCTATCACACTGTCCTGTGAAAAAAATAGATGCATATGTAATACATATATTGTGTTCATTTTCTTTATTATCCTTTGAGTTCCGACGTCTCCATCTTCATACAATCACACATTATTTACGTCGCTTTGAAGGAACATACTCGATGTAACTCGTATTATATGTTTACTATATAATGACTCTATTTTCAATACTGCATGAACAGAAATCATATAAAGGGTATAGTAAGTAGTAGTAAGTATTTATGATAGTATCTATTTAAAAAATACGCGTCTCTACAACACACAGTTGAACATAGAGAGGATTATATTTTACAGACGTTCCAAGTTTTACACTTCAACTTGTTTCGCCGGTCTTGTTGTAAAATGATCCTTAAAAGTAGACTAAGATAAATCGCTAACTAAATTTATTGTTTTATGTTTTACATGAATACGATTCGCGGTTATTCAGTTTCAGACAAATGATTTAGGAAACCGAATATGGGTAGGTACTTGAAATGATAAGGAAATAATGTTTAGTTCTTCGGATTATAAATACCTTTTAAATCTATTTTTTTCTATTGCATAAAACATTCATTGCTGTAATGTGTGTTAATTTATACATTAATACGATAGCATTAAAAATATATGAAGCTTATTCTAAACGATTTCCATTGCTGTGTAGAAACACGCACTCTCCCCATGGGACATTTCGTGACTGCCAAGTTCACTGTTTTAGGGTCTCCAAATTATGATGGCATCTAAAGCATGCCATACATATAAATCATAAACCAGCAGTTTAAAATCAGGACTAGACGACGGCCTTCAGGTATGATGATGTCAGAAACGTTCGATTCCAACCATACTTGGGTGGATCGAGCTTTATGCCCCTGTGCTGAGTCGTGCCGAAAGGACCATTCTTGGTTATAGAACCTGGTGTTGTTAAGAGGCTTAACCACCTTCTCAGTAACAGTATCTTGATACACCTGTGCAGATGTTTTTACACCTTTTCAACAAAAATATGGCTCAGTCACTCCTTGATAGCTAACACATCACCAAACCATCACTGAAGTCGGATAATGAATACATTATTCCCCGCTGACTAATTACCAAGCTGGCAGCATTATCACGTGAAATGGCAATGCTTATTCTCTGAGCAAAGAACAGGCCAGCCTTCTGAGGACAAGAAGTGTCGATTAGTCGTTTAGATGAGCACTCGGACCTCATGACCCTAGCGTCTCTACCCCAAACGACTCAAAAACATAATTGCCAATTAATTTAATGTATTTACGCTGTTAGAGGATCTCTACGTGTGCATTTTATTTGTTTTTTTTTTTATTGTGTCTGTATTTATGGCCAGACTAAGTGTATGTATTGACATTTGTTGGTAAGATATAGAAGATTATTAGCTATCACGACATGCCGTAATAAAAGGACCTCGAAAGTAGTTATTAAATAAAAATATATAGGTAGACCAGAACTAGGAGTTTGACAGCCCGAATTCTGATATTTCAATTAGATACATATAGGATATAGTATCAGATTTAAAATAAATCAAAATCAAATTATTAAGTAAATCAATAATACATGTGGTTGTTTCAATAATGTGTATTTTTACTTAATTGTAAACGGTATGTAACAAAATGATTCACGATATTTTTACCATATTTTAAGAGAGAATTTCAAGAGTAAAATTGTTAAGTAAGTATGAAATGAGACTGCATTATTAATATCCCCTCATTTTTTGGTGACGTTAACTAGAAATGCCGAATGGAATATACAATATGTCTCTCCTACTATAAAGACGATTCAAATGACACCTAACATGTCATAATTCGTCCTGATAAAGAAACATCATACATACACATAATCGATATACATAGCCCTCCTTCTTGCACAATCGGGTAAAAAAAACTAGGTTCCTATTTATATTTTTTGTCAGTTTGTGTGAGGTGTGCGATTTTCGTTTTTTTATAGTATAGGTGAAAAGACGAACAGACGGGTCACCTGATGGTAAGTGACAAACTCCGTCCATGGACATCTGCAACTCAAGAGTCGCAAGTGCGTTGCCCACCTTTGAGGGTGGTGAAGGATGGGGGATGCGGGGAGGGGAAAGATGATAGGGAGGTGAGGAGATGGGAGAGAGGAGATGGAGGATAGGAGGAGAGGACAGAGGAGAAGGGAAGTTGGGCCTCCGGAAACCTCACTAATTTCGGGGAAATGTCACGCAAGCGTTGCTTCACAACCAGTTTTCTGCGAAACCGTGGTAACGCACAGGTCGAGCCGGCCCATTCGTGCCTAAGCATAGCTCTGCGTCTGCGTATATATTAATAGAGACGATATTTAAATAGGTACCTACTTCTATCATAGACACGCTTTATCTTTATTCTGATGCATGTAATAAAAACTGTTATCAATTCTGTAATCGATTATAAACGGGCGGTTATCTATACTCCTATACAAATATAATATCCTCCTATCCAGCCTCTACAAATACTGTAAGCACGAAATATTTGTTTGTATGTTTAAACACCGATTTCTATAATTCTTTGATCATTAGAATTCTACATTATTTCCGAGTGAATAGATTATTATTTATTTATAAAAAGGATCCTTCAAATCCCTGCAATTATGCAACCCAAGATAGCAAAAATTTGCATGTAATTTTTTTTTTTATGTTCTATGTACTATACTCGTAAGTCTATCTATTACAGTGTCGTCATTACAATAACAAATGTTTGTTTAACTTAGTCAATCCTATTCCCGAGACTAATTGATAAAGTCTACATTAATGAGAGCGAAGCCGAGTGCAATAGCTAGTAGGTCAATAAAGACTGGCACTTAATTATCTAAATTTACCTTTACATTTGGCAATGCAACCCAAAACGCAGAGATATTGTGTTGGTTTTTTTTTATAGCAGGATGTCTTAAATTTTATTTTTTTATTTTATCAATTCAGCTATTTTTTTAGTAAATTAATTAAATTTACTAAAAAAAATAACTGATGGCGCCACTACACTGCCGAGCCGAGTGTTGTGGGCTTGATCCCCGCACGGGACAACACTATGTAATCCTCATTTTGTTGCTCGGAGTCTGGGTGTTCTTTGTGTCCGTTGTTTGAATGTTTGTGAAGGCCCTAAAATGAACCAAACAGGAATTAATCCTAGTGAGTGAATTGTCTTTAAAAAAACAAAAGGCATAAAACCTTTAAATATTGAAAAGTTCAACATTTAACACTCAATTGCAATTATTTTATTATTATTTTATTTATATTTTAACTTTACAGAAAACTTACAGCTTTTTTTTTTTTTTATTTGTAAGCCTACCATAATGACTCCACTTTGCCTGATGGTAAGCAATGAATGGAGTCCAAGAGTGCTGATCACCATCCTCATTGCATGTCTAGTCAATGTAGTATGGTGACCCACACTATGGCGGCCCAGTGAGATGCTTTTTCACGCCCCGCTTAAAAGACCCAGGATCAATGTGGGAAGGAAAAACGTGCGCTGGTAGTGAATTCCAATCTTTCACCGATCGGCACAGGAAAGAAGAGCCAAACCGTTTCGTTCGGGATCGCATACCTTCGACTCGCAAACGGTGACTTCTCAGGGCACCACGTGTAGTCCTGTAGAGGAAGGGAGAAGGTGGGACCAATTGGAAGAGTTCGTCAGAACACTCCCCGTGATGTAGAGGCGACATCTCTTCGCAACTGCAGGGGCTCAAGAGACTGGGTGACCTCAGGACAGTCTATAATACGGACTGCGCGTCGCTGCAACCGATCGAGAGCGTCAAGCAGATACTGCGCATAGCCATCCCAAAGATGAGAGCAGTACTCCACGCAGGAGCGAACCTGGGTCTTGTATAAAAGACACAGATGCTCGGGCGAGAAGAACCGTCTCACCTTGTTTAATACACCGAGCTTCCGCGAGGCCGCCTTAGTGACGCTCTCGATGTAATCACGTGGATTGAGATCCCGACAGATGTCCATATCCAGTATACTAAGCCTATCCTGTAGTGGCAGCTGAGTGTTCTGAAGAGTAGGAAGGGGAAGGAATGGAGACTTTTTGTTTGAAAACGCGCACGCCTGTGTTTTCTTGGCGCTGAACTCGACCAGATTCTCACAACCCCATTGAGATATGCGGCTCAGGACCCGGTCGAGCTCAGCAACAAGCTCCTGTCGTTTTTCCTCAACGTCTGCTAGCTTGGCAGCAGGATGTCCAAAATATCGCCATTGTACTGTGCTGTCGTCTGCATAACAATGTATGTTGCCAAGAGCCAACATATCATTGATATGCAGAAGGAACAGCGTGGGCGATAGGACGGAGCCCTGGGGTACACCAGCGCTAACCTCCTGGAAGTCAGAGGCCGCGCCGTCACATAGAACCCTAATGCGGCGCTTGTGGAGGAAGGCAGCAACCCAGTTGCATAGCTTAGATGGCAGACCAAATGCAGGAAGTTTGGAGCGAAGCGAGCGATGCCAGACCCTATCGAAGGCCTTGGCAATGTCGAGACTGATGGCCAAAGACTCCCCATGCCTATCCATAGCCTCACCCCAAAGGTGTGTGACGTACTCTAGAAGATCACCCGTGGATCGGTTCGGCCTAAAACCATATTGCCGATCATTTAACAAGGAGTGATCCTCTAGGTGGCGGATTAATTGGGTGTTTATTATCCGCTCGAGCACCTTACAGAGTATGGAGGTGACGGCTATAGGACGGTAATTAGCTGGATCGGAGCGGTCGCCTTTTTTTGGGAATGGGTTGGACGTTCGCCTCTCTTCAGGCCTCCGGAACAATTCCCGAGGGACAGGCGATACAAGCGCGTCAGTACAGGAGACAACTCTGGTGCACAGTTTTTAAGAACCACCGCCGGAATACAGTCGGGTCCACTGGCTTTCCGAACATTGAGTGGCCGAAGCTCCGCACGGACATCCCTCTGCCGGATGCGAATATCCCGCATTGCGGAGTCGCAAGATGCAATGGTGGGCGGGTGAGCGCCACGGTCGTCGATTCGGGAGTTAGCCGCAAAGAGGTCAGCAAATAGTTTCGCTTTCTCTTGCGGCTCGTGGGCCAGTGATCCGTCAGGGTACTTCAGCGGTGGCAGCGAAGGCTGGCAGTAGTTGGACTGCACGGCTTTGGCCAATCGCCAAAACTTACGGCTACCCGTAGGGTATGCAACGAGTTCTTGACCAAACCGTGCAATGCGCACGGCATCAGCTCTGATGTAAGCCCTCTTGCATTCCTTAGTGGCTTTGTTAAACGTTGCTTTTAGGCGATCAACGTCTGGGTCACAATGAGCGCGGGCCCTGATCCATGCGCGGTAGGCTGACTGCTTTTCAGCGACAGCACGGGTGCGCTCGCGATTGAACCAGGGACGGGTCTTTGTGCTGGTGACTTCACTGAAGGGAATATAGTACTCCATACCGACAGTGATTTCGTCAGCCACGGCAGACGCACTTTGCGACAGATTCCTGTCTTTAAAGCAGCGTTGATGCAAAATAATCCCGCATTCCATCCCAGTCTGCTGACGAGTAGTGCCATAACCGTCGCTTTGTTACCACAGGCCGTGGTGGGGCAACAAGAGGCACCGAGGTGGACACCAGACAGTGGTCGGAGGATCCCAGAGGGGCGTGAACCGTTACACTGTACTGCGCTGAGTGACTCGTCAGCAGAAGGTCTAGCAAAGAGGGCGCTTGACCCGACATGTCTGGTATCCTGGTGGGCTGGAGTACCAGTTGAGTAAGGTCATGCGTGAGAGCGAGTGCGTGGGCAGTTCGACCAGCGTGGTCCGTTCTGGAAGATCCCAGCCAGAAGTCATGGTGGGCGTTAAAGTCTCCCAAAAACCCCAGTTCGGCGGTCGGGAACTGCTCCTGCGCTTTGTCCGTTGCGTGACTCATGTAGTCAAAGAGTCGAGTTGTCTCGGAGTCTCCGGAATGGGACCGATAAAGGCAAACGTAGATCCGGCTCATAGAGCCAAAATCCACGTGAAGCCAAAATCCACGTGAAGCCAAAGCTACAGTGAACATTAAAAATAACTAGTTTAAAACGGCCAATTAAATTATGTATTACTCAATACTACTATACTGGTAAGTACTAGTATTGCTAAAGTCTGAATTATAAAGGCTAGCAGGGAAAACACTGCTTTTCACAGCTTATTAACATTTAAAGATGGCAATAACAATTGCTCCTCATGTAGCAAGGAGTTAACGTAAGGCATTCAGGGGTAGTCAATCCCTTCGAGAGCGCTACAGAGAGTTTTCTTGAAGTTTGCCACATACTATCCATGTGCCCCTGACTACAATACATGTGACAATCTCTCCTACTCAACATTCAGACAGAAATGATTTCAGTTTGTCTGATCATGTGTCGACTTTCTTTATGTTATCTAAGCAATGTATATATAATCTATCAAGCTATACCAAATTATTAAGAAGAAGCGCTGTTTTGTAAAAAACAATTACCCAATATATTCTGTCACCGCGATAATATATTTTTTAAGATGTTAATAACTCTAGAAGTGTTTGGGTCTAATAATTTCTACCGCATATTACAACACTGCCAAATAAATGAATGTATAGTTATATCCGATATTCTTTTACTAACATGCATTTAGAGAATGGAATGAAGTATAAAAATAAATGGAAAAACATTTTGTCGAGATGTATGCACTATCCACATAATAACTAAAAACATAAAACTAAAAACATAACTATCCATATAATTAAATTTATGTCCCGGGGCTCGAGTACTACTCGCGGTTAGCCGGATTTTTCATGATTCGAAGAGCAGAATAAAATTTAACGAGACTGCCAGGATCACAACGAGCATTACATTATATTATAATATTATGAAGGAATAGATTTATACATGCATTTACTTTATGATATTTATTATTAACAAAATTTATAAATAGACTTATGTTGTGTTGGTTTATTTTAATATAAACAGATTTAGAGTGTAAAGGTAATAAAGGATAAGACCAGTTGTTTCGTATGACAATCTCGTTGGCATAAGACATTCCTGGACTACTCGGCTTGGTGTACTAATATATTTATAGTACTAACTGCTGGCAATAGGAGACGGCGAATACTGATAAGATGAGTGATAAGATTTCGCTGCTATAAGTGAAGAGTTGAGATTTCAACATTATTTAATATGAATATGAATGTAGGAACAGAACATGAATGACAATATAAGAAGCTGAAGCCATAAATAACCGTAATATTTAACACATGTGGTGCTTTTTACATATTGTTGGAACACGTTTAAACTCGTCTGCTACGTTTTTTCGAGAACCTTATCCATTAGCAATGAACATTGTATGGCTTCAGATAAACACACTGAAAGCATGTGGTCTTATGCAGGAAAATAGTTTTAGACATTAAAATAATGTATAATTTACTTACGACATTATGACATAAAAAAATACTCCTTAATTGTGGTCCCAAGTGATTAGTACTTATTGGAATAATTAAACTTAAAAAAGAAATAGAATTGTTTCTATTATGCTGCTTTTTCAAAAATTAAAAAAAGTTGTATCCTAGTTAAGTGTAGCACCACTAAGCTCATCGTTAAAATAAAATACAAGTTTTTTTGTCATTAGTAAATGTAAAAATACCTGAAATATTGTTGATAACATAAAATCTTTTTTACTTGTTGTATCTCATAGTATGTTTGAAATTCTTGGCAAAACTTGTTCAACGAGGTTAACGAGTGGGTTCATAAGTCATGACCTCTGCGTTGTCAGGCAACCGGTGGTTCTACAATGTACTCTATATCGATCCATTCTAGTCTTGTTACGAATGTGGACAATTTAATCTCCATTGTATATAATATAATAAACAAACAAACATTTATGTATAAAGGTTTATCTTTCAGGACCTCTTCAAAGAGGCACTAAGAAAAACGTTTGATTTTAATTTGAATATAGTGCATTAGACTAAGACAGCAATTAGTCTCGAAACATTGAAATAATTATTAAATAAAAAGATTTAATTTATATCCTTATCAAATAAAAATATTTTGAAAACAAGAATACTCGACCTCGTTTACTACACTTCAAACCTTCGAGTTCTTTTGAAGAAAATCAGCTAAATATCAACGTTTTCACCTTAAACTATCCACCATCGATTCTTACACGACTATCCCAAAGAAAGGAGTGTTAAGTTTCTTATATAAAGGGGTTACGTATGTGTGTATGTATGCGAATTGATCTATTCCACCATTACTTCCTAATTCCTGAACAGATTTGGATGTACATATATTGAATATTAAAGTCAAACAACACAATTGAAACAATTTGGGACGGTATTTAAAACCTGATTCATGTAAAATAGGATACATTTCGAATGATATATTTAAAACTTCTGTTACTATTACTTTGATTATGAAACTAACGTTAAATTTTGTTACTATTACATGTGATTTACTGTTCGAAAACTTACAACATTTCCTGTAAATCCTGACAAAGGTGGGCCAATTATTGTAAGGGTGTTATTTACGTTGATTTATTGCAGATTACTAAACTCTGCAACGTAAACTTCTGTGCTGGCATGAATGGACTTTCGAACATGGCATAGAAGGATAAAAAGTTACATAGTAGTTAATTGGAAAGCTTGGGTTAAAAGCTACGCTAGATAGGGTTGTAAACTTTTAAGCTTCATCGAAATAGTAATATTGGGTATCTCCCATATAAAAGCAAAATATTAGACAGTTGAAAAACTCATAATCAAGTCAAAATTAACTGAAAATTTATAGCCTTATAAATTATGAAACTCCTATATTATATTTTTATATATTATAAATAATAATAATTGTTTAAATATTATATTTTTATTTAGTTTTCTCTATAATGTATCAACTTATACCTATATATTATTCCATCATGTTCCACATAAAACATTAAATTATTGTTATTTAGTACAATAACCTATTATTGCATGAAATAAGTTAATTTTACTTTAATTTTCTTCGTTAATTTTTATTTATAAAAGTCCTTACAATCCCATCGGTCGATAGACAAAAAAGGTCTGATAACAGAAGTCATGGTAGTAATTGTGGTTTATAGTAGAATATTTCTTGCTTAAGGTCACCGCTACTTACATTACTATATAAAATACACTTCCAACTATTTGTCAGACTGTGAAACTAAGCAACAGTTATCCAATTATCGACGTCTTGGGATCACTTAATCCACTACGGCATAAAGTTATGAAACGTACTTTTTGTTATCATATCGGAGGACAGACGGACAGACGGGTTAGCTGATGGTAAGTGACTTTTGCCGCCCATGGACACTTGCAACTCAACCCTGCAGGCCTTTAAAGGTGATTGGGGGAGGGTGATGAGGGGAGGGGAAGAGGAGAGGAGAGCGAGGGGGATAAGGGGAGGGGAAAGAGGAGAGGGCGAGGTGGCCCTCCAGTACCCTTACTCACTCGGCAATACAATGCAAGCATTATTTGTCTACCGATTTTCTGTGAGGCCGTATTACTCCGGCCGAGCAGCCCATTCGTGCCTATGCATGGCTCTCTCAGGGTAGAGTTTAAAGTACCTAATCATATTAGTAGCACATGCATATAAGAAG
This sequence comes from Tyria jacobaeae, assembly GCA_947561695.1. Classification (NCBI taxonomy): domain Eukaryota; kingdom Metazoa; phylum Arthropoda; class Insecta; order Lepidoptera; family Erebidae; genus Tyria; species Tyria jacobaeae. The sequence continues at coordinate 11,218,642 of OX387216.1, forward strand.
CAGTATTCAATATAGTTGCTAAAGTGACCTTTTCTCTATTAATCTGAAAAGTAACTTTTTAAAAGAAAAGTGCGCTATACCTATTTTCTGTTGCGCTTAAGACTATTTTTAATAATCTCTTTTTTAAATAAATAGGACTAACCTTCATAGTGGAAGTGAGTCTACGCCGTCTCTTGTTGTAGTTGATGAGGAATTTGAGTCTGTGGCATTCATCGAAGGAGCATTTGTCCGTTACCGAATACATCAAAATAAACGCCTCCGCCCATCGGATGTTGTTCTCGAGATTCGCGTATTCACTTTCCTGAGTGAAATAAAAATAAATTATGATTCATATTCTATTTCGTAATTCAAAACATAAAAGCTAGCCTTTTGTTTTGTTATAAAATATTTCATATGAGCTACAACTATTATATATTGATGTTATAAATAGTAAGTTTACAATTAGGAATATTTTTACGATTTACCTATCAGTGCAATATTTGAAATAAGATATAGAATCAGTTATCATTTTATGTGTAATACTATTTTATGTATATGTCCGTATGTGTATCACTTACAGTGTGCGATGCAAATACGAATTATAAAGAAGTTTGTAGGTCACTCTGCACCTGCTACCTGTCCCTCAAAAAATTACCAACATCAAGGATTTTTAAATCCTTTTGCTCTGTTTGCATGCTCCATGTTGTTTTTGTTTTTCTCTCGAATTCAACATTATTTATTACAAGTTCACCATTGCGTAATTCTGTGCCTTCCTTGCACCTTCTTACATACTTAAAAGTTCAATTATAGAATCTCAAGTTATCATTACAATGCAACTAAGTTTACTACTTACATGTGACTCTCCAGCCGAATCGAGTATTTCAAAATATACCATCTCGTTATCTATAACAGTTTGGAATGTATAAATCTTCTCTAGATTGGGGTCGTACTCTCCTATGAATCTTCGAGTAATGAATCTGACTACGAGAGCTGTAAGTGAAATAATTTATTATTGTTAATTAATAGAGATCTCAGATCCCCATGCAGGAAACGTGCAGAATTGATTAGCTGCATTTAGAATAATTTAGAAAAGGTTATTTGCTAAATCCATAGCATATTGCCTCATCTTAACTTTCCGTTACATGAAACTTCAAATCAAGTAAGTTTGCAAATCATATTAATAAAAAAAATGTAAGTAATGTAATAATATTAATATATTTGTTGTATTTACTCGTACTGCTTTTATTTTCAGGTTTCACCTGCTCTTGCAAATGCTTTCACTTATAAAAAAACATGTAGGAACCTATGCATAGAATTGAATAAAAAGAAAATACGAATCAATATACCTTCTTATACTCGTATAAGTAACTTCTTTGTATTAAGGACTTATCTTCGAAGGTATAATATTTATAAAGCTATTGTTGTTGTTTTGAAATTATAATTTGTTAATAGAATGGAAAAATATATAATGTACTTTAACTGTAGTAAAAGGAACTTAATATTTTATGCAGTTAAGTATCTTACCTGATTTTCCTACGCCAGATTGTCCTAAGACCATAATTTTAAACGGCTTCGCTTTAGGGTACAGTACAAGCTTAGCGAGTGAAGTCTTCGGTGATGTGGAGGTGCTCATTTCTACAACAGCAGTAATAATATTTCGCAGGCGAAGTTATCTTTGTTCATCAACGAATATTGCCTCAACGTTGATCCTGCAAAGATGTGGAAAAATAATGCTTAATCATTTGCCTTCAACAGAATACATCACTAGTTATATGAAAATAAAGTACTAAGTAATTGAACATTGGTTGAAAGATACCATTTAAGAGAACGTACCATGAGGACGATTTTAATAAACGACGATTTTAATAAACGACGATTTTAATAAACGACGATTTTAATAAATTATGATTCGCTCGTGGAATAGAAAATTCCTAAAACGTATTTTTTTTTTTTGGAACGAAGTTCCTTATGGGGCGTTGCGGAGGGGTACCCTAGCCGGCAAAAAACGACCGTAACGTTAAACAAGAAAAAGCGTTAGATTTTTATTTCTTTTATGAACTGCAAGTTCTAGTGTTTCTATTATGAACTGCAAAGTTTAGTGATTTTTGTTGTAATAACAAAATATGGTGTAACACTGCCATCTAGTAAAAGTATACCAAACAACGGAAACTTGAACCTTTCCTTATAATAACGAACTTCGTTCCTATCTGGTGTCCCACGACACCACACGGTTTTTTTTTTTTTTTTTTTTTTTCAGATTACTTTATGGCAGCGTAGAACCGACCGGTCGTGGAGAAGAAAGAATTTTGTACATTGACCTCTTTGCCTACTGACAGTGGTCATAAACATTTTTGTACAAAGTAAATATGTATTATTGCCAAATGTAATTTAAATAGCTACCTACTACATATAATTGTTAAGTAGATTATACACATGTACTGAGTATAATGTACATAGAAGCGCAAGTAAGTAGTGCGTCTGCTTTCTGAGTTTAAGGGTTTATGTTCGATTCCCGGTCTCAACAATTTGAGAAATAAACTTTGTAATATGTTCTGGGTGATGGAAAGGAATTGCGGAGGTTCTGAAATACAAGTGAACAGTTATAGTAATATTGTCATAAGTGTATTACGATAACTGTAACGTCGTAAGTGTATTATAACTAGTGTACAACAACTTAACAATTAAAACAATCCTAAAACAGAAACTGAGCAATCACTAGAATCCCAGAATGCAATATTTGATTTCGAATTCAATTACTATAACCAACAAGGAGTGCGACCGAGTACCTGCACTCGGTCGCAAGGAGGGAATTGAGTCCCGTCTGCCACCACTGCGACTGCAGTGAGGACTCGGCCCAGCATACGTTCGTGGATTGCCCATCTTGGGCGGCGCAGCGTCGGGCCCTCACTGCAGTAATTGGAGAGGATCTGTCACTACCGGCCGTCATACGCTCCATGGCCGGTAGTGACAGGAATTTTACCGCGGTCGCAACCTTCTGTGAGGAGGTCATCTCGCAGAAGGAGGTGGCGGAGCGGGCCCGGGAGGATGACCTCTACTCGGACCCAAGTCGCCGCCGGCGAACCGGGCGGAGGAGGCGCGCCTACCAGCGCCTCATGCCGCCACTCGCTTTAGTGGCCAGCCGCGAGGGGGTGACGTCCGCGTGTGTCTGGACGCCACCTTTTGATAAGTTTCCAGCAGGTGGTGCCCGCATAGTGCGGGCAGGCGCTAGGAGGGGTCCGGATGTCTTAATAAAGCTGTTCCCGGATTCCTTCTATTTTAAGCGCAGAATGGCACATCGTGTGGTTTAGTCGGTTCGATTCCGACACACCGTTGCACCGAAAACCCGGGTAGGATGACGGCCCAAGGGGGTTTCCACACGAAAAAAAAAAAAAAAAGTATAAGATTTATAATCCCTTTAGACGGCGGTCACTGCACCTGTGCCAGCGATGGCTATATATTTACTCGGGAGCAAATTCTGCCTGTATCGCGACTGCACTATCCAATCGCTATATTCTGAACTTGGCATAAAAATATATATAAATGAATATGTCTACCCCTCAGAAGATGAAAAATGAATGCATGTCAATAATTATAGTGTATTTGCAGCAATGTCAGTATTCATCAAATAAATTCTCATTATTTTTTTTAGAATTTGAGTGCCTTATTTTCATTTCATGGAAATAAAGAAACACAACTTAAGGCAAGCGTTTACCATTGTCTACAAAAAACTAAAAAAGGCGTTCTACCATTAGGTACGTGACGAAATTATAATGTGCTATCTTCAACCATAACTAGTCTTCCTGAAGGAGCCACTTAAATACATAATATATGTATATACGTTTCTATAGATCTGGTTGCGTCGCCCTTCGAAACTGATTTAATTTATTCACCGAGATAATAGCTTTTGTACCAACCCTCTATACCTAAACTAAATACGTATGTATATTAAAACGTCAAGGCGTTGGTGAACTCGTATATTCCTGTAATTAAAAGGCTTTTGTAGGTGGATTCATGTTGCCCAAAGTTCGATTCCGTGACCCCGATATAACTCAATACGCGGGTAACGACTGTAAAGGGAATAAAGGAACCTTATTGAATGTAAAACATTGCTTGCACCAAGCAAGTTGTTGTTATAACATCTTGCTCTGTGAAATATTTAATGATAAAAATACAATTTAATTATATTTGAGAAGTTTCAAAAAACTATCTCATGTTTAGGGTTCCGTTCTTTAAAAGACAAAGAGACACCCTTATATGGTCACTCGCTTGCCTGCCTGTCACCGTGACAACCATCTCATCCATCAAGACCGTTTTCCTCCAGAACGTGAATCGAGATAAAATTAACAAAAATAAAGTAAACCAAAATCTATAGGGTGGAAAAATAGATTTTGATTTACATAGAATTATAGAGTTTGGCAAGCATCTCACCGCACTACAGGAAAAAATCTTGTTGTTACTTTTTTGTGATATCTCATAAAAATACTTTTTGCAATTACAAGCTTATATTTTGCGGTCTAAACCAAAGAATTGGAAGAATTTAAGTTTGAAGACAAAATTCCACCTCTAAGCTGGTAAAGTAAGGAATAACAAACATGTATATATTACGCTATAACATTGATTTCAATTATTTCTAAATTACTTCTAATTTTAAAAAAATCTAGCATTCTACCAAAACCGATGCCTGGTTATCCTTACTACTAAAATACAGAACTACACTACTAATGTTTATGTCTATTAAGGGTGGAAATGTATCTGAACTCCGGCAGCTATGAACGCAAGAGTATTTAACAACTTAAACATCATATAGCACAAAATGTCATCTTACTCGCCTACACACACGATATGCAAAAATTCCGCACTCTTCATTTAACACAGATACAAATTGTATTATGATGACATTAAGATAACATTCATTATCAAATGACTCCCATTTTATATCCTGTGGAAACAATAAAAAAATTACGACCTCTTTTACCTCAGTTCTTGCGGGCTAATAATTCTTGTATGTCACCATTCTTATTTTACGGCTACCAATACATCACTACTGTGGCATTGATCGGTAAATAAATCTGTTAATATTAAAGTTACATTTTTTAAATATTTTTCTCGTCATTCTCTGACCTACCTAGCGAGAGTTGAGATAAGAAATGATGATATAAGCTTATTCAATATGATAACTCGATAGTCACTACCCTTTAGAACTTCTTGTATAACACAATCGTAATAAAATAAAATACGAACAAGAAATTATGTTTAATATTTATTGCAGCGCATAAACTAAGTATATACATAAAATTACAAATTTATTTAAAAAATAGCATTAATAGTGGTTTTGTAGATATACTTGATATACTCGTAAGTTCTCAATTATATCTGCTTCTTTTGTTTTGGCCATAAAGCCATTGTTGCGTTACACCGGGTTTTGTTAACTAACCCCGTCGCTGTCCACCCGCGGGCACGGCTGCTTCGGAAAGTACCCGCACTCGGTCGCTAGGAGGGAACTGAGTCCCGCCTGCCACCACTGTGACTGCAGTGAGGACTCGGCTCAACATACGCTCGCGGATTGCCCCGCTTGAGCGGCGCAGCGTCGGGTTTTCGCTGCAGTCATCGGGGAGGATCTCTCGCTACCGGCCGTCACACGCTCCATGGCCGGTAGCGACGGTTAGGGGGCTGCAGTTGTCACTTACCATCAAGTGACCCGTCTGTTCGTCTGTCTATCTATATCATAAAATAAAAATGTCAAAAGCCATATCTATATATGTATAAATATATATAATAATGTCTATGTAAATAAATAATTGCTGCACCTGTTTATGATATTTAATAATTTAATTTAGTTCTTGGTAATAGGTTATAGTACATTTTACATATAGGAAGCTAGGTAGAAAAGTATACAATTTTGAATGCAAATCCAATACGGGGAAAACCAACAAGCGATTGCTACTACAAAGTATCGTCAATACAGGCTTACTCGCTTTGTGTAAAATTACCGAAAGCAGATGTAAAGACGCGTAGATCTGACATGCATCATTTTATTTTTGTATTCTTCAATTTTATGTTTCAGGCAATACCATTTGTACTCATCAATCTTTTCGATACAGTACGCACACAAGATCCTAACTACATATGTAATAAATTAATCCAAATTCCTTTTTTTTTGTTTGTGGCGCCTTTAGATCTTAACTACTCAACTGATCATCTTTGTATTTACGTACTATTTTCGAGGGATACTTGATTTGGTTTTAAATAATGTATATAAACGTGATCATAACTACAGCTCCTAGCACTAATATATGAATAAAAAAAAATCTACATTTTGCCCTTGCAATACGTCAATGCAAGCAATACTCATTGTAACACCTTATTGTATTGACTGGTCATTGTAATTTTGCGATTAAGTAATAATGCAGTAAAATATACATTGATTTTAATTTTAATTTTTTTGGTCAGACAACATATACAGTGTCCGGATGACGGCAATTTGCTTGCCCTTATTACGTACATAAGTGGGATTAAATTATGGTTACCAAAATGTGGCCATTTGAGACGCCTCTGCCTTTTCCGTCGAGGATATATGCTTGCGTATGATGATATTCATTTTATATTTTCTATTAATATTATACCCAAATATGTTATATAATATAGTTTTTTAGTTTTTTCCAACTTAGTATATTCTGTATCTATAGCTACATAAACGGGAAAATAAAAACAGTCAGGAACCATTTACTTCACTTGGTAAGTCGTTTTTTTTTATAATGTTGCAAGTTGTATAGATAAAAAACTGTTTTCTTTGAAATTAAAACAGCCTTTCTAATTTAACTATGTTGGTTTCCAGGTTTAAATTAACAAGTGAAGAAATATTTGAACAAACTTAAAAAAAAACACTTGCTCATAAAGTGGCTCTAATTTCACCGCGATTAGGCACATAATGACACCTATAATCAAAGGGTGACTTTTTCATTGCTATTATTCACAAGTGAGTTTTTATTTTATTTTATTGGAATAAGAAGAGGAATTTAATTTTATTTAATAAGAGCAAAGGAACTCAACCTTTGTTCTTAAAAAAGTTTCAATACAAAAAAGATCGTGTTCAATAGTACAAATAAATTAATGTACCTATTGCTTGCTCATTTCATGCAACTTCGTATTTAAATAGATAATTTCAAGGTACGTGTTTAATAAATAAAACTTTCACTCAAATATATCTTTTGTTTTTTCTGTAATAAAGAAAACTTGAAATTTCCAATTTTGTATGTGACTAAAACGCTATCCGCGAAAAGCCAAAAAAAAGTAATCTCATTCTTTTAGTCTATGGCCGACCACCATTGTAAGATTCGCGCGCATGGGAAAACTGATTAATTTTTCCCGCCATAGCGAAAAATTTTACACAACTCGTTTTCACTATTCAAATTACAGTTATTCATTAATTAAAATGACTACAAGTGCTAATTATGAAGAAAATGATTTATTTTGTAAACCGCCTGATATAAGGTGTGAAGCCCTTAACGTTATGGAAAGTTTAGTACCTAAAATCTCCAAGGAAAAATATCAAGAAACCAACAAGAATACGCAGTCTTTTTCAGAAAATGTGTGCTTGGCGTACTTTAAGGAATTATCTTCGAAGTACAAATATAGCTCTTTGTGGTGTATATACTTAATGTCAAAAAGTACAGTCCGAACAAAGAATGGAGTGGACTTAAAAACATACTCTAATTTGGCAGCTTATCTAAAGAGACTATTTGTTGGATTTAGGAGCAAGAAATCAAAGGTTTTATCGTCTGACGATATTGAAAAATTTATAAAAGATGCTCGAGATAACCAATATCTGGCTACTAAGGTTAGTTTTTTTATTTCTACGCGACTTCAGCCTGTGTTCGCGTAGAAATAAAACTCTCTCTCGTTCAACTTAATTATTGTTTCTTTTTTCCAGGTTGCTTTAATATTTGGTGCTTGTAGAATACAAGAATTAACAAATAAAAGTAAAGATGTAGAGAACCATGGCCAGATGCTTTTAGTAAAAATACCTATCACGAAAAATTAAATACCGAGGTCGTTCACTATACACAGTCCATTCTATGAAATTAATAAGAAGTATGAAAGTTTGCGTTCACCAAAAGCAAAAAAATTACCGTTTCCTTCTAAATCACCAGAATGGTAAATGTACCTGTCAGCCTATAGGTATTAACAAATTTGGTTCTATGCCTAAAGAAATAGCCAAGTTTTTAGGTTTAGCAGATGCTGAGAGCTACACTGGACATAGTTTCAGAAGAACTTCAGCTACAGTGCTGGCTAATTCAGGAGCTGATATAATGACTTTGAAGCGTCATGGTAGCAGAATCATACGTAGAAGATTCCATACTAAACAAGAAGGAAATTTGTGCAAAAATCACAAAAAGAATTAGACTTGATTCTAAAGCGCGTACTACTGGCGAAACACCAAGTACATCCAATGATTGGATTTCACCTACCTACACGAATAATGAACCATCGCAAATAACAATAGAACATGAAAGTATTTCATTAAATAATCAATCTAATGAGGCTGCTATGTCATTTAAAACATTTAATTTTAATTTTACTAACTGAACATTTACTAATTGTTTCTCTAAATAAACTTTTTATCTACTAAATAAAATATTTTTTTAGTATTATTTTCTTCACAAGTGTGTTGAAAAACGTCGTATGGTACACGTGTGTATTGATGATTCCCGTCCTTAGCTATCTTAAGACCTTCACCTAACGGCTCAGGTCTCAATGGCGCCTCAGCGGTAATCACCAACATTACACACTTGTACCATAATGTACTATTTTACTTGACTCATACCAATGCCTAAAGCTGCTCGAATCTGTTGATATTTCCACCGTTCTATTAGCTTCTAAAATTAGCCGCACAGCACTGACTTTATCTACAGTAGACGCCATAGAAGGCCGTCCTTCTCGACACACATCAGTGTGTTTGCTTCGACCACGTTTAAACTCATTAAACCAGTTGTAAACAGTGACACGAGATGCCAATCGGAGTCTATCGTAACTTTGTTGTTGAGTAAGACCGCAACGAAAGTCGTTATAATTCACTGACCGAAAGTTTTCACCTCTAATTTGATACTTTTTAACTTGTCGCCAATTTGTAAAAACAAATGACACATGAATTCATTACATATCTACACATTCCCAAAGTTTATTATTGGAAATTAAAATAAAATTTTCAACGGCTGCTTACCTAAGTGGCATCCCGAGTGACACTCACTACAGTTTGTGGCGTCCTTCATATATAGCAGAAACACAGATCAACCCCATCTACCGAAGACATCTACTGAAACACGTAGCAACTACTCTAAGCTTATACATATCGGGTAAGATACTAAATCGTGATATAAAGGTTCTTGCGACCATTAGTATGACCATTGGCAGGACAGTTGTGTTTTAATTTTTGTAATTAGTAACTTGCCTGTCTTTGAATTCTTGTTGTTATCTAAAAGGGACAACGCCATGTCGAAAATATCGGATTGATAGAGTAACTTAGCCAAGGTACTACAAAACCCTGTGTTGAAACTTTGTAAAAACGTCTGAGGTAAGTATTAAGTCGAATAAAGTCGCTATACGTGAGTGACAGGCATTTCAAAAGACGCATAGGCTACTACTACATGGTACGGAGAGATTTTTTTTTGTACCTTTAAATTTTGGGCTGGATCGACTGGTGCGATTCCAAGGCCTCACTGGAAATTGGTTGTGAAGCAACGCCCATCCCCATTATCACTTACACTACAGGTTCGTGTAACTTAAACAGCTGCCCTAAGACTACAGGTATTGCTCTCTGTATATACAGAGGGTGTCTCATAAGTAATGTCGGGTTTCATAACTAAAAATTTACTACGCCTCATTTTATACATGTCGCAACTTGTTAAGATATTCTCTAGTCCTGTGGAGAGTGCAATTGATTCACTTTAATTTAATCGTACTGTCTTTGTTTATTGACGTCGTAGGTCGTTTTGATACTAAAAAGTATGGAGTGTGATAAATATGAAATTCGTATACTGTTAAGACATAATTGGATACAAAAGTTCAAAGCAGCCGCGGCAGCAAGGAAAATATGTGAAATTGAAGGGGAAGACATGGTTAATGAGCGAATGGCACAGCGTTGGTTTAATCGTTTTAACAGTGGAGATTTGACACTTGAAGATCGATCACGTTCTGGTCGTCCACCTGTGTGGGATGTTGAGGCTACAAAGGAAGCAGAAGAAAACCAACCCAGTGCCAGCACTCGTCGATTATCGGACTCGTTGGGACCTTCTAAAGACACTATACATCGCCACTTAAAATCATTAGGTAAGACTTATAAACGTCGTCGTATAGTGCCCCATGAATTAGACGAGATTCAGGCGAAACGTCGAGTAGAGGTGTGTAAACAGCTCCTTGCTCTGCCGAAATGTGTGATCGTTTTATTAAACGCATTGTTACTTGCGACGAAAAATTGATTTATCTAAACAACCCAGACATGTCAAAACAGTGGTTAGACATAAGACAATTACCTGAACCTGTCGTGAAAAGAGGTCGTTTCGAGTCGAAAGTCTTGTTATGTGTCTGGTGGAATTATAAAGGTTTAGGGTACTTTGAGATAGTTCCGGATGGTCGAACTATTAATGCTGGAAAATATTGTGGACAGCTGACCCGAATGTATGAGGTTTTATCACAAAAATATCCAGGCTTAGTCAATCGAAAACGAGTGCTCTTACAACAGGATAATGCTACCGATTACGGCGAAAGTTACACGGGATAAGATTAAAGAACTTGATGGAATTGAACTCCTACCACATCCAGCATTTAGTCCAGACCTTGCACCATCTGATTACTATTTATTCAGATCCATGGCGAAGTTCCTGCGTGGAAAAAAATTCGAGTCAAGAGAAGATGTTGAAAATGCAGTGCGGCAATTCTTTGCATCTAAGCCCAAGGAATGGTTTTACCAAGGACTCAAAGAGCTCGCTGAACGTTGGGTTAGGACTGTAGAATACGATGGGCTATACTTTGAATACTAAGGTTTTCTTTTTGTATGATTAATTATTAATCAAAGTGAATATTAAAAACCGACATTATTTATGAGACACCCTCTGTACAATAAAAACGTATACAGTTATAAACATATTCGTGGCATGTCTTTTGATAGAAGATATTAGTTAGAGGGCTTGGTCTTCTCGGCAAGAGCCAGTTCAGATTCGTGACGTGATTGAGCTATGGCTTATACTACCCAATCCATCCGTGTAAGCAATATCACTTTCATTCCATATCCTCCTTTTCTTACTCACCGTTCAACGAAGAGCTCATTTTCTCACCTTTTATTACGTAAGTGGGTTTAAAATGTAAGGATTTAATGTGCAAATGCTCCTCCTTGGGAAAATGGGCGTCAGTATATGTATGCACTACTATATATAAAGAAAAAATATGTATTTTGTACTAATTTTATTAAATTTGTAGTGGACGCTTAAACCCTGTCACTCAGTGCCTAAATTATCGCTAATAGATATTCCAAAGTAACATTGCAGTATTTAGTTCGATTGGGAATTCAAGGCTGATAATCACATGTCTACAATATCTGATATAATCTTAAAACCATATAATTACACCAAATTAGCGAAATGAAAATTAATTACTTATGGTGCAGTAATGAATTAGAAAGCATACGTAAGGCACGTATACTTATGGACGCAAAAACGACCTGAAACAGAGTCCGATCTAAATTCAATTCAAGGCCAATCACATATCAATCAGTATCAGATACATAAATTCTTCACGGATTACTATTTTGAGTATTTTCAATATTTAGATTGTATCTAAGCATAAATAGTAGTTAGAGGACTCGGACTCCCCGGCACCAGTCAGTTCGAGTTAAAGGTATGCGACCCTGACTTGCATGAACTATCGTTTATACTCCTCCAATCCATCTGTATGAGCAATTTCCCTTTCCAACCTTTCTATACTCCTACCTCCTCTAGGGTATACCTGAGACTTCGGCCACAAGACACGACACTGGAACACTGTGTGGTTTTAGTCGGTTCGAGACCGACATACCATCTTACCGCCCCCGGTAAGTTGACACCCGTGGGGGTTTCCACACAAAAATAAAACATAATAGGTTTAGTATTAAGTGTCTAAATCCCGAACCGGTTATCACCTTGACAAACGTTGCAGCGTTATGTGAATAACCGAACCTCTTGTTTCCAGTGCCAAAGAAAGGAGTCCAGTCGACGGTCTGTCAAAAAGTAGCAAGCCCGGCAGGAAGTTCAGGGCTTAAAAACAAAAGAAAGAAAACGGAGAGAAGAGAAAAATATAGAAGTAAGCAGGAGGACATTCCCGCTGTCTTTTTGATAGTGGTAGAACTTGTCAAAAAGCTTGAAATAGACTAAAACAATTAGGTACTACGGGTATGTACAACACATATAATTTGGGATAAATGCAGAAATCAGTCACAATATTACCAAAAGTAAAAGTAGTTGTATCGGATACGAGCCAACCGAAACCAGAACAAATTCTCAAACTTACACCAGTGTCCTCCATTGTGACTGAGCTACTAACACCGTGTCTCCGCCTCTATAAATTTACAATGTGATACATATATACATATGTATCAGAACAACAATATTTATTGCAATAGAAAAAATCTTTCTTTTTCTATTGTACAAAACTTTTTATAAATTTTATTTTCCTAAAGACAGCTCCTTCTTTAGGTATTAATTAATGTGACTTTACAAACATTCAATCAACGAATTCAAAGAAGACCCAGACTCGGTACAACTATTTGTGGATAACACTAATTATTGTCCCGTGTGGGATTGAACCCACGATCTCCGGCTCAACAGTCAGGGTCATTAGCCACAAGACCAACATTCCCGTCCATTTATTTTGTAATGTGTGTTAGTTTCATTAATAAAATAGCATTAAAAGTATATACAGTCCTTTGAAACCAGTTATCAATAGAAACACGCACTCTCTCCCTGGGAAAATGTTTCACTGCAAATCTTATGTATTGTTTTAGGGACTCCTAATTATCACGGCGTTTAGAGCAAGTTCTCGAAAACTGATCATATATCATAACCAACGGATTAAGATCGGGACTAGATGGCGGCCAGTCTTCAGCTGGAAGTCAGAAAAGTTCGTTTTAAACCCACGATCTAAATGACCCGGGTGCTGAATCTTACTGATAGGACCATCCTTGTTTATGGAACATGGTGTTATTAAGAGGCTTAAACACCTTATCAACAATCATATCTTGAAACACTTGTGCTGATGTTTAACACCTTTTTCACAAAAGTTGGATCAGTCACTCCGTGATAGCTAACATCCTACCAAACCATCACTGAAGTCGGATAATGCCCACGTTGTGCTCTGCTAACTAATTGGGAAGATTTGAGCATAAACTCGGTCGTTCAAAATTTTGTAGTCAGTTAAAAAATATTGCTCAATATATAAAATTTTCTAGTCATTATATACAACGCTTCCTTCGGTTCTTTGTATCACCCCAGCCCCTTTCACAAAAATATTTAACACTGATTGGAGCAAAAATGAGAAAACACAATGAATATTAATATAAGAATGACAGATTCCGAATTCAAATGTCATATTGTTTTTTTTTTTCTTCATTGTTACAGTATTTATGGCGAATCTAAGAATATAAACATCAAGGTTTGTTCATATTTAATGCGCTGCCCTACTATTCACACATATGTACACTCATGCCTGTATCCTCAAACAGGTAGCAGAGGCGTAATTAATGCCTTTAATTTGCCGATTATACTTCATCTCATTTTTCTTCACGACAAAATGGTATTTCAGGTGGATGGAAGGATTGGAAGCAAAGCCGTGGCAAAGGCTATTACAATAAAAACTCATCAAAATGTATGTACGTAAAATACTTCTTAAATTACAAAACGTAACCAATAATAACTATCAACGTTATTTAATATTTTAAGTAAATAATAATTTTCTACAGGCCATAATTACTTTTGAAAACTTTAAACTATTTCTCTAAATGAACCAGATAGGCGCAAGTTGATAACTAGTCACCTAAAATATCAAATAGTACCTATTTCGCTTTAAGTTCAATCCCTGCCAACATTAGTTCCTGTGAGTTTGAGAAACTAATAAATGAAACAATAAAACTGAGGTGAATTTTGTAATATCTGCGGATCCCTAAAGAGAATACGGCTTCAGTTTTCCAATAATAACATACTTTACGTTAGAAGAATTTAATAATGAAACACTATAAAATACCTACATGTTACATCTCCTTAAACATCTAAATAAGGGATGTCATATTTGTTTGTAGGAACTGAGCCAGAAAAAATTCAAATGCTGTTCTGATTTAATAACGATAATAAAAATATTGAAGTTTTAGTGTTGTCCATTATTGTTTAGGTTTACTATCAGAAAATAGACTTTTATATTCCTTGCCTACAGTACATATTAGTAGCAACAGTTACAATAAGTGCTCCGCGCAGTGCGACAAATGTGAGATCTTGTGTAGGAAAAGCAATTCGACGAGTAAAACAACCACCAGCTCTAAAATAAAATGGCATGATGTGGCAGCATGGTGTATTTTCAACCGACTTCAAAAAGGAGGAGGTTCTCAATTCGACTGTATTTTTTTTTATTGTTATCTCAGACTGACTGACTGCAAGAACCGATATCGACGATGTTTTTTTATTTGAAAGCTGATGCTTCCCATGTGGTCCCATTTAAATTAGTTGTAGTTTTTCCAGTTCTGACAATAGCATCCCTTGACCACATAAGTCTTAAATTGCTTAAGCATGTGCGCGACAAATGGACGAATAACTCAATATCACGCCAACCGATTTCGATGATTCTTTTTTAGTAGTTGAATGAGAGTTTGGTCCAGTTGTGACAATGGCATCCATGAGAAAACAATATTAGTCTTAAATTGTATGAAAGACGCATTGAAGTCGGTTGTCTACTTTTTTAAAGTCCGATTATTTATTTATTAAAATGCACAAAACATCTTACAATCGTAAAAATGTCACATGACGCAAATGCAATGTTACGAGTATTTCACAAGCATCCTTTTAGATATAAGTTTGATATAAAAATCTTGAAGCTTGATTTTCTTTAGATGGAGTGAAATATTTTGCAGGCCTATGTTAGAAGTTTACTAATGGATTGTTATTTGAGTAGTCATTATGTGTTAAAGTCAACAAATCGAAAGGTGACAGACAGCAGCAACATTAGGTACTAAGTAGAAACTTTGAATTGTGTTGTCTCTTGTTTATGCGATTATACGAAAATCAGGATAGCTCGTTTGCTTCCCCTCTTGCGTTACCATTATAGGTAGATATTATCTTAAACCGATTGCTTGGTCTTGCCTTTTCACCTCAAACATAAACCTAAGCAAGATTGCGATTTAATATAGGAAGGCAATTGGCCAAGGCAGGAAGTTATAAAAAAACAACATAAAATTTCCGACTCATAAAATTCATTCGGAGGAAGCATCAAATCCACACTGATTTATGACACTACTTTATTTGAATCAAATAAAAATATATAAAAAACATTGAATGTTATATGTATGTATATTATTTCATAATGTCTTATTATTCCGAATAAAATTTAATTTATTTTCTAGGGATTTTAAGGATTTAGGGTTAGTAATCCAGTGTAGTTCCTATTGCGAAATCTGTTGATTAGATATTCCTTACTTGCTCTTAGTAAATTCACAGTTGAAATATTAACAGCTGTTACATTTTACCCCCCCTAGTCGCCTTCTACGTGGGGATCGTAGAAGGCCTACGATCCCCACTGAAATAGATGGGTTGGCCCTATTCTACTCCCTCGAGAGCCACACGGAATTACCCACTAGAAAAACTAAATTGAAACCATCTTTTTATTACATTGGTCGTAATTTAATCCAAGAAGTAGAACTTATAAGATACTGGGGCGTTCTGTTTTATAGACAGCTAACATTAGAAACGTAGTTAAAAATCATAGAGAAAGCTTGAGTTTCTTATGAGGAATATAGGTTGTTTTTGTCACAGTAAGACCAAAATTGTGTAGCCCATAGCTTATTAGAATATTGCAGCACTGTTTGGAGACCAGTAATATTGGAGGGAATTCAAAATTAATACAAAGAAAGACTTTAGGATCGGCAGTGATCGCGTCGATGTGCGCTATGACTCACTGTAACTAGTAAGTTCAAAAGTAATGTCGACAAAATGTTGGTAAAAGAATCTCAGTGTCTTTAGCCTGCCTATATCTAACTTTTTAAATCTAATCATTGCATAATAGCCATAATTATTAGTAACTATATTTAACATACATTATTTCTAAGGTTTAGGTACCCTTAGACAAATAAGTAGTATACTTCCCAATCCATCTGTATCAGCAATATCCCTTTTCTTCCATTTCTATTCTCCCTCTTAAATTTACTAATTCCCAAAATTGCCCGGATGTCGGAGACCAGACGGGTCACCTGAGAGTAAGTAACAACTTCCGTCCACGGACAACTGCAACTCAAGACTCGTAAGTGCACTGATGGATTGCATCACAATCGGTTTTCTGTAAGGAAGTGGTATCGCAACGGTCGAGCTGGCCCATTCGTGCCTAAGCATGGCCCTACCACTGTTAAATACTAAATTATAGTCAACAAAATGTTGTCATTAATTACGCCTACAGGCGTGAGTGTATATGTGTGTAAAACTACATATAATAAACCTATATACGTTTCAAAGGGAAGTCATCTAACGGTTACCGCATTAATTAATTCTTACTGTCCAATTAGACACAAAAGCGGTACACCACTTTTTATCTTCATTGTTAGAAAATGAAGCTCTCTACGCTCAAAGAAATAAAAATTATAAGCAAAACAAAGGCAATTCTAATTTAGATAATTAAACTTGCTATTATATAAAGTCAATATAAAAAATACTTACAACTATAATATTAATCGCATTTTTTTTATATTGTACACAAATATATGATACCACTTCAACAAAATGCTAAAAATATTTTTATGTGAACATTAAAATATGATGAATAGTTTCTTCAACTGTAAAACGCATAAACTTATGTTTTAAATTACTTAAGTGACGATAGATATAGTGTTCATTGCCTTGCAGTAAACTGTAAAATGATAGCGCGAACGAATGACGTCACTGAGACGCTGCAAATACAAGCGTAACCACGCGCGGCCGCGATACGAATGACTATTGTTGTCAGCCCATCGCCTCCCTCGCCTCACCGAGAGCCAAGGGCTGCTGCTGCTGAACTCTAAATAAAGGATTATAAGAACTAATATTTTGATGCAGTATATATATATATATATATACGATTGACGTATGAGATGTATACCTTAAAATGTATACCTCTACCTTACGGAAGTATAGCGTTCCACTGAAACAAACGTTGAATAAGTCTTAAGTTTTCCTTGATCTCCTCAGGTATGAGCGAATTGAAAATTCTTCTGCTTCTCACTGAAGCGTAATGTTTCTTTGGAACTTATTGTTATTTAGCCGTTATTTTTAACTGTAGGTAGTAGAATCAAAGATATTATAAATCGACAATCGAATCGACATAAATGAAAAAATAAAACAGCTTCTGGGGACTAAATGCGGAAACTGAGCCCTTTACCATTACCATTACCAACAACTTCTGGCTTTTCATAATTAGATTTTATATACAAAGTATGCAACAAGAAAACTTTCGCTTATATAAGTATTTAATATTGTTTACACAAAGGAACTTACGACTTACGATTTTGAACGGGACTGAACTGACTGACTGAAACGGGATGTACCTACCCTAATCTAAAATACCAAACAAAAAAATTGTTTTGTTAATTAGCACCAAAGCAGTAGTAAGAGTTGCTTTAATCACCTACATTTTAGTAACCAAAATGCGTATAATACCACTCACGTAACACCGGTACACCCATGCCGTTAATTGAAGCGGGCGAAGATAAGAACGAAGATAAACCCATACGCACAAAAAAAAAAATGAATTGATAACCTCCTGGGTTGTATATTAAGTCTAATATCTAAGTATTTTGTAAAAAGTAAAGAGCTTTTAATGCTCTTTTTCTTTAACAACATATTTCTTTGCCCAATGCACGGACGTTAATTCTTGAGTTTAAATTTAATCGAATCAATCAATCCTGTGTATGAAATTTTTCTGTTTCTGTTATATTATACATTCTCCACGCATCCATAGTAAAATTGTGAAGAATTTGGATACCCACAGAAATCCGTTTGAGAAGTTACGCTTGGGTTGCATTTCCCCGAAATTAGTGAGGTCACCAGAGGCCCACTTCCTCATATCCTCTTTTCCCTCCCCTCGTCTGCCTCTCCTCTTTCCCATCTCTTCTTTCCCCTCTCCGCGTTCCCCCATCCCTCATGAATTTCAAAAGCGGACAGCGCACTTACGACTTTTGAGTTGCAGGTGTCCATGGACGGCGATTGTTACTTACCATCAGGGAGACGGGATGTTTGTCTGTCCCAAATTACTACATAAAAAAATATGTTATGTTCCAGCACAAATAAACTAGTTCAGAATAATATCGGTCTTTATACATGAGAGAGTCATAATAATAAACGATTGACGCGAAACAAAAATAGCAAGCAATTTGTTTAATCTAGAGGTCGAAGTAATCATAGCGATGTTACGTGCAGCTATATCAAAATATATTGACAACCATTGAAATATTAATAGTGATTTAAATAATATAAATGTCTCTGTATGAACTGCTGTTGCGAATTTTAACGAATGTTATTGTTTGTTTTATTTTACTAGCCTTTCCCAGCAGATTAATGGCCACTTTTCAGCACCTAAGAGCCGTATATTAAATCGCCTAACTATTAGAGAAGATATGAGAACTGGTCTATCAAACGCATTTTTAAGGTTCACAGTTCAAAATAATATTGCGACTATAAAGTGAGATGTAAGCTATCCTATCTTTCAAGTTGAATCAAACTGCACACGGTGTGGAAATTTCATTAAAATCTGTTAAGTAGTTTAGGAGTCTATCCCGGACAAACAACGTGACGCGTAATAATTTTAATTTATATATATAAAGATTAAGATATAAATGTTTTAGCAATTCTAAACTTATATTATCGTTCGAAAACGGGGCTGAAGTATAGGAGAGCTGCAAAGTTAAGTTTGTCTTTCGGAAAAAACGGGTAAAAACTTTCAAGGTTCAATTCCTGATATATACTAAATCGTATGGTGATACTTTGACCCCTGGGGAAGGTCATAGCCGTATGATAATTCTTTATAATACTAAAGAGACTAAGACGGATCTCTACATTCAGGTGCCGCGCATGTAGTGCCATATTTTTTAAAAGACGCCCGCAATAGGAACTATTCTTCTGTCGCGGAACTTTACCAATATACAAACAGCGGATACCAGGAACACCCAGACTTGGAACAACTAATTGTGGATCACACAAATTTTGTCCCAAGTGGGAATCAAACCTACGACCCCCGGCTCAGCAGTCACTAACTACTAAATAAACAGGAGAGTTAGCCATTGTCTCTTTCTATCCGACTTCAAAGAAGAAGGAGACCCTTAATTCGGTTGTCTTTCAGGGTTCCGTTCCGCAAAAGGAAAAAGATAGGCTTATAGGAGAGAATTACATGGTCTTTCTGCTGTCTGTCAAGACTCTATTTTCCTAAACGCGTAGAGTCATGAAGTTCAAATTATCGTCGAATATTTATATCTGGCGTCCCTCAAAGCTCATCTTCAAGCTTCTAAGTTAACGCAATAAAAAGATATGGGGTCACACTGAAAGTTTTTATAAAATAAAAAACGGAATGATATACAAGGCTGTTAACATTGTTATTAATTTTTTGAAGTAGTATCCCTGCCTTTCTAAGCACCGTCCATGCGATGAAACCAATAACAGAAGCAGTATGCCCACTTTTCTTTGATCTTCTCCACGCCTTTTGCAAATCTTCAGGGTTCATAAAATGAATTCCTCGAAGTTTATCTTTTATTTTTGGAAATAAATAAAAGTTACAAGGCGAAAGGTCGGAACTGTAAATAAGATGACTCACTAACTCCAGGACGACTAACGAGGAGGATTCTTCGCTTCTTGGGCTCTGTTGTCTAACATTTGTCAAGAAAACTGGTAAACAATGACTGACATACTAATCTGCAGTAACAGTCCTTTTATCTTCTAGAATGATTGTTGCGAAATGACCCGTCCTCCCAAAGAATGAGGGATCCATCCATTTCCCTTGACTACTGCCCTTTTTTACTTTTGTCGTCAAATCTTCGCATGGAAACATCCATTGCGCAGAATGTCTTTTGGTTTCAGGTAAGCATAGCATATGAGTCACCTCCGTCATACTTTTCAAGCATTGAGCTGCACCAAATCCGTCAAATTATGAGGCATCATGTTCATGTAAAACTTTTTGTACTTGACTCATACCAATGCCTAAAACTACTCTAATCTTTTGATATGTCACCATCCTATCAGCTTCTATCGTTAGCCACAAAGGTGGGAATTAACTCGTTAATCCGTTAATCGTTAATTAACCAAGTTAACAATCTGCTGCTGAAGGGATTAACTTTTAAGTTAACTTAATAAAAATTTAACGCCTTTGTAACTTCCGTTAAATTGTTGAAATGCTATCATTTTCAGTTTGTTGATTTGAATTAATTTAATTTGCCAGTTTACATAAAATGTGCCGCTCACACATTTAACTTAATAGCAAGCAAAGATGCTGATGCTGCTCTAAAAACATCAATATTTAAGACTCCATACAGAGCTATGGCAAAAGCTCACGCTATTTGAAACTAACAGTCTCGTAGTACAGTAACAAGTGACAGTATCGAGTGGGAGAGGGACTCTACTACCAACCATTACTACAACAGTGTTCAAACCGCAAGATCTTAGCCAAGAGGTGAATTGTTGTGCCCCTCTGGCCAATGCCCTATTATCTGGAATAGAAAAAAGATTTGAACGGTTTATGGAAGACGAAGTATGCCAGCTGTCTGCAGCCTTACACCCAAAGTTTCCTCTGTACCGATTATCGAAGTTAACTTTTTAACGAATTAACGATTAACGATGTTAACTTTTGGATTATCTGTGCTCATCTATGGTTAGCCACATAGCACTCACGTTTTCTTCAGTAGTCACCGTAAAAAGACGTCCTTTTTAAACCAGTTGTAAACAGTAGCACGAGATAGGATTCTCTTCGTAATTAAATGCCAATCGAAGTCTATTGTAAAATTATTGTTGATTCAGACCGGAACGAAATTCTTGAGTAAAAATTTTCTATAGTAAAATCCATTTTCATACACGACAGACACTTTTTAAAAAAAGTCCGAAAACTGCTGTTAATTTATTGTATGAAAATTGATATGGGAGAAAACTGCAAACTTAAGTTTGTTTATAGAAAAGAAGGGATAAAACTCTTCAAGGATCGATTCCCAACTTAGACGAACTATTACTCGCCTGCTCAAGATGAAGGGTTATGTATTCGGGTGTATGTGTGAATTTTTATATGTAAGTACTAATGTATTAATATTTCACCTCTAAGCCTCTAAGTCAGTAAATTAAGATATGAAACATATGTATATATATTTTTTCTTCTATGAATTGATTTCAAAAATTCCTTTGATCATGGAACCCTCTCAGCTTTTTTATGTTTCTACCGCATAGCTCAATACCGATGATTATGCTTCCCGCGTGGTCCCATTTATATTTGTAAAAAATATTCCAGCCCTAAAGTGTAAAATTAAGGGATGAAAAATACAGCTTATTAGATACATGCAAAATTATTTGCTTAAGGAACCCTTACTGCGTGACTCAAATTCGCACTTTTTTAATACGTCTTTTTACTCCGAGATTACCGTAATATTAAAGCTTTATAATATTAGTATGACAAATAAATACTTAGTCTGGCCATAAATATCTCCTCTTACAATAAAAAAAGAAACATTTTATTAAATTTGAATTTCAATTTGTTATTCTTCTCTCTCTCTGTTATGAATATTTATTGGGTTTTCTCATTTTGGCACCAATCATTGTTTAATGTTTTTGTGATTTTAAAATGGATCGAGGTGATAAAGAGAATCGAATTGCTGTAATAGCATTAGGGTACGCAAATTAAGTCTGTAGCCAAATGCAATTTTTGATATCTGTATTCCAATTGGTATTAGTCGAATGTTTGTGTACCGGGCTATTGAAAGGTGCAATAAAACCCGCTCTGCTTGTGAAAAAGATTTAGCTATCCATATAGTATTCGTACGAAAAAGGCGATCAAAGCGGTGAAGAAAAGAATTCGGAGAAATCCTGTCCAAAAACAAAGGATTTTATTTCGGGAAATTATTATAGCACCTAGAACCATGGCACGTATTTTAAAATATTACTTAGGACTTTCAGCCTGTAAGAGATGCACTGGTTCCTATTTATTTAACGGATAATTTAAAAATAAATAAGGTGCGCATAATCCAAATAACTTCTTTTAGCGGTACGCATAGGCAGGTCACAGAAAAAAATTATTTACTGACGAGAATTTTTTTACTATTGGGTAATATTTTAACAAGCAAAATGACCGACTTTATGCTCAAAACTGTATAGAAGTTTACCAATTTGTGAGCAGAGTACAACGTGGGTATCATCTGCCTCCAGTGATGGTTTAGGGGGTGTTAGCTCTGAAGAAGTGTCTGAGCCATCTTTTTGTGAAAAAGTTATTAAAAAAGATGGCTCCACCCAAATGTGGTTGTAAACGAACATTTCTGACTTCATCAGAGCTGAACACTGGCCACCATCTATTCCCGATGGACTGGATTATGATTTATGGTCTGTTTTAGAGAGTATGCTCTATACGCCATGATAATTTGGACGCCCTAAAACAATCCATAAGATCGGCAGTGAAGAATTTTCCTAGGGAGAGATTTGAAACTTGGCCTAACGTTTAAAAGACTGTATTAAAACCAATGGAGATCATTTTGAACGAGCTTCATGTATTTTGCATTATATTATATTAATGTATAAACTAACACACATCACAGTAATAAATCTTTTATTGCATAGAAAAAAAACGACTCGACGTCGACCACGACTGCTCTGACAGGAGCATATGAAGAAGAAGAATAAGAATATTGACAGTAAGATAGATAGATAACAACTTTATTTGTACAACATTGGTAGAATTAGAATTATACATAGAAGTTTAACACACATATTGTACAAAGGGCGGCCTTATTGCTATATGCAATCTCTTTCAGGCAACCTTAGGATGGAACAAAATGATTCGGAGAGACGTTGGTAGTTTGAAGCACATTTCAAAGGAAGTCTAGGGTTACCTAATAAATATAAAGATAATAAATAAATATAAGTTATACATATATACAGATACAACTTCAATCATGCAAGATTTTTTTAAGACTACGATTATAATACAATCGAAGTTATTAATATAGGGGATTCAGGATACCGTTTCAGTAAACCTGCCCGCTTTCAGTTACTATAAACCGAATATAATTGTTGACGCAGGCACATGTTACGTGACACTGCATGTCGAGAATCGAGATAAAGGATAAAGGTTTATTGCCTAGGTAAGCTCTACACGTGCCCGTTCCTACTTATAAGTATTCAAATAATAGCATGGGTTAAACGGTTTTTCCGTATGGTTTATTGACAGTAGAAGAATCTCGCGAGGATTAGGTACGTAAAAAATAGTAAGGCAGGCTATCGTCTCTGACTACACAGAAGGTATACAGGCGTGATTTTATGTATGTTTTTTATTATTTCGGTAATTTAAAAGCCAGTCTTTTTATTTTTAACGACAAAATCAACTATTACACAGAGTTCTAAAAGTTGTTACGGTATGTGAAAGGCTATATTGCAAGACCTACTAGCGCGTGAGTATATAAGAATACTCAGAATATACTAGAAAATAAAAGACTAGATAAACTTAACAAGTTGGTAGAATCCATTATTTCCATTACTCGTGCTCGGAGGCCTTGCTTCTTGATAAATTTCTAGATCTTTAGTTCATGGTACTGTATAGGTATAAGTAGTACCATATATGTACTACTGTTCAAATTTATGTGTGTAAAATGGTAATGACCGTACTTGTGTGTGTTGACTTAGAAACTTGATTTTTTACAGCTTGAAGGGACAGCAGACATAAGTATTTAATGCAAATTTAAACTTGATACCTCAACGCGTTCCCGAGAAAAAGAGTATTGACCAGACTAACTAAAATCCTAGAAGGGTTCCTCTTTTCTTTTTGAGAAATCGGACCCTAAAAGGGCATGTAAAACCATTGGGAAAAGAGAGTGGGAAATTAAAATACATTACATAATTTGTAAACCAAAGTATAACAACTAAGCGAAAATAACAGAAATTATTACTATATCGAAAAAATTTAGGTACTTACAACAATTTACATTGTTTGGAGTTGTGGTAGTTTAATAATGTTTTAATTAGACATACTTCAACCTACTTGTTGTTGGAATGCTTATCCTGGAAGAGTGGTATATAAATTGTATTTGGCACACATTACTATAGTTCTTTCAAAATTTATTTGATTAATTTAGGTACATAGTCACCTAGCCATATTAAATATTTGCGTCATGGAGTTTTTTTTTTTACCAGGATTAGGGAGAAATGTGTGCGCAAAAAATGGAATTAATTGAATTCACCGAAGGACTTTTGTTTGAAAAATCCTCTACAACAGCAGCTGTGCTGTCCCACGGGTCTAACGTTATCAAAGGC
Source organism: Tyria jacobaeae (assembly GCA_947561695.1). NCBI lineage: Eukaryota > Metazoa > Arthropoda > Insecta > Lepidoptera > Erebidae > Tyria > Tyria jacobaeae. The sequence goes on from OX387216.1 coordinate 11,243,355, forward strand.
AAAACATACAAGTAATGACGATTAAGTACATACTTTTTATTATTTTCATATAGGTACTCGGTTTATCGATGTTGGGAATGTATGTAGCTTGTGGCTATTTATTATCATCATTATCTCCCTACGCTTATCTCTCACCTGGCTCTCTTTACACAGGTATCTGATTGTTAGTTGTTTGTAGACATAGACAAAACCATTATTTAAAAAACTTGAACTTCGCAAAGGATTCGGCCTTTTTTTTTTAAACTATAGGGGGACCGACGAACAGACGGGTCACCTGATGGTAAGTGAAAACCGCCGTCCACGAACACTTGCAACTCAAGAGTCGTAAGTGCGCTGCCCGCCTTCGAGGGTGGTGAGGGATAGGGGTATGCGGGGTGGAGAAAGAAGAGAGGTGGATGAGGAGCTGGGAAAGAGGGGAGGGGAAAGAGGGGAGGTGGAGTTGGACCTCCGGAAACTTCACTCATTTCGGGGAAATGCAATGTTAGCGTTACTTCACAACCGGTTTTCTATGAGGCCGTGGTATTGCACCGGTCGAGCCGGCCCATTCATACCTAACCATGGTTTTACCACTGTTAAAATTTTCATGAATTTTTGCTCAATTTCCGCAATAGGATAAAATAACTTCCGGCAACTGAATCGATGTTCCTTATTAAAGGCACGATGTAATAATTTCAACTGGCTATCGATTACATCCCAATGACTTTTCGCCTGTTCTGTCTAACCGTATTGCGATACAAATTACAGTAGACCTCATGGCGGTATTAGTTTAAATTCTATATTATCACTAATGGCGTAATATAGTCTTCCTATATGGCTCGTCATACAAGATGATGATAAAGAAACATTCTATAAGCGTTTACGTTATATCTAAAAACGTTTACTTGCTTGTTCTAGGGCTATATGAATGTCCCCCCCAACTGTATCCTTACGTTGTCGCCGTGGGGGGGCTTGCGCGGGTCAATGATCTCTGGGGCTGTGCCGGTAGAGCCACTCATGCCGGATTGGCCCAGGGGGAGACTCCAGACAAAACAGGATACACTGTGGGACCCTTCCAAGGGTCACTCAGTGACCGCAAGCAAGCGCACTCCTAGCCGGGGCACCTGCGGACCCCTCGGTTGGGCATAAACTTACGCTTGCCCGGGTATTGGGGGATCTCTGCCCGGGTTGACCTCTAGTTCTCCCCCCCTCGTGGGATTTATAATGGAAATTTTAAATTTAAAAACAAATGGAAAGAAGGAGAAGAGGAAGGAGAAGAAGAAGAAAGTGGACGACACCTCATCTAACGATGAGGAGTTTTTGCCCGGGATGCCTATCTCGCAGGTGCTCTCAGAAGTCAATCTGACTTCTGGGAGCAGAAGAATGTCGGAGCGAATGCGTTCCAAGTCCGTCGCTAATGTAGCGGGTGGTAGTTCCGGTGCGACGCCGGACGCACCGGAACCGATGGACACCGAGGCAGACGGCCGTAAGCGCGGACGCCCCCAAGGTTGCGAGAGTGACATCGCTCAGGAGATGTTGCCTCCTAAGGTGGTAAGCAGCCATAGGGGGCGCTCGCGTACCCCGGTGTCAGCCCCGTCAGGTTCCGTCTTTAGCAAGGCGGAATCCTATAGACGGGCCAGAGCCGACGGCGAACTGCAGGCGGAAGAGGAGATCGCTGGTCTCCTGCTAACAATCAGGGAGCCGGTGGAAGGGGATTCAGTGCCCCAATCACCGGCCTCTTTGCAGGAGAGGGCGCACGCGGCAGTGGCCATCATAAACAAGGTGGCTACCAAGTCCGTAAACCTTAAGGGTCCCTTTGTCAGGGCCCTTAAGGACTCCTCTTCCGCAGTGGCGGGGGTCATAGAGACCCTAATCGGGGACGTGTCTCGCCTCCAGTCGGCCAACGATCACCTGACGGGGCAGGTGGCGGAGGTGAGCGCTCAGTTCGCCCAATTCAGGGTGGAGCGCCCTGAGCGAGAGAACCCGGCTCCGTCTGCGTCCCGGCCGGCCCCGTCTGCGTCCCGACCGGCCCCGTCTGCTTCCGGGCTGGCCCCGTCTGCGTCCCAGCCGGCCCCGTCAGCGTCCCAGCCGGCCCCGTCTGCGTCCCAGCCGGCACCGTCTACGTCGCGGCCGGCCCCGTCTGCGTCCCGGCCGGCCCCGTCTGCATCCCAGCCGGCGCCGTCTACGTCGCGGCCGGCCCCCCCGTCTGCGTCCCGGCCGGCCCCGTCTGCGTCCCGGCCTGCCCCGTCTGCGTCCCAGCCTGCCCCGTTTACGTCTCAGCCGGCCCCTATTGTCACCGGAGTTTCCGAAGACGTCCTGCAGCAGATGCTGCAGTACATGCTGCAGGCAATGGGAAATCTGGTGGACGGGCGGATTGCGGGTCTGGAGGCGAGGCTGCCTCCGGCCCCTGTTGTTCGGCCGCCGCTTGCGGCGCCGAGGCCGCAGGCCGCGTCGGCACCGACCACATTTCCCGTGGTGGAGGGTCGAGTGTCCTACGCGGCGGCGACGTCGGTCCCGGGTTCTGCCGCCGCTCCCAAGACGCGGCGGGGGGCGAAAGCTCCAACCGGGACTGCTGCGCCGAAGATGGGATCCAAGACGGTGGCTACGGCTGGAGCGGAGCTGCCTCCGCCCCCCACTCCAACACATCTGCCTGGCCCCTCCACATCTGCCCCCTCCAATGAGGGTTGGCAGGTAGTAGGGGGGCCAAAGTCGAAAAAGTCCCGACAGCGGGCCAAGAAGGCTGCCGAAAAGGCGGCCTCTGGCCCGCAGTCGTCGTCGGTGGCGGTGGCCAGAAAAAAGCCGCGGAAGCTACAGCCGCCTAAAACCGCGGCTGTTGTAGTCACCGTGTCGCCAGAGGCGTCTACCGGCGGGCTGTCCTACGCGGCCGTCTTTAAGACGGCACGGGACTGTCTCGCCGGCAATTTCGGGACGGCAGGGGTCCGCTTGCGCCTAGCCCAGACGGGAGCTCGGGTCCTCGAGTTCCCTGGGGCCGATGGCGCAAAGACGGCGGATACCTTCGCCGAGAAGCTGAGGGGAGTCTTCGCAGCCACGGATGGTGTGAAGATCTCCAGGCCCACGAAGTGCGCGGAGCTGCGCATTTCGGGCCTGGACGACTCCGTCACTACTGATGATGTCCGCGTTGCAGTCCAGGAAAGGACGAAGTGCAACGCGGAAAACATCAAAGTCGGCACCATCCGCCCCGGTCCGGGAGGCCTTGGTGCGGTGTGGATCAGCTGTCCCGTAGCGTCGGCCAAAATTTTGGGCGACGCCGGCAGGATCCTCATCGGTTTCGTTAGCGCCAGAGTTACAGTTCTGGCGGCGAGACCGATGAGGTGTTACAAATGCCTGGTTGCGGGACACACCCGCATCAAATGTGGCAGCTGCTTCGACTGCAGCGGATTATGTTTCCGCTGCGGTCGACCGGGGCACAAGGGGGCAGAGTGCTCTGCCGCCCCTCACTGCCCTATGTGTGCAATAAGCCCGCCAATCACCAGATGGGGCAGGGGGGCTGCAAGCCTTCCCGCGCTTCTCGGCAGACGTCGGGGACTAGCCTAGCGGCCCAGGCTGCCTCCGACGCTGTCCGTCTGTCCACGTCGACGTCCATGGAGGTTGTAGAGACGATCCAGTAATGGACCACGTCTCCAACCTCCTTGTCCAGACGAACCTAAACCACTGCGCCGCGGCGCAGGATCTCTTCCTGCAAAACCATGGCGCAGTGGTCGATCGGTGTTGCCGTAGTCGCGGAGCCCTACTTCGTTCCTCCCCGTCCAAACTGGATGGGTGACTGGGACGGCTCCGTGGCAGTCGTCGGTTCCGCGGCGGCTCATTCCCCGCCCTTGTCGCTTAGAGACAAGGGCTCTGGATATGTTGCCGCCGAGTGGGGGGGGATCACCGTTTACGGTGTATACTTCTCCCCCAACCGGAGTTTGAGCGACTTCGAGGTCTTCCTTAACAGCTTGGAGACCTCGATGCGGCGATTAGCGTCTGGGCACGTCCTCGTGCTGGGGGACTTCAACGCAAAATCCATTGCATGGGGGTCCCCCGGGACGGACGCCAAGGGCGAGGCCGTCGGGGAGTGGGCGGCTTCGGTGGGCCTCTGTTTACTAAACAGAGGCTCCACCAACACGTGCGTGCGACAGCAGGGTGGGTCGATAGTGGACCTTTCGTTCGCTACCCCTGCTGTTGCCGCACGAGTAAGGAACTGGCGTGTCCTGGAAGAGGTTGAGACGCTCTCGGATCACCTGTATATCCGATTTGAGCTCTCCCGGTCCCAGGGCCCCAGTAGGGGTCACGCGGCGCGGCGTAATTCCCGTTTTCCGCGGTGGGCTGTTGCCAAGCTGGACAGGGACCTACTAGAGGAGGCGGCCATTATTCACTCTTGGCTGTCTCCGCAGACCCCGACCGAGGAGGTCGATGCGGGGGCTGGCCGCTTTCGCGATGCGATTACGCAGATTTGCGATGCGGCCATGCCCCGTATCCAGGGTCGTCGGCCTCCAAGGAAGGAGGTCTACTGGTGGTCCCAGGAGTTGGCGGACCTCCGTGCGGCTTGTACTCGTGCCCGGAGGTCCTACACTCACAGCCGGCGGCGTCACCGCGGAGACGGTGAGGAGGACCAGCTTCACGAGGAGTACCGCGAAGCGCGGAAAACTCTGAAGCTGGCCATTTGCCGCGCCAAGGACGCAAAGAGAAAGGAGATGCTGGAGAGTCTCGACCGTGACCCCTGGGGTCGCCCATACCGTGCGGTGCGTCAGAAGCTCCGCACGTCGGGCCCCCCCCTTACCGAGACTCTCCAGCCCAGCTTCCTGCAGGAAGTGGTCGAGGGCCTTTTCCCGCAGCGGGCGGAGCACACACCCCCGTCGATGGCCTACGCGGTCGGAGACGACGGGGGTAGAGAGGACGATGTGCCGCCCGTTAGGGAATCGGAGGTTGGGGCGGCTGTTCTACGGATCCGTTCCAAGAACACCGCCCCCGGGCCGGACGGGGTACCAGCCCGAGTGATGGCCCGGTCTGTCCTTGGACCACTCCTGTGGAACGTGGGGTACGACTGGGTTCTACGAGGTCGCCTCCCCCCCGGGCTGGGCGTAATTTGCTACGCTGATGACACATTGGTCACAGCCCGGGGGGCGAACTTCCAAGAGGCGGCGCGCCTGGCCACCAGGGGTGTTTCTTTGGTGGTCGGGCGCATCGAGGCACTGGGCTTACGGGTGGCCCTGGAAAAGACGGAGGCCCTTTTGTTCCATGGGCCCCGTCGTGGTCCACCCGCCGGTGCCTCCATCGAGGTCAACTCGGTCCTCGTCCCGGTTCGGGCCCAGATGAGGTATCTGGGCCTGATACTCGACGGTAGGTGGCTCTTCGACGAGCACTTCCGACAGCTTGGTCCGAAGCTGGTCGACGCTGCCTCTGCCCTTGGGCGACTTTTGCCCAACTTGGGTGGAGCCAGCGTCGCAACGCGACACCTCTACACGGGGGTGGTCCGGTCGATGGCGCTGTATGGGGCACCGGTGTGGGTGGCGGCTCTGACCGCCCAGAATAAGGCGCGCCTCTGGCGGCCTCAAAGGGTATTGGCGGTCAGAGCCATACGCGGATACCGCACGGTGTCCACCGAGGCGGCGTGCGCCTTGGCTGGAACACCCCCGTGGGATTTGGAGGCGGAAGTGCTCGCCGAAGTTTATCGACGGGTGGCTGAATATCGGGCGGAGTATGGCTTTCGCCCTCCGCCCGAAGAGGTACGCGAGTGGCGTGAAGCCGCCCGTCGAGCCACGATGGCTAGTTGGTCGTTCCAGCTGGAGACTCCGCGCGCTGGCTTTGCCGCCGTGGAGGCTCTCCAGCCGGTCATCCTCGAGTGGGCAGGGCGGCAGCACGGGACCCTTTCCTTCCGGCTGACGCAGGTGCTTTCCGGGCATGGTTGCTTCGGAAAGTACCTGCACTCGGTCGCCAGGAGGGAACTGAGTCCCGCCTGCCACCACTGCGACTGCAGTGAAGACTCGGCCCAGCGCACGCTGGCGATCTGCCCCGCTTGGGAGTCGCAGCGCCGGGCCCTCACTGCAGTCATCGGAGGAGATCTCTCGCTTCCGGCCGTCATACGCTCCATGGCCGGTAGCGATAGCAGTTTTACCGCGGTCGCAACCTTCTGTGAAGATGTCATCTCGCAGAAGGAGGCGGCGGAGAAGGCCCGGGAGGACGATATCCACTCGGACCCAATTCGCCGCCGGCGAACTGGGCGGCGTAGGCGCGCCTATCAGCGCCTCATGCCGCCCTGAGTGTGGCCGCGGATGGTCGGGACGGGTTTTCCCCTCCATCCGCTCTAGTAGCCACCCGCGAGGGGGTGACGTACGCGTGTGCCGTACGTCGCCTAATAAGAGAGTTTAACAGCAGACGGTGCCCGCTTCAGTGCGGGCAAGCGCTGGGAGGGGTCCGGATGTCTTAATATCAGCAGTTCCCGGATCCCTTCCGTCTCAGGCGCAGAGTGGCACACCGTGTGGTTTTAGTCGGTTCGATTCCGACACACCGCCCCGCCGCAAACCCCGGCGGGGTGACGGTCCGAGGGGATTTCCACACGTTAAAAAAAAAAAAAAAAGGGCTATATGAATGTAACAGTATGTATATATCTAAGATCACAGTGAGCATATAATGCCTTACCACGCTTCGCTGCACATTTAGATGTCAATACGATGAAACAAGTGTCACAAAATTATTTTCACAGATCAGTGAGCCATCACATTCGATTTACTAGAAATACGCAGTGACATTAATTATTAAGCTAAAGCCATGTCAATAATAAACACAACATAAACACGACACTATAGATAGATACCAAAAATAAGATATACAAAAAAAAACTAGTTTTTTTTATTTGATTTAATTTAAATATCGAAACTAACCATGTTGTAGGGCTAGCCAACATAGCTGCCATAAAGAATGGCAGCTATGTTGGCTACACTTACACCTTCACTCCAACTCCACTCCACAACAACACTCCACAACACACACACACGCGCACACGCACACTCATACATATAAGTACACCCTCACCCTATTTTGTTAATGTTTCAATTAAAACTTTTGTTTCCTGTTTCTTTAGTTATAATACTTTTCTTTCATAGCAATATTGAAACGTTTTAAATAAGATATTTTGAAATGTCAAATCGTGATCCGACTGGAGACCTGGTGTCCTGTAAAGAAAGAAAGAAAGAACATGTTTATTTCGTACATCGTATATATTTTGTACATCGTCATACAAGACCAAGATAACAAATTCATCAAACATCAGTGCTAACAAGTATCACTGTATGAAACAAAAATGGCCTTTCGCTCAGCTTGATGCTACCTCGTAAGAAGCAACGCTGGTATTATGCTAATACATAGTGAATATCTAGGACGGAAAGCCATTTTTTGGTATATATTATATATGTAAATAGAAGAGTGAGTGAGAGAGGTTTTTACACCTACCTTAGGCACCAGCGATCCACAACCGATATTTGTCTATGTTGATGTAGCTTAATGTGAATAGATTTTTTTTATTCGATAATATGCTATAACAAACGAGCATCTGATGGTAAGTGGCTACCGCTGCCCATGGACACCCGCAACTCAAGAGTGACAATTCTAGCCGGCCTTTTACTTCGGTTTTGTTGAGAAAATATACGATATTATTATTATTAATAAAAAAACACTAAGGATTCTCGAGAAATCCTTAGTGTCGTTCATATTCGTCATATGTATATTTGTAAAGTATCTCGCGACATTGAAATAATTCCTACTGCAGAAACTTTTTTTAAAAAAGGAAGTAGTAGAAGAAATACTGTCCCTCATATCTCAATGTATATGTTTCAAGTATGTAAGGTATACAGTAGCAAAAGTTACCTGACCACGTATCCGAATACCGCAATTTGCTCAAGTGGCTCCCGATTCGCCTTCAAAAAAATTTTAAAAGACTACTATTTGCAAGGTAATGTCTGAGATAACTATAGGTATATATTTACTTGTATGTGTAGGTATATGTATGTATGTTTCTATATATATGTATTTATATCTATGTAATTGTATTAGGTATTTATATATATTTGCGTTTAAACTAGCACACATTACATGACTGTACACCACAGCCACCCAAAACGAGATCATTAAAATCTTATTCATCCAAAGGTTGCCTGTAAGATATTGCTTATTGTGGTTAAATTTCTGCTTAAATATACATTAGGAAGGGGTTCAAATTTAACGTGCAATATTTGACAAGAACAAGCAGACATTGCAAGTTTAATAAAAGCTTCTAAAAACTAAATCAGAATCGGTCAATCCGTTTATACAATAGACAGATACACTGATAAGTCTGTAAAGTGCCCCCATTAAGAGTGTGGGAGTTGTCCATTACCAAATTATAATAGTAATATAGTATTTCCATGAATCAAGATATATTGATTACTACAACGATCCCAATAGCAAACCAAAACTGCTGTCGATAGACAAAAGTTATGAGACATTTTCTACCTCTTTAATCATTCATGACTTATGCACTGAATCAAATCGGCTGTCCGGCAATCAGTTAACGCTGGGTTAGTGATTTATCATCATTTATGACCTAGATAAATACAAGAAAATAGAGAAGACCAAAGTCCACACCAATCTCATTTTACATACGTGCATACTTAAGCTTATGCCTTTGTCCTTTCTCCGATAAAGAAGACAGCAGACTGACAGTTTGTTCCCATTCTAAAGGCTTTAATTTTTTTTCTATCCTGACAGATTTTTTGTGACCTTGCTGAATTGCAATTCCTTGTAAGCTGTATAAATACATATTTAGTAATTTAAATTTGCCGTCAAATCACTCTATCAAATCCTTTCTGGTGATGATTCCAATGATCAACGCATTCATCTCAGACAGACAAACTCCTTGATGAACCCTAGATCTGATGTTAGTCCGATCTTTGGAAGCTCTATTGATGCAGATACAAAGCTCTTTGTGTTATACTCTCCATTCTTCCTAAATAATAATGAATGTTTTATTTAGTCTCATTGTCAACCATGGTTGCGGTTTACCTCGCTACGTCTAAAGTTACAAATGTTGAGAGAACTGAACGGGCTGACCGCTACCCCAGCAGGCCTGAGATGGTTGCGTGACGTGTTCCACGAGCGCCTCTCTGTTCTGAAGGGAGAGTAAGGCCCCTAAAAAGTCCACGGCGTGGTCATCTACCAATATTAACAGTGGTAGAGCCATGCTTAGGCACGAATGTGTCGGCTTGGTTAAAAACCGGCAAAAAACCGGTTGTGAAGTAACGCTTGCGTTGCATTTACCCAAAATAAGTGAGGTTTCCGGAAGCCCAACTCCCCCTCTCCTCTTTTCCCTCCCTGCATCCCTCTATCACTCATCACCCTCAAAGGCGGGCAGCACACTTACGACTCTTGAATTGCAGGTGTCCATGGACGGAGGTTGTCGCTTACCATCAGGTGACCCGTCTGTCCGCCTATAGTATAAAAAAATAAAAAACAGGTGGCCAGGGTCAGCAGGGGTTCCTGTAGGCGTGTGTGTGAATTTGTGTTTTAATATGCCATCATTTCTGTTTCTTCATAGGCAATTCGTCTTAATACGTTCCGGGACAATAAACAGTAGGTGAAAATTGTCATATGACACTTAAGAATTTTTTACACCTTTTTACTGTCGTTGGATGTGATGGTGTTATCATACATCTCTTTTTGCCGGTGGTGTGAAGATAACGGCTATAAGCGTTATCGTCTCATGGCGGTGTGCTGTATCCAATATTGAAATGATGCACGTTGTGACAGCTTGGGCCACAGGCGTTGTCGTCTGCAGACAGTATGTCATAACAACAAAGTATTTTATGAGAAGAACCTCTACAAATTTTCTTTTTCTGTAGTAGTATGATCAATTGGTGTACGTGTTCCAGGTAAAGTCTGATAAAACATTCAATTCAGGAATGGCCGCTAGCTATTGTGACCCCGACCACTTTATGACTTTATTGTTTACTTATTAACACATTTAGTCTATTAAGAACATTGTGGAACATTTATAATATCAATACGCCCTTTATTTAACCTCGCCTAGATGATGTTTTCACTTTTGCTTAAGGACACACGACAGATCGTGTGTCCTTAATACCTTTTTACTGATAACACAGAGCTCCACCAGGTGGACAGATGTGCGAAATTATAATAATATGCATAGCTATAGATACATACATATATATCATTTGTACATTATAGTATAATATATACCTATACTCATTTAAATACGGTGTATATTTTGTTTATTGGTTTGCTAGTCGTAACTTGATTTTATACTTGGCTGTAAAATGTGTCTCTGTAACTAATCTCGGGCTTGTATTTAAGTGGAGGAAAGTTTAACTTCCGAAAAATAATGACATTTGGAACTAGAATGTGGCATATATTTCAATAAAATGGAACCTTTAAGTAGTTACTGTCAGTGCCGCCTCTATTATAGTCTCTGTTTATGGCCTCCTGTCTTATACGCCTTGATATTTATTGACAGAATCCATAAATAGTAGTAATAAGATGATATTTCAATATCATCTAACATGTTATAAATTTACATGAATATAGAATTTTAGGAGATAAGCTAGGGAGGTTGGATAGCTGTCACACGGATTCTAACCTTAAATTTGAATAGTTTGTTGTTTACTTTATGTATTTTTCGTTTTATATTGAGTAGTTAGTTTAATATAGTACATATTCTTATCTATTTATATCCTATTAATTTAATGTAAAGGAGAAGCAATTCCATTATGGAACTTTCTTCTCTTTCACCCCCGGAACCTCCGGATCCTGGAATTTCGGTTCCAATCCCATCTCACGCTCACACACACAGCGTCGTCTTGCCGCTAAGGAAGCTATTTGTGACAGTGAACCGAAAAGAAATATCACCGAAAATAACATGGCGGTTCCCTCTGTAGAAAATATATATGTACGTACGTATAAATATATATTCACGTGTCACGGTTTGAAGCAGACCCTTCTGCAGGGAACTCCATACAACCTATTAACTTTGGTCAATTTTTATCCTCTAATAAGGTTCAAAAGATTCAAACCGATGGAGTAAAAAAAGTGGGGACAAATAAAATTGCAGTAGAATTTTTATCGGCTGACAAACATATTTCTATTCTACAAACATATTTCTAGACAACCCAATCCTGAGTATTAATAAATTTGTAGCGTCCATCCCTTCTTATAACATTACAAAAATGGGTGTAGTTTGACAGGTTCCAACAGATTGGTCAATGACCGAATTTGTCAATTCGATAGGCGTTCCAGATCGATGTGGAGAGATCCTGAAAGCCAGGAGATTAAATAGAAAAACCGTTGAAAATGGCAAAACAATGTGGGTCCCTACTCAATCTGTAGTCTTAACATTCCATGAGCAATCCTTCTAGGATTTTTTGTTATTATTCCTCTCTTCCCGTAGAAATTCATCATTTTTTTTTTTCTTCACTTCCCAACAATCCAGTGTTTTCTTTATTGTCGATTCGGTCGCATAAAATTACAATGCCGCTCAAAACCACGTTGTTATCTGTGTTCACAACCCTACTCGGAGAAACTTGCAACGTTGGCGAGGCTGAGGCTTCCTGTCTTCATTGCCTTGGAAATCATTGTGCTATAAGCAAAGCTTTTGCTTACTGCCCAACGTTGCCCAAAAAATTTCAAAGATTTTCTCTTTTTCCCCTAATTAAGGCTGTAGTCCTCTAATAGAATTCGAAGAGACTTCGTATTAAAAAACATGAGCTTATTTGTTTAATTAACTCTTTGCTTCCCTCAGTTATTGCCATTTCTGAGACATGGTTGGTGCCTGGGACCCGATTTCGGGTTCCAGGATTCTCGTGTTTCCGAGACGATACTGATGATGGATATGCGGGCAGTGCTATATCTATTAAATCCCTCTCCCCCCATTTCTCCTTACATAAATATAGTAGCTGTAAGGGCTTAATATCCCTTTCCTTTCTGCTTACATTTCTCATCCTCATGCTGGCTTAATCCCCAATGTTAATTATTTCTTCTGTTCCTCTTCCAATTATTTTAATGGGTGACTTTAATGCTCACCACTCATCTTAGGGTTGTAGTCAGGACGACTCCTTTAGTCTTTCTTTTTTAGAAATCCTATACGACTCCAATCTCTATGTTTTGAATGATGGCCCTCCGACTAGAAGATTTCTCCCTTCTCAAAACCCAAAATCGGTTGTTGATCTTACAATTTGTTCGGCATCTTTGACCTCCACTGTTTCATGGTATATTCTATCTCACGCTTACGGTAGTGATCATTTTCCAAGCTTTTTTTTCTATACCTAACATTGTCTCTCCCGTTCGTAGCTTTAACTCATCATTCAAATATAGGATAGTAGAGTCTAAATGGCCTTCTTTTGTTTCTTCCCTTGAAAATAAAGTAAATGATCTCCCTTTTCGTGATGCAAACAACCAGGTACACTGCTACATTAATTTTGTTAATTCTATTATTTCAAGTGCTGATCATGATTTTCCTCTTGAAAAAACTTTTCATTTTAAAATATCACCTCCTTGGTGGGACTCAGAGTGCTCCGCAGCAGTCAGTGAAAGAAAAAGAGCCGAAGACTCGTACAACTGTAATATGTCCTTTGAAAATTTTACTAGCTATAATCTGAAAGCTGCCCAAGCTAGATGAGTTTTCACAAAGAAAAAGAAGGAAGTTTGGTTACAATTTTGTGAAAACCTTTCTTCAAGGACTCCCTCTGCTGTAGTTTGGAAGCAAATTAAACGATTCAGAGGGTCTAGTAACATTCTTAATATTTCAGTCAACGACCCTTTAATATGGCTTGAAGCTTTTTCAGACAAATTGGCTCCTGCTTTCGCCCATAACTTGGATTGCTTTCCTTCACTGTCAACACCTATTCCTCCTTAATCCGACTTTGACCTTCCATTCTCACTTTCCGAACTTCACCTGGCGCTCGATTGTCTTATAGATTCTTCTCCTGGGATGGATGGAATCCCTTACTCATTTCCAAAACATGATTCCGATAAAACTAAATTATATTTCTTAAATTTAATAAAAAGTTTTTGATGCCTGATTATGTGTCCTAAATATGGAAAAATCAAATCGTAATCCCCATTCTTAAACCCGGTAAAAATTCTGCTGATCCAAATAGTTATATACTTACAGCGTTGTCTTCTGTCTTATGTAAGATTACAGAATATATGATAAAACATCGTCTTGAATGGTTTGTTGAAAACAGAGACTTGTTTGGTAAATCCCAATATGGCTTCAGAAAGTGTAGAAGCACGATGGATAATCTTAGTATATTAACCTCTGATATTCGGAGTTCTTTTTTTAATAAGGAATACTTAGGTGCAGCTTTTCTTGATATTTCATTAGCCTATGATAACGTCTTATTTCCTCAGCTCAAACATAAATTTGTTTCCCAATTCAAACTCCCAGTGAAATTAGTTACTTTTATATGTAATTTATTTTCGGAAAGATCTATCTTTATCAGATGTGGGGATGTGTCTCTGACTCCACGGACGGTTTGGAAGGGCCTTCCACAGGGCTCAGTGCTAAGTCCCCTCTTATATAATTTATACAATACGCAAATTCTGCAAATATGTAGAGGCAGCGGTCAGCCATTTGTCGGCTGCGCTCAATTACTTAGCAGAGTGGCTATTCTGTCAGGGTCTTTTCTTATCCGCCTCTAAAACTTCAGCTGTGTTGTTAACCAAAAAACACAGGGTCCTCAAGTATTTATATCCGTACGTGGTGAAGACATTCCTCAGGATAACAAAGCCAAATTCCTCGGAGTTTCGTTAGATTCCAGGTGGACAGGTATCATACATACCGATTACGTTGCTCAAAAATGCGAAAGAAATATTAATCCGCTCCCTTTCTGGGGTTTGGTGGGGCACTCATCCTATTTTCCCAGAAACTTGTTTATAATGCAAAATAATTCGCAGTCACCTGGACTACGGCTTATTCGTTTTGGACCCCTATAATAAATTAGGACTTCAAAAACTCGACAAATTCAATCAAAATGTCTTTGTATCATTCTCGGAGCTATGAAATCCTTCCCCATAAACGCTATGCAGGTTGAATCTGGCAATACTCCTCTATCTCTGCGTAGACAATTTCTCGCAAACAGATTCTTTTTTAAACTTGTTCAAAATTCAGACCATCCTCTTATTGTCAAACTTCTTCCACTTTCTGTATTATTTGATGACCGATCCTCATTCTAATAACAAAATCCATCCTCTTTTTCAAAACCCCGTTTTGCCTCTCTTTTCTTTACCATATGAAGCTTTGATATTGCAGCCCAACATCATTCTGGACTTCGGAATCAACAGGTCCTCGATTAAAGCGAATAAACTTTTTATTGGTAAAATTACTTCCAATTATAATAATTAATTTTTACGGACGCTTCTAAACCCTCAATCAGTGGCCCAGTTGGTGCTGCTGTCTGGATTCCTTCCATAAGTATAATTTTAATTTATAAATGCCCCTCTACTTCTTCGGTCTTCACGGGTGAGTCTATTGCCATCCTTGAAGCTATTTCCTTTATAAAAGCACATAATTTAAATAATGGCATAATTTTTACGGATTCGAAAAGCTGCCTTCAATCTATTCTATCAAATCCCTTTAGGTCATTTTCCAACTTTCCCATTATTCTTAAAATTAGACTTCTTCTATTCCAGTGCCAAGATTAAACATAAACGTTGTTATGGTCTGGATTCCTGATACACTCAGGGATTTTAGGAAATGAACCCGCTGACTCGTGTGCTAAAAATGCTGTCCATACGGGTTCCCTTGAACATTCGGAAATATACTCCTATGATCCTATATCCTCCTTAAAATCACAACTGTTTAGCTCTTGGTCTAGAATATGGCGAGTATCAAAAACTATCAAAGGTAAATTTTATGGTGATATACAACCAGAAATTACTCTTAAACTCTGGTTGGCCAAATTTTCAAACTGATAAATGCACTACCTCTACAATTTGCCGGTTAAGGTTAAATCACTAGTGTACTCCAGCATTCCTAGCGAAACTTAGAATAAGGGATAGTTCTATTTGTGAATGTTGGCTTGATGAAGGTAATGCGGAGCATATATTTATTAAGTATCCCAGAACCAGGTTCCCTATTTATGATTTTATTCCTCCACATCCCTATCCTTTTAATTGATTCTGTCCCTTGTTTTTACCCCTTTCGTATACATATTAGGCAAGTGTAATAATATAAATAAAATAAAATTATAGTTTAAAGTAATGTAAATTATTTATTTTTCTTCATATATTTACTCAAACTTATACATTTTTATTATTATTATTATGCCTGGATTTTTTTTTCTTTGGATCTATTAAAGCTCTACAGCTCTAAATAATATAAAATTCTTTGACAGCTGGCAACTCCCCAAAAGCCATTAATCAAAAGTTGAATTTGAAGTAATAAGAAGTCATCGGACGGCTCGTTTGAGAGTTGTTGGTTTATAGGTTATCTTTTGTGTTTTTGCTTATAATTTCATATTTTAGCTTAATATAACTGTTTGTGTGGACCTCTTACTACAATAAGTAAAGAACAAGGTTAGTGAATATTGTTGACCACGCTCATTTCTATGGAAATGAGCGTGGATAAATCCCCTGATGGGGGCGGTTGTTTATCCCCCGATAAATCATTAAAAGCTACGAAGCGGCAGTCAGACACTGTCTTTCCTGTTGACTTTGATGGTAAAAAAGTCCGTTCCCCTGCTGAATCTATACAATCCATGTACTCAAAACCGGGATTTGAATCAGATTCCAGGCGAGAGTATTCAGAAGCCGATAAAGGTCCATACACTGTATATGTATCTAGACTTGAACCTGACCCATCTTCTGGCCTCTCTTTTAAAGCCCTTAAATTTGCACAGTTTTTATATAAAAACAAAATACAAGACATAATAGAAGGTACTATTAAAAATATGGGCCGTAACAAGATATCTGTAGAATTTTACTCTCGTACCTCAGCTAATAATTTTGTGAATTCCTCAATTTTGACAGAAAATAACTATATGGCAAATATCCCACGATTTCAGGTATTCCGTATGGGGGTTGTTAGGGATATCCCTACCGATTGGACCCTAGATGAGTTAGTCTCCGGAATTTCTGTGCCTAAAAATTGCGGAGAAGTTGTTCGCGCTAGACGTCTTAAGATTAAAAATAAAAAAGATGGGCCCGCTGTGTGGGTTCCATCTAATTCAGTTGTTCTCACATTTTTAGGCCAGACTCGCCCTGAAAAAATCTTCTGCTTTAATGCATCTTTACCTGTCTCTTTATACCAACTACCCACTATTCAATGTAGGAATTGCTGTCGGTTTGGCCATATTGCTAAGCAATGTAGGTTTCAGCCTCGATGTTACAAGTGTGCCCAGCCCCATTCTGGTGACTCATGCACAGTCCCTGAATCTGAAGTATCCTGCTTCTTGTGTCGTGGAGACAGTCATTGTGCTACGGATAACAGATGTCCCGAGCATAGTAGACAAAAATCTATTAAAATTGTCATGTCTGAGGAAAACATAAGTTACATTGAAGCATCCGCCCGATTTCCACAATATTCTAGGCGCCTATATTCTGAGACAGTCGCTAGACCTCAGTCACTCGACCTTTCTTCTGTAACTCCTCGTTCTCATTCATCCTCTATCCCTCCCGCTCCTACTTCTCCTACGAAAACCTATAAAAAAAACAGTTATTCTTTCCCCCCGTCGCAAGTCTGTGCTAGGGAAATCCTATGACATCCATGACCATAATTCCTTAACTCGGTCCCCACCATCGTCCCATCCCAACGGTTGTTGCCTCAAACCCTCTACCGAGACCACACCCCTTGTTACCCCCAATGATAATCTCGTTCAGCTCCTCCTTTGCTCCTTAATTAATATGCTGACAAAAATGTCAGATGCCCTACCGCACGACGTTGCAGTTCTTGTTGAACAACTACTTTCAGTTCTCTCAAAAAATAATACTTCTAATGGCTCTTCAACTCATGCAATGGAACTGTAGAAGTATTAGACGTAACAAACAAGATGTCTCTTACTTAATAAATCAATACAAACCTATTGTGTTTGCTGTTTCAGAAACCTGGTTAAAGCTTGATTCTCATTTTAGAATATCGGGATTCTCCTGCCTTCGTGACGATAGATATGATGGCTGGGGAGGTTGTGCCATATTAATTAATAGAAATATATCATTCTCTCAGCTCTCTTTACCAAACCATAATGCTGGCTTAAATATCGTCGCCCTTAGAGCTTTAAACGTATCCTTTGTCTCTATTTATATTCCCCATCCAAACTCCAACACTATTTCTGCACTAAAGTCAACTCTTTTAGCTATTCCTTCTCCTATCATTGTTTTAGGCGACTTTAACTGTCGCCACACGCTATGGGGATCTCACTGTAACGACCCTTGCTCCTCTCTCTTACTTGATCTTTTCGATGACTGTAACTTGTGTATTTTAAATGATGGATCTCCAACTCGGAGAGTTTCACCATCGCAGAATATCAGTGTGCCAGATCTTACATTATGTTCCCCCACCCTAGTATCGCTCCTTTCCTGGTCTCCCTTACCAAACTCCCTGGGAAGCGACCACTTCCCTATCCTAATTTCTTTTTTCCACTCTCCTTCATATTCTCCCCAACCTCTACACCCCCTTCTTAAATATCGAGTTTCCCAAGCCAATTGGGAGCAATTTTCACTATTGTTGGATTCAAATTTAGCGTTACTTCCTCAAACGAATTCCTCAAATTTCCTCCTTCTCTACGACCAATTTATCTCTGCCATTAACTCAGCTGCCGATTATGCAATACCCCTAAAACGACTTTCCTCCAAATTGACCTATTCTCCCCCCTGGTGGGATTCTGAATGCACTGCTTGTGTTAGAAAGCGCAAAGAGGCTGAGAATAAATTTGCAAAATCTCTGTCTATGACGGATTACCTTAATTATAAAAACATTGCTGCTGGTACAAAAAGACTGCTCACTTCTAAAAAATCTTTAGGGTGGCGTAAGTTTTGTGAGTCTTTATCTCCTCGCTCAAGCCTTTCCCTTATCTGGAAAAAGATAAAGTCATTCCGCAGAAGTATCGATTACACAAACATTTCTAGCAATGACCCACAATCGTTTCTTCACGACTTTCTTTGTCAACTAGCCCCTCCATATGCTCCTAATCACGACTGCTTCCCTATCTCCTACTCTCCTGCTCCAGATTCCTCTCTAGATCCCATGGAGAAACCCTTTTCTATCTCTGAACTATCATTTGCTCTCGACAACCTCCATGACTCCTCTCCTGGTATTGACGGTATCCCATACTCCTTTATTCATAAATCCTCCAACTCCTGCAAAATATTCTTCCTCAACATCCTCAATGCCATTTACAGCTCCGGTGAAATACCTGATTCTTGGAAGACTCAAATCATCATTCCTATTCTGAAACCTGGGAAAGATCCCAAAAATTCCTCTTCATATCGCCCTATTGCGCTTTCCTCAGTCATGGCAAAAATCATGGAAACCTTAATTAAATTCAGACTTGAATGGATAATAGAACACAGACAAATATTAGCTAAAAGCCAGTATGGCTTCAGAAAAGGTATGGGTACTTCGGACAGCCTTAGCATCTTAACCTCGGAAGTCCGCCTTGCATTTACACGTAGTGAAAATATTATTGGTATCTTCCTCGATATCTCCGCAGCCTATGACAACGTTCATCTTCCTCTTCTCAGGCAGAAAATGCTAAGGCTGAGTATTCCAGCGAGGATGGTTCAAGTCATCTGCAATATGTTCATGAAACGTTCTATTTCTATTCGTCATCAAGGCTCCCTACTATCTCCTCGGCTCGTATGGAAGGGCCTTCCACAAGGATCAGTACTTAGCCCCATCCTATATAACATTTATACCTACGACCTAGACCTGTCCGTTAACTCCTTCTGTAAAGTGCTCCAATACGCTGATGATGTTGCTTTATATTATTCATCTCCCTCCTTCTCTACAGCTTCTTCCCGCTTAAACTCTGCTCTTAAGTAAGTAACATTTGGCTTGTAGACCACTATCTCTCCCTCTCTGTTCTGAAGTGCAGTGCTGTTGTTTTCACTCGCAAACGCAATATACCTGATATTAATCTTTCTGTTTCAGGAGACAACAATCCCAATTAAAGATAGCATAAAGTTTCTAGGCTTCACTCTTGACTCGAAATTATCAGGTCTTCATCATCTAAACTACGTCATCAAAAAGAGTGAAAGGGGGGTGAACGTTATGCGTTCCCTATCCGGGGTTCGTTGGGGTTCCCATCCCTTCTGCCAAAAAATTTTATACAATGCAATAGTTCGCAGCCATTTTGATTACGGTTCTTTCCTTCTTGAACCATGTAGTAAAATTGCCCTATCCAAGCTGCAACTAGTCCAGTCTAAATGCCTACGGATTATAACTGGAGCTATGAAATGCTCTCCGATAAATGCTCTCCAAGTTGAATGTTTAGAACCCCCTCTTCAGCTCCGTCGCCAGCTCCTAGCTGACAGGTACTTTTATAACGCTGCCCAAAATAGTTCCCATGCCCTTTTTCCCATATTACTCCAACTATCCACTCTGGTCACTACATCGATGTATTGGAGACACAAGACCCATCCATTGCTTCTAAATTCCTTTATAAAAATTAGAAATCTGTCTACTCCTGTTTATCAATCTACTTCAAATCCTCTCTTTGATTTAGACTACCACTCTCTAATCATGCAACCAAACATTATTCTTGATTTTGGCATTACTAAACATTGTCCGACAGCCAACGAAAAATTCCGCCATGTCATAGAGAGAGATTGGTCTGATTGGACTACTCTCTATACTGATGCCTCAAAATTATCCACAGATGCATGTGTTGGTTCTGCAGTCTGGATCCCTAAATTCAAAATTATTTTGAACCACAAATCTTCTTCCTATAACTCCATATTTACAGGAGAATCCATTGCTTTGTTGGAAGCAGTCTCATATGTCGAATCACATAAACTTAACAAGGCGCTTATTTTTACAGATTCCCTTAGTTGCCTAAAGGATCTTTTAAAGAATCCATTCAAAGCACACAACAATTTCCCTTTAATCCTCAGAATTAAAGAGGTTCTTCAAAGATGTCTTTTGTCTGGTATTGAGGTAGCACTAGCTTGGATTCCAAGCCATTCGGGTATAGCTGGCAACGAAACTGCGGACTCCTGTGCCAAAGTTGCTGCACAGTCAGGATGCATCACGACTCTTAACTTCTGCTTCTCTCAAGATCTGCGTTCCTTGGCTAAATTTTCATTAAATGAGTCTTGGAATGACACATGGCAAACCACCCGATTAACAAAGGGTAAATTTTATGGCTCTTTACAACCCTCAATCCCATCTAGACCCTGGTTCTTCAACCAAAAACATATTAATAAGTTAGCTAGGATTTGTTACCACCCCAGTATTCCTTGCCAAACTCCGAGTTCGGGATCACTCTCTATGTGAGTGTGGTCTCGAGGAAGGCACCCTTGACCATATCTTTTTCTCTTGCCCTAAAATAATCATTCCTCTTTATGATCTTCTCCCTCCACAGATGTCTCGACCCGTTAATTTGGCCCATCTCTTAACATTAGTTCATACCCCACTTGTCAGAATTCTTTACAAATTCATTTCTTTAAATAAAATCCATTTATAGTTTTTTCTTGTTCATTGATGCCCTAACCATCTTTTGTTCTCCCACAGATCCACAAACACAAACATTATTTTATTTACTATCATAAAATTTTAATCTATATTACTAATAAATCAACTTTCCACTTTGACGTTGGCAAAATCATCGATAAACGATGGAGCCATTGTAGGGAAAAAAAAAAAAAAAAAGAAGTCGGCATCAACTGTCACTGTCAATACTGTCACCTCTGATGCATATGTGTGGAATTTATGCTGCAGAATCAGCTCATATTAGGTTTTATTAAAATATAATTTTAATGACTACAATGACGCCTGAAGAAACAATAGTAAGGTTTAAGTTACTGGGCCTAAATGAACAGAAAGCGAAAGAGACCTTAAAAAATGCTAATGTTACTAAATTCTTGCTTGCGGCTTTAAATGAGGTTAGTGTTAAAATTTAAAATTAAACTACTTCGGCTTCAATTACAAAGAAATGCTTACAGTGTTCATATTATGTGACAAATATTATTTTCAGATTAATGTAGAAAAACTTCCTTCAGGCGCCGGGATGTTGGTATACCATTTGGCAACAAAGATTAAACCGCAGATCGCTGCTAACCTTGCATTTGTCTGCGGCTACATCGCTGAAGGCAAACTTGATTCAACATTAAGAGTAGATGCTGCGTTAGAATATCTACTTAGTAATGTTGGTGAAGCTAATATTGATACTAGTGCATTTGAGAAAGCTTGTGGTGTTGGAGTGGTCATTACGCCTGAACAAGTGGAACAAGCTGTAGAGATACATCTGGCCAAATATAAAGCCGAACTCTTAGAAAAAAGGTATAGATTTAATTCTGGTATTATCATGCAAGCTGTAAGAGCTCATTTACCATGGGCTGATGGGAAAGCCATTAAGAATGAAGTTGATGTTCAGGTAGATCTCAATGAATTATTTATTATTATATTTACATACAACTGATACAACTATACTTTATTTAATGTTTATGTCATTGTGTTTCTATTTGATTACAGATTTTAGATTTGTTAGGTCCTAAAACAGAAGCTGATTTGGCACCACCACCTAAAGTCGAAAAGAAACCTAAAGTTGATGGTGGAAAGAAAGTAAAGAAGCCAGATGAGAAAGGTTGGTCTTTCTTGTTTTTTTTATTTACCAATGAAAAGCTGTGAACAGCCAATCTAAATGTATTCATTTAAAAAAGTCTTTTCATACCTTGAATTAAGTTTTCAAACATTATATCCATAAATATAAGTATCATACAGGCACAGCAGACAGCAGAGACTAAGTTATTATTGATGATTGGTTTTTCTTTCTTTTAAAGAGAGATTTTATATAGAAAGCAAGATAAAGAGTTTAATGTATGTATAGTCAATGTTAGGATTAGCAACTATCATATGTAATATAGACACATAAAGGAGTCTCAGGTCCTATTTACTCTAAAATAAACCTTACATCATAGCACAAAATTTTCATGTGGTATCTACAGCATTATTTATGTTTAGTGGCCTCAAGTACTTATAATATTTTTTATTCCAGCAATAAAACCCACAGAAAAGCCTGAATCAGCAGATGATATTGGTGGAGCATCTTCAATATCTGAATTAATGAAAAAACTACCCTTCCATGCTCCTGGAGAGAATTTCAAAGCTGATGGCTATGTTGTCACACCAGACACTAAACAATTACTTGCAGAACATCTCAAAATAACAGATGGAAAGGTCAGGACAAGGTTTCCACCTGAACCTAATGGCATATTACACATAGGGCATGCAAAGGCTATCAATATTAATTTTGGATATGCAGCTGCCCACGGTGGGGTTTGTTTCTTGAGATATGATGATACAAATCCTGAGAAAGAAGAAGAGAAGTTTTTTGTTGGCATCAAAGATATGGTTGAATGGTTAGGTATGTAGTTTTTTTATTTCTAGATTGCTCCATTTAAGTGTAATGTCAGTTTTTGCTAAGTGTGGTTCCTGACCTGATTACAATGTTTCAATTATATTCAGTACTTTCTTTTTCTTTTTTTTTTTTTATACTATAGGGGGACAGACAAACAGACGGGTCACCTAATGGTAAGTGACATCGCCGTCCATGGAGACTTGCAACTCAAGAGTCGCAAGTGCGCTGCCCGCCTTTGAGGGTGATGAGGGATGGGGGATGCAGGGAGCGGAAAGAAGAGAGGAGGGATGAGGAGATGGAAAAAAGGATGAAGGAGATGAGGGGAGAGAAAAGGGGGGAGGGGGAATTGGGCCTCCGGAAACCTCACTCAATTCGGGGAAATGCAACGCAAGCGTTACTTCACAACCGGTTTTCTGTGAGGCCGTGGTATCGTACCGGTTGAGCCGGCCCATTCGTGCCTAAGCATGGCTCTACCACTAAAACTACTTTCTAAATATCTTCCAGGTTACAAGCCTTTTAAAATAACACATTCATCAGACTACTTTGACCAGCTGTACAAATGGGCTGTGGAGTTGATTCAAAAGGATCTTGCTTATGTTTGTCACCAAAAATCAGAAGAGATTAAAGGTTTCAATCCACCACCATCACCTTGGAGAAATAGACCTGTAGAAGAAAGCTTGCAATTGTTTGAGGTAATTATATACTTAGATGGTTTTTCCTTTTAATTTATTATCATCATATAAAAATAATTACAAATGAAATATACCGGGTCATAAGAACATAATTTATCATTAGAACAATATGGTCTTTTTTTTCCTATGATTTATTCTTTATACGTAATTTTAAGGGTATAAAAATGATTAAAACAAATTGAATTAGTAATTGGTATTAGTGGACGATTGACCACAGTCAAGATGGAACTGCAGGGAATTACTAGTACCTAATATAAGGATTAATTTATTACATTGATGAATTAAAGCTGTCCTGTAACTTCTGAAAATATTCATTTGAATGTAATCTCTAATCAAAAGATCTAATTTTTAAACAACTTTATTAGAAAGAAATCAGTAAATATTTGAATTAGTGAAACCGGTGCTTATAACTCACAGTTTCCT
This sequence comes from Tyria jacobaeae, assembly GCA_947561695.1. Taxonomy (NCBI): domain Eukaryota; kingdom Metazoa; phylum Arthropoda; class Insecta; order Lepidoptera; family Erebidae; genus Tyria; species Tyria jacobaeae. Next base: position 11,267,005 of record OX387216.1, read on the forward strand.
GTTCTAAGCACCAGTCACAGTTGCATTAATATGAAGACTGTGAACAACTAAATGCAGCTGAACCAATATATTAATTTATTTTTAAAATTATTAATTAACTACTCTTACTGATTAAATAAACTTTATTATTATTTTTTAGAAATATTCTTGACCTACGCCCAGTGGTGGACTGCAGTAGATTAATTATAAAAGTTATTTCATATTTCTAAATAGTACTGGCACTATACAAATTTCATAAAGTCAGTGTTTTATTTAAGAAAAGTTCATTTATGATTTATTAATCCTATTTTTTTTTTAATAGGATATGAAAAATGGCAAAATAGATGAAGGTGATGCAACACTGAGAATGAAAATAACTTTGGAGGAAGGTAAACAAGACCCAGTGGCATACAGAATAAGGTTCAAAGCTCACCATAGAACTGGCAACAAGTGGTGTATCTACCCTACATATGACTACACTCATTGTCTATGTGATAGTATAGAACATATTACACATTCTTTATGTACTAAAGAGTTTCAGTCTAGAAGGTTGGTATTTTTTCTGTAATCTATTAGTAAATTATACCCTGGTGAGAATGACTACAGTGTTTGAAATGAAAATGACATGTGATTATATTAAAAGTATATTTTTAATAGAGCTGTCTGGCAATGTAGAAGTTATCTATACTAATTACATAAGGATGAAGAATTTTTTGTATGTTTGTTTGTTTATACATACTAAATCTAAAGTCAGAAAAATATTTTTGTTTTGTGATATGTATTGATAAAGGAATAATTAAGTGATGAAACTGTGGGGTACAGATAGTGCCTAATATTATGTTTAATGTGTTGTATTGATCAATTAAATCTGTCTTATGAATTAGCTTATCTTATATTAAAATGAGATTATTTTTTATTCCAGGTCCTCATATTACTGGTTATGCAATGCTCTTGGAATTTATTGTCCTGTCCAGTGGGAGTATGGACGTCTAAATGTGAATTATACAGTAGTATCCAAAAGGAAGATAGGAAAACTAATAGAGGAAGGAATTGTTAGAGGTGAAGCTTTATTTTCATATATTAAGCCTATTGCTGTCAACCGGGCAGTTTATGACTGTATACTGTATACATACTGTCTGACAGATAACAGTCCAATACCTAAGTCGCCTTTTACGAGGGTGGCCCTATATGGCTGATATTTATATATCAGCCAAACTACACACCAACAACTTTAATGGCGTCTGTGTATTTTCCCAGCTAACGTATGTGCTTTTCTTTCTCTGGTTCAAGTCGCCGTGGAAATGTCTTTAGAGTCTTCTACTGTCATCTTAATAGAGGAGTGGGTGGTTGCTTTATTATATTCCTATATGGCTTTAGTCAAAAGACATAATCGTCGTTGTATTAATATACTCTCTGCCTTATTCCCAGTAACTTGGAGACATCTCAAAATAACACTTGCTTCCAGATACTTCTGTCTTGCCATAAAATCTGTAACTTTTTTCTAGCCTGTTGCTTACGCTAAGCAATGTTTAATATATGTACCTACCTAGTTAATAAAAGCTTGAGGATACAATGTATAAAATTAACTACCAGGTGGCATGTGTAGCTCATGCAAGGTATTTGCATAGTGAATATATGAATGTTATGGTATTCTAGTTGTTCGACATAAATGTCCTGATTTGAAAATAGAGGTTACAATCGTTTCTTATTCAAATAATTAGAATATATATATATAAACAGGGGGCAAGTAAAGGTTTGAGACCTTTAAGATTATTATTGGAAATGTTATCCCATCCTTTAGCACAATTATGCATTAATCCTTAAAATATAATGTTTAAAACGTCATTTATATCAGTATTTAAGGCATGAACCTATGTAAGTCGTAAGGGGCATTACACGTCTGCGAGGTTTTTGCCTAAGTTTGTTAAATAGTTGTTGACTTTTTTAATTGCTTGGATAAGTAGCAAATGTAGAGGCGGTTCAGGGCTCAGACTGGAATGTAGTTTTTTAAATTTACTATCATTACCGGTTTTTGTAATTCATTTCTTTTGTGTTGGATCTTTAATTTCTTGAAAAGGTTGTTGCAGAAATTCCTATACCTTTTATAAGATATGGAAAATACTACATTATCAGGCCCAGAATAAGTTGTTATTATAAAAGTTTAATTTGGTAACACGATTTTTTTATTGGAAACACCGACGTATATATACCCTATTCCCTTCTAAAAAATCTGCTTTACTAATACTGTCCATTTAAGAATAATTATTTTAAATGTTATGTGGCTATTACAAGAGTGCGTAATAAACTGTCGAGTGTATAACAGACTGGGACGATCCGCGCTTGTACACCCTGACTGCTCTGCGCCGGCGCGGCGTGCCGGCGGCCGCGGTGAACTCGTTCTGTGCGGCGCTCGGCGTGACCGGCGCGCTCGGCGCCGTCGACCCCGCCATGCTGGACGCTTCCATCAGAGATATACTAAATGTTACTGCGCCTAGGTACATCCAACCATTATTCTCTAATTTATTAATATAAGCAACATTTGTTTTTTTTCGTGCATGATGTTAAATTTACAGCAATTTTCTTCTGTTAGTATATAATAGCTGAAATTAATTCAAACAGCAACATCAGTTTCTCGAGAAAAGGAATAAAAAAAATTGAAACCATTTTATTTAATGATACCATAAATAAAATATGGTTGAAGTTATTATACATTTATGTGTTATTTGTGACTACACTATTTCGTTCTATACATCCAGGGGAACTTTAGGAGTTTGCCTTAGAACTACAAACAGAAGTAAATGGAAAAATCCAGCTTCTCTGTGCTATAACCAACCATTCAAATATTTATAATTTTTCTTGATTTTATTTATAAAATAAATATTTATTTATTTCAGTTTAGATCTATCATTACAGGTGCACCCAAATTCGATAATGCGGAACATTAATATCATCTCAACCTAAATCTTACATCAATAATACTCATATAAAACACAAAAAAAGTAATAACATTATTAATATAAAAAGCTTAAAATACTGCTGTTATAGAAGTTCCCTAATATTCTACAACACTACACCACTTTTGCTAATTCACCCATACCACACACAAACAAATCACTTCTGCAGTGAACTTCATTCAATACCTGAATAGATCTGGTAAGAGGCAGTTTGCCAAAGTAACAGTCCGGCACACAAAGGCGCAATCTACGCAACACTGCCGGTTTATGTTCCATGCCACGTAGGAGTCTTCTGAAATACTGTGCAAGGTGGAATTCCCGGCACACCTTCATTTCCCTGTAGGATACCACGCATAGAGTAGTACAGATGTCTTCTTAATTTGTTCTGTGCCCATTCCAACATCGTGCATATTTTTGTTCAGATGGCACCCATACGACAGCACTATACTCCAGAGCCTTAATAGTTGATAGGTTCGTAAATGTCTGGATATGTCGCAAAACATACCCCAAGTTCTTGTAAGCCTTTCAAACTTGTTGTATGTGGTCTCGGAATAACAGGTGATGCGTGAAAATAACACCTAGATCTGCAGAGCATCTGCTGCAGCTCTTGAGTAACTCTACAGGGACTGGCACGAGAGAAACTCCTAACTGAGCATTTGGACTCATTGAAGTAGTTTGTTTGTCTCCCCATTCTACCGCTCTTTTTATATCTTGTTTTAATCTTTTACAGTCAATAATATAAAATAACAACATAATGTGGTTACATTTCTAAAGCATATGAAAATAATATTGATAATTTATATAAATATTCAATATATGAAAGTACTCAACAGGTCGGTAATCGTTTTCAATTAATTCCTTGCCTTACTTAAACAAGTTGTGCCACTCGTATACCATGTTTTTCCTAGACAAGAATTCCCGTAAGCAGATGACATCTCTTCCAATAGGGTTTGAACACTTTTCTTAACTTCACCATTTCTTCCGGATTGAGTTGCTTGATCGATGATGGTTCAAAGACTAATGACCTCATTATAATAATACTAAGTACATACACTAACGATTAGTCACTGAACACGTTAGGATCTAAGATAGTGCCCACACATTCTCCACCATTCGGCGAACTTAAAAAAGCGCGCCTTCGTACGTCATTAATTTGTGTCCTTTGTTATATTAATAATATGCTATTTATAACTACATACTTACAAAAAAATATGTTTAACGTATGGTTTACGTATTACTTTAATATTGATTGTATCAAATATTCAAATTATATATTTATTTTTTTATTTTATTTATTTATTTTCAAAAAAGACAACTCCCGCACTAGGATTAATTCCTGTGTCGCGGGGGACTTTACAAACATTCAAACAACGGACACAAAGAACACCCAGACTCAGAACAACAATTTGAGGATTACACAAAGTGTTGTCCCGTGCGGGGATCGAACCCACAACACTCGGCGCGGCAGTATAGTGGCGAGGTGACCACTTAAACCGCTACGCCATCCGTGCAGTATGTCTACCAAGACCCAAATTTCTTAATTGTTCTTGTTCGTTTGTCGTTGTTTTTTGTGTAAAAACTGCGGGCAATTTGGTGTTTTTAAGAGTTGTGGTGAATAGTAGCACTATTTAGGTATAAGATAAAAAAAAATCTTAAGCATATTTGAAAAATTGTCATCGTGGTCGTTCAAAATATCATGAAAGGTATAAATTTTCAATGAAATTCTAAATTTTTCTTGTAACTAAAAAAAAAACTAGTTATATTTTTTTTAACAACATAGTCAAAGCACGTAGGCTTCGTCGCTGACGTATAGGTAGCCATGACAGATGGGTTCGATGTGCACATGGTCGTATTTACGGGGATTCAAAATGAACCGAATGCAATTGTTGAGAAGTCGGTCAAGTTTGTTGAGCAGATTTGCATTCAGGTCGAGGTAGCATACATCACCATAATCGATGATTGGGAATATTAAGGCTTGTACAAGTTGTAATTTGGTGTGGTATTATCAAAACGCTTGCACGCATGTCACATTGAATACGATTCCGAAGGACAAATTCTGTCATAGTTCCGCCTTGATAGCGTTATCTTGTTCGTTTAGTGGCAACTCATGAATTATTTAGTATCGAGCTTATGTGATCTTGTCATAAAAGATACTGGTGTCAAGACTTTCTATTTTTCACTCCAGAATATAAAAATATAAATTTAAACTCATTATAATCCGTGTAACAACTCCTCTCCACGACTTGGGACAAGTAAACAATGGATACTAATTAATCACTGTTTCCCATGACGAATCTATACTTAATATTATAAGAGTCAAAATAAAGAAATATATAAATCTACATGTTTGTACCTTGTCCCGGGTAAACGGCTGCATCGATTTCAATTCAATTTCCTGTGGATACTTGGAACCCTGGGGTGTCCTTCCCCAAAGTTTACTTTTATTGACGTCGTCTCGTTGATTATTGGCGGAAGCTAGTTGTTAATAAAATGTCGCAACTGAAATGAAGTCACGTGATCTCCCTTAACTAGGGATCAACATCTTTAGTGAAACATGTTAATAGCTATCTCCTATGTAGAAATAACTTTTCATTCTAATCTATTTTGCTTTTAGAACTTCTCCAACATCTCTATGCTTTTAGAGTGATATCTTCATTTCTCAATCATTCCAATATGTTTATTTTTGTTACAGAGTTATGGTAGTCCTGGAGCCTATAAAGATAACAATAACAGACTTTCCTAGTAATAAACCTATCCAAGTAACTGTACCAGACTTTCCTAACGAACCTGAAAGGGGGTCGCATACAGTCGTGTTCAATAAAGTCATTTATATTGAAAGTTTGGACTTTAAAGAAGAACCTGAAAAGGGATATCGCCGCCTAACTCCTAAACAGACCGTGGGCTTGAGACACGCTGGATACGTCATCAAAGTAAGTACTTACAGCTGTCAAAGTTAAAGTGCAAAGTGTGAAAATGTCCTAAATGTCTCCATTTCATAGGAAAGTTGAAGTCATAAACTTGGACCTTTATGTAATTTGACCTAAATCGTTCTGGACTGCTTTTCCAAGTGTGGAGGCTTGGGTATCGTAGAACGTGGGGCAATTATTTCAATATAGATTGACAAAATAAGAAAAAAGTTTAAACATTGTTTTCAGACCCTTACGGACATTAGTTTTTGTGAGGACGTCTTAACATTTTTTTTTAATGTAACATGGCTATAAGTCCCAATTAGCTTTTATTTAAATATCTGCCATTTCCGGTACATAAAAAAATAAAGCCATATGATTTTTTTAAATATTATATGTTATTTTAAGAGGTTTTTTTTTTCAATTGGTTAATTCTGTTACTTCAGGTATCGAGAGTAAATAAAGACGCTAGTGGCAGAGTGCTTGAAGTCCAATGTACAGCGCAGCTGGCAGAATCTGCTGAGAAACCTAAAGCTTTCATTCACTGGGTGTCTGAACCTGTTGATGTCGAAGTTAGGTTGTATGAGCCACTGTAAGTATCTATAAACACGATTTATTTTGAATGTGAAAAAACTGAGAGACGAAGTTTACTTTTGCTGAATTCTAATCAGTTTACATCTTACTTTATTATTCTAAAACAGAATTGCTCCGAGAAAGTTAAATGAAAAATTAAATTTATTTATAGGTTCAAACATAAGAATCCTGAAGATCCAAATGAAGTTCCGAACGGATTCCTGTCGGACTGTCGAGAGGACACCTTAAAAGTAGTGACGGCTTACGCCGATGCTTCTATCAAAAGTGCCAAAGTGTTCGACAAGTTCCAATTCGAAAGAATTGGCTTCTTCTCCGTTGATCCCGACACGACTGGAAGTCAAGTGAGTATTTCATTTTTATTGCTTGCTTCCCTTTATTACAGTAGCAACATAGTATACATAGTAGAATCTACATCCAGAAAGACAATTATTCATATATATATGTATATGAATAATTCATTTGCATTATTTTCGAAATTTAGTTAAATAATCCTTTTTTTTTCAGATAATCTTCAATAGAACAGTGTCCCTTAAGGAAGATACAGGAAAATAAACATTTATGTGTGAAACACGTAACATGTATTTTATACGAATTGATAATAAATGTTATTTATTGATTGCGAATTTTTAATTAACCTGACTGATGTTGTACCAGTAAATATATGCGCAGTATAGATGACGGCAGTGGCCTGTTAGTCTAGTGGTTGGTGAACCTGACTGCTAAGCCAGAGGTCATAGCTTCGATTCCCACCCAGAACATATATTTGTGTGATGAGCATGATCATTTGTTCTGTCTGGGTGTAATTTGTCTATTATTTGTATGTATTTAGAAGTACATATTTAAGTATGTTTATCAGCTGGCTGGTTATCATAGTACAAGCTCTGCTTAGTTTGGGATCAGACGGCCGTGTGTGAGATGTGTCAAGTTATTATTATTATGACAATAAGCGGACAAAGTACTTTGTACACACCATTTCAATTATATACTTTTATTGTTGATGCTAAATTAATTGTTCTCTATCATTACCGTTGGTAATCTAATAATGCTTTCGATTCCAAAATTGTCATGTCATTGTGTCTGAAAATTGTATTTTTTTTTTAAATAATACTGAATCAGCAAACATCGAACGAACGACGACCGTCGTCCCACGTCGACGTGATACGAACATCACATGCATGATGAATGCATTCAGGAACTTCTTCCCGAAGGTATTCGATTATGCAGCAACGCAGGACAGAGGATTCCTAAGTATTGTATTATATTTGAATTAAAAACAGACGTGTAAAGTCATACTACTTATTACCCGATAGTATGATAACGTTGATAACACTCGTCTTACATATATATGCATGTAATTAAAAAAAAATTTTGAAGTTTAATCATAAGCTAAAATATTTTATACTATCTAAAATGGAGTTAAATTGTTCATCCTGATTTCTTAGTTATTTAATATATTGCAATCCACAACGTTTTTGTCAATACACTACGTTGTTAGAAAAATAGCTCCATTATTTATTAGAGTGTATGTATACTCAAATTTCTCGATCAGAGCATCGCCATATTCGCATCACCTCGTTAGTACGCAGATTCAGCCAAAAATAAATAAACTACACTACAAGAAGTTTCAGAGCAGTCCGATTAAGTTGGTACATATATACATAAAAAGATATATAAAAAAGACGAATAAAGCAAGGAAACTTTTGCTCTCATTTTGCTGTCGGACAAGCAAGGGTCCCGTAATCTAAAGTCGTATAGAAGGCATCAAGTCTTATGCGCGCTTGTCAAAACATAAGGTCGATTTAATGTCGGTATCAGTATATTCCATGCCCTCGGAACAGACTCGTTTATACAGGTGTGACAAAAAGGTGTGGTGATATTTTAGGAGCCTTACGTGTACGTAGCCAAAAATTTGTATAGCTGGAGAAAAATGTATGACAACGAGTAAATTTCAAAGATTTTAGTTTTAAACTAGACATTTTCACTCGTCCGTATATTCCATCAACATTCTTGGCCCCAACATTCTTTCATCAAGTCATTCGATTGTTTCATTCATATCAGCCAACTACAATTCTCCCCTATAAAATGTAAAGGTCTATCGGTAAATTTTTAAATAAGTCAGTCTTAAAAAGCCCTACTTTTCTAATTATACCAATATATATTTATAGTTAGTACCTACTTTTCTCCACATCTTTCTGTCAAATAAGTATTTCAAATTCATTTCATTCTTCGGAATCTTTTGAAATCTTGATTAAATTTGGTGAACGTTGAGGAGTGAACTTTCTGCTATTATCCTGTATGTGTTGAGTGTTGAACAGAGAGCTCTAGGGGCGAAACCGCGCACAATGGGGCGGCGGCGCGCCTCGTATCGAGCGTGGGCGGCCGCGCATGACATTGCTAGTCGTTCGCCATACTCGGTCATACCGCGATATGCACTACTAAGTGACTACATCTCGTACTAAAACGATATCACGTTGTTAAGCGCGACGTGCGTACAATGTAGAAACAATTCAGTCACACGTAAACTTAAGGTAAGTGTCCATCATTGCTCTACGTAATTTTAACTTTGAGGGGGTTTTTCTAGTCACCCCTACAATGTTCATGGACCGATGAAAAGTGGTTCAAGTGCGTCAGGTTGACGTATGCGTGACGTAACCTAGTAAAACACAAAAAATAGGGCGTTTGTTGAATAATTAATACTGTGTATATGGGTAATAGAACCCCTTTTTACCTTGACACCTACGATGCTGAACTTACACAGATACCTACATATATTGTTTTATATTGTCAGTGTAAATGGTTATCCTACAACCTCTCTTAAGTTTCTATTTTTGTTTTATAAGCCTAAGACCTTTTCGAGACATTTCAATATTCTGTACTCTCAGTTACTATATATCTTTACATACTGAAAATGAATTAAAGAGTTATTGGTAGGTACATATAGTTTGTGCTGTTTAGGATAGCTGAAGGCTCCAAGCTTTAATGAAAGATCTATAAACTCCGGAGCCTTTTTTTTATCAGTAAAAAGAATTTAAATACACATTAACCGGACTCCTGAAGAGACCTTAAATATGTATTTGTAAATAAGATTTAAAAAAAACTAGTGTTTCTCAAAATATTATAAGTTGTGAGTAGATTTCACCTACTATCCCAAATTGTTATCCGATTAAATTCGGGGCTCCCAATTAAATGCGTGTTTGTGTGTGTGCCAACCAAAAACACCATAATGAATCGTATTAGAAACTACAATTAAGTTTTTCCAGAATAATAAAAGGTTTGACCCCGAAAATCTGGTCAACATCTACCTACGCAGAAACTAAACTCTGATGCGCTTAACGTTATAACCAGTACTGTTTCATATTATAAACTTTGTAAAAATTCTTGTTCGTATTAAAATAAACAGGCATTTAGTAAATTCTTTTTGCGTTTTGGCCAAGAGCTTATCTTTCACTATCTACCGTAACAGCACTATGGTGAAACAGTAATGGTGGCACGATTAGTTAAATGGAACAAGATTTGCATATGCATATGTATATGTTGATATCAACGTAGGTACACTTTGACACATTTGTATTACGTTTTATTTTCTCACTTTTGTTCTATAATCTCGTAGTTAAATTTACTAGGTCACGTTCGCGAAGCCTTTCTAAAATATATTTTAACATAAATACATTTCGCGAGCTTATTAAAAGCTGCGTTCTCAGAATATAGCGTTCGATAGTCTTTAAGTTGGCATCATTACACCTGTATTAAACAAATTGTCAGGCGTCTTAAGTATTTGTTGTTATTTTCATTATTAGACGAGACGGTTTATCATCATCATCATCATCAGCCCCCCATCGTTCGCTGCTGGTTGTTTTTATTAAGAATATAGAAATTGTGTAATAATATACGTTAATAATAAATCATAATAATCATAAACGTAATAATAATAGTACGTTTGATTCGATTTAAAGTTTATTTTCTTCTTTTTAGAGCATTAAAATAAGAGCTTGTTCTAAGAAAGTCTTTTTACTACAAATCGAATGTTTTTAATTATCACCGTGTTATTGTGAAACCCTTTCATTTGATATCCATATTATTAGAATACTCGAAAATAACTGACCCGCCTACGCTTTCCAGTTATTTTTATAGCTGATAATATTGGGTATAGAGTGTGGTCATTTTATGTCAGTATTCTTGTCAGCAAACCCTTTTAATTGATATCTAGATAATGGGAGTGCATTAAAATTACTAGTCCGTCACCTTGGGCCCTCGTCAATATTGGATTCAGAATGACGTCACTTATCTTACCATGCATTGTCATCCAAACGTATTTACATATGCATAGTTTCATCTCAATTGGGGTGTTGAAGTTTTTTTTTTTGTGATAAATGGAAAGATCATCTAGGTATAAGTTCTATAACAAAATTATTTTTGTTTTTTTCTTTGCAAGAATAAAAAAGTTACATTAATTTAAAAATATTTTTTTAAATTCAGTACCGAGAACACGGCGACAGCTCCCGAACAAACCCTAGCGCCTGTGACGTGATAATGTTAGTTTTCACTCATTGCAGTATACAGAGATAATACACTTTTGAATTTTGATCTTCTAAATTGTTCTGTGTACTAGTCATGAACGCTGTATTGCCATGAAATCTATTTAACATTATGACGTCATAAATATGGTGACCAATCGTTGTTGTTCATAGTCACGTTACTTTTTTTTAATTTTATAAATTTTTCATTGATAGATTAGTTAAAAAATGTTTTTCGCATTGAATATCGATATAACTATTTATAAAGATTAAATTTACATAATAAAACAATAATTTCTTTTTCAAAAAATTAATTGGTTGAGAACAGCCATTTCAAAATTCAGTTGCTAGATTTCACCCTACATACAAACATTGCAAGTTAAAGAAATCTGTATTTTGTAATTCGTATTAAGCATTTTTTTAGCATAGTATTTTGCATTTCAAATGCATGCGAGTTACTAATTTGTACTTTAAATATAGCAAAGCATCTATTTTGCCCAGCTCTGACACTAGCGAATAGACTGACGTAATAGAATACCTAGAATACCATGATAGAGAAGAGGGTTGTCAATAAGCAGTTTTGGAACAATATATTTCCTATTCTATACATATGTACATATTATATACATAAAGCCTCACGTAACTGGTCACCTTGCCTATAAATTCCCTACAACACAACACTTCGGTTTTACTGGTTAGTGATACAGTTATAAATTACTATGACGCTCGTTATAGTCAAGGTCTCAACGCCTTAATCAATTACGTCAAAACTTTACAGGATGCATTTACGCATTGCAATGCTATCTTATAGTTCTTATGGTATCTAGAGGAATATATTTATTTTCACTTCTAGAGTGCGGTATTTGCGCCTAATACAGACGCATATTCTGCCGTTCACGAGTGGTTGCTAAATAGTTTCTATTATCAAGAATACGACAACATAAAAATGTACGTATAGTGTAATTACCTATTCAATAACGTGCCTGGGTTCCATACTTCGTCTATCGATACCCTATTCCTTTCATTCCACCAAAGTTTAAACATTAAATACACGTGTGTGCATTTAATGTTTAAACTGCCGGTAAGAGTGTTCTTACCGGCATATGCAGCAGTGTGTAACACATAAAGATCAGATACTTAAGTAGAAGAAAATCAGATCATTTTTTAAAATTTGCTAACATTCACTAAAGTAGAGTTAGGTACCTTACTTATTTCTTAACAGAGGAATGTCATTGATGAAAGACATAATTTAGTATAATTAAAATTAGCGTTGTCCCTTAATTTACACCGGCAACAATATATATTAGCTCAACAATAACATCTCTCTTCATGAACGCAACAAAAATATATTAATTTAGGTAACAGTTACCAATAACGTAAAAAATTAAGACAACTCTTAAATAAGTACTATATAATAACAAGTTCAGCCGATTAGAGAATTAAAATCAAACAAATTTATAGATGAACTTACAAAATGGCTTATTGATTGGACATAATAAATACTTAGCAATATTAATAGGGGTGCACCATATTGTCAAATACGAGTATGTATAGAATATATTTTTCTGGTTTTATCAGTTCAATACAGTTTTGTTCTTGCATGTGTTTTTTTATCTTTGACCATTTAGCATTTGATATTCTTAATTAAAAATTTTAATTTTTATTGTTTGATTTAGTTTATAATTTTTTTAGTAAATTATGTTCAATACTCGAATTGTAAATCGTATTCTGTAATCCATCATTTTGTAAAACTAGACATTGTAATAATAAATGTTGAACATTATTTTAAGTCATTAACATCTTGTAAAAGCCGTGTTTCAGGCAATAACTGATTTATTATTATTATTATTGTACAGATTTAACCAACGTCGAGTAAAACCAATTGTTTAAAAAAATATATACAAGAAATCGGTTCAAAAATGTCAAAGATAACGAGTGACATACCCGAAAAATATACATTCTTCTAAAAAAAGGGGAGGCCTTTTTGAAGTCAGTTAAAATTAAATGAAGCCGATTGTCTGAAACTAGGAACTCAAATAAGTACATATTTAATATCAAGAATGAAGAAAAACATTTTTCAAAAATGTATGCTAAATATATAATAATATATATTTTTTTGTAAATTGACATAAAACTATAATAAAATTAGTTCTTTAGAAATGTGTCATTACACCAAGAAAAGCACATTGAAAATAAAATACAGTTCAAAACCCACTGTTTTAAAGATCAAAAAATTAGACCACATCTTTTTGTAACACCAGGTATTTCTACATATATGTACATACACGCAAGAAAGAGGGTTGTTTTTCTAGTGTATGTATGTAAAAACATTACCCTCTTTCTCACGTGGTAGGTTAGAACTAAGTCTATTTTCACTATCTTATTTTACAAAACGGAAAGTAGGAAAAAAAAAAAATTCTATGTGGCCTACGTCACTGCCATTTAAACTCATTGCTGAGATGACTATCCGATTACAATCTGTTAACCAATATTTAATACTCGTTCCTCTTCTAACAGCCTTCGAAGACGTACATAAGTTGAACAAGTCGGGCACGTTTTATTGATTTTCCTAACACTCGGTTGAGCGGACAATACTCTAGATAACTAACTAAAATACATTAATCTAGATTCTGAATTGAGTGTTGCGTCCTGTTAAGTACTGTTTCAAATATGTTATTATTTACAATCAGTTTATCGTAATCGTTTTTAAATTGTGACTGATTTGATACATTTATATTTTATGTATTAAGTCTGTAGTAGTATCTAATAATAGGCACCTTCACTGCCTATTCTACGCCTACGGTAAGTAAATTGTGCTATCGGTGTTTTTTTAATCTTTTTTACAACATGGTGTTGTTTATAGTATGACAAAATCGTAATATTATTCGTAAATAATCGACTTTGTATTGAAAAAGGTCGTATCTGCTTTAAATTGGTAGGTAGTTGCACAACTGCTACACATACATTAATACATAGCTCAGTTGTTTTACCATTAAATAATTACTTAAGATGCGGAGATTTATGTTTCCTAAATTACAGACGCACGACTCATCTACTACATCAAGAAGACTACGGTCTGACAACGCTATTGGCGTAATAGCTGTATATTTAAGCAAGAACACTTCGATTAACTAGTATGTAGTTTTGATTAAGAGAAATAATGAGAAAGAGGAAATATTTGTGTAATAATGTCTGATCTTATCCATTTGGGTATTTACGGCATTTCCTTATGAAGAGGATATTTTCAATGATCTCCTTATTATCTAGCGTAAAATAAAACGGTAACAGTTTAAAGTAAGCAGTTATGGTTATGCAAGCTTTACTTTTTTAGCTTATAAAAAAAGCTTGTAAAGACTGACAGACTTAGTTCATATACGAGTAAACAAAGATCTTTCTTCTTTTTATTCTTCTACTTCTACAAATACTGAAAAGGTTATCGTCAGTTGCATTAAATATTTTACACTTCTCGTGACCAGAAGGCTGGCTTTTTCCCTGCACAGCAGATAAGCATTTCCTTTCCGTAATGCTGCCAGCCTCCTGGGAACGCGACCAGTAAAGGACAATGCGGAGGAATTTTACGATGCATGTTTGTGAATAGTCCCGATTTTTATGTTATTATTTTTTTCTTTTTAGTCTTAATCAAATGTAATATGGACATTTGATTAAAACTAAAAAGATTTTATTCTTTTCAATTTTATTAGAAGTAAGATTTCTGTATAATTGTATCACCAAAATAAGTATCATACATAAAAAAAAATAAAGATTATCTTGGGTCCAAAATGACTAAGTTTGAACCAGAATTTTATTTCTTATAATTAATTTATTATTATTTAAATTAAATTAATTTATTTTATTTCTTTCTTATGTCTCGATCTACAAATCAACAGCATGTAAATCAAAATGTATCTAATATGTCCCAATCAAACTGACAAGCGTTATTTAATTTTACACTATTCAAGATCATTATTCACTCGCCGATTAGGTGATGTCTAGACTCTGACGTCAACCTTTACGGCTGTCTACTGCAGCGGGTGGATAGGAAAGGATAAACTTGCACGATATTACAAACTTACATTTTGCCGTTAAAAAATCGATAGTGATGTACACCTGTGTCTGGGAATGAACTGCAAAGTTAAGTTTTTTTTTTTAGAGAAAAGTAGTATACATCTCCGAGGATCGATTCCAGAGAAAGTAGAACTAATAAAAAGTTTGTTTGCCTGCGAAACCCTCGGTGCGCGAGTCAGACTTGCACTTCTCCGACTTTCATTAATCATGCATGAAGTATTTCATTACAAACGTGTTTAAGGTAGTGAGCTGTCCCGTTCTCAACCTCTTAGAGACCCTATCATACACATTAGGATAATGGGCCCATATATTACAAACAGACACAGTACAAATAATCATGTTCATCACACAATTATTTGTCTCGGGCGGGAATCCAACACACAACCTCAGGCTTAGCAGTCAGAATCGATAACCACTAGACCAACCGGCCAGTCAAATAGGTAGTTTTTTTTTTTTTCTTAAATAAATTTTGCAATATTTTTTTTTTGCAAAACACATGCAACAAAGGAAAGGTTGGATTTAAAATATCATATCAAACATATGTTGAATTAATATTTTATGTATCCGAAAGCCTTTTTTTTGTGTGGGAACCCCCACCTGTCATCACCTAACCAGAGCTGACGGTGAAGTGGTATGTCGAACTCGAACCTACTAAAACCACACGGTGTTCCGTCACAAGCAGGTCCATTGCAAGTGACCTAGTGAGTGAGTGAGTGAGTATACCCTAGGAGGGATGCCTCCAGGAACCCTGCACACCTTGGCTGGCACTTTTGCAAGAGGCAGCCAAATCATGAAATGCGGGGGCCTTGCCCCCCCTCCAGTTTAAGAGGCGAGCGTGGAACACGTCGCACCATCGTCTTAGGATGCCAATATGCCTACCTATCGAGAAGCCTGTTTTTCGGGCGAGAGTAGAAAGAGTAGCTTCGCACCTACTATGTTTTGCACGAGCAAAAATCCAGTCATTATCGTTTGATTTTTTAGAAATAAATTTACTTTTCGGTAAAAAATATCGGTTATCGTTTGGTGATGTGGCAGATACTAGGGGCCCTGGACACTTGCTCAGAGTGCCCAGTGGGAAAGAGGGGCCTGCCAGTAGGTAATTCAATATTATACCTAGAGTGTTTTATACTGTAACTGAAATATATTCAGTAATGTAAACTAGAAACCTCTCGTAATAACCTCATGTAGAACAAAAATCCAGTGTTGTTGATGGGACAGGGATTTTCTCTACTTTATTCTTTAAATAGGTATATATATAAGCTATATGTGTGATGAACTAAGAATCCTTTGTTCCGTTTCACGCATGTCTTAATGAAATGTAGTGGAAGGGGCGCACTATGACTGGCAGCCCGGCAATCTTTTTACAAGACAGCCTAAGAATTGTAATGTTTTCCGTTTTTAATTAGTATGTAATTAACCTTTTGGTTTTAGTTTCTCCATCTCTCTTATTATACCTTTAAAAACTCACCTTGTTATGATTGACATTCCACTCCCTTACGAAATTCCCAAAATAGAAAACATCACTTGAGTTTCCAACAATACGTTAGGTTTCGCTAGTTATTCCATTCATTACATAACTTAGAGAGGCTTCATGTTACGAAACTTGAGAATTGAATATACGGATTCGAATAAATACAGAAAAAAAAAACTGCTAGTTTCACACAATAGTCTGTAAAATACCTCTTTACCACCCACGTTTTAGTGTACTCGTCCTTGACGCTGTTTACATACAACGAAGTACTCACAATAATACCGCTACTGTGTAGTAAATATAAAGTTCTCGTAATGACTACTTTGTCTGATAAATATAAAATTGCGTTGCATTTCGGCGAAATTAGTAAGGTTTCCGGAGGAATAATTACCCCCTATCTCGGCATTACCATACCATCCATCCCTCATCACCCTCAAAGGCGGGAAGCGCACTTACAACCCTTGAGTTGCAGGTGTAGACGGCGGTTATCACTTACCATCAGACTATATTATAAAAAAAAACTGGGTCACTGCTATTCAAAAACTAAGTACTCGTATCTAATGGATAGAACAGCTCATCAATATAGGGTCGAGTTCATTAAACGCCAACTTCTATTAGCTTATATGAAGGTTGCTTAATTGGAAATCAATAATGGTATTAGTCATTGGCAGCCACCAATAGGTGCCTACAATATGTAGAGTGTAATAGTTACTGACTAGTATTTTATTATAATCTACAATTAGGCAATTCATATTTAATTTCTTGAATAAGGACACAAACCTAATGATATAACTGAAATTCGGTTTAGGCTTTATTATATTGCACAATAAATTATTTATTATATCGCATTACAGTGGCTTTATAGGGTGTTTTTATAGGCCATAATGTTTGTTACAATGCGATTCCTGCCTGTACGTAACGGCAGCTCGCTCTGGGATATATATACATACATATATCAATGCATTAAATGGGTCAAGGGGGCCGAGTCACCTCGACGCCTCTCATACCGGCTACCTTGAATCAATAACTGTCGACTACACATGAAGGATTAAGATATAAATGATTTGAATCACATGTCAAATATTTTTGTAACCCTTAACTTCTGGGGTAAGTACCCCATGAGTAAAGGAAAATAAAACTTGAGATAATTTATGGTTGCTAAAGAAAACTGTAGGTTATAAACTTATTTATCGATAAGTTTTTTGTGTTTTTCTTATTCTGTTCTTCAATTGTTATCAATTGAAACTTCTAATACACATTAAGTAATGCACTCGAGGCACCTGTTGATATAGTCAAGTTTTCTCAACCATATTATTTTTTTATAAATTTAAATAAAATTGTAATTAAATGAAAACCTTTTCACCTGTCTATAGCTGTACCCATGTTTGCCCGGGTTGATTCATTTAGACAGAAGATGAAAGATGACATTTTGGAAGTGCTATTGAAAGGTTTTACTCGCTTAATTAAATCTGAACGTAGAATTTCTATTGAAAATCATTTGAAAGGTTTATATTAACAGAGAAGGTAGCTTTGTCATTTATCGTACATTTCATTCGCTCGCCCAAAAGCTATTTTCTATATCCCTCTGGAGCAGTACTTTTTTCTGAATGTATACTTTCAATCTAAATCTTTTTTGCTATAACTTTATTTACCAGGTATTTTTAAAAGCTCTGGTCAATTTTGTAGGGAAAGATGACATTGCCAGTTCACCATTTGTAGCTGTAGGTTATTTACAGGGTAGACTATACGACCCCAAAATATAAACACCTTTTTGAAACACACTAAATAAGTTACATTAGTCAGGATTATGATAAGATTAGAACTAAACTCACGAATATCTATTTTTTATTTTATTTTCAGGAATATTTATTAGTGATAATTATGACAAGCAATATAATAATAATCTATAATGGCTTCGACAAAGTACGCACATAAGCAATCGAAGAATATACGTAATATTGTACAAGTATGGACATTCAGAAACAGCATCTTTGTCCGCGATTGGTGGATTATTTAACCATTGTAGGCGCCAAGCCTTATACTTCTGGGAAAGGGCTCGCGCCAGTTCAGGTAAATATGTTTTAACCTTATATACATATATACATATGTATGTCTGTACAAAATAGCTAGTATTGATTTATAATCTTACACTACCTATTATACAATTTAAACTTATTAAGATAGATTAAATTAATATCATTTTAACAATATTTGTTGTGACTAACTTTAATTCTTAAATCAGTGTTTCAAGTTTCAACACCTACGTTAACTGTAAGATATTTACGCATACCTAACATATAAACATTAATCTGGTTCTTTTCTATTTTTAAATATGTATATATATAAAATAAAGATTTGTCAAATCATCAGGCTCCAGAATTACTCCGACGCTATCCGTTGACCAATCACGATGACTTCCCTTTGCCACTGGACATGGTGTACTTCTGCCAGCCAGAGGGCTGCGTGTCTGTGGGGCCTCGACGCGCTCCAGGTCACGCGGCTGCTCGGGATACAACCTCATTCGTCTTTACACTCACTGACAAGGATTCTGGTAACCAACTTACCATTAAGTATATCGCAGGAAGCGTTGCTAACTTAGTGATAACTTAGTATTGTCTCTTGACGTTCGTTTATAGTGAGAGGTCTCTCTAGCAAACGCTAACAGTGTAGGTAAAAAAATATTTAACAATATATAACTTTTTCATATCACAATTTAATGCGTCTGTTATAACATTTTTAAATATTATTAAACTTAGCATACGTAACAACATATGCTAAGTTTAATAATATTTAAAGGTTACATATGTAATATGTAGTAATAATATTTAAAGGTTACGTTACAAGGTTCATTATTAATGTGCTCAGGTAAGACGCGTTATGGAATCTGCGTCAACTTCTACCGTGCCGTGGAACGCGCGACTGCGCCAGGGCCGCGGGAACGCAGCACGCTGCGTCGGGAGTCCTGGCGCAAATCTATGGAAAAGAGCTCTGACTCTGCTTTCTCCAGGTGAACATTTATTACTTCTGCTGTTTACTTACCATTGGCATAACAGTAAATCAATTCACTGAGAAGTAAATTCAATTTCACTTAAAAGTACCCACATTATTTAACAAATTTTAACTCTACCGTGATCTAATATAAGTAGATCTAGACTACTGCAGGCCTGTAGCTATACAGCAATAGACAACGTCCCTCTTTATTAAAAAGCCTATCGTGTCCGTGTATCATGAGGTATAGGTTACCACCCTGATATCACGTAACTAGCCAAATCAACCAATCCGTTTTTTTTGTTCTGTTTCATTCTGATAACTTCTGTAACATACTGTTGTAGCTCTCCATCTGTAATTTTAGCATAAAGGCCATAAGCATCTGTTAGACAAGTCCAGGCTTTATCGTAAGTTAAGCTTTATCGTTAAGTTTTAAAATCCATACTATTTAAAATAATCAATTAACTTGAAGCTGAGTCTGAAAGGAAGTTTAAAATTCCTGAGCTTCTTAAAGTCACAGGTCTTTATATTTTAATTTTATATTACTGATAGGCGTTTAAACTAAGATACGGTTTTAACGATGTTAAGATTACGTTACACTAAAACGTAGCGAATGCTCCAGTGACTATAGAAGCAGCAACGTTGCGCCGAGCGATTCGGAGCGCGACTGTAGTGCAACACTAGCGCCACGGCTTGCCCCCGCACCGGATTCGGAAAGCGGCGGCTCTCATTCACATTCACCAAGCCCTAGAGCCACTAGGAAAAGACAGGTATTGACTTTATATTTTAACAGATATTAAAAAAAAACCTTTTGTTATAATAAAAACTTGAAGGTAAAAGTACTGAAAAGCAAAATATAATAAAAAATTAACAAACATATATTTTGTACTCAAATAAGGGAAATAAAAGTATATAAGGTACTACTAGATTTACTCGGGATTTAATCGCGATAGTATAATTTATAATACATGTTACAATACATAATTGTTACAATATATAATTTATAATACAATCCGTGACCGCGGTCGATGCAATTCAATCAAAAACAACACAACTGACGTTATAAAAAATATATTATTGCGATTAAATCCCGAGTTAGCGAAAGTTAAGAAACAATTATCAGGATCTATGAATCTACCTAAACTAGCTAAGAATGTTATCTTCATTCGAAAATTAATGAACAGTTTAATAAATATAATATTGGGATTTTATGGGATCATCTTAGTTATACACTGATGCTATTATACATATTGAATTCTGCTATACAGTCTGATTGTATCCGTGTGTAGAGACCTAAGCACTATTTACAGTTTGTTTATGCTTGTTCCAGAGAGTACGAAACCATTCTTTAACATCTCTCTGCCTATTATCACATCATCCGTTCTTCTCCACATTCCGAGAGTGCCTATTTATCCTAAAGAAATTAATAGATGCCTGCAATGAGTCTTCCAGTCCACGACGCGTCGGTGCGTCCCGACAAACACTTAGGTAAGTATTATTTTAGTTTCTCTAGTGATAGTCTAGTAAAGTTTTTTTTTATCGTGTGAAAACCTCACTAGAGCTGAGAGTGTAGTGTTATGTCGGACTCGAACCAACTAAAACCGCACGGTGTTCCGTCGAGTGGGTCTATTGCAGGGGACTCGGGTATATATACCTTAAGAAGGAAGCTTCCGAGAACCCCTACAGACATTACCCCCTTCTACATTAGAGATGCGCGCGCAGAATACGACGCACTACCTTCTTACCGGCCTGCTTCTAATAGGGTAGCGGGCAGCCCGATCCGCTACCCCCAGGCCAGAAGATTAAAACGGCTGTGACTTATAATTTCAAGGGCTCCTTTTGTTATTCAATGCTTTCACGGTTATATAAGTAGTTTTTGGTGTATATGATATACAGCACCATCATCTTGTCATACTGTTTTGTTGCAGAGATACAGTTTGGTCAGTGTTAACCGGTCAAGCGTACGACAACACGCCTACGATAGTGTTACATGATGTCAAAGAAATAGAAACGTGGATACTTCGACTGTTGTCCGCTCCCGTGCCGGTTCCAGGCAAAACTCGCCTCGAACTTGAAGTGTTATCGCCCACATCCCACTCGCCTTTACTATTCGCATCACCTGATCACACTAGATTTGCGCTAGTTGATTTTCCGTTACATCTCCCATTGGAGCTATTAGGTGAGTTGCTTGAAGAGTTTAGTAGTAGAAATGAACCATTGGGTTAATTTCAACTCACGCAACCTCAACATCGATAACTATGATTAACTTATTTCTTCCACCAGGTGTCGACACATGCCTCAAAGTCCTCACTCTAATTCTGTTAGAAAACAAAGTAGTAGTCCAATCTCGTGACTACAACGCCCTGTCGATGTCGGTAATGGCGTTGGTCGCCATGTTGTATCCCCTCGAGTATATGTTCCCCGCTATACCGCTTCTGCCAAGTTGTATGAACTGTGCTGAACAACTGTTGCTGGCGCCTACACCCTTCCTTATTGGAATACCGGCGACGTTTTTTACTTACAAAAAGAGTTTCAGGTGAGTAGTACCGAACACATTGTAAGATCTATTTGTAATACGTAAGTATACAATATATATAATGTCGTTTATTTCAAGGATTATCCTTGAAGTTTATCTATTCGACTTCGGTTAAAGGGGGTCGAACTTCCTCAGTTCGAGATAAACGTAGGTAGATCCTGAGATGCTGGAGCCCTTAATTCAACTCCCCAATTCCATTCGCATAAGAATTTTTTTTTTCATCCGTTGCTTTCCCGTTTCTTTACTTTATATTAATATATTAAAAGTTAAAAGTTAGAAAACTGGAAGGCAACGAATGTAAAATTATATATATTATAACATTTAGTTACTAAAATTCTCGGTTGATAGGCTAGGTAGTGTAACCAAAGTCTAATTATCAAAATGTCGGTATTTTGTACACCTCTGCGTACCCTTTAAGGAATACAATCGTGAGCATATATTTGTATTCCTTCATTACCAACTTACCACTTTTTAACAGATTGCCCGACGATATTTGGTTAGTGGACTTGGATTCCACGAAACTCATATGCCCTACTGGAACTGATCAAGATCTGCCACCTTTGCCAGAACCGGAGGGTTCTGTACTGAAAAATCACTTGAAACAGGTATATATTGCTTAATCCAACAATATATTTTATTACTCTTATATGAATGTTGTTTTATATGAACGCTCGTAATAAATACATTTTCTCTTCACTAACTTTTTCTGATACTTTGCACACGTGAGAGCATTTATTGATGTCGCTGAGCTGTTGTGATCAGTCTGATAGATTTTCTATTGATATTTGTTTAGGTGTACCGCATAACATGTTATATTGTGTCACGCATAACATGAACATAAATATGCATAAATTCAATAGAAAACATCTGAAAACCATATATTTTGTAGATTTAACTATTTCTATTCCGTTCGAAATTAATGTAATACCTAACAGATACTTTTTAACGAATATCAGCCATGCAAACGATAGTTTTCAGGCTTGATTCTAAATTTGAAGCTAGCAATCTTCTGCAAGATCCTGCTGCTAAGTATTCATCTGTCTCACAAAAAAATAATTAAATATTTTTTACCCAAATATCGATATCATTAATGTGTCAATAGATGTTTCTTTTTAAATTTGTACGCATTTTTACAATGTTTTGTTGACTCACTAACACGCCCTCACTTCTCTTCCGACGCTAGGCCGTGCTTCTAATGGGCAGTGCCGGAACTGGTGTAAATATCTATACTTTTTGTATTGCACACTTTTACTTTACTATTTCACAACATTATACCTTTACAATACTCACTTAATACTAATATATATATATATATATATATATATATATATATGCGTTTTACTTACAGCGTATGGCAAGTTCGTTCTGTGTGCGTGTTACGTATACTATATTATTATAACACAGGTAGCGTTTTTTATTCTGACATGTCCGAAATGAATACGAAAAATTAAAGAGTATTGAATGCAGTGACTATTTACTTCGGATAACTTAATATATGTTCTGACAATATTGTAACTTTAAATATACCTAATGGAAAATTGAAATACTTATTATTAAGAGTCTCGTAAAAAGGTAATCACTTCAATAAGGCCTGAAAAGTAAAGTCTAAATAAAATCGTGTATCTACTCGCATAAGCAGTTAATATATGTATGTAAGTATTACAGCCAGCGTTTTGTCTCAACACCACGCCTAAAATAAAGATGTTTTCATTAATAGTATCATAGGCTAAGTACGTATTAGTACTTAGAATAAAACAAAACGAACATAAAACAAACCTTACTACATGTTCAACTAATACAATGACTCAGTTTAAATAATAAGAAACGCTGCTTTTCCTAAATAACTTCTGGAGCGTATGTTACAGTCTTTAATTGTATAATGAAAAGTAATTTTAACAAACAGATTAAGAGTTGCCGTTAATGATTTATTATTATTTTCTTGAGACTGTAACGACTTCAGAAATACTGTGCGCTGTTATGTTATGTAGCATGTGATGTCATGTGTTGTAATATGCGACGCTGAATATTATTTTAAGCTTAAATTAATATTACTACACTATAATATTTAAGGTATAAGTAGAGGGTTTGGTAATTTCATTAAAATATTAGAACTTATGGCAATGAAATTTATTTTTGTTGGTACTACTAATGATGTAAATATTAACATTATTATGCTTCCTTTTAAAAGATAATTATAAACGCACAGCCACTTGGAGCATTAAATAATACCTGCAAAAATCCATTCTAAAGCAAACAAATTAAATAACATAAAGTTTTGTATTGTGGCTTTAGGCTCTGAACAGTTTGACGAGCAGCACCGCGGAGCAAGCCGCTGCACCCCTGATGCCTTCAAGGAGAGACAGTGTTGGCGGCGCAACGCTGAAGTATGTCACTCATTACAGAATATTACATATAAACTCACTTGATTACAATGCAAAAAAGTTGCGAGGATTTTTACGCTCATCCTATAAACCCGATTTGTGATTTAAGCTACACAGTATCATTTCGGATTTTTGAATTTTAAACGGACCCTGGTTAAGATAATCACGTTGTTTAGACAATATATTTTAAATTGTGTCTTTGCACAAATCTCACGCGTATTAGCAACAGCGGTGGTTAACAGACTGAAAGGCTAGAATTCATAAGAGGAAGAACTGATTTCAGATCCAGTGTTATCATCGTTATAAACTTCTTTTACAAGTAGGGGAAGTGCAGCAGCAACTTTAAATATTATTCATAATAAGAATAACAGTTTAAAACAACCATCAGTTATGTTCAGATAACAAATCTATCCTATACATTAAGTTTTTTTTGTAACCTTTTTATAATTTTATCAGGGTTCATTCAGCTTCGTACCGGGGTGGTGAGGGCGCTCAGTCCGCGCCCCATAGCACGCCGGAATCTCGTCGCGTGTCTGTGCAAAGTGGCGCGGCCAGCACAGGACACACGCCTCAGAGGCATTCTCTTGCTTCGCCTCATCAGTCGCCCATGCAAGCACAGCCGTTCAATCCTCTTATTTACGGCAATGACGTGGATTCAGTCGACGTAGCGACCAGAGTTGCTATGGTAATTCGTATTCTTCTTCTTATTGTTTCGACATTTAAATAGTTGCGGCCCAGAACTCGGCCCCTTTGACCGCCTTGTTAATTCATGTTAATAAATTATTTTCTAGAATATTTTCTAATAATAATAATCATTTATTAAAGGTAAGTTACCCATATAAATTACAAAGTTTGACACATGATTTAAAAAGGTAGTTAATGTCATGTGAAATGTTTGTCATGCATAAGATTCAATGCAGATACTTTTATATGTTTCCTATGAGATTTAAATTATTTCTTATGAGATTTAAATTATTGAAAAATGAAACTATTTATATTTACAGGTCAGATTTTTTAATTCTCAAAACATACTGGCAAACTTTATGGAACACACCAGGACACTCCGGTTATACCCTCGGCCGGTCGTCGCCTTCCAAATAAACAGTTTCCTTCGGTCTCGACCTAGAACAACGACATTTCTAAACAAATTTGCGAGAACACAGGTTCGTAATTATTCCTACAACACTTTTCCCACTACAAGAAATATTGTTAGGAAAACCCTCCCAATATTTAAATCTCTGATATACTTTATGACTTAGAAAATTTGATGAAAATTGTACTTTTGCAGGCAGTCGAATTCCTAGCAGAATGGTCTCTAACACCCTGCAATGTAGCATTTCTACGGGTCCAAACAGGCGTTTTTGACCCAAGACAAGTTGGTGATAAGCCAAAATGGTTTGCCGATCAGCTGCAACCTATTCGCTTTGCTGTGTGGGATGATGGTAGTTCTTTAAACGGGGCGCTTAGACAACTACAGCGACAGGATAACCAACCGACAGGTATATAGATACACAATACCAAAACTTCAATCAATCCGTCAGACTTAATCAGACTTCACTATATCAAACAGACAAGATTTCTTTGTTAATCCAGTTGTTACATCATTTGGGACTAATTCTTAAAAGTGGTTGTTGTAACAATCTGAGACAGGAATTTAGATTTTTCTTTCATAGCTACCATGAAACTATATTTGTATTAATTATTATATTACAGATGAAAGTGGTTCGGATTCTGAAGCTGCTGAAAGTACGAGTTCTTCCTATTCATCTCTCAGTGATTTTGTGTCTGAAATGGCTTCGTCGGACCTATCGCCAGGTGCCTAAAATTTACATTACACTTTATTTTGCTATGTATAAAAGCTATTAAAATTGTAGTTTGTTAAAATAAACTTTTAATTTTATATTGAAGGTGGAAACCAACAGCACGTTATTGGAGAAACGTATAATGCAGTAGTACAAGTACCAATGACTCTATCATCGTCTTTAGACCCCAAAACGGTAGGTATTTCTTAAAGAATTATACATTTTAATAAATTACTTCTGTATGTTAAAACGTAAACATATACTATGCCTATATCAGGGGAGGGGGGGCAGAGGCTCACCAAATACCCACATTTAGCAAATTATACCTAATAGTTTATTCCCACTAACGTAACAGAAGGCAAGCCTATTGCTGCGGCCTTAGTCGCCTTTTATGTCACCCACAAAGAGATGGGATGGCCCTATTCTACTTCATCGAGAACCACTCGTCTATACATACGAGAGTTATTATTAAGGTATGATTACTGAACGGCACCAAAATTGCATTCTAAAATAGAAATTAAATAAAAGCTAAGGAGCTAAGTTAATCACTTTTGCGGTTTGATTAAAATAATGAATGTGTGGCTTCACCCAATGAAATAGTCCCAAATTGTTTGCTTATTTATGTTGTCAGTAGATAATAAGTTAGGTAATAAAATTAATTGCAATTGTCACCTTAGCGAACTCCACCAATTAAAAATTAAAAGCTTTATTCTGCGCCTACTGTTTATTAGAACTCTTTTATGTAGGGCGTACGTAAATAAACCTCGAATAGCTTTTCATTTACATTCGTCTTTTTTTTACAGTTTAACAGAAATAGTTAAAATGTAAAAGAACATTACGGCTTTCAAGTTTTTAGTTTGTTGTTATTTCTATTCCTACAGGTTTATAGCCCTCCCTCGTCTCTAATGTTTGGTGACGCTGATGAAATGGCTGACAAAGATCGAGGTCGTGAATCGACTTCTCCTTCACCATCGGCGTCTAGTTCAGATCACAGTGACCTGTCTGAAGATGAAGCACCGGGGGCAGTTGGTAGAGTGGCAACTAACGATGCGGCTCACCCCACTCCGGTTAAGAAAAGCGTAAGCACTTTTATGCATTCAAATATTATTATACTACTATGTATTTATCAACAGGAATCAACAGGTATGAAGTTGTCAAAAGGATCGAAACATAGTTTATAAGTAAAAAATTACAAAAACCAGTAATGGATGGATTTTAGACGTAGATGTACTTACGAGTGTAATGAACAATTCAATAACTTAGTACCTAATAACTTTTAAAGTGCACCTACATGAACATCAACCTATGTCCACATTAGTTTATTATAAGTATGTATAAACTGTACCTAGCTACAAAAATAATTACTTTTCTCCAAAAAAAGGGTGTCTTGCTCTCCCGTTACACAGCAACTGAGATTTTATTAGCATCCTTTCCATACGTTTCCCTAGGATACGGACAGCGGTAGTTTTGGTCGCGAATCGGACTCGAATTCAACCACGACACCGAAGACTGTGGTGAGCAGACAGCGCGCGACCGCAGACAGCGCGAGTACGAGCGACTCGGACCGTGCACTCACTCCCTCGCACCATTCTTCACTGCCACCGCATGCACAATATGTTAAAGTATGAGCTTTTTGGTGAAATCGTTCTACATCATTATAAATATTTAGCCGAGCGCTCATGCCCTCAACATGGTAGGTACATCTGAATAGACTTGTGCCTAATACTAATTATCTGCTTAGTAATAATTCTACATGTTAAGGATCTAAGTCCTCGAAAATATTGATGAGGACCATTAGTGATCGGATCATCTGACAACTGTCAACCCTGTAATTATTTGATATGCAAATATCAAAAGCATTCACTGTGAAATGCGACAAACAGTTCCAAGAACGAATAAAGCAAACACTTATCATTAGTCGTACTTTGTTGATAGTCGTTTGTTTTTGCACTCTTACAATGTAAGTAGATTATTGAAGTTATTTTATATTCTTAGATTAAAAGGTGGATTTCATAAGGTTAAGAAAATATAACTGCTTATAAAGAAGAATCATTATGAGTTTCTCTCCAAGCCATACATCGAAGCATCAGCACAAGATCTGTAGGTGTAAAATTTTGGCGACGTCGTTGAGCCACCATATGTAGGACAGTCAGCGCGTTTGCTCTGCTTCTATTCAAAGTCTCCAAATACAGTATAGAGCGTATTTGTATCTAAACTTTTTTTTTTTTCTAGAGCACAGGTAGCGGTGTTTCTAGACAGGCTTCACAAACTTCTTTACTGGAACAGTTTGCTGCGTCAGCCAAGGAGCTGGTTCGGGAAACCACAAGACAAAGCAGTCAAGAAGGATTACTTGCTCATATGGATAAGGTAAGAAATACTTTAAAAGTTCTCTGCCTCATTCTCCGTTTTTTTTTTATATAAAAATATATTAAGATTTTTTTGGTTGTATTGTTTATTGATTGCATTTATTTACATTGATGATTTTTATTTGTAAATGTTACTTATCCATACCAATAAAGAAGAAAGGAAAAGTGACAGAAGGAGAAGAAAAGAAAATGTTTGCGCCATTCGGTCAGGTACTGATCACCGTGAGAAGTTAGAGAATTGAACGTAGAACATAACTAGAGGCTAAATACTTAGTACACACTCATAATATGTAGACTAGTACTCTACCTTGTCTGTTTATATATGTGACAAACAGACACGGTAGAGTACAAGCATATGTTAATTTTATGACTAGAGAAATGTATATTTAAGAAGCTTGATCATTTTGTTTATTCCTTAGTATCTACAGCACACAAAGTAAAAATATTAATTTAATCAGTTTATATTTTATTTTGTATTAATTGTATCAAATATAGCACGTTGATGGGACGGCGCTGCAATGAATCTCTTAATAATTCGTACATACCTACGTACCTACTGCTTACACACTTTTTAATAATTCTAGAGCAAATGCAACAGAATAACAATATTGCTTTTTACACATGCAAATGCACTTTTTTGTCACCCTAGGTGACAGAAATGTATAAACTAATATTAAGTAAATTAAATAAGTCAACCATAAGAATGTTTGTTGAGCAGAACACCAATACTAAGTTTAATGGTATTACTATACATTCCTTATCGGGGTCCACCAATACTAAGTTTATATATTTTGAGCCTTATTATCTTTCAGCTTACGCTGCATGCTAAAAAAGCAGCTGAAGAGGCGTCAAAAAGTGTTCAGGAAGCATCAAAATCTGCATTAGAAGCCAGCAAGACTGCTACAGCGGTCAGTAAGAATACGCTAGAAGACCTTCATTATGTTGGCAAGTCTACTTTTGGAGATCTTACAAAGAGTGCAAAAGAGGCCGCCGCAAAGAAAGGACTCTTGAAGGTGGGTGCTTTAGTACAAATTCCAACATTTACCCAATAGCTACAACCAGCATCTACAGTGTTATCTACCGATACTACCTACTTTCACAGTTATACTATATAACTGTGTAATAAAAGACACTAGTGATACTAATACAAATATATTAATAGACACTCATAGTGAAGAAACTTATTGCAAACTATTAGCAGATGCTAAAAACTAAACTCTCAATACATTCGCTCAATAAAGAAAATATCGACTTAAGAAAATTAACTTACCCTAATTTTCATTGTTTATTTTAGTCGATGAAGAAAGGTTGTCCTTTTCTGTTGTAATTTAGGGAAGTTCATATTAGACCGTAAGTTTGGATTCGTTTACTTAGTAACTAGTCATATTCTCCTTGTATTTACAATAGGGTGAAAGCCAAGAATCGTCAGGCAGTCCCCCGACACGACGTGATTCAACAGCTCTGCAAACTACCAACTTGTTGGCTACCACTCATCGAGACTTCTTCTCTAATATCAGTTCTGATCTCAACGGTTTAGCTGCGTCTACGTCCAGCATGTTTAGCGACTTTTTTGGTAGCAAGGGTAAGCGTTAAAATAAAACTATCATTGCAGTCGTCACTAATGGAGATTGAGTTGAAGAGAAAATATTCATATAGCCATTTTTTTTCTTTTCAATCACAATAAATAAAAATAAAAATATATTTAAATTATTCTTATTTACATCACTGCACCTATAAAAAAAATGTAATTGAAAAAGTCTGTGACCGAACGACGAATTTTACAGATGATTAAACAATGCTAATAAATTGTTAAAATATGGAGCAGTTCTAAGTAAAATTCAGGTTTAAATCAAGGTTTAAAGAAAGTAAAAAATTGTAGCTAATGGTTGTATATGTGAAGAGAATTTTATCATCTAGTGCTATAACCATACTCTTGCAGGCAAGCAACAAAAGCCAGTGGAATCACCCCGTGGGTCTGTGCTGGGCAGTAGCGGAAGCGGAGGCGGAAGCACGGGCGGGGCGGCGTTGTCAGCCACCTTCGGTCCGTTCTCACAAGGCGCCCGCGGACTGGTGGCGCGCTCGCCGCTCATACGCCACGCGCCGCCGCAGCCTCCACCGCATCCCGCACACGCCCGTCCCAACGCTAATACTGAGAACCAAGCCTTCCTCAATGATGTAAGTGCTTTTGGTTCCTTACGATGTGTAAAATGTATATTTGTCATGTTTAGTAATTGAAACTAAATTGATGAACAGGTTTTAAGCTAAAATTGTGGCAGGTTCTGGAGAATTCTAGATTACCACTTTTAAAAATATTAAAATCTTTTTTGGGACTAATCACTACCAACTCGATGCCTTTACATGGTCAGACGATATCGTGTAGGTAATGCGTGTATGTAGTGAACATAATGACATTAAAATTTGTTCTCTTTCCATCTTTAAGATACCTTTGCTCAACTGCATTGCTAAAGTTTGTAACTAAAAGATTGCAGTTTTAATATAATTAGGATGTTTACGATGACACCTATAAAAACAATGAGGTGATGTTTTAGCACAAGTTTAAAAAGTTAATCGAACATTGTATAATTTTAGTTAGTACAACATGTGTTAGAAGGCGAAGGAGTTGGATGGTTGAAATTAAACCGTCTAAAGAAATTGATGGAGGATGAATCTTACAGAAACATGGTGCTCAGTAAATTAAACAGAAACTTCAGTAGAAGAACAACGCCCAATGACAAGGTGGACGATGTGGTGAGTTTAGGTATTATTAGAAGATAAAAATTAACATCACTAACAAAATACCAACAAAGTAACACTGTTTTTTATAAGTTTAAAGCAATGCATAGCGTAGACCCGACCAGATATATTTATATACATATACAAACATGTGTACTACGTGAGCAAAATAAACGACAGTATATTTTTTAAACATTTTATGTTAGCGGATGTTTTTAAAACGATTTATAACACCGAAAATGGTGCGGCACATTAAAGGATATTATTCGAAAAGGACACAAACAGAAACAGTGTACAATATGAAGTAGATAGATGTTTACGATGCTCTACGATGTTGATGATAATATATTAGATTAAAAATCAACCAGCTCGACCAATCGTTGCAATACTAGGGCCTCACAGAAAACTGGTTGTGAACCAAAGCTTGCGTTGCATTTCGCCGAAATTAGTGACGATTCCGGAGGCCCAACTCCCTTTCCTCTCTTACCCTCCTCGCATCCCAACCCCTCATTACCCTCAAAAACGGGCAGTGCACTTCAGACTCGTGAGTTGCTTTAGTCCATCGATTGTCACTTATCATAAGGTGACCCATCTGTTCGTCTGACATGTTCGTGTTCATTAGATTTATAATTGCTTGCCATAATGCACATACATAACAAACATGAATTTATAACTAGTAATACATTTAATTTTGTCGTAGTTTGTGAGTAAACCAGTATGGAAAGGCATGCTGAAAGTGCTCCAAGCCGTTGTCCATGGTCTGGAGCACACTTACTCCAACTTTGGCTTGGGCGGAATGGCTTCAGTGTTCCAATTGGCAGAGATGGCCCACACGCACTATTGGAGTAAGGAGATAGCAGGTTTAGAACATGGGGGAATGGCTGGATCTGCACTCATGGACCACTATGGCAGACAGGACCTGGAAACTCCTTCTTCTACACCCTCGTCAAGAAAGAGCTCCCAGTCAGGTATGTGTCGTGTTATACAAGAACCAGTTAAAGGAAATAAAGTAAAATGTCGCATGAGTAAACACGAACATTAATTTAAAAGAAATATGAGAAAACAAGTCAAGTTACCCGCGAGGCGTATTCTCGTTTATTATGATGTTGTTAAATAACGAGATATAAATGTTTGGAGCTCCATATAAATATTAGATATAGGTATATATTAGATGGACTATGGTAAATATTCGAATATTTTTAATGAATACTTGATACCATAGTCCGTATCAAAGCGGCTGTACATATCAACATCAAATTATTTTTTTTTAGATATACCAGTGGTAAACTACCCAGATATGGATTCCTCTGAAGCGCAAAGCACGACAGAAATGTTTAAAGATATGTTGAACCAAAAGAGAAATTTACTTTTCAGCAAATTAACCTCCTTTGACTCAGATGTAAGTATTACACTGATGATATTATACTACACGTAAACGTGGATAAGTGTTGCATGGTCCTGTTGCTCTGAGCTGTGGCGCTCAATGGTATCAAAAGTAAAAAAATACTCTTGAGCATGGTAGCTATGTCTTTGGTCTGTCTACAACTGTCATTTCAATGTATAGAGCAATATTCCTTATTTATATCACGCAATTATAGTTTCAAAGAAGGGTCTCTTCAGTATATACAAAAAAAAAACCTTCTTTTGAATCTACATATTATTTTTGTTTTAATCTATGTACAAACGTCACAAAGGTTTAAGGGTGAAACGCCTAACTTATACATTATTAATACAACCTTCAAAGAAAAAGAAAACAAGCTTACTTTGTACCACAACTTATAAATGAATTTCTCTCACATATCATAAAATCGCTACCTAAAATCAACATCAAAAACCACCTTACAAACGGCCAACCTGTATATAGAACTGGCCTACTAAAGCAATACTGATTTCCTTATATGGTAATAAAGGATCAGTAGCTGGCTGCGCTGTCGTATACCTCGTATAGTAGCGATGAGTGCTCACTCATCGCTACTATACGAGCAAATACTCTTGCAAACTTATTTGACTGGAAAGCAAGAAGCTTGAAAATTGTTAAGAGCTTATACCAAAACTGTTAAGTCATAGTAATAATGTTTTGATATAAAATAATACTAAGTTGTCAAGTTGTATTTACAGTCTGTTCTTATTTATTGTGGAGTTATATTTTTTTATTTGTTCTTATTGTTAGTAGTACTTAGTAAAATATCTGTCGACCCCTGTAGTACGGTACGGATTAAATTTGAATGAATTTGTGTAATACCAGTTATGATTTTTGTAATATATCTTTCAATTGTAAATAAATTTAAAAATAAATACCTACGCTTATTGTTCTTAAAACTTAGCGAGTTCTAAAATAACATATCAATATTTTATACAAAAAATCTTAAATTAAGGAGTCATTGACCCCATATATAGAAACGTTGTAAACAGGCTGTACCGCTTCCTACATCTTTAAATTATTTCATCTCTTTCGACTATTGATAGGTACCTATATTTCTCTGCTGTCGTCAACGGTTACCATCGACCGTCAACTTTAACTTTGATATTAAAACTAATTATTATGATTATTTTATAGCCATCGTACACAATTATTTTATTGTTCGCTTTGTAGCGTTTTTAATACATAACAGTTTAGAAAATATTCTTTAACCGGCAAAAGCTGTCTTTAGTTAAGTATTTCTTCCTTTGTCTACATACATACATATATACACCAATGTTATTTTCGATGTTGTAGCAGTTGATAAAACACTTATATACTCTCAACTTTAAGTCTAGCATGCTGTGTTAGAAAAAATAAATGGAGTAGATGTAAATCTACTCCATTTACTTTTGTGTTGAACACTTGTGCTTGATGAATTTACAAGAGCAAATGTAGACTGTTTCATGAAACGTAATCGGCTGAAGTTATCAACAGTAATATTAACTTATTTAATTGGCAAAAGATTATTCATCATAATTTCATAGACAGATTTACACGTGAATATTAAATTATCATGCGGCTTTCGTATCGAGTATTATGTTGCGTGCTAAGTGACATGAGACAGGGTACAGGCGGGTTGTTTGTGTCGTGACAGGCGGCGCCCTCGTCGGACTGCTCGGCCGACGAGAGCGGCTCGATCACCACCAACCGAGCCAATATCTTCGACCACCGCGCCTCCTTTAAGTCCAACCTATCTGATACTGACGTCATGTTCCTCAATGTAAGTCCTAGTGCAATTTGTAGCGTCCGCTTTACAAGCTTTTTGCGACTAAATGAGCCAAGAATTGAAATACTTTATTCGAAATTTAAACTGAGACTATCGCTACGTATTTAGTTCCGCATGTTTGTGTCCATTACTATTGAAGTTTTCTGTGATATAAAGTTCGTGTAATTACCATAAACATTTAAACATTCTGAATCCCTGTACTATGTATACAAAGTTACATTATTAGAATTACTAATCTAAATTTCTCTCCATTCGCGTATTACACATAGTTAAAGCCAGATCCATTTTTCGAAAATTTTAAAACGAAATGATCTGAAGTGTAATCCAAGCAATGTATGACCCACTTGCTGCAATTGATTATTTTCTGCACCTACAACTTTAAAGCATGAGGTAGACATTCAAAGAGTTAGGTGCTCCAATGTCTAACCTGCAGTCAAATTAGTTTTACCTTTGAAGTGTTTTCTGACCTTGTGACACAGGTGGGTCGTGGCGGTCCCGCTCCGGGGAAACCGCGAGCAGCGAGCGTCTTCTCTTCAAAGTCGTCACTGAGCGGATACCGGCCGCCTGTGGGAATACCCGTCACTTCACCCATAACTTCGCCCGATACAGCTCGGACATACCTCTATCAGGGCCTTATTGGTAATCATGTGAAAGTTAACTGTGAATTTATTTTAGTATGCCACATATTTGTGCACTATTTAAACGATATAGCACTAATTTTACTGAGCCAAAATAAGTTTTCAGTATCTCAATTGAACAAGACTAAATAACGACTATCACAAGGTGCTTTCAACGACATAGAGCTTGTCATTTTAGGTAAAAACCTCCTCATTGCAGTACGAAGGTTTTGGTTTCAGGTCTTCTCTATATTTATCTCTAACTAACGTAGCCTTGAGAATGCATTCAACCCGTGACTAGCGATAACCGATTTTTCTCTTTCGAGTACCTATGACACCAAAAAGACACTTTTCGTGTTTCAGGTAAAGAAAGATCAAACTTATGGGACCAAATGCAGTTTTGGGAAGATGCGTTCTTAGATGCTGTTAGTCAAGAACGTGACATGATTGGAATGGATCAGGGTGCCAATGAAATGATGGAAAGGTATAAATGTCTGAGCGAGACAGAACGAAAGCGGCTCGAACACGAAGAGGATCGCTTGCTATCAACAGCTTTATATAACTTGACGGCTGCAATGGTAGTGTTTGGAGTGGAAGCTGATATTGTCCGCAACAAAGTAAGACGGTTACTGGCTAAAAGTCATATTGGGCTTGTGTACAGTCAGGAAGTCAATCATCTTCTTGATGTAGTACACACATTGGTAAGTAGTACCCAATTTG
This sequence comes from Tyria jacobaeae, assembly GCA_947561695.1. Lineage (NCBI taxonomy): Eukaryota > Metazoa > Arthropoda > Insecta > Lepidoptera > Erebidae > Tyria > Tyria jacobaeae. The sequence continues at coordinate 11,302,819 of OX387216.1, forward strand.
GAACATATGTGTAAACTAACTGTTGCTGAACCTCGTAAACTAACTGTTGCTCAACCTCTTCGTCCGGTTTTCATTTTTAAAAGTACTTTTTTTCCGGTAAAAATCGCTTAGTATACGTTCTAGACCATATGTATGATCTACCTGTGTGTGATATACCTGCACAATTGAAGACCGTTTCAACTGTTCTAGAGTGATTGTGTAACAAACATCCAGACATCTAAACTTTCGCATCTATAATAGTAATGTTACATTGATCTAATAATTAAGTATTCTTAAATTTGCTGGAAGCATCTTTATTTCTTTTCTTCAATAACAAAGTACACTTTTATCATGAATACTTTTATTTCTTATTTTCACAATATCACATTTACATTTCTACCATATCATCCATTTTTCATTTTTACCAAAGACCATACATTTCCACAGACTAACAATAATGTTGCCATAGATACTTTATTTTTGTTTATCGCATTTCTTAACACCCTCTCTTGCGATTAACAAAAATCTAATAAATATTTAACTTTAAACGAAACTCTTTAAACTTAATTTGGCCAAGAGCCTTAGTTAACATATCTGCAATATTATTACTACTTTCAATTTTGACAATATCAATTTTACCATCTACAACTAAGTCATGTACAAAATGAAGTGCCACATCAATGTGTTTTGATCGCTTTGTGAAATTACCATTCTTGGCTAACGCAAGTGCTCCGCTATTATCTTCAATTCATGGTTGTAGGCTGTACATGGTAATATCTTAAATCCTTTCACCTTAGCAAACTCATAAAAGTGATTATTCAAATATTCAGTACCATTATCACATCTTAATTGTTGCATGGGTCGATCAGTTAAATTGTTAATAAAGTTATAATATTCCAAAAATTTATCGAATACTTCTGACTTATTTTTCAAACAATACACACGAGCAGCACGAGAATAATCATCTATGAAACTTACAAAATATTTTTCCCCATTATAACTTTCAACATCCAAAAATTTTACATCAGTGTGAACTATTTGACCACAGTATTTAGCTTGGGTTCGATTATTTTGATACTTTAAATTAGACAATTTTGACTCAATACAAATTTCACAATCCATATAAACTTTTTCAACTGAATTTGGCAAACCTTCTAAATAATTATCTTTGCACATAATATTTAAATCTTTAAAATTTACATGTCCCAAAATTCTATGCAAACGTTCTTTTTCTAACATATTATTTCTAACATAATTCGCTGAAATTACAAAACTTATTTCTCCTTTCAAAGGATACAACTTGTTTTTCTCTTTAATTAAAATCATTAAATCATTGCCACTGAATATTTCACAATAACCTTTTGAAAAAACAACACTCTTATTACTTTTTGTTATGGCAGATACACTTAAAAGATTTTTTCTTAATTCAGGCACATAGAATACATTTTCAATCCTAATTGTGCGCTCACCAGTTTCAGAATAAAATTTACACATAATATTACCAACTTTTGTTGCTATAATTACTGTATTATCACCTAGTTTTACATTAGCAGGTGTTGACAGATTAACATACTCATAAAAATATTCATCTGATGTTACTACATGGTCAGTACATCCACTATCTAAGAGCCATTCAATACATTTCTTTTCACTTTTAGTTGTTTCACAAGAGTTACAATTATTAATGCAAATAGAAAATGAATCAAGATTTTGAGAATTATTACATATTTCAGTATTAGCAGTAAAACTTCTATTATTTCTATAAAAATTACCTCTATTATGATTTGATCCACGATAACCTCTGTTGCCATTACCACGGTATGTTCCTTGCCAGTTTCCTCTGAAGTTACCACCAGAATTTCGAGAATAATTTCCATATTGATTACCATTGAAATTAGAGTGACAATCTTTTTGCAAATGTCCTGGTTTATTACATCGATAACACAAAAATTCCCTCTCTGGTTTCCTTGGGTTTCTAACACCAACTTGTGCTTTTAATGCCTGATGATTACTGGTTCCTGCTGGAGATGTTTGAACCGATTCTGTGAACGTACCAAGCTGCTTTCTTTCTATCAATTTCTGTCGAATATAGTCAACAGTTCTCTCTTTTTCGGGTAATATATCAATAGTTTCAATAATATGACGACAACTATCAGGTAAACACATCATTAAATAACTTAATTTTCTTCTTCTACTGGTGTCACCACCAGCATGATGCAATTCAATAACTTTTCTTTCAAATTTTTCAAAGAATTGTTCAGGATCTTCACCATCTGCATATTTCAGTCCGCTTAACTGTTTTTCAATTAATAACTGCTTAGACTCAGATTTACACAAGTACAATTTATCTAATTTTTCAATTACTTGTATTGGTGTGTCGCAATTTAAAATTTTTTCCGGTTTAACGGCTAATGATAGAAAGTACATAGCCTTATTACTTTTCTGCTTCCAGTCTTCTTCCTTGACATTTTCTGGCCGGTCTGCATGCTCGATAACATCGGAGCAATTCTTATACTTCATCAAATACATAAACTGCAACCGCCATTCATCATAATTTACCGAGCCATCAAACTTTGGCACAGGTACAAAGCTTTCGTTGGACATCGTGTATTTAAACTTTATCAAATTTACAAATGACACAACCACTGTTCTGCTACCATCTTAAATTTGCTGGAAGCATCTTTATTTCTTTTCTTCAATAACAAAGTACACTTTTATCATGAATACTTTTATTTCTTATTTTCACAATATCACATTTACATTTCTACCATATCGTCCATTTTTCATTTTTACCAAAGACCATACATTTCCACAGACTAACAATAATGTTGCCATATTCATATAAATACGTACACAGACAAATACGTAGATAGATTAATATCGATATGACTATAGGAATTAGGTAGGGTAAAATTTCCTAGTTAGTATCCTATATAGATTAGTACAATAGTTTGTAGTCTTTGCTAGTTAGTTACAATTGAAGCTGATAAAGGCTTGTTTTTGTATTAAATTACTTATTGTATTCCATCTTCTTGGCTCTAGTTATTCACAAAGAAATGTCTTTCGGTAGAAGTTCTACAATATATCATATAGGTAAAAATTCTCCCGTACGGCCAAATGGATGTGTTATAATATTTATTAGTAGTAATTCATATGCTAATTACTATTATATTAATGCTTATATCTCTATGTTTCATCCAGCACGGCAACGATATAGAACTGAAACCTTTGGGATCACGGTTACTGCGTCGTGCAACTTTCACGGTGCACGAAGGTGACGCGGCCGGAGAACTGCGCTTCATGGAAGTTCGGGACGACGGACTCATACTGCGATCCACGCAAGGTTTTTCTCAAACCAACCTTACTAGTACTTTCGATGACTAAGATAAATGCATGTGTTAGTTTTAATCTTAATATTTAATTATTATTTACAAATATACATTAATTGAGGCATATGCGTATTAAGAGATAAATTGATTAAGAAATTAAGGAAAAGTTGAAGGCTGCTTTTTAATTGTAATATATATTGTTCTCTATACGAAAACATGTAAACAGTAAAGGCATGTAAAGACTGCCTTACCAATCGTGAAAGAGAATATTACCCGTAAGGAAGCAAGCAGGGAAAAGACTAATGATAGATTAGAACAGAAGGAAAATAACTGAGCTGACATTAAAATTGAAGAAGGGAAATGCTCAACATGTTTGGGTATCATTTGCTAATTACATAGGAGTATTTTTTGCTAATTTCAGGTACAATTGTGGAACGGTGGTGGTACGAGAGGTTAGTCAACATGACATACAGCCCGAAAATAAGAGTCTTGTGCCTTTGGAGGAAGAATGGGGGCCAGACGCAACTACATAAATACTACACTAAAAAGGTACGGACTTCATTTTAAAAATAACTACTTACTTACTTGAAAAATATGAATGAAATATATATGTACCTAGCATATGATAGCTATAATAAATTAACTAAAACCATCGGCATAAGCTAGAGGAAATGATGAAATATGTTGTGTGATTTCTAGTGTAAAGCGCTGTACTACTGTATCAAGGAAGCGATGGAGAAGAGCGGGCGACGGCAGGACGCAGCTGAACTCGGCGGAGAGTTCCCCATACAAGACTGTGCTACCGGGGAGGGCGGGCTTATTCAGGTAATTTAAGCGTGTACCATCCATTAGTTATCAGTAAAACATAACTTGAAATGACAGCAAATAACTTCATTCCTTAAACCGGCTTCATAACATATATTTCAAAACATATATTTTTAAAAACAACCTACTAAGTAAGTAACTATAAAGGTTTTTAAAAACTTTTTTATTTTTTTTACTATGATTTTGTAAACCGAATTTAGAAAAGATGATGTTTTAAAAATTGATATTTTATTATTCTATTCTATGCTGAACAGACTAAGTTTTCTTAAATATACATTATATGTATTTGAAATTCTTTAATAATTAATTGATTAATTATTTTAAACAGAATTTATGCTAATTAAGTTTGTAAATTCCAAAGGTGTGCATGGAAGGCGTCGGACTTCTGTTTCACCATAGCAAGGTACGTCCCATCGCTTTATTTGTATGTTCCTTCTTTTGTCAGTCCAGCTTATTCGTGCCATTTATATAAGAAACTATTATATTGATATACCAAAACTTAAAGACAGCGAAGTTTTGCCAATTAAGAAACGATATTTACTGGAAGTTTTGGTATTATCACTATACCAATAATCAAGTAGGTAAGTTATATCAGTGTACTCGCTTGGGAAAAGTATCGATACGATTGAGTGATGTAATCATATAGGTTGTCTATATACTAAGAACGGCGTCCGCGCTGGTATTGCTTCATTGTTTCAATATTGTATCGGTGCCGTTAGCGCGTTGTTACATTACCGCAATTTTACAAGGCTTCTTTATCCATCGATGGCATTATTACCTTCTAATATATAAGCACTGAAGAATTTACCATGACTAATTTAATCAGAGTCGATACCCCAACATAGTGTTAACTTCTACAATTTCATTCTCATAAATTTATCCGGACGCAAGGACCACTCAAACTTTCCTATTTGGATTTCTCCGATTTTTTCTCTAAATATATATATTTTTTATATTATATTTATGTATACTTTACTTATTTACTTTGATACTCAGGTGATTTTGCATTTACTAATTCCGTATTATTGTCAAAAACAGCTTAGGTCTAATTTAAGACCCAGTATTTTTGCCCATAAATATCCTTATCTACTATTCAATGTAATAGTTTAGATTATATTTTTTTTACATTTTAAGACTAACCGTTGTCCATCTGATATACGTTCTTATACTCCATACGACTTGTGCATGTGCTATTTGTCTGCAATACCCGTACAATGCCGTATATCGCTGGAGTGCGTGTGCTCGAGCGTGCTCGCCGCGCATGCTCGAGCGAGCGGCGGCGAGTCGCTCCGCTAGGAACTTTTGAGATGGTCCTTGACAAGCGCTCGGCCGCCCTCAACTAATCTCACCTTTTTGTCTGTTCTACTCTTTCCGGACACGCCGAACACGCGCCGCTGCGCAAAAGGATTTCGAGGTACACAGTGGTTCATTCAATAGTAATGGCTGGCTCTTACGATGATCGACACGACCTTTACGACCTTAAAGATCTAGTCACGGTCACCGTGAGACTCGCATTAGCGATGATCGTTCGAGGTCGTAGGGCTTTACTTGTAGTTTTGAGGCTTACAGATTGTTTTTAGCCGTTGTTAGCGTTGTATTAGTTCTCCCAAGTGCGGCGAGCGCCGATGCGCGCAGTCGTGCATGCACATAGACGCCCTTTGTTTATTATCTGTTTATATTAACGCACCCGACAGCTTGCATTCGTATCGTGGATCGTCCGGCGAGCGGTCTCGATTTTTCACTCTCGCATTGTGGCGAGATTTAGTTTGTTCGTCCCTTATCACCTGGAACCCGCGAGGAAGCGTCACGTCAGCGCTATTGCTTAACGGACGTGAGTCACGAGGTCAGCCGTAGAGCATTCGCCATCTCACAAGTTCCGGTGCGGCCCGGGCCTGCCGCGCGGTCTCCCGCCCCGCATCCTCCCTCGTCCTTTCCACCCTCGCCCGCACCGCATCTGACCTCGCACAATGCACTCCCAGCCCGCCTATCTCCTCAGCAAGCTCTGCTCTGTTTCAATCAACAGAAAAATGAGGCCGATTCGATTCTGGTACTACTAAATTGTCAAGTTGTCATAATCTTGCACTTAGATTAATCCCAGACAACTTAGTATAAAGGAATTGAAGGAGACAGATGGCATGCATATTATCTTGGCGGTAACTGTTAGTAGGTAAAAACCATTTAACATAGTTAGTGCATCGACACCAATCCTCGCATCGTGCTACTCGTATCGCATGTCTGCATGTTTTGTTTGATCTTATTTTCTTTGGTGATACATTGATGGTGCGATTGTTTCGTAATTATAGATGCATATCAACGTGATAAATACCCAGTAAAGAGTAGACGGCATATAGCAGAACAACAATTTTAATATTGTACTTAAATATATTACCTATTAACGTGAAGTTTTAGTCTAGAGTCCCTTAAAAGTTGTTTTCCTATTGTTTACGAGCGGCAGATTTTATTTTATTTTTTTGTTTAGCTAGCAAGCTTGTAGTAATTGATATTATATTTAAAAATGGATCGTAGAGGACTGTAGTTGTAGTGTAGAGTTATGCATATACTGCACAAATATATACAGTCGGCTCTCGATAATTTAAAACTCAAGGGACCAGAGAAAAATTTTAAATTATCAAGAGTTCAAAGGCCTCCAGAATAATTAAGTTTTCAAGCCTATATTTACAAACAGTACCTCCTAAATGTCTTTCAAAGCCTTCTATGGTAGCTGACAGTAAACAGTCACAGTTTACTGAAACTTAAATATTGTCGAATAACCGATTTACTTCGTGTCGTTGTCGCTACGAGGCCCTAATAGTAATGAATGAGAATAAGGATCCTGAACAAACAACAATTGTCATCGACATATAGAGAAGAAGTCTGAGATTTGCCAATGTGCAAAATAGATTGTCCTGATAATCAAAACTAAAATATCGATAACTTGATTGATTACACATTTCTTATGACGAGATCTTCAAGAAATAACGCCACATTAGGATTGAATTGGAAATGATTTCTCCCTATGTTGTTAGTTAAATGTTTTATGCTACTTAGATGTGCGCACGCCTGCACCATTATAACCCAGTTTTAAGACATATTGTCATAAATTTGTGGTTATGTTTCAGTTTTTCGTGCGGCTGGACCATATTAGGAAGTGCTTCACGCAGAATGGCGGTATCTTCGTTTTAGAAGAATTTAGTAAGTTAAATAGAGAATGTAGATTTCCATTATCAGTAAGCAATTAACATTTCATGTTAAAAACGTTGTTCTTTATTTATATTTCAGACCCAAAAACGAGGCAGATTATACAAAGGAAGTACAAATCTGTAATGGTGAGCAAAAATAAACTAATAGTAATTGCTACTAACTGCTTGTGTCGTTCGTTATGTACTTACTGTTTATGTTGTTGTATTTGTTTTACGTTATAGGCAGAGAAAGTAGTGCTTGATCTTCATCGTTACTTCTCCTTGTGGCTTTCCTGGTATTTTATCGAAGCCAATGAACACGAATTGCATTACACACCTGTTTCATAACTCACAATCATCTTCATAGTTTTTGTACGTATGTTACGTGTTTTTTTTTGTTCTATTTAGCTTACAAAATTTTTGCTTGTTATTGTTTTTATTTTATTTTCTGATTAGAAACAAAAAGATAAAAAAAATATAGTAATAACCAATTGTCTATTGTCACTATTGTAACTAATTAGTTCACTCAAAAACTCACACATTAACGAAAAATATAAATAAAAATATGAAATGTTGCAGGCGGATCAAATATGCTACGCGGTGCTCTGCGTGTTTTCATATTTCGCAGCAGGACAGGAGCAGAAGAAAGCCATTCTGGAGCAGGCGGCGCGCGTTCCCCCCGCGCCGTGCGATGTGCTGGCCCCCGCCACTTCGCCTCGCGCGGCGCCTCTCTCGTCCTCCATTGACGATCACCGCAAGAGAACCAGCCCTAAGGTAGATATTTAATAGATTTTATTAACATACACTCATGACGGTATCCCCCGGTGTAGGGACAAAACACCCTTACATCCACATAAAGTGTAATCACACGTTTTTATTATTATTATAGTATAGGTAGACAGACGAACAGCCGGGTCACCTGATGGGAAGTGACAACCGCCGTCCATGGACACCTGCAGTTCAAGTCGTAAGGGCGCTGCGCGTATGCTGATGCGGGGAGGGGAAAGAGGAGGGGGAGTTGGGCCTCCGAAAACCTTACTAATTTCGGGGAAATGAAACTTACTTGATAACCGGTTTTCTGTCAGGCCGAGGTATCACACAGTAAGAGCCTGCTCATTCGTGCTTAAGCATGGCACGTACTAACCAAGTACATTTATTTTGGTTCCACTTACAAAGTGGCAGGCAAGCCCATCGCCACTAGTCGGTCACTTAAGGAAAATTGGAAGTAGAGACAGGTATCTAAGCAAAAAGGGATTCAATCGTGGGATGCTTCGGCACATATGGGCATGCTCGACGGGATTATTACCACGGCATCACAGAAATCGGCTGTTAAATAATGATTGTATTGTGTAACCAAGTGAGTGAGGTTAACGGAGGCCGGTTGGGCCCTTACCCTTCCCCTCCCCTCTTTCCCCTCCTCCCTTTCCGCTATCTTAAAAGGCGGAGAGCACTATTGTGACTCTTGAGTTGCAAGTGTTCATGGGCGGCAAAAGTCACTTACCATCAGGTGAACCATCTGCTCATTTGTTCGCCTATAATACCATAAAAAAAGTGAAGTTGGAAGTTTTATTTTTAAGGCAATGTTGTGATTTTTTGCTAACTATCTAACAAAAACTGTTAACCTTTATTTTTCGTTGACTGGAAACGTATCTTAAGTCTTTTAAACAAAACAAACATAAATTACCAACATGTGTCCTACAATTTTACAAACTTTCCAAAAAGGTTGAAAAACGATCGCCGATTAGTCGAAACACGGAAAACAGAGTTCCGCCCAGCAGAGTTGAGGGGGGCGATGCCTGGGAGACTACCGACCGGCGCGCTCCAGTTGCTGGGGTACCAAGCGGACCTTCCCCCGAACGACCGAGCGAGCGCGGACCGCAACGTGCCGACAGTTTGCCCCCGCGTCGTCCCCCACCCCCCGCCTTGCCCCCTGCTTCATCCTCTCCTGTCGCGCAGCACCAGCGCCTAGCGCGCGCGCATTCGCACGCAGCACCCGCACGACCACCCGACCCGCCCGCTGTGAGTACAAACCAGTGTCGCGTTACAGTACATGTCCATTACTTTAAGATGTATTTAATTTACCTGTAAGGATATACCTGTACCTGCTAATATGTATATTCATATATGAAATTTGTGATTTTTACGAGCCCGTAAACGGTTTAAACCTCATTAATATTCGCAGATTCCCCCTCGAGTAGGTACGTCGGATGCGGGGGTACGACTGCCGGGCTCCCCGCCCGCGCTGCCGCCGCGCCAGCAGTCTGCCGCGGCCGACGTGGGTGCTTCCTCTAGGTGAGCGCTGAGTCTGACTAGTAATGGCCGAGTCGTAGGTCCGCGATGACAATGCCACTTGTCGCAGAGGCGCGGGGCGGCGGGCGGCGCCACAGCGCCAGGGCTCGGTGGGCACGCCGTTCGCAGCGAGCAACCCCTTCACAGCGCCGCGCCACGCCGAATTTGTCATCCCGCAGCGCAACAACGTTCGCCGCTCCTCCACCACCGATAGAAATTAGCACCGCGCCCCGTAGCTTAGCTGTACAAGTTTCGCACCGCATCGTTCTCCCCCACCTGGTCAAACGTAGCTTTTAGCTCTAGTGAATTATCAAGAAGCGTATCGTCAAAAAATATCTGTGTAACGTTTGTAAACCTGTTAAAGCATGTTAGCTGTATTTATCCAAAATAATAGCTTAATCTTTTCGGACCACCCGTCGATGTTAATACGGCCGAAATAAAGCTGTAATATATGTTTCGATCCATTATTTTGTATTGAGATCGTTTATAAAATATTTTATATTAAAAGTTACCTAAAATTTGGGGAGAAGATAATAAAGATTGTCCATCACAAAGCAATAAAGCAATAAAATATTACCCAAAAATGTAGAGATATATAATTTATTACTTATGTAGTTATAGATATTATTTAGAAAGCTCTTAATTCACATTAATCAGCAACAGCTTCTTTCTAGTTCGAAATGCTCCAGTAGCTATATTTATTACGATCGCAATTTTACGAAATATTTTTTTAGCACTATACATATAAATGAGACAGCAAAATATTTTACTTGTTCATAGTTTTAGGTATTTTTGTGTAAAGGTGCAGTTATATGGAAAATCTTTGTACAATAATTGCCTGCGCAACTAATATAGGTACTTACTTATTCATGTTGCTTTCGGTAGTTCCACGGACTGTATGCGTAGTGTCCAAAATCGCCACTATCAACAGGCGAATATCCAATTGGTATAATTAGTTCTGCTTTTCTACAGAACAAGACAAAAAACATCTTTTTCTTTAATAAGACTAACAAATACTTGAACAACGGATACAAAGATGTTCTTTGTTTACCCCAGATCACTTCTTCGTGTACCATCTCTAAAAATTAGGGCTATCTTTATATTAGATTAAACCATATTCTGAACCATTCCTTGAGCAATAAACGAGTATAAAGTGCGCCTTCTTCCAGATGGCTTTTTTCCCTGAAGTTTCTGTTGCATAATAATTTTAAGTAACTCTTTCGTATCATATGTCCAAGATACTGGAATTTGTGTTCAGGAAGTTTACTGAAATTAAGTCACCTCCTTTGCATCCGCTCGTTAAAGATATCTAAAAGGGTGCGATTAGCATTGGATTGGTGCTGCGTCTTTTTGGGTCTTCTGTATGGAGTAGAATCTTGGACGTTAAGCCAGACTATGATCAAACGATTAGAAGCTTTCGAAATGTGGGTGTACAGAAAAACCCTGATCATTGATTACACAATTTTGTGTGAGCTACAAAATAGTAGTCCCGTCGTGAGATTTATATAAAGTATATAAATGCGGCTTACGGGATTTAATTCAGTCTTGTTAAAATACATACAACAACACAAAAAAAAAAACAACATAGAACTATGTATTAGTCAATATCATCGCATAATTTACGCTAAGGTTTAAACTGATTGGTATTTTTTATTTACTGGGTGATATATTGATAAATTAATAATTAATGTTGTAAAAGCAAAATTACCAAACCGCTAGTTGTGAAGATGAGCTTACACTAAAGAGGACATTATTGCGACGTATACACAATCAACAAAGAGTCTAAACTTTATGCTGAGCACTCATAACTGGCTTTTGGTAATTTGTCAATACAAAGAAAACATTTGTTCTGTTCAATTTAATATTTTAAAGCACATGTGTAACTTGTTTTTTGCAGACAGTTTTCCTACCATAGTTCTAGCGTTTCAGTGAAACTTGAAAGATAATCATAATATTCATATAATGTTGTAGATAAAGGAAGTATATGAAAATATATCTGCCGATATTTTAGGTAACACTATTTTTTGCCAAAATAAAATGATTAAATGATTTACTTATTTTCTTTTATTTCGCACAGATGTGTTCCTACACATACTCGTACATACAAAACACATACTCATCTCACCTTAGTACAAATAGCTAACCTTAAAACTACTTAAACAATAAAGAATGTTTAAAACAAAGTACCTGTCAATATTCTGAGATAAAAACAGGTCAATAACGAAGTATTCAGTCACATTATAAAACCCTGAAAATAAAATTTTAAAATGGCCATTTTGTTACGCACCTTAATAATGCTGAAGTAAAATTATCACAGATATAGCAAATAAATGCAAAAGATACATCAAGGACATTTTTTATTTTATTTTGAAATAACGTTCACTTCAGCTAAAGATAAATCTCCACTAGCTATATTTCTAAAATTGTCCGTAATAACATTATCACGCACACAACACTGTCACAATATAAAAATTGAAGAGGACTCAATGCCATAATTGACAGTTGCATACAGAATGTGATAAGTATTAGTATTTCAGAATATAATATTACCACAAATACACAAATATATTCACGTGTCGGCCCTAATTGCATACCTACTACTATATATATACAAGTAACATCGATGATCTAAAATACACTATGTTGTAAGAAAGTGATTATTCATGGAATAACTTTAAATGATAATAGCTTTGTCATTAGACGGTTATCTTCAAAGGTGAGGCAGAGGTGGGTGAGAAGTTACTGCAAGTCATGGAGACGCTTTTTTTATTCAAGATTTACCCTTACCATTTACCCTTCTTTCTGCTCCCGGTTTATAAATTAATTAAAAAATTACGAAGGAGAATTAAAAAATTGTATCACGATACAAAATGCAATTGGTTTTATGGGAGTTTTGTTGAAACGGGCTTGTAAGTCAGTTACAAAGTGTAATGACATAGCTTTATCATTTTTTGGGTATTAAACCACTTTTTTTTTTAGGTTAATGACTTTTTAACTGCCACTTTTAATATTTGGCATTGCGTAAGAATTTAATTATATTTATTAACAGTCTTCATCCTCAACCAAATCAACCATTTCCTTGATTTTTTCAAAGGTTGTCCCTGTTGATTCAGCCTGTAATAGATAAAAATATCGTCAATAAACTACTGAAACTGAATTACTTTATAGTATGTCTGTACATATAAATACTCTAAGTTCTAACTTAAAAACTGCTTAAATTCTCTAGAATCTAGAATGAGCAGTTTAAAAAAAAATAGGAAACGCACAGGAGCATAAGCATATTACCTCTGAAAAAAAGAAGAAACGTTGCGATAAATTAATTTACAGCAAACTGAGCAAGGCTTAGGAGACCGGGAGATACTATTAATTCCGCCCAGTTAATCCATAAGGTCTCGCCCATAAAGCCATATAAAAAATCTATGGAATATACCTACCAGTCTCTCGGATCCCACAACGGGTGAAGCACTCGATCTTGAGACAGTGCTCTTCGAATACGTCCTCACAATACTGTTTGTTTGATTTAAAAGAATCTGGAAATGTCGATAAATACGTTTCAAATGTAAACTCTCATAAAATAGACATACATATAATAAAGATCCATTATATTATTATTTAATAGATTTTTGATATTATACTTTGATATTTAAATACAACAGATTATAACATCGTACCTCCTACAAACGTAAATGCTAAAAATCTACTTGTACAAATATTCGTTACTACACTAACCCAACCAGTAAATATTATCAATTTTAAAACGCTTTCATAAGCTTCACTTTGTAAGAAACTAAATATGTAAATAAATCTTGGAATATATTTTTTATCTAATTATAATTGTTGTATCGACATGAAATTTTATATATATAAACATATACTTAGTATGCCCTAAAATACTGTTACAAAGAAAAAAACATATGTAATATTGCATTTAAATTTGGAATCTCTCATTCTTATAAGAATATTCATTGTATTTTCTCATTTTCGCACCCAATCAGTGTTAAACGTTTTTGTGATATTAAAATGTAGTGGAATTAGAAAAAGAACCTAATTGCTGTGATAGCTTTACACATAGAAGGTATACAGTGCAATGTTTGTGTACCAGGCTATTGATAGGTACAGTGAAACCTGGCATATCTGGCCATCCACGTAGTATTCGTATGAAAATGGCAGTGAAGGAAGGAATTCAAAGAAATCCTGTCCGAAAGCAAAAGATTTCATCTCGGGAAATGAATGTATGTTAGCACCTAGAACCATGACGCCTATTTTAAAAGATGATTTAGTACTTGCGGATTATAAGATATGCACTAATCATTATTTAACTAATAATTTAAAAATGAATAGGGTGGTAAATTCTAAATAACTTCTGATTTTTTTATTTAATGACGAGTTTTTTTTTATATTGAGCAACACTTTAACAAGCAGAATGACAGAGTTTATTCTAAAAGCTCCATATAAGCTTCCCCATTAGTCAACATGTCATGTTACAACATGGGCGTTATCCGACTTCAGTGATAGTTTGGTCGGGTGTTAGCTAGCTAACTATGTTGCAAATATTTACGTATCTACATTCTTTTGGTATTCATAATAGGATAAATAGAATACTATTTGGATATAGAAACTTTGATATTTTATGTATTACCGAAAGTACTAATAACGCTGTTTTAGTGAATCAGGAAAACTGTTCGGTGCCTATACAAATAAATAAAATTGAAATGTCTGTTTCATATATCATAACAATAGGTTTTTAACGAGTGCATACGATAATTCACACGGCACTTATACCTAATCTTGTTTTGTGGCTCTTTGTATTTGTGTGTCTGTTTATCCGAGTAATCGTCGAAACAGATAGACCGATTTGGGGATGCTTTGTTTTACCGACGCGTTTCGAACAAAACTGTTTTATCTACATTTAGAACGGTCAGGTGGAGCAATTTTTTTTTGTTCCATCACCTGTCAGTGCTTAAGGCAGCTTTAAATGATTGATCCCAGAATCCGATTTTTAGGGTATTTCCATTGGCAGATAGCTAATGTTATAAGGAGTAGCTTAGGCTACTTTTATTTTGGAAAAATAATTAGGTTGCACAAAAATATAAATACTTACGCGAGTGGAGCGGCAGTGGGCACAGTCAGCTGTATTAATAAAACTAAACCATTAGGTACTTACGTCCTCCAAGCGCTGAGAACTTAGTGGGGCTACTTCTGTCTTGAGGTCATCTAATGAATCGATGACTTGCCAATTAAAATCAAATGGTTTAGATGGGCCGATTCTGTTAGATAGTACACTGAAAATATTTAATACACCATATACTTTCGCAAATTTGGTAAATTATTAAAATATTGCAACAACCTTGTAGCGCTATGCAGAAAACTGACAGATACATTTTTAATTTCAACCTACTATCATTTTTTTTATGGCATAGGCAATAGTCGAGCAAACGGGTCACCGGAACTCAAGTGTCACAAGAGTCCTGTCCGCCTTTTAGGGTGGGTATAGGCAAATTGGTAGGGGAAAGGAGGTTGGGCTTCTGGTAACCTCACTCTTTGATCACACAATGCAAGCAAGCCGATTTTCTGGAGGCCGTGGTAATACTCCGGTCGAGACGGCCCATTCGTGCCTAAACATGGCTCTACCACTATTCAACTGATTATATTTGGTTATATACTTAGGTATGTATAGGTAATATAATAAATTCGGTTGCCATATAGCCATTAATTCTCTTTTCTAATAAATGCTACTATTGCTACTAAGACTAACTAGAACAACAATTAAGTTGTTTACCCACGACATGGCTAAGCGGTTTTTATGAGTCAAGAGTCATGTATTGTTGGAGTCTATAGATATGTATTTATATATATATCTGTCTAGAGCCAAGACATACTACCCAAAGTAGAAATAAGAGCCCACCAAAAGGCATAAGAGCCTGCGTCATAGTTTAGCACCTTCCCTGGGTAATTTTAAATTCATATATCATCGTGCAAATGTACCTACCTATACTCTTTACACAGAGGATTGACTTTGCCATTCAAAGTAACAATTGCCAGTCAACTTACAAAGCTTTTAAAATATAAATGAGTATTCATACTGAATATAAATATATTTTGTGGCCGAAGAAAAAAGTTATTTCTTTAAGGCTTGTGTCTGTTGTAAAAAAAATAAAAGATTGATAACAAAACTGATTGGTGGGTTCATTCTTGTTCAACTATTCAAACCTGTAAGTTATAGGTTAATTATCGAAGCGTTATTAGTCATTTTAGAATGGAAAATGACCACTGAATACGATGAAAATCGTAGGGTTTGTCGGGTGAATCGTGACCCACATATACAGCACTAACTTATTTTATCTGTAGATACCAATTAACTTAGGTGATGATGAATGATTATATTTATATAACATAAGACAAAATAAAATACTTACCTATTTAACTCCCTAAATGCACTTGTTTTACTGTTAAACTCTGAATATTCACCCCCGGGTACTTTAAAACTTAATAAATGTGATTTATACTTTTGTCTTCCCCATATAAAACCAAGATCAGGTAAATTTTTACACATTATTAAAACTTGTTTAAATTGATCGTGCCCTTTATCGTTTGAATGTTCGTCGTCATCAGAAATAATACATATATCCTTATTAGAGGTGCACGGAGTTAGAGTAGCAGTGTTTTCTAAATCTTGGTCTTGAAATAATTGATATTCTACACTTTTGGGGCTCGAATTCTCACCGCTAGTATCCGAAGCGACTTCTTGTGATAAAGAGGCTTCTGTGTTTAACTGCTTCTCAAACAATCGTCTATTGATTTCCTCAGGTTTCAAAATGAACATGCCTCTTTCATTTCTATTATTATTGAAATGTTCTTCATCTCTTTGCGAGTATACAGACGTTATTTTTAACTGTGGGCTCTCGTCTATTTTGAGATCTTTAGATGCTGAAATAATACTATTTTTAATATTTAGTGAACTTTTATGTTTGTTGACGGGGTTTTCCGATGATGAACTCCTATTAATTATCTTTTCTGCATTGAGAGTTGTAGTGGGCCTAATTATCACCTTAGTTGGACTTTGCAGCGGTACTTTCTTTAATAAACTTCCTGGTGCCAAATGATAAAAGCCATTAGTTTTACGAATCTTAATTGGTTTGATCATTTTTTTGGCATCAAGATTCAATAATGCTTTTTGCTGTGTTTCATCAAACTCTTTCAAATTTAGTATTTCTTTTGGTTCTTCATCATTTATGTTTTGGTCATCACAAAAGTGACTTTCTAAAGGTACTGCTTCATTCTTTTTCAAATCAGATAAAGGCATAAACGAAAGTGGGTTATCTATGACTCTCAAATTATCTACTTTGTTTGTATTCATCCAAAAACCTCTAGTTCTTTTTGTTCTTTGAACGTCTGAAAACGATTTTATAGTTTCTATTCCTAGGGAATCGTCCATGTCATATGGACCAATAAATACACAATATTCGCTACTGTTTGGAATCGCATAAATACCAAACTGCGGGCCGTTACTTTTATCTACACATTTCTGAGAAGAAAGTCGAACAGTTTTTCCAGACAAGCGTGCCACATTTATTGCCTTAACAATGCTTTCATATTTAACAAAAAACCCTTTTTTAAAAAATCGAATTTCAATAAAATCATTTTCTACGGTCATGATAAACCATTTAGAAGATTCAGCCTCAGTTGGGCAATCTAAATTACTGTCACTATCTCTCAAACCCAGACTCTGAACATTCTTTTCTTCGTATTCTTCCACAGACAGCTGTTTATCAAGTATATCGTCAAAATCGCATACAAGGTTTGAATTTGTATCAGAAGTTGCATCATTGATATCTTCCGCATTATCATCATTTTTGCTAACTTTTGCAACCGAGCCTACTACTTCCCAGCAGTGTGCCAAGCCACGTAATATACAAAAATTATCTTTTAAATCAGTTGCATTAATAAGTAGGTTTTTAACTGTTTGTGGGTACTTGTGTAAATCCGCAAAGCGAATTTCGTTGATATTAATGCAGGAGTCAAAAAACTGATTTCTTGTGTGTACTCCCATAAAAATTCGATACGGTTTTTGTTTTGAAATTAAAAACAGGTTTTTTCGCTCTCTATATCTACTTAAAATAAAATCCCATGAATGCAAAGCTATTTTTCCAACTTTAGGAGGCTCAAGGGAAGTTTTAATGAGACCTTCATCAATACGTTTTTTATACAATTTATAATTACTTTCAAGCCACCCGATTAATTTGTTTTCAGAAGATAAAAGTTTCTTTTTTGACTTATCTTCGTTCCCACAACTAACACCATTAATATCATACAAGAACTTAATGACATTAAGATCATTTGATGGTTCAGCAGTTAAAGTTTTATCTTTTTCTATTTCTTTTGCCTTATTATCTTCTTTAGGTAAATCTTTGTTTAAATCCTTTACATAAGTCTTCTGTTTTAGTATATCTTGTTCCTCTACTTCTTTTTCTTCTAAAAGCATATTGTCATGTACTTCAGGGTTAAGAATACTCATGATCTTTTTTTGAAGCATTTTATCATTCTTCTCCATTTCTTTTATTTTATAATTAATAATCTGATAATGCCCATTGCCATGTTTTCTTCCTTCGTATCCAATAACTCTTGAACATGTACCATTGTAGTTTGAATAAAAAAAATCGTAGGGGTCACTGCTATCAGATATACATACATCTTCTTTTGATTTATTGTTAGAGCTATCAGAGATTTGAGAAGCTGAACATAAAGCTCTCTGGTGATTATTCAAAATATCCGAGACAGTTTGCGTATTTCGTTTTCTATCCAAGCATTTCCCAGCAATGTCTGTAATAAAATTAGAATTAAGATCTTATTTGCGCTACTTATTTTAAGGTTCCGTACCAAAAGGGTAGAACGGGGACCAATTAATAAGACTCCACTGTCCGTCTGTCTGTCTGTCAGTCTGTCACCAGGCTGTATCTCATGAACCGTGATAGTTACAGTTGAAATTTTCATAGATGATGTATTTCGTTGCCGTTATAACAAATACTAAAAAACAGAATAAAATAAATATTTAAGGGGGTCCCACACCACAAAAGTGATTTTTTTGCTCGTTTTTGCTCGATATTGATAGCGGCAACAGGTAGACTCTTGAAATATTGACAGAATATTTATTTATATATTCACTTTATAAATAAATAATTAAATTAAAATAAAATTATTATATCTCCCATGCAAAAACGTGTTTTTTTGCCGTTTTTATAGATAATGGTACGGAACTCTTCGTGCGTGAGTCCGACTCGCACTTGGCCCGGTTTTTTAAGAATAGAATAGAACATAATACTAGCAAACGTAGGTTACGCGGTACTAGTATTCGCGTTAACCAGCTAAGCTAAATGCTTGTATTAGGAGTGGGTTAACGACAGTAGTGCACTGTATGGGGTTCGAATCCGCAACCATTTTAAAGCAAGTCCGAGGCCCTTAAGCTACCGCTGCTTGACCTATGCATAAATTTAAACGTAATAATATTTTCAAATTACCTGAAACTTTTCCTGATACTAAATCTTTCCCAGTAGTCCGATACAAATCAACTGCATCATGTCGTTGTAATCTTGTCAATGGCTTTGCGTTAAGATCGGAGTTATTTAATTTTTGTACCTTTTCAGGAGGATATTCTACATCATAACCTACATCCTTATGTATTGGTTCTAATGGGGCAGTAAGACTTTGAACAATACTTGATGCATTACTTGTCGTAAATTTACCTTTACAAAAACATTTGTACAAATTGTGTACCATGCACCAAGGTTCAATATTCTCACAATGAAGTCGTAATGTCGATATTGATAACATTCTATTTCCCTGATAATTTTTTTTTAAGCACATGTTTTTGTAGAAGTTTCTATATTTTTTAGTGGACTTCCAATTCCTTTTCTCAGATTTAAGCAAAATATTTTTCTCCCCGGTCACTATAACAGTTTGATGGAATTTTTGCTCTTCTTTCGTTAATCTAGTATTGATTTCATCCTCAAGATTTATTATTCCAGACATTAGTTCTGTGGAGTCAGAACCATTCATGTCAAAAAAATTTATGTTACTATATTTGGAAAAATCACATTTACAATTAAACATGCATTCTTCTCGGCCACAATGTTGTTTGAATGGGTATGTATTTTTAATGGAATCACAAATACATCCTAAGGAACAATGTATATTCCCGCAACTTAATGTAGAGTCTATTTCAAGGTTTTCAGGGATACGTATAACTGTCACATCAAGCCTGTCTAATTCAGAATACTTTTTTTTTGGTTTGTCTTTTGAGAATGTTGTAATATCAATCGGATTTGTTACTTTTAAGGTGGTTTGTTTTAGATCTTCATCTTCATTAAACATACTGTCTTGATTTATATTAATTTCTACGGCATTCAATATCTTATCCAGCATATCTTCTATCTCTGGCACTATATTAAGCTGAACGTTTGAAATACTTTTATTTACTGTGGACGTCTCAGTAACACTTGAAGTAATGTATGAACGATCCAAATCTTTCCTCATAAGTATACGATGTTGATCACATTTATACTTTAAATTAAATGTCACACAATCTCCATTAAGAAGCTTTGCGTCGGATTTCTCGATTTTCCCCAAAACGGAAACTGCAAACTCAGCCCATTTTTCAGAAATTATGCCGTCTTCTTTACAGAGAACACTCAAAAAATTCGAAATCGTTGGTTCTATAGGTGTACCATATGTAGGTTGTACGACAAGTCCAACTTTTGGAAGGTCTACTAATTCAATAGCACCATGATATTTCTGATGTGAATCATCAAGAAACTTTTTTCTTCCAAGGGGGCCAGGCTTAAATTTAATAGCTAAGGAATTCCTTAAAAGTCCATTATTTCTAATATTTTTTTTATTTTTAATGAATTTCTTTTTAACTTGCAACGGTATTTTTGTATTAGCTAAATCGTAGTTAGAAATTAGCTTATTGTTACCTCCTTTACTTCCATTCACTTGTATAAATTTTCCATTCCACAGAACAAACTGTGTGGGATATATTTTATGATCCGGATTAAGATTTATTAACATTTGCCAACTAGATCTAGATATCGGTGCATCGGACTTTAAAATCTTTTTGGCAATATTTTGTGTATCTTCATTTCTTGAAGATCCACCTCTTATTTTTTTAAGTAAATAATTCTGTTGTGTTTCTAGATCACGTGTTAAATAAGAGTACGTCTCGTTCTCAAATGATGTTCTTACATCACTAACAGTCTTTACTTTCGCTCTTAGTCTTCGTTTAGGGACATATATCTTGTCGGTTCTGGGTTTAAAGTCGCAAGTATAACTTTTTACATTATTTATTTCTAAAGGTTCAGCAGGAACAATTTCAAGTAGGTCATATAAATCATTTCTATGACAATGACCGGTCCTTATAATCGCCGAATGAAACACTGTACTCATGGACTCCATTTTGACTGAATACCTGTAACAAAAATAATGTTGTGTAAAGATCGGGGAAAGTTTCCTCGTATTTGATATACAAATTGTTTTTTTATTTTTATTTTAATTACATTTGATTATAATACATATCTCTGCCATTTTTTTCGATAGCTAGATGCCATCATCTTGTAGGTAGTGACATAATACTGTCGCTGTAGAAATCTTGGGATTTTTTATCAAAAACATGTCCTCTCTTGATGTTAACCCAACACTACCCAAAGAATTCTGAAGAGACCGAAAGAGGTGAATATCTGAGGGTGCAAGGTCAGGACTATATGGTGGATTTATAAACACTTCCCAACATAGCTCTTTTAGTTTTTGCTGATTGGCCAAATATGTGTGTGGTCTGTCGTTATCGTGATAAAAGATTCTTTTCTGTTGATCAGTTCCGGCCGTTTTTTCTCAATTTCTTGCTTGAGATTGTTAGTAGTAGAGATTCGAGTCGATGGATTACCTGGCTGTAACAGCTCATTTTTTTCACAACTTTCGCATCATCTTTTCAAAATGATTCGATTTTATCATTTTTCTTTAAGTGAGCTGGTGTGGCACTTTTTTAAACAGTGGAACCTTTATGATACTCTTACTGACGCTGATTTATATCCATAAACGTCACCATAAAGCATACCACCATAAATAAAACCATATAAGTCTTAAATTTTATGATAGACGCATTGAAGTCGGTTGTCTACTTTTTTAAAGTCCGATTATTATTGATGTTAAAGTGAGCCAGATACAATCAGTATAAAAAAAGAGATTTTTCTTCAATTTTATACATACAAAATACAAAAAGACTTTCTCCCCGTCCTCTTACATTCAATACATACACTCACGCCTGTATTCCCGGAGGGGTAGGCAGAGGAGTAATTAACGCCTACAATTTTTTGATTATGATTTACGTAATACTTTTCAAGTCTATAATTAGGCAGGAAATTTGGAGTATATCGACAGGAAATAGAGGATAGAAAAGGAAGGAAAATTGCTTATACAAGTGTATTTTCGTCGATTGTTTTTTTTAAACTATTAACATACAACATTAGAACCGTTACAGGGCTCGGTTTTTTTTTAATCTGTAAATATTTGATGTAAGCATAAAATGGAAAAATCTGAAATAAACGCCGTGAAATACTTTGTCCTGATAAAAATATCTACCAAAGACATTTTTAATGAAATCTCAAGTGCTATCGAAGAAAATGCTAATACGTGTAAGAATAAAATAATCCAGTACTTAAAGATGTGTAACTAACTATTCAATACATAGCTGAGTTTAAAGATTTCTTTTGGGAGTGTACAGTTCATACTTTATGACTATTTATTTAAACTTCAGAAAGGTCTTATTACGCGACATTGATGCAAAAATTACGTGAGGAAATTAAGATGAAACTACGATTAAATATACGTGCTGGTGTCCTGTTTCAACAAGATAACGCTCCCTCACACACATAAAATATATTAATTGCTGCAATTAAGAATACAGGGATTCAATCTGAATGCAGGGACTCAGGAACAAGATTTTTGAAGTGAAAACTTCTTTAGCGGCGTTGAGCACTTTTTCTGTAATGGGTATAAAATCTTAAACTCGCGTCAGGACACGTGACCTGATCGAAAAAGCGTAAGACGGATGGAGAGTAGACAGCTATCCCCTCTCTACGGCGCGGCGAAAATGTATGCCTGGGCCTACTGTTTCGTTTAGGCAGCGCAGGGCGCTTGCGCGAATGTTCGTGTATGTTACAGCGTGCCGTGCGTGTTCGTGTATGTAAAATAATTGTAATAGTTTTAAAGTGTTAAATTTTTAATGTAATATAAATTGTCATGTTTGTGTACGATAGCGCAATAAATGAATATTGTATTCTACCACATAAATGATAGTACTTTTATACTGATAAAGCAATTGGTGCAAAATTATTCCCTAACCATTCCAAAATATCAAACATGCTCAACGTTAATAATCAAGTTTTCACTTCTGCCGGCACTCCCGGAGTGCAACCCGTCTTTTTTTTTATAGCTCCTCGTAGGTTTGATTTACTGTAGAATAGGAAATAGTATTTTTATTTTCTCTATTTGTGTATTAATTTATTAGTTGGTAAGAATACTGCAAACATTGTTGGTCTTCTATCAAAAATAATAACAATAATCCCAAACAGTTGAAATTGCCATGTTGGTTATATTGCTTAGAAACAAGACCGAGTGTTATTTTGTTTAGAGTGAAACAACAAAATAATAACGTTCGTATAGACAAAAATCAAACACAATTTTGTATGAACTCTTAAAGTCGGTGTCAAGTGTGTCATAAATTTTATCAGATTCTTTAAGACAAATATTTTTACAGGACACACTTAACCATTTACTTACTATTTTTCGCATACGGATCACGGTACATACATATACTCGTGCTTATATCCCCGAAATTAATATAATTTAGTCCCGGGGGGGACTAAATTATATTAATTTGTGTAATAGGGAGCAAACAAGGACAAAAAGATGACGGTCATGGTATAACTATAAAGGGAAAACTTTTCAAGACCTTAGAAAGTTACCTCATAGATCTACCCGAAAATAAAAAATATATTGAAGGTTTTTGCTACATTGTATATTATGTTATGTATACATAATGCGATATACGATTACTTTGAGTTTTTTTTCTTGTGCACCCCGCACTTTTTCAGTAACACTATTTAATTTATTTAACTTTGTTTATCCGTAATCGGTAAATCTATTTCCAAAATAAAAGTAGCCTAAATTGAACATTGACGATGTCTCATGTATGGGATGACATTAATGATGGTGTACCAAGAAGATGGATCATCAACATATATTATTTATCAAAGTATGGAAGTCCCATAAAAATCAGTGCACCCGTTCCGGATATTAGTCAAACCAAACAGATATATTTTTTTTATTTTATGAACATTCTTTTTTTTGGCAGGTATGTAAAAAAAAATATAGTTAAAATCCAATTTGCACTCAAAAATATGCAATCTATATGTTAGTGGATTAAGCGGATCAAAATGTACCTGCGTATACAAAATGTATCTACGTACAAGTATCTCAAGAATTCTTTACAAGATACTACGAGAACAAAGGCCATGTTCCACAGTGTTGACATGATCTGGGATGTTATCCATGATGATGATAATGATAATGAACCGAGAAGATGGATTGTCAACGTGTATATCATCAACTCATCCAATACAATGTCAACATAATAAAACCGTACGACGCCCGGGCGTTTAACTCTAGGGTCGTTAGCTCAAGTCATTGTCAAAGTGTTATAATTTTTACTTGAGGGTATATCAAATAAATACATCAGTTTTGTTTTGCACGTTTAAACGTTTTGCAGCACTGTGTCGAATTTTTGAAGATGTAACTATTGAGTACTTAAATAGGTCGTTAATAAATAGTAAGAATAAATATAATATACATTCTATTCCAATCTGAGGCTTCATTAACACAAGCTTTTATGTTATAAATTAGAAAAGTAGTTAGTAGTAGCTAGTAGTAGTTTTCTATATAAAAAATATTTTACACATTATAACGTATTTAAAAATGCATTGCGTAGATTTATACCTACGTCAATGCGTCTAGTCTATCATAGGTATTTCGGAGGGGCGCAGGATTAGCCAGGGGCCAGATTATCGAATACTGTAATAACGTTATAGTTTTGCGTCAGTGAGTATTATTTATTCATTAAATGCGTATAGTATTTTCTGGATATCATTTCAGCGCAGGGAAATGGAGTGGTTAGTGGTTACAATAAAATTTAAAAAAGAGTTTGTTTCGGTTATAATATACGAAAAAAACTGTAGTAATTGTTATTACAAAAACAATAAATTTAATTAAAGAGATGGTCATAAAAACAAGTGCACATGCGGCGCTTGCAAACCTACACAACCAAGTCAAACAGTCTATTCACATTTGACAAGCGCGTGGACGTGGCATTAAAGAACCTCCTTCTAATTTAATACATTTGGAATATCGCTTTTCAAGTTGGTTGCAGGCTGGAATACGACCTAACGCCTAATAGAAATCTTTTACCTGAGTTTAAAAAAAACACCTCCACCGCAGACATGACCTCGCCATTGTTCTCGAAGTTGGTGCTTCGGATGTGTTCTTTTAACTTAGGGAATAAGTAGAAATTATGGTAAAAATGAAGAGATTGTGGATGGGGAGATGCAGGGTGGGGAAAGGAAAGGGGATAGAGGGAGTTGGGCCTCTCTGGAAACCTCACTTATTTCAGGGAAACAAGAGTTTTTGTGACCGGTTTTCTATCGCAACTGTTGAGCCGGTAGTTGTTGCTCCTTTTTCTAAATAATTAATGAACATAATTCCTTCAGCGTCCCAGAAAACTGAGGCCATAACTTTAACTTTGTTCGCGGTTATTCCAACTTTTTTTTTATAACCGGTGAAGATGGTCGTTTCCGAGTCATACTTTGGTTTTTGGTCTCGGGCTCAAAGTGATAAACCCATGTCTCATCTACGCCCACAAATCGTTGCAGAAATTTGGCTGTATCTGCATGAAAAATGAATAGATTTTTTTTGGAAATCTCTACTTGCACTTCCTTCGGCATCTCCGTCAACATTCGTTGAACACAAAGCACGGAGACCTTTCTGAAGTTTAAATAGGCAGAAAGTATTAACTGAACATTCCAAAAATAAATCTTTGGACTCTCAACTATGTAACAAATGGTTAAACGTCTATCTTTAAGTGCTGACTCCTCGACTTTTTTAACATCCTCTACCAGCCTTCCAGTACGATTTTCCTCTTTGTAGCTTGTTCTTCCACGTTTAAAATACGGAACACCAAAATTGTACCATGGATTATGATGGAGCATTTTCTTCTAAAGTACTTGAAATTTCATTAAAAGGTCTATATTTTTAAGATACGTTCTTAAAAATATAGACTTATTTACCACGGCGCGTGTTTCAGAATTTCTCAGTTTGCATCAGTGCGATGATTAACAGATTTTAAAAAATATTGTGAAGCGCATAAGGCAATTGCAATGTTTCACTTTACGGTAACAACTAAAAACAACTCCCGCACTAGTATTACCTCCTGTGTCGCGGAGGACTTTACAGACATTCAAACAACGGACACAAAGAACACCCAGACTCAGAACAATAATTTGAGGATTACACAAAGTGTTGTCCCGTGCGGGGATCGAACCACTTGTGACCAATTAAACCGCTACGCCATCCGTGCAGTCCAACTACTGAAATTAGCGTCCAAAGGATATAAAAAATAAATGAACGTCAAATAACAATTTCAAATATCGAATACCGGCAACTTTTTGATCGCTCTTCGTATTCTTTAAATACTGTAAAATTTACTGTGAAAATTGGCCTTTCCTTTTTTTCTTCGATTTTGGTGATATAAGAGAAATAGTTAAGCATTTTAAATTTACCTGAGTATTTGGATTTATTCTGTTCTTTATTACATTTAAAATGAAAAATATGGCTTACTTTAAAAAATATATATAGAATATTACATCAGATAGTAACTGCAACGCTGCTTCGAGCTATTGAGAGATTTAGGAGGCAATAATAATCGTGTTTACGAACTTTAAACTCATTTTCGCATGTAGAGGTCAGTGTACGGAAAGAGTATGCAAATAAAAGATTGGATACCTCAGCAATACTTAAACTCAAATGTCAACAGCATGTGCATTTACATCAGGGATAAATTAATGTATAAGAAAATGTGATACATTACATAGGAAAGCTAAAAAACAACCGAGTGATATTCAAGTAAGAGATGAATATACAAATTATAGGAACTATTAGGGGTAACAGAATTATTAAAGACCTTAAAAATAAGTACTATCAAGCTAAACTCTACGAAAATCAGGTCAATATAAAGGAAACGGAAAACTATAGAAGAAAGTAGAAAATGATGTCTATGAAAGGCAATGCAGAGGAACTTCTTTAAATCTCTGACTCACCTACAGAGTCTTTCAACAAAGTCAACTCATATTTTACATTCATAGGTAGTTCATTAGCAGATCGTATCCTGACACAATTTGGCGTTGATAAAGTTGATCTGGCTTCCAAAGCTAAGTCCTCATTTTCACGAGTTCAGTCCATGTTATTCAAACCTTCAAGACACACAGTGCTTCAGGATGGGACAGAATACCAACGATCATGCAGAAACAAAACTTTTAAGTTTTGGACAAAGGGGACAAGTGTATAGTTTTTCTGAATCTGCCGACGCCTTAAGTTTCAAACGAAATACTAAAAGAATCTCTAAACGCATTATCCTGAGGAGATGGAAAACAGGAGGGGGGATGAGGGGAGAGGGAAAATTGGGCCTCCGGAAACCTCAACTCATTTCGGGGAAATGCAACGCAACCGTTACTTTACAACCGGTTTTCTGTGAGACCATGGTATCCCACCGGTCGAGCCGGCCCATTCGTGCCTAAGCATGGCTCTACCACTGTCATAGCGCAAACAACAGGAAAAATTAATAAAGGTGATTAAATTTAGCGAAAAATATGGTACTAATCACGTGTTTCAAGATGAAAGATTTCAAAACTAGTATTTATTACTTAAAAAAATACAATTTTTACACTTTTTTTTTACTTCAACGATTTCTAATTATGTTAATGATTAAGGATAAAAATATGTATATAACGTGGTAATTCTTAGCTTTAAAAGAGGCCTCGTTTTACTTTGACATTAATCAAAACAATAAAAGTCAATATTTGAATTTAAAAAAAAAAAGTGTTTGTAACATAAAAAGATACGAGAAAAACCTAAATGTTATTTGACGATTGTCGTATAATCTGAGGTTGTTACAAAAAATGGTCGAAACAGAAGTTATTTACTTTTATTATATATAACTTTTTCCTTTGGTAGGTATCGTGAAAAACCATTATGTACCCCTAAAAATTCACCCTATTTCACCCTCGTAGCTCAAAATCACCTTTAATTTATTTTTCCTGTTTACAACGCTAGATTTTCTTCCTGTCCATCAGGTATCATGATCGGGTTGCAGCGGAATAAAATTAAAAATATATCTTTGTTTCGTGAAACCTTCTAAACAGCAAAGTACAAAATGGTTTATAAGAACTATTAGAAAGAAGAGAGAAGAAGAAGAAGAAACTGCGCAATATGTAGATACTTACGCATATTTTGATCGCTGACTTTCTGAGATTGCTTTTTTATTGCTAAAGAGTAAATGGGAAGTGGAACTCGTGTCTTGTTACCCTGCGGTCACCTACTAGTCGTCCAGGAAAGACGGCAGAGACCTGCTTTACTTCTCCTTTCACTAGCCTTGCTTCTTATATTGGATGCAATCGTCGCCAGTTTTTGGCTTGAGTCAAAGGAACGGAAATACGAGCACGAATAACCAGCGACATACTCCCGATTAACTCTGTTCAGGCATATCGTGAATATGCGTGAAAAAAATAGCTATAATAAAAATAGTAATATATAATAACAATAATGACTACTTTTGTATACTTACAAACATGCGTGACAATATTCCTTAACTTTTATTTGCAATAACTATAATATCTACATAGAAAGTTTATTACATAACTATAGTCTGAGCGGAAGGGCTAGTCACCGCCTGAGGAATTGGAGCGGTGAGACGGGGGAGGATGCGATTGACAAGACGCACACAAGATATTTGAGGACAGATAAATCTCTTGATAACCATATCAGAAATGTCTTAATTAATGTCATGGGTGAATTATTACATTATATTTTACTACTTCCAGTCTACACAAAAATAAAAACATTTTTAAAGTGTTAATTCAATTTTATATTATATGCTACAAAATAGTTTTACAAACAAATAACATTTCTTAATAAATAAAAATAAAATATTAATTACACCATCCAAATCTTCTTCTTCATTACTAGACATGTCTTCAATTTCCCAGGTTTATGATCAATTCGTTTATCATATTGTCAAACCTCATGTTGTGGTCCCAATATTGGTTCTCATTTTTTTGTTCGTGGTCGTCACACTTTTGCCACCTTTCCGGAGTAAATTCAGAAAACAATCTTGTGATCATTGGAATTTTGTCGTCCAGTGAAGAATTTATATAATTTGAAGCTAAATTGTTCTTTATATCGGCCCAGACAAGCTCAATGGGGTTGAGATCGGGGTGATATGGCGGCAGGTGAAGAACAATATGACCTGCAGCCTTTAACATTTCGTCAATGGTGTAATATTTTTCAGACTGAGTTCTATTCATCTGATGAAAGAGTTCAGCTTTAGTATAGTCTGGTGTAAACTCAACATTATGTTCTCGTAACCAATCTTGCATGACCCGTTTTAAACTAGACATAGTAGGTTTTTTCCCAACCTTTACACAATGGTAGGAGACATTGTCCATTACGACCACTGAATTAGGAGCTAGTTTATTTTTCAATCTGTGATGCGGGGATTATCATGGCGATATGAATGCCACAAGTTTTCATAACTGGGTTATTATGAAAACTTGTGGCATTCATATCGCCATGATAATCCCCGCATTTCGAATCCGATTTGAAAATTATTAAGGCACCGGTAATTAATCCGTCTCGGCTACCACGATGAACAGTCACCAAACGACGCCCTTTGCCAATATCAGCATAAATTCTGGGCTCAGATTTAGATTGTCAACACATATTAGAGGTGTGGCTACTGTTAACGTAGGTTTCATCCAGAAAATATATGTTTCGGTTTTCATTTCTATATTTTCGTATAGCTCTTAAATACCTTATTCACTAATACTGGGTGCCTTTCAATTTAAATTTTCCTCTTAGATTTACAAATTAATATCCCATCTTGTGTAAAAGCTGTCGTAAGTAGGTACAACCGCAGTTCACTATGCCATCTTCCTTCAAAACTGCAAGCAGCTTACGAATAATTGGGATTTTTTTATCAACAGTATAAAACTGATGAATTTTTCTTCATATTACTCCCATGTCAAAATCATCAATGTGGATTCTCTTTTTTATTTCTTATGGTTTCCGTGGAGATGAAAATTTTGCAATTTCCAATGTTTACAGACTCGAATTTCCTTTAGCTACAATTCGCAGTACGGTGCGGGCTGACACTCCTGTTGCCTCTGCTACTAATTTATTAATATTCATTTCATATTTGTGTTTCATACTTTCTTTATCGCTCTTTCGTCTGAGAAAAAAACTATGTACATTGTAAATAACATTTTTCACTTGTCGTAGTATTTGCGAACCCATCTTAGTGTATTTATATCATGTGTGTTTGGAACAAACTGGCGCGATCTACTCAATTGTGTAACCATCGCGGCGGTCGACGGCAGACTGAGCTAGCTTGACATTTGCCTACTTCTCCCCTCCTACCGCTCACATGCCGCAGGAGGTGACTAGCACTTGCGCGCACAATATAGTTTAGCTGTTAAGATGGTTGACAGCTTAACCTTTAACGGGCATGAAGCTTTTGTTTAAATAAACTGTTTTGTTTTAAAACATTTAAACAAGAATGAAATACTGGCTAGAGCTGCTGCTGCGTTGTCGTCCACTGCAGGGCAAATGTTCAACTCGATCGATGCTATGGGTACATGTACCATAGCATTGATAGCTTAGTCGGAAGACCGTTAGACTACCACGCAGTAGGTTAAGTACATATTTTTTAAAATAACCTCTACTTCTGAAGAACGCGGAATTATGAATAATGGGCCTCTAGCCTGCACCTATCTTCGAAATTCTTGTCTGCTCCTCCCACTATTGAAACATTGTTTAGTCTTTCGGGACAAATATATGTGGACAGGGGACCTAATACATTGGTGAAAACTTTGATAAATTATTGTTTTTAGCTTAGAATACTATTTCTCTTCCTCTGGTCTTTTCTTCTCCTTAATCAATTAATAATTCTCACAATCGTATGATAGAAATAAACACAAAACATCACATAGCTCTGAAAAAGAATAAACACCACAGTAGATGCGCGAGATCGTGTACAAACTTGTTTTTTTTTTTTATTTGCATACGGGGCGACCGGCCGCTCACAACGCTCTACCCCCCGCGCATCACCACTGCCATCGCGCTCTCGTGCATTCGTAATAAATCGTACAATTTCGGTGTTTGCTAGAAACCTTCGGCTTCGGCCAACACTTCGGCCAATTTTGGCTGAAGCAGTTTTTGGTCGAAGGTTCGATTGGACACTAGTATTAAGACAGGAATTGAACAATTGGAGAAGCGAGGCGAAACGGCCTTAGCATGCTAAGTGTCACAGGAATAGAGTAGAGGAGGGACAGTTAATTTATTGACGAGGTGATTAACAAAAAGCAGCAAGCTACATAGACGCCTTTTGATTTTCGTTCGGACTCAAGCCAAGAACCGGTAACGATTACATCCAATATAAGAAGCAAGGCGAGTGAAAGGAGAAGTAAAGCAGGTCTCTGCCCACTTTCTTGGGCACTCGACGAGTAGGTGACCGCAGGGTAAAAAGACACGAGTGGCACTTCGCATTTACTCTTTAGCAATAAAAAAGCAATCTCATAAGGTCAACGACTAAAATACGTACCTAAGTACCTACATATTGTGCAGTTTCACACACGTATTATATGTATACAGGGATCATCACCTATCTACCTGTAGTTAGAGGTATGTTGATAGGTATTTATACCCTTTTGTGTTATCACTTTATCGCACAACATGATAAGGTATTAAACTGTTCAAATTTCTTCAGGTTAAGTCTTCTAATATCACCCACGTTCACGAATAAGTTAGCAGTAGGCTTTTTAGTATATCAGCACTTCCAACTAATAAGCTCTAGCTATAGCTTAAATTCTAGGTACCTATAACTTTAAATCAGTCTGGACAGTAGGTGCATCATAAGTACTTACTGAAATAGATCAGACTTGTCTTTACAACTTCTGTTGCGTTCTTTCTGTTACGGTAACAAGAAAATTAAAATTATTTACCTAGATAATTTTTGAACATTTTACTTCACTGAAAGTAGATCTTCCAACGCAGTTAAAGATGCTTAGGAAGTTATGGTAGGTATCTACCTTTTTCATTTTTTTTTTTTAAAAAGAACAACTCCCGCATTAGGATTAATTCCTGTGTCGTGGGGGACTTTCAAGCAACGGACACAAATAACACCCAGACTCAGAACAACAATTTGAGGATTACACAAAGTGTTGTCCCGTGCGGGGATCGAAACCGCAACACTCGGCGCGGCAGCGTAGTAGCAAGGTGACCACTTAAACCGCTACGCCATCCGTGCAGTCAAACCTATTTCTTCTTATTTAATTGCACCATGAAAATCGTCATCATTTTGTCAGTTGGTAAGGTTCGTTTTGGAAGTGCGCGGTGTCATCGATCACGTGGAATATTTACTTTCAAGTGCAATAATAGGTTTTAATTTTCTTTTTCGCGGTTGATATTGTCTTAACTCCCATCAAATAGTAACGACACCGGCACTTGCCAGAAGATCAAAATATGAAAGCAATCCTTTTCTTTTAAAAGAACTTTATTTAACCTTCTAGTAGGCGCGGTTTGCAAGTCACAATTAGTGTAATTTCTAGCCAATATAGGGCCGTATACCCTTTTTAATTAAATAACTAATATTACCAAATAGATACAATAATGACATGGAGAAGTTAGATTTTAATAGCATATATGTATATTATAATAATCAGAAGCGCCGAATGCAACAATCATTATAAAATCTAGACAATTTATTGATTATGTAAATAAAACAACTGAAAAAAAATATTAAACTTACCTACAAAGTTTCACAAATGGAGACACGCAGTCAACAAGATGGCCGCCATTACAGGTTAATGGTATGAATAACCTAATAATCTAACTCATCTACATCCACAAGGACGGCAATAGTTTTAAAATATATTCATTGAATATCAGTTTATAACGACTATTATTAATATAAACAAATTATATTTTATACGTAATAACCAAATAAAGGTAAAACAATCCAACTATACTATACTGTTTATCTGTGCCACAGATAAGTAAGAAAAATGAGTATTTGATGTATGGCGCGTTTAGAAATCAACAATTTTATGAATGTGTATTACTTAAACTTATTAATATTTTGCATCTCTGGTGTTTTACTTGTAAATACCATCTTTTCCAGTTTTTTTAATAAAAATTCCTAAGACCAGAAAGATTTAATATTAACATCCACCCAATTCCGTTTAGATACTTTAAACGCTATCCTAATAAAAGCAAGTTTTATTTCTATTATGCCATTTTTTAAATCATTAATTTTACAGAAAGTGTTAATACATTTTAATAAAATCGCTACAACATCGTTCATTACGGCTTTGCTTTTGAACCGCTACGTTATTTGAACAACAACCAAACATAACCTAGAATTTTTAAAATTCAGGTTATAATCCGACTAGAACGTTACTAAGTAATTAACATCTTATTTTGTAAAATAATTTCCTTCATTTGTATTCACATAAATAAAACAGTATGTAATTACAAACTCCAAAAGTAATGAACTACGTATTTAATGTAAGTAAGGATTAGCAGAATTCGGCTGTATTTACCAACTTGTAGTTTAGACACTTTCTTAACTCGATGTGAAGCTACACACATACCTACTTAATGTGACCCAAGTATATACTTCATGGAGCTTTGAAAGCATATCCAAATCTTATGAAATGTGTTAAGACCTGAACAAAATTTATACATACCAAGTTAGATAACTAGTTAATCCAAATAAAAAATTCGTTACTCTTTTCTTTCTTCAATAAAACGAGATAAGCATTTTTAAACTGCACTGAAGTCCCACAGAAAGGTCCTGCAATGTTATGCTTAGTGTGACTTATATAGGTACCAGTTTAAATACCAGAATACTATGTCAAATAATTGGTGTTATGGTTTTATATTAATACACTTAGCATTCAACATACCTATAGGTAGATAGGGAACGAGTCACCGGATATGTACCTATTGAAGCGATACGTGTGAAATGAAATTCAAATTACTTATAGGTATATTATAGTCAAATATTTGTTTCTTCTTGTTGTACGTTGACTAACTCAAATTGTTGAGGCCCAGAAAATGGCTACTAGCGTACAGACTGTTGTTAAAAAGACTATCCTAAGTATAGGGACCTAATGAAAGATATAAAGGGATTGCGGACAATGCAATACATGTCTCGTTGATCGGGTGACGAGCTACCACTTATGTGAGTAAGATGTCTTAAGTATATAAATATAGGTACCTATCTAGGAAGAAGCTCAAAATAATTGTTCAAATTGAAACATTGGATATTACTTATTCAGTTTGAATATTGACGGCCATTTATAATTACAATGAGGTTAGTGCCGAGAACATGTTCATAAAAAAAAATTAAGATGACTAACATGAAACTTTTCTTCAGCGATTTTTTTTTTTCCTATTTATAAATTTATACTTTATATGCTGGTATTGTTCTTGATAGTAACAATGAAGCAAAATTATGAAATTGTTATTCGTATTCTATCTACAATAAGTAGTTTCATTGATTAAATTTAAATAGGTACCTACTTTACTTCTTACTATAAAATACTTACTAAATTAATGCTTTTATCGTGGGAGTGTTATGCCTAGGCACAAATGGGCCATGGAACACTGGTTGTGAAGCAACGCTTGCTTTGCATTTCAACGAAATTAGTAAGGTTTCCGGAGGCCCAACTCTACCTCTCCTCTACCCCTACCCGCATCAGCGCATTTACG
Organism: Tyria jacobaeae; assembly: GCA_947561695.1. Lineage (NCBI taxonomy): Eukaryota > Metazoa > Arthropoda > Insecta > Lepidoptera > Erebidae > Tyria > Tyria jacobaeae. The sequence continues at coordinate 11,337,563 of OX387216.1, forward strand.
GTTACAGATGTCCATGGACGGAAGTAGTGACTTACCATCAGGTGACAAATCTTTTCGCCTGTCCCCTAAATAATAAAAAACATTCTATAAGTCACATAATTGAAATGAAAATAATATTTCCATAATTGAACAGTATAGTTCGGCAAAATAAATCACCAATAAGTACTACAAGCAGTAATTCCTTCTTAATGTCTAGTGTACGTATGTATTTGTACCCAAACCACTCAAGAAAAATGAAAAAAAAAGTATTTTACTTTTCTACAATCTAGCGATGAATAAATGAAATTTGAACTTCAAGACTTGTAGTTTCACTATAGAAAGAGGTTATTTATGGTTTTGTATAAATAATAAAGCTATTGACTGTGGTTTAAAATTTATTTGTCATAATACCTACAAATTAATGCTAAGGTACGTTAGTTTATCCATTTCTTGGTATCTTGTTTTACCTTCGTCTATCTTCTTATCTTAGACTCATTTGAGCGCCTAGTATAGAAAATGTTAAGGAAATTTATCATCTTTATTTTTAATTATTCCCACCAATTCACATCTAAGATATGATAGGTAAAGAAGTTACTGGTACATATGGCGCTACCGGAATCTCATGGCAAATAAGGAAATCAAGTGCTACACCAGGGAAAACTGATTGAATGATTTTAACACTGATTCTTATTTTACATGTTTTATACGTTGGTTTCTGAACATAATATACTTTTATATTATGCATACTTCATATACAGTGGTGTTATATAGTAAGTGTAACATATGTAGCTACCTTTTCACGGATGAACTACTAAAACAACTTGGCGAAATTTGGAATTTACTTCAACGTTAAATGAATAAACAAAGAACATATGCCACATTTATCTAACTTTTTAAAGATGAAATTCTTATTAGGCGTAGAAAATCTTTCGCAGCGGCCTTCACCTATCATTTGACGTACAGTTTTAACCTTGTAAATAAGTAAAAAATAGAGGTCAACACTTAAGTGATAGGTGACGGTTGATATAACCGTATTAATATAACTAGAATAAAATTGGGCCCTGAGATTCTGGTAAACCTAAACAATCATCACAATATGGTAAAGCAAACCTTACATAAAATTCTGTAAGTAACAATGTTTTACCTTAAGGATATCTATAAAAGCAACGAGTCAGAGCAATTTAGTCAGAGAATGTATGATTTTTCTACAAACGATAACACTTTGAAGATCTCATGATTTATAAAAACATTTTAACTATTAACTGTATTAATAATTTTTTTTTTTCAGGTTTTGGACACCTCTTTAGTTAATATTTACGGTTATGTGCATTTTGTTGGAGCATTTATTTATATAAGCCTACCATAATGACTCCACTCTGCCTGATGGAAAGCAACAATTGGAGTCTAAGAGTGGTGCTCACCATCCCGATTCGGTTTTAGTTTAGGTTACTTCGGGATAGTATATTTTCGACTCAAACAGTGACTCCTCAGGCTAGAACGTGTTGTCGTGTTGGAGCTGGACTAATTTGTATGATACATAATCCAATTTGCTGATAGCGTTTTCAATATACCGAAAGGAATACTTTTTCGAGATTCAAATACGAGATTTTACTTTCCCACAGAACCACCAGCTCAGATTTCACCATACAGATGATGATATTCTCGGAAAGTATCACATGTATCACAAAGAAAATTACACCTCGCAAAGGTTAATTATGATTGTATATTGATCATAGTGAAAGCTATTACAGGTAATTCCATTGGTGGCAATGATATAGTAAGGATAAGCTCTAAGGCGAAGGCCAAAAATGGCTATTATTATCCAACACATTTATTATTAATATCATCTTTAAATGTACAGATAACATCGTTCGGAAATTCTTACCTCTACAGAGCCCTGACTTCATCACTAGGGAACAATGTGATGGTATCTATGTGCCCTTACTATGTTTGATTGAAATGAATAAACATATGAATACTACTTTCAAAAAGGATATTGTTTATCTCTTGATTCTTCATGGGACCGGTCTCTGAAAGGCGATTTTTCCTGTTGACAGTAAATTACATATTTGAGAATAAATAAAATATACAACATATGTATTTGCATAGCACAACCACTACTACTGTAAAAGTTAGTCGTTCAAAGCTATTGATACCCTTCCACACAACTGCCAGTTTCTCCGTAATTTAGATAATTACCAGCAAGAAAAAATATTTTCAAAAAGTGATACAAAATTTTTTTGACACAAAACTTTTGACTAACCTTTTTGAGTCAGATTTCCCTATTTTTATCAGCTTTCTGCTACAGATTAATGTTTCCCTGAGCCCGCTCTATTTCAACGCGCATGACTCTATTTTGTAGGGAAAGCAATGGAAACAAAGACGAGTTCATCATTTCTGGCTTTTCGAAAGGTTGGTCAGTTATAGTGTATTTTTTTTTTAAACAAGACCAACTATGAACGTGGAAGGCCATATTGTCAAGTAATCTTTGTGGATGAAGTACGCTGTGTGATAAAATGGACTCAAGCTTACTATACTGCGAGAGTTAAAAACAATGAAAACTTATATTTATATTCCTAATATTGTTTAACCTTACCCGTTTATGATATTTTTCGTAGTGGTGGTCTTCTTGTGATCCATTTTGATGGCTTCCAATCTTAATTACGACTGAAAAAATAATGTCCATTCTTTATAAAACTGAAGTGGCACCTATTAACGTCTACTGATTTATTCAGCTAAAGAGGTCTTAGACACACTTACAACTGGTTTTATTTATATTTTTTTATTTCTTTTCAAATTATGAGTTTACTCATACTTAACCCATTCTGTAATAATAATACTAGCTTTATTTCAGACCAAAGAGATCCATACATTACAAATACTATTTATACAAAACTTATTCGAACATCTGGAGTCGAACTTCACACTTATTATGTACATATCTTTCTTGTTTCAAATGAGAAAACACAGATAGTGCACTGTATAAATAATACAATAACTAAGAAACCTACCTTTCTGTTCATCGCGGCGCCTCTTTTGCTCCAAGAGTGCTGTCTCGTCTGCTCTATCCTAAATATTTTTTTGTGTCATATAATTAACATTTTAAACAATGAACTTAAAATTAATTTATGCCTTTTTTGAACACAAGCCTAGAGATAATTTTTAATCTAAACATGACAGTCTCTTACTCGGGATACTAATATATTTTTCATTGAAAATTGAGTAAGTATTAATTTATTATCCTTACGACTCGTGTCAACCTTTGTCTAAACTGAACAAAAACAAACACATAACACTTACACCCATATATATCAACAGACATTTGACAGATGATCATTTTTGTTTACGGGTATTGCAAATGTTATTGCATTTTTATGTTGAAGAACTACACTAAGAAACGCTTCTTTTTTTATATTAATAAAGTAAAGCGTTAGCCTGTTTGTTTCTGGCTACTGTTCAAAGCAAGGTTCCATACGAAGTCTCAAAAGTTGAGCTTTAAGGTTCTCATTAACTAAGTATGAAGTTACCATTTTTTTTTTGTTTTTACAAATAAAAAGACTTCCAAATTATCAATTACCAGCGAATGAACTGAAAAGAAATGTTTTTTTAAACAATTAGTTATATAAAAAACAAACTGATTGTGGTTATACTTAGAGAGGATAAACCCTTTACACTTACCCGCTTACGATTCATCTTACGGTCTTTACGCTCGTCACCTCTCAGTTTAGCCTTTCGCTTTTCCTTCTCAGGTGAACGTTCCTCTGTTTCTTTACTACCCTGCTTATTCAGAAAGTATATATTAACATACAGATCTTATATATATATTAACCATTTCAACATTCTTTACATATACATACAGCTAAAATAACATTCTTTTACTTCAAAATTACAATAATAGCAGAGTCAAAAGGGACTGTGAATAAAGTCTGAACAGTCTTGATCTTGGTCCAATTTCGTAACTTCATTGGTTTACTTTTCTGAGTACTTTGTTAATTTCAGTGTACATCGGAACAGGCGTTGAAGGCTTTAAGACTTGAGATATGTTCAACAGGATCGTAAATGCTTGCCGCATAAGACTGCTTAAATTTTATGATACTCCATTGTCTTAATCATTCAGCTTCACATTAAAACAGGGATGACAGATAAGTTAGTAGGAACAGGAGTAATATGTAGCAATAATGTGATTATGACGTTTCTTATTCCATGTGCAGTTTCGGAACAATTTGCTTGATATATTGCTTGAATTTGTTAGATGTGACGGTCTTCAGTTTTTTAACTTCTATTTGCAAATTTGTTTATCTGCTCTTCCTCATGTAATTTAGCTTTTATGTCTTCATTATCTATGTTTTCGTTTTGTTTATCATAAATCATTTATTTGACCCCGCTTAGAATATACGAATATTCAAAGGACCTTTTGACTCGTGCACTATCAATAATAAAAATCCTTACCGTATTATTATCGGACTGGGCTGAATGGACACGACACACGCGATTCTTTTCCAATATTTGGGATATAGTTTAGATCAATTTTATGTTTAGGCGAATATTATTTCTTCCTGTTCCGATTTCATCACAACTGCTATTTCTTCTAGTTCTTCATAAAGATCTTGGATAATATTTTGTATGGTTTGTCATACAAAAAGATATAGATACATTGTGATCTTCTTTACGGATATTGATCGAAATAGGGTAATATTATTATGGTTTTGCATTGAATCCAAAACAAGGACTTTGGATGCTTCTTCTAATTCTTTCTTCTTAAGTTTTGAGTTAGTCTATTGGCTCTGTTAAATTCTTTTTCAATCTACTGTTATAGATTTTAATTGTTGAGATCCTTTTTTTGGTCAAAACAAGGTCTTCAATTTATGACTGAAACATTACTCTTCTAGCGCATCCAAGGATCGTATTAATATTATAGCTGGTATTGTGTATTTAAATTTTAATTAGGAAGAAACTTTTTTTTCTTTTTTGATATTTTTCACTTATTTAGGCACTTTGTGTCCATAGTTTTTTTGCACTGTTTGAGAAAGTTCCGATGATCTTGAACACTGATTTGTATGTTTTATTTTGCCCGCGCGTTGATTGTGGTCGTTGTCCAGCCCAATCCTCAGTCCGGTGCGATCGCGATGCAAGGCCGATTTATCACAACGATACTCACCTTGCCGTTGCCGCTGTTTTCTACTTTACGACGCTTGGCATCTGTAAAAGAATAACCCACATAAAAATACTGTAAAAGAATATTGGTGAAGTATTTCTAAGGAGGCGATTTGATAATCAATAATGTACGAGAATTTCGAGTGAAATTTAGGGTACGAATAACTTTAAGGCAAATTTTGTTTTATGATAGAAAATAAAAATAAATAGACTCAGCGAGAAACAGGCATGAACTTTAACAGCCGCACTCAGAAAGCTTCATTAAATTAGTCCCAATGAATACTTAACTAATGAACATTAAATTTGCTAATGAACGGTACCTCCCAGAGACATAATTTAAGGGTTACTTAGCTATTGACAGTTTTAAGTATATTGACAGTTTATAGTATAGGGCGAAGCATCGTCAAATCATCTTATCAATTGCATATCGATTAAGCTTTGGTGTAGCCACATTTAAAAACTGTTGATTTTAAATATCAAAAAAGTTAATTAAAACACGTTGAAAACTATTAATCACAGTAATATAAATAAAGAACAGTTATTTTACTGTAACTTTTTACTAAAATGCAAAGCGAAACAGCTATTTTCGTTTAAAAAACATCAAGCGACCTTTTTCCTATGGCATCACTCACTGGTAACTGTCAATGCCAAATCAGAGAATTAGGGAATATTTTGTTGTTTTGTTTGTTTCGTTCACCGGGTGAGAAAGTTTCGTGTTGAGAATTTTAAGTTTATGTCTATTAAAATTCAAATAGCTTTGGTGTAGCCACATTTAAAAACTGTTGATTTTAAATACCAAACAAGTAAATTTAAAAATGCAGCATTATTAGAGGTAAAGAGAAACAAAGCATTGTTAGAAAAAACTGAAATAGAATTAGAGAAACTAAAAAAATCTGTTGCAAAACAGTCATCCTGATTTGAGCTATGAAACGGTATTTCAGAATTTTAGAAGATTGAGTTATGATTTTTATTTATAAAACCAATATTACATATTTTAAGAAAAAAACCTATCAACCAAAGCTTGTCGCACTGTAGAACCATTGCTGTTGGAGTTATCATTAATTTGTGCCACATCAACAACGTCGTTATAAATATCAATGTCATCCCAGTTCAATGGCACCAAGTCAATCAATCTACCAATAATGCCATATTATGTATAAAATATAACCTCAAACTGGCTCAAACGTAAGTGTCAAAATCGGTCCTTAAATAGTTAAGTAAAGGTTTGGCTTGACTTAACTTTAATTGTCATTAAGGGACGCTAATGAAACGTTAACTGACTCTGAGGGTTTAAAATTTTTACTAAGGAACCCTTAAGTAACCGGTACGCGTCTGTGAGTGCGGCCGTAAGTACCTTCACTTCTGTCAAAAAAAAAATCAGTTCTTCGCTGCTGAACGAAATGATTTCTTTTTTAAAACGAATTTAGAAGTGGTTCTTACCTCGGTCTATGTCATCGGAAAGGCTGCGGTGGTCATGTGGTGGGGACACTGTTTCCAAGTAACGTTCCTCCTAAAAATAGTACCTTTTTAGCGCTATTTTATTTACAGACTTTAATTTTATATTACATTTAAAACCAAATCAATAATTTAAAACTAATAAAATTTTAATATTTTACCCTATGTGATCGTTCTCGTGGTGATCTATCTTTACTTCGAACTTCTTCCTTACTTCTTTCTTTTAGAGACCTAAAAAGAAGGGAAAAAAGTACAAACATAAAAATAATTTATTTATTAAATTAGTAATTGTAAATGAGTTACTTAACCCATTACTTCCCAAGCATCGAAAACTTTGTTTTTTCTTTTATCAAATCCTGAAACTATGTTCATAATACGCTGAGAAAAAATAATACGAACAAAAAAGTAAAAAACCTAGTACTTTTAATGCTGATTCAGCCTATAAATATGACAGTGGGGACATGTGATCAGAGATAATCAGAGAAGATGCTTAGTGTTTTTTCACATTTAGCGCAAAGAGTAAGTTTTTTTTTACAACCTTGTCCCTGGCAACGCCTCTGTTTTGTTTATGTTTTAATTTTTTTATATATTTGGTAAAGGTCTAAAAATCAGTTTTATGTAAATTGGAGTTGGCAAGTATTTCTTTTCAGTGGTATAGTCGTATTTTCAGTGGTAGAGTCGTATTTTCAGTGGTAGAGCCATGCTTAGGCACTAATGGGCCGGCTCGACCGGGGCGATACCACGGCCTCACAGAAAACCGGTTGTAAAGTAACGCTTGCGTTGCATTTCGCCGAATTGAGTGAGGTTTCTGGAGACCCAATTCCCCCTCCCCCCTTTTCTCTCCCCTCATCTCCTTTCTTCCATCTCCTCATCCCTCCTCTCTTCTTTCCGCTCCCTGCATCCACCATCACCCTCAAAGGCGGGCAGCGCACTTGCGACTCTTGAGTTGCAAGTGTCCATGGACAGCAGTGTCACTTACCATTTTTGTGGCACAAAACATGATATTTTGAAAAAATACATTAAAATTACGGATAAACTTTTTGCGGACGAAAAATACTATTTTATCAGAAAAAACAGTGCAAGTATACGAATTTTGTCAGAAACAATAAAAATAAACGACCTAACATGTAAAAAAAAATGTTGAATATGGTGTCTTAAAAATAGGACAGTGGGGAGGAATGGGTTAAATACATACGATCGAGATTCGCGTTTCGATTCTTTTTCGCGATCGGCATCTTCTCGACGTCTGTCACTACTCCGCGATTCTTTTTTGTCTGCATCTAAAAGAAAATTCATTATAATTTAGAATATTCTTTAAATTACACGCTAATTTAATATTATACTGACACAGGCTTAAGAAACTCACAAACTAAGAATTTTTAATATCGTCATTCTTAAACATAATTACAATGGTAAAGTACATACTCAGTTGGTATTATATTTATTTTTAAAATGCATATTATAAGTTTATCTTATAGTTTTAGGTGCCACGTTCATTCCCACTTTTTTCTAACGACAACTCCCGCACTGTGATTAATTAGGATTATAATGGACACAACAAACACAAAAACTCAAAACAACAATTGATCGCTGACACAAAGTGTTGACCTTGTTTAATGAACAGGCAATTTGTTTTATTCCTATTGAGAGGGGAATATGAATAAACCAAATTGCTTGGTCATCAAACAAGGTCATTGGAACCATGTTAAGTGTGTATGTCTATTTTTTTGTGTGGCATTTGAACTCACAAACCCCACATATACTTACCAAGGGATTGCAATGGTGAAGATGATTCTTGTTCCTGTTTGTTAGCAGAGGAGTCATCTTTTACAACAATTGCAGGTGCTGCAGCTGCACTTGCCACTTTGTGTTTATCACCCACCTATAAAGAGGCGTATTGTTTTTTAACTGTAACATATATAAGGGTGGCGCACTATCTTAGGGTTGTTTCTTTTTAAAAATGGGTATATGAAAGCATTGTATCAACCACATAATCTCATCATGTTCAAAGTATTTCACATATATTATATAAAACTGACAATAAAAATCATTACAATGAGACCTCCAAAAGATTATTGAGAATGTCGTTTTTTGTGTAAAGAGTTCTATTATATTGCAATTTATTATTTTTCAAATATTTAGACTATATTTTGATGTATCGTCACACATGAAATAAAAGATAAAGATCGCATCTTTTCAAGATTATTTGTTAGTTTAACAACTTTTGCTTGCCTGATGGAAGTCACTTTCTCGCATCATAGTAGGGCTTTTATTCCGCAACTGTCCGCTATAGCCCGTTGCGAGAACGAAGAGATCTTGTCTAACGTTTTTCTCGTCCTCTTTAACCTAAAACAACAAATATCTATCAGTATGTAATATTGTTTAAAATAAACTTAAGAAAACCATAATAGCCCAGATACACCAAGTTTTGATGATCATTATAAGTTTTTATGAATATTTAAAATGAAATAAAAAACGGAAGCGGTAATATTTGGAAATTAAAACTAATTTAATTGAAAATTAATTAGGAACAATAAATTGGTTTAAAAAGTTTTTGGTAGCGTAAAAATGGGACAAGCTTGTGCCGGACCTCGTGGTGTAATATCAAAATTAGAATACATATAAATATCCGTAGCTTAATAACATTTAAAACGAAAAAAAATTGTTTTGTTTATTTATCATAAAAAATTATGACGCCCCTTTATACCCCTAGAGGGGCGTCATAATTTTCCAATGGGGTAATTATGGCAAGTTAACTGTCATGTCACGTTTTTCTAAGCACATTTTAAAAGTATTTTTATATTTTATTCCCAAATATATATTTTTAAAGTTTTCACGAAATGTGTAATAAAAAAATATCGCTTATTTCAGGAAAACTGGAGTAACAGGGAACGACGACTTTAAACCGGGGTGTTATCGATTTAAGCAGTAATCTTTTCGCAATAGGTCAGGCTTACGTCGCTTTTTAAGCCTAGTTAGATGATTCACAGGTGTAGCGATTAGTTCGCTATATCCTAGAAAGTTACTACACTATAGAAGAAGCTACAACATAACGTAAAAGTTCTTTCGGAGAATAGAACCGCTTACTTTAATTGTAATTGTCATTTGTCTGTTTTGCTTGTCATGAAATCCATAATCTCAACATTTGCCCATTTATTTAACACGATTTTTGTTTATAAGTGGGCCACGACACTAAAAATGTAATATAAAATAAATAATTTAAAAAAATCAGAAACCCGACTGTAAAAAGAATTTAAAAATAATGCACTAAAAAGACTGCAACAAGATTGAGAATAGAAAACAAAATATAAATAAACTATATAAAAACAAAGTAAACTCTACTTTGGCTTAACAGATTATATTATGACCTGAAAGCCTTATTTTATAATATCTGTATTAAGTTTAGTAGCAGTCGGGACTCAATTGAAAATTCCTATATACATATCTTGAACTGATGTAGTTAAGATGGTAAACCTAACTCTAAATTAACGTATAAGAAATAAAAATAAAACAATATGATAGCTGATAAAAAAAACTTACTTTCTCTATTTTCCGCTCGATGATTTGTGATAGTTTTGCGAGTACAGGGAAGTGTGGCATAACTCTTATAAGCACAATGAGAGCGTTACGTATTTGTACGTAATCACCAGAATCCAAGCAGACGACCATAGCTTTTGTTATCTTATAGTGCCACTTATGACAGACATGTCTGGAAAATAAACATATCCACTATAATAACGACCCACTAATACTTAAAAATAGCTTAGGTCATATAGTATAACTAGTATGTATCTATACTGAAATATATTATTTTAATTATTATATGTACCAAGTTTGTTAATAAAGTTCAACACAAACATTTTTTAAGTATTTTGACGAAAGAACTGGATTTAGAAATATTAATATTGTAAACATCTGTCAAATTTAAGAAAAAAAAATTATATCACTATTAGAATATGGATTTAGTTTTATCATGTTGATTTCAAGGTGTTTTCTTCGTTTTATTTATCATATTAAGACTGTTTAACGCTACAAAACAAGAATTATTTTTAACAATAAAATTTGCATGTGGTTCTTCCTAAATTAAAGCATACCTGTAATTTTCATATCCGACATGATCATTGGCCTCCGTGAATTGGTTGGAGACTCTATACTTGGTAACAAATCCCGGATAGTGCGCGCACTCCCTGTGGAAGGCGTCCTTGTCGCCGTGCCAGCGCATGGCCGTGCCCAGCACCTTGCACAGGAAAGCGCCGTAGCGCGCTGCCTCACCTTCCGTGCACGACATCACCGAGTACGTGATGTCGCAGAATAGCTACACAATCACAAACATTATTCTTTTTATTGTTAATTAATTACGGCCTAAATGATAGTAAGTCGATACGACAATATAATCATTCGAATCTGACTGATAGTTCCAGACATTAACGCGTTTAAAATAAAAATGGACATCATATACCCGATTACGGAAAGATTGAACCACCAGGTACCAGTATTTGTGGAAGTTAGGAAGTTGATAAAATGATGTGACTTATATACAATTAAAGTAATTTATAATAGGACCTAGGAATTATGAAACAAAAAGTCAGGGACCTCAGCGATGTCGGTTAATCTTATACCAATCGATTACCTAATAATGTAAAATCGCTTGTAGTGTTTCAAGCGATCTCTTGTGTCACTTACATTTTATAGCTAACTAGAAAACCCGGCCCGCTTCGGACACGAATAATATTAAGTAATGGCTTGGGCGTCAATAATATTAGTGCAGATCAATAAAATCAAATACAATTTTATTTGTAGAAATAAACTAAATAAGTGTCCGTTGGCTATACTCGTATACACACACAACTATACTGTAATAGTATGTATATTATTACAAATATTGGTGTGTGTATACCCAGCGTAATGAATAAATATTTCAACGAAATGGTTATAAAAGTCCGCGTGCTTGGTTTTAAGTTATCTGAAGTTATCGTCGAACTATCCGCCCAAATTAAATGCAGAAAAGGGAAAATTTTTTTCTTCATAAAATTTTGGAGATGATGAAACTCTTTATTTTATGCGAATGCATATAATGTATGTTATAAATTCACCTAAACATTTCTTTAGAATTTTTATTTTTCACACGACATATGGTGTAGATCTACTAAATATTTTTCCTGTATATTATATTCCCTTATTTTTAACCGTTTGACCAACGCACGCCGATGAAGCGTAGGTATAACCGGTTAATTTTTCTTGAACTTGGTTCACATATGCTAAAATTTTACACTGAAATAGGGTATATGTCATGAAAGATTTTTGTGGATCGGATGGGTAAACACAGAGATTACCAAACAAGCAAACAAACAATTTTACCTCTTTAAAATATCAGTGTGGGTGTATATTTAACGTGAAATGCATTTCATATCGAATAATTTAAATAGTTTTAATGCCTACTGTGTAACTGAAAACAGTTAATAAACGAACCCTGTCGTAGCACAGAAGAGTGGAGAAGTTAGGCGTCCGCAGCGAGTGCACGGTGTGCACAAACTGTGCGCAGTAGAGCGCGTCGGCGGCCGTGAACACGGTGCGCGGGAACAGGCAAAGCTGCATGAGGCGCGTCACGGTCTCGTTCTTGGCGGACTTGGCGGCGCGCGCCGGGAACCAGCCGCTGCACTCGCGCTGCAGCCGCGCCAGCACGCGCCCCACGTGCTCCTGCTGCCGGCGGCGCTCCTCCTGCAACAACACATACCTTTTTATTTAACGAATACTGTATATTTTTTATGACATAGAGGGGCAAACGAGCAGACGGGTCTCTTCATGGTAAATGACAACCGCCACACATGAACATCTCCAACTCAAGAGTTGTAAAGGCTGATGAGGGGGTTAACAAGACACGATTAGATGCGTCTTTTCATGTAGGATATTGAAGCAGGCATCAAGAAAATCCAAATCTAAATGATCTTGCAAACATTAAAATCATATTTAGATATTTAAAGAGCTTGGTGTCCTGTGGCATTCACTATTTGAATGGAAGTGACTCTGTCTTGAGGGCCTACTGTGATGGGGACTTTGCAGGTGATCCAGATACCAGGAGAACGTACGTCAGGTTTTATAATACTGTATGGTGGTGGACCTATTCACTGGTGTTCACGTAAGCAGTCAGTTACTGCGCTCTCCAGTACAGAAGCAGAGTACATTGTCTCAGCTGAATGTATTATAGATCTAGTATATGTTCAAAGCTTGATTTATGAGATCACAGGAATAATGCCAAAAATTAACTCTATGTAGACAATCAGTCAGCAATAGTTTTAATTAAAAATGGTATACTTAATAGAAGTAAACACGATGTGAAATATCATTAAAGAAAAAATACAACAAAACTTACTGAGATTATCTACTGTCTAAACAGTTGGAATATTGCTGATATTTTATAAGGATTAGACAAAACAAATTCCTTAGATTAGGGGGTTTATTATGTATGAGTGATTAGTGATAACATTGTTATTATGTAAGGTTTTTGGAGGATAATTCTGAATTTTTAGTATTAGTTTTAGGTTATATAAGGTTTTTAGGTCAATAGTTAGAAATTATTTTGTGAGAGAAATATAAAGATAAGATATGGGATAGTCTGGTTATAAAATTCAGAGGAGATATTGGTGCAGAATTTTATAGGTTTTATGTAATTGAGCCTCTTTTGCATTGCTGGCAGCTTAGAAGTAAGTTATAACGTTAAAGTTTTTGAAATAGTGAAAAGATTTATGTCAGATTGATGACCTTGCCAAAAAAGAGGATTGTATTGAAGATCATCGAATTAAGATGTTGTAATTTGGAATATTGTATGAGACGGGAAGTAGGGCCTTCGTTACCCTTACTCATTAGCTCAATACAACGCAAGCATTGTTTGACAACCGGTTTTCTGTGAGGCCACGGTACTACACTTAATAATAAAAACTCGAACGAGGATCTAAAACCGGGACCACGCATTTTGTTAGTAATTTTTGTCCCTTGTGGAAATATAAGCTTAGAAGGCTCGTAGCGACCACTTAGGTTTTGTGTCATCCTTGCATTTTTCTCATTATCTATTCCGTGTTCACTTATGTATAAAGAGCATCAAAAAGAGCAGCGTCTGAACGATTCCTTGACGGCAAACTTTAATGTTATAGACTTTTATATAAAACATATAATACAATACCTATTAACAATTTTATAAAGTTTCCTTAAAGCCTTTACATATTTTTTTATAGTCTAAATTTTACTTTATGTGACTGTGTCGAAATATTTATGTTTAAATAAAAAAAAAACAATATACATTAGATAGATAGATATACTTCATTAAACACCCAATTTTACAAAAGCAGTTAGTGGGATACAATAAACATTTAACAGTGATGCAATAGGCGGCAGCCTTGTAGAGCAGGCAACTGATCTCTTAGAGGCAACTTCTAATGGACTATACTCAAGGTATTACTTATTAAAGCAAACACTGACCTGAAGTTTGTCAATGAGGGCATTAAATCGCTCCTGTTCCTTTTTTCCTTTTGTGCCTTGCGAACTGTCCTTTGTAGCATTAGCCGCCGCCTGTTTCAGGCGATCTATTTCTTTGTCATAACTCTCTTCAGGGACCCGAAGATCGTACATTGATAAAGACCTATAAAAATAAATGAATAAAGAAATGTGGAAATGGAAAAATAATAGCTGGGATGTTTTGTAAAAGTGGCAAATGGCAAAGATGATGAACTTACCAAAAGGTTACATAAAACTCGGGAGAAATATCCTCCCAAACTTTACTAGGCAATATTGGTATAACGGACTGAACTACTGGTTCTAATGCCTCCTTCGCAGCCAAAGTATATCTCTCGATGCTCTTTTCAGATGAATCTGATTTGCTGTCCAATGTTTTTCTCAAAGATTCTACTTTAGCGGCGATCTTCTGAGATAAGACAGGACGATGAAGGAAGAATGCAACATCAGCATCGACGTGATAATCACGTAACAATTCCTGAAAACCAACAATATTTTGAATATATGAGTAAAATAAATTGCAAAATAGGATAAAAAATAAAGTAAAGTAGTAAAGTAAAACCTCATAATTGAATTGATACGTAGGGAATGTGTAACCTGTATAAGTGGTACTTATGCAACTGACTAATAATTATTATTTTCTCACATTATAATTGCCAGGTTGCTTGAAGCTTTCTAAAGATCTAGCATATAATGAAGATTACATAGGATTTAAATAGAAACATCGCTTAGGCTAAATCTAGAAGAGTTATGTTGAACTTAACTATATTAAATTATTTACCTGCAAACTCGGCAATCTGGCAGCATATTCATCAGGTGCATGAGATGAGGCCAAAAAAGTTCCAAGTTGTACCAATGCATCCTGGCATTGATCACCCAATCTCCCGACTACTTTTAGCTGAGAACCAGCTGGCTCACCACTAGCAGAATCTTCTTTATATTCTGTTAAATAAAATGTATCTACATTTTATAAAACATAGAAACTATTTTATTAAAGAGTTTGGTAAATGCCTAAAATCGATACGATAACAACAGGATAAATAAATATGTATTTTATTATGATTAGAACGTTCACCTTTCCAAACGCAGCAATGCCGTTGTTGTGCAGATAGGATACACAGAGCTATATCTAAATTGTTACCGACGATGGCTTCTTTTAATCTGGCAGATGATCTTTTCGTGTTACGTACTTGAGAAAAGTATCCAGCCTGTTGGAATAAGAGGTAAACAGAACTAAAGTTTTAACAACAACAGTTTAAAGGGGTGCTAAATTTTAAATATCAAATGTTATACCAGACCTCTCCTTTAAGAAGTTCGCCTCCAGCCATTGCATCTAATTGATCACTAGTAAATTCTTCAGCTGCTTCTATACCAGCCATCTTTTGGACAATCTCTTTTAAAATGAGCAAGTCTTGACTGAAAAAAATATTACACACCATAAACTTTTTTTCTGACGTACTTTTTATGTTTATGCTTTTTATGTATATTCGTAATACACTTGTATTACGAATATACATAAAAAGCGGCTAAGTGCGAATCGGACTCACGAACAAAGTGTTCCGTACCATTATCTATAAAAACGACAAAAAAACGTTTGCTGTATGGGAAATTACATACATACATACATAATATCACGCCTCTTTCCCATAGGCAGAGACCACTTCCTTCCATTTGCTACGATTCTGACATACCTTTCTCGCTTCTTCAACTTTCGTGCCGTGCCGCACAGGCTATCGGTTAAAGGTATTTTAAATTAATTATTTATTTCTTAAAGTGAATTTATAACTAAATATGCTATGAATATACATCTACCTGTTGCCATTATCAATATTTATTTTATTCTGTTTTTTAGTATTTGTTGTTATTGCGGCAACAGAAATACATCATCTCTGAAAATTTCAAATGTCTAACTATCACGGTTCACGAGATGCAGCCTGGTGATAGAAGGACAGAGGAGTCTTAGTAATAGGGTCGCGTTTTATTTTGGGTATGCAACCCTAAAAATGAGCACAAAACTTAAACTTCAGTAACTTAACTATCTATAACTTAGCTATCTTTAATTATAGTATAAATAATATACCTTTGTTGTGCCTTAAGTCTGTTGGCTACGAACTGCAAAAGCGCTGTTAGTTCAATGTTATGCTTTTTAAATGCAGCGCCGGCAAAGGCAGCAAGCGCCTGCAGCCATGGTGGATGGGCCGCTCCTCCGATTGATCGGCCGCTGCACAACGCCTCTAGGAGACAGTAGCCAAGTACGTCCAAAGAGAGAGATGTCAGATACTTCAGTGATTCTACTACTGGACCGATTAAGTTGTCGTATGTTTGAATCTGCAAATGCCGGGTAATACAATTACATGGTCTGAGTCAAAAGTGTCAAGTCGAGTGCTTAGGGTTCCTGAGTTGTCATTGCGTCAAAATAAATTAAGTGACGCAAAGCATACCTGCAATAGCATGTAGTCAAAGATTAAAGTAGGTGCAGCGTGCGACAATTTTCCTATGAGACGACCTTGCGGTTTTATATTTTCCTTAGAAACGCGTTTCATTATGTGTTTGATTCTTTGTAAGGAATTTCCGCGCACACGCATTAACGACGGTATTCGCTCGGCGGCTTCGTTTTTCCATCGAGAATAGAGACAGTACCTGAAATAATAATTAAAAAACAATTAAATTAAAACAAGTATTTAAAATTAGTACGGTTGAAAAAATGGTTTTAATATTGTTACCTGCATTGATATGGGTACAATTTCAAAAGCGTATACACTTCCTCAGCCATACAACAGTTGCCATCCATCAAAGTGAGAGCTGGTAATATGGCCGCATCTAATACTGTCAGAGCTTCATGATGCAAAGGATCTTCTTTATGAGAACGTGCTGACCTCAGTATTCGAATTATCTACACAGTATACAAAATTATAATAACAGTATTTTCACACATCTGACACAGCTTTCTGCTCCCAAACTAAGCAGAGCTTGTATTATGGCATAGGGTCAGACAGAGGATAAATGATGATGGCACACTTATATATTTCTAAATAAATACATTTTATAGATAGTTTAGTTAATCTTAGATCTACACTCACAGGCACAATTAACCGCCCACCTTGTATTTCTTTCAATTTTCAGTAGTCGGAAATTTTTTACCACATTTGATGGAAGTTATGTTAAAAGCAGCCATTAAGGATAAATAAAATCACAAAAGTCTTTAAACAAAACCGTTTAATAAAAAAAAAATATGCCAAAAATCGATTTTGCAAAAAATTTGCATGAAAATGTGATGACTTTAATTTTGAAAAAAATCGTCCGCTTTCTTTTTATTTAAATTTTAATAATGGGCATTACTACCTCGAGCCCTGATGACTTCTTGTAGTCGGTTTGGCAATCCATCTACGAGGTCTTGAATATCCGACTGAGGGATATTATGCCACTCCTCTATCGCAGCCGTCTTGAGCTCTTGTAAGGTCGCAGGGGCTGATATTCTTGCTCGAATACGTCTTTTTAGGTTGTCCTAAATGTGCTCAATTGGGTTAAGATCGGGACTGCGTGACGGCCATGGCAAAACTTGAATCCCGACCTCATCGAGGTATTGAGTGACGGATCTTGCGGTATGGCATCGAGCATTGTCGTGCATTAATTTAAAGTTTTCTCCAATAATTGGTGCAAAAGGTATGACGTGGTCTTGTAAGACTTCCTCCACGTATCTTTGAGCAGTCACACTGCCTCTATCAAACACCACTAGATCGGTACAAGCCTCGTAAGAGATACCTCCCCAAACCATTATGGATCCTCCCTGATAACCCACGGTTTCGATTATTGCACATGGAGCAAACCGTTCATTTTGGCGCCTATAAACACGCTGACGTCCATCTGGACCCCTTAAGGCTATTCTGCTCTCATCTGAGAACAGTACGTTCTTCCATTGTTCCGTAGTCCAGTCAGCATATTCTCGTGCAAAGGCAAGTCTTGCTCTACGATGCTGTGCAAGCAGCTGTGGACCGCGAGCTGGACGAAAAGCTCTCAGATTCCTTTCAGCCAGTCTTCTTCTTATCGTACGTTCACTTACAGTGACATTTCTCACCTCAAACAGACGTGTGCGCGCTTCAGTAGCGGTGCAAAAGCGATTTTTAGCACGTTACTGACAACAAAGCGGTCATCCAGAGCCGAGGTGCACCGATGTCGGCCTTGACCTGGCCTTCTCGTGTATGAACCAGTCTTCCGAAAGCGTCTGATGGCATCCCGCACTGTAGTTCGAGGTACACCAAGCGTACGAGCGATGCGACGTTGGCTATACCCAGCGTCAGCTAAAGTCACTGCCCTAGCAGCACCAGTTGCATCCAGTGGCATTTTTTTCAGTCACAAACAATAATCGTACACTAAAAACTCAAATTAAACAATGTTCGTACACGATAGCAGACAAGAACAAGAAATGTAATCAATGTAACGTTACTGCAACAATGTCAAACAGAGACTAAATTCTAAAAACGCTTCGGCGATACAAGTTTAAGGGTCGAAATAAGGGTTTTTAAGTGTTTAGTTTATTGCTAAAGTACCCACTTAACTAAAAACAAAACAGTAGATAAGCCACAGTTAACATAAACAAACAGGGTGACGAAAAATATAGGTGGGCGGTTAATTGTGCCTGTGAGTGTATTTTACTATACTATCCCGAAAAATAACTACACTTTATTCTTTTTTCTGACTTAGAAAAAGACAGAAAATGCCTTCAGCCATAAGGCCCCTATGTACGAATAAAAAAATTGTATAACCTATACTGGAAGTATTTATGAGGTATTATAATTAGTGTATCAAATATAATAAGCGGAACATGGTGCCGTTACTACATTTCTTGGAAGTTATTCTTCTCTACTTCTTTCACTATTCACCTTTCGTTCTATAAATATTCTTCTCTCTTTCTATCACTCTTCATCTCTCGTTCTATCAATATTCTTCTCTCTTTCGATGTCATTCTACAAATTTACTTGTCTTCAATTATATTATTCAGTTCTCTCTGTGCGTTCTTAATTTGTCAATGCCTGCTATGTAGATGCCTTAGATCCGATCTTTCTAGAATACCAAAAATCACCTCAAGAAAGGTTATGTTTTATTTACGTCACTCGGACGTCAAATGGTAACTTGAGTATTGCTTGTAAATCAAAACGCTCACCACAATGGAAGCGATAAGAAGTGCCTTAGTTTTGCTTCACTCTGACCAAAGAATTGGTTGTTAGTCTGGGAGGTTTTTATAACACTTACTTTGTACATTAAAATAGGATCATAGTGTAATGACGGTCCCAATAAAATTAGAGCAGGAATAACGGTCTCCTTCATGTCCTGGAATGTTTTGCATGCTGTGGGTGCTAGACTTGATTTCAGAGGTGGGATAGGTTTGCCTATGATCTTTGGAGCTACTCTGCAGTTACTGAAAAAATATAAAAACCAAAGATTACGCCATTACTAGGCGCCGATATATCGTGATAGCGTTGTTTTATTATTGACCTGCCTCAAAAACATTATACTGATTTTAGCTTTATTCTTTCTTTAATGCGACATCACTACATCAAGACCCCAGCTGGCAATATAAAATTTAAGCAAAACAAAGCAAGATTAACAAAACTTTACAAATAAACTTACGTTCTATACAGAGGTTCGATGAGAGCATGCAACATGCCACATAGAGCTTTTGCAGGCCGTAAAGGCATGACTGTAGTAGGTAACCGAGCAGATAAAGCTGCAAAATCCCGCCATGCGGTCACCTTCAGTAGCGTTTCACATAAAACTAGCTTCTGATTGCTCCAGTATTCCTTTAAAGAGAATAATAAATAAGATTTGTGTAGCAAAGGGCGACTTGTCCCAACATATTTAAGTTTCATTGTACTTATGTAATGTTTGATATTGTAGTCTATTATGTAATGTTATGCTGAAAATTAATTCTACCTGTGGGTCAGTCTTTTCCTCAACAAATTCTGTAGAACCATTGGCTTGAGGTCCTTTTGTGGAAACTATATTGAGTTTACGAATATAATCCTGAACTGTTTTAAGTTCCTTTTCTGCTTCTTTGGCCATTATCGTATCATCTGGACGTAGCTGCACAAAAAAACATTTTAATGTATTGTGTGTCTGATCTAGTTTTAGGTCGAGCTTAAGGTAAAAAAAAAATACCCTCATTGATTTACCTAATCAATCAAAAATAACGTTCTTTAAACTAAGAGTCACATCTTTGCAAATGATTATTAGATATATGTTAATTTTACTAAAGAGTGCATTCTGAACCACAGTGGTAGTGCAGAGGGAGCAATAGCGCAGCAATCACTTTTATTAAATAATGCATTAATTACAAGAAGCCATAACCCTACTGTTGTTAACGATCAGAATAATGTGTAGTTGCAGAGACATCAACCTATGATTATAAGGTGTATTGTATATTATAGATTTTACAAATACAGTGCAACCTTAATATAACATACCTCAATATAAGGACTTCCTCGATTTAATAAATTCTTCGTAATCCCCTTGAATTGTCCATAAGAGTCAATGTAAAATATACCTTTACATTGCGAAATTTATTTGCGAACAACCTCTATATAACGGATTTTCAACTATCAAAAGAGAGTGTAAATACCTCTACTCGTAATTACCTAATTTTGTCAACCCAAAACCTTTATACAACGTTCCCACCAATATGACCCTTACTCCCATACGATGTGATTCAGTCGCGACATAATTTGATAAAAATGTGTTATTGTTTATTAGTAAAAGTTGTTCGCTATGACAAGATGAGTAAGTAATGTTGAGGTGAATAAAACTATTTTTTTACCTCTTTATAACAAATTTGAGGCCAACCTAACCTCAATATAACAAACCTCAGTTTAACGAATTACTTGATATAAAGAATATTTAGGCCTATAGGCCCATCGTGCTGTTGGACGAGGCGGGTAAATTGTTTGAGAGGATCCTCTCTGCCCGCATCGTCCGGCACCTGAGCGAGGTCGGCCCCGATTTGTCGGACGCCCAATTCGGTTTCCGAGCTGGGCGTTCGACGATCGGTGCTGTAATGCGCCTGAGGGCCCTGACCGAACAGGTAGTGAGCTGTGGCGGCGTGTTGTTGGCAGTGTCTTTGGACATTGCCAACGCTTTTAATAGTCTGCCATTCAGCTGCATCAGGGAAGCGCTCCGCTATCACGGGGTGCCACAGTACCTGAAGTGGCTGATGGCAGACTATTTGGAGGAGCGTACCGTCGTGTACGAGGATCGAGAGGGAAATTTGAGTCGTCGGCCCATGTCGTGCGGTGTTCCGCAGGGGTCTGTCCTTGGACCACTCCTGTGGAACATGGGCTACGACTGGGCCCTTCGAGGCGACTTCCCCCCTGGGCTGGGCGTAATCTGTTACGCCGATGACACACTGGTCACAGCCCAGGGGGCGAACTTTGAAGAGGCGGCACGCCTGGCCACCAGAGGAGCCTCACTGGTGGTCGGGCGCATCGAGGCGCTAGGGTTGCGGGTGGCCTTAGATAAGACGGAGGCCCTTTTATTCCATGGGCCCCGTCGAGGTCCGCCCCCTGGCGCCTCCATAATGGTCAACTCGATCCTCGTACCGGTTCAGGCCCACATACGATATCTGGGCCTGATCCTCGACGGAAGATGGCGATTCGACGAGCACTTCCTGCAGCTGGCTCCAAGGTTGGTCGGCGCTGCGTCCGCCCTTGGGCGACTTTTGCCCAACTTGGGTGGACCCAGCGTTGCTACAAGACGACTGTACACGGGGATTGTCCGGTCAATGGCACTATACGGTGCACCGGTGTGGGCGGAGGCTCTGACCGCCCAGAATAGGGCACGCCTCTGGCGCCCTCAAAGGGTCATGGCGGTTAGAGCCATACGCGGTTACCGCACCGTATCGACGGAAGCGGCGTGCGCGTTGGCCGGAACTCCCCCGTGGGACTTGGAGGCGGAAGTGCTCGCCGAAGTATTTCGGCGAACGACTGATTTCAGGGCGGGTAGCGGCAATCGGCCCCCGCCCGAAGACGTACGCGAGTGGCGTGAGGCCGCTCGCCGAGCCACTATGGCTCGTTGGTCGTCCCGGCTGGAGGCTCCGCGTGCTGGCCTAGCCATCGTGGAGGCGCTCCAGCCGGTCATCGTCGAGTGGGCAGGGCGGCAGCACGGGACCCTTTCCTTTCGACTGACGCAGGTTCTTTCCGGGCACGGCTGCTTCGGAAAGTACCTGCATTCGGTCGCTAGGAGGGAATTGAGTCCCGTCTGCCACCACTGCGACTGCATTGAGGACTCGGCCCAACATACGCTTGCGGATTGCCCGGCTTGGGCGCCGCAGCGTCGGGTCCTCACTGCAGTCATCGGAGAAGATCTCTCGCTACCGGCCGTCATACGCTCCATGGCCGGTAGCGACAGGAATTTTACCGCGGTCGCAACCTTCTGCGAGGAGGTCATCTCACAGAAGGAGGCGGCGGAACGGGCCCGGGAGGACGATCTCCACTCGGACCTAATTCGCCGCCGGCGTACCGGGCGGCGGAGGCGCGCTTACTTGCGCCTCATGCCGCCCTGAGTGTGGCTGTGGGTGGTCGGGACGGGTTTTCCCCTCCACCCGCTATAAAGGCCAGCCGCGAGGAGGCGACGTCCTGGTGTGCCTGGACGTTGCCTAATTGAGAGTTACCAGAAGGTGGTGCCCGCGCTTTTGCGGGCAAAAGCGCTAGGAGGGGTCCGGATGTCTTACTAAAGCTGTTCCCGGATTCCTCCTATTTTAAGCGCAGCATGGCACACCGTGTGGTTTTAGTCGGTCCGATTCCGACACACTGAAAACCCCGGTGGGATGACGGCCGAGGGGGTTTCCACACGTTAAAAAAAAAAAAAAAAAAAAAAAGAATATTTACTTGTTCCCTTCCGATTTGTTATATCGAGGTTGCACTGTACGTAGCATCTTTCACATAAGTGATGCACTTTCCAAATAAGTAATAGTTAAAAACGAAGAAAGGATGTTGGTAATAGAAATCATTTATTAAATATAATGTGTTAGATACATACCCATGGATATATGTCATCGAGAGATATAACTTGATGTTGTAAAAGTAAAGCTATCACTGTCATTATGGGAGGTGGTTCCTTATAATTATCAAGCACTTCCATGTTGCCTAACTTGAATCCTAAAACCTCTGAGATTACTTGAGGATCACCCATGTAGTTTTTAATGAGAGGAATAAACAACTGATCCAAATGTGGGCGGGCCTCAAATGATTCTAATATTATATCCAAGGCTCTATTGGGATCTAAGTTGAAACAACCTGTAAAGAAATATTAAAGATACATATGTATGAATGAAGGAATCTACTAATAACACAGTAACAGATGCTACTGGGTTTCATGACTAGTTCATTCATTTCAGTTCAAAAATGTTACAAACCTATCAGAGATTGAATGATTTCCAATAATGTTTTCCATTCTGTATTTTCACTTATCTCCTGGTTTAATTCTACAATCAACTTAGCATACCCTTCACTTTCTTCTCTAAATAAGTTGAACTTACGTTGTTTATAACTGAAAATAATATATTTCTATATAATGCTTATATGGTATATTGAGAATAAATTTTAAGTTAATTTCCAAGATACTCACTACAACTTAGTCTTTATTTTAATAAACTTAGTATAAAAATTTTTGTTCTTTAAAGTGCCAACATCTTGTAGTGTGTCGATTTCCAACCTCTCCTTGAGCAGTTTGTCAGATATAAAAGATTCTAGTTCTCTTACAATATAACAAAAGTTAGTGCGTTCTTCATTCTGAACATCTGCACATGTCTCAGCATCAAGTACACACACTACATCTAGAATTATAGATGGTATATCTGCATGCAATAACTGTAAAATAATTTTATATAAAAAAAAACATATTATAGAGCATTTGGTGTAGCGCTTTGAATATAGTGTAAATCTTTAATTATGTTAGTTAATTAAACATTGCGCTAAAAAAGTAATTTTAAAAGTAACTAATTCATATCAACTGAGTAGTTTTATCTATTATTTAAATGACTAGGACTGCACGGAATTCATAGCGGTTTAAGTGGTCACCTAGCCACTACACTGACGCGCCAAGTGTTGTGGGTTCAATCCCCATATCAGACGACACTTTGTGTAACCCTCAAACTATTGTTCTGAGTCTGGGTGTTCTTTGTGTCCGTTGTTTAAATGTTTGTAAAGTCCCCTGTGACACAGACTAGCACACTATTATCAGATTACAAATATGCTTCATCAAAACTATAATAACTGCAGGTGTGCAATGCCATAAAAAAAAATATTTCTAACTTTAAGGCACCAATATTTTTGAGTACTTATATGTTTTTTTATGAATAACTTACATTTGAAATAATTTAATTTTTATACAATTTACAATTTATTGTAAAAAAATTGATTTATAAACAGTTAACCCATATACATATATCAATTAGATACTGATTCTGGGTTTTTTTATTATTATATAGAGGGTTTATATATTATATATACTTTTATATTGACAAACATACACCTTATGATAAGTGACAACCTCCACCAACCAAGACCTCTAGATCAAGAGTTGTAAGAGAGCAGTCCACCTTTTAGGATGATCAGAGAGTGGAAAGAGAGGGGGAATGAGGGGAGGAGAAAGACTATATGGGAAGTTGGAAAATAACAACAACGCTATCATTGTTAGTCTACTGGTTTTCATTGAGGCTGTTATAATACTCCCATCGAACTGCCCCATGTGTGCCAAACATAGCTATCTCTAGATTAAAACATTTGTTATGTATTCCTGCAATGACATATATTCAATAACTTACACTAATATCCCTGAGAACAGATAGAACAGAATCTTTTTTAAGATAACCCCTAAGTCCAGAGAGCAGCAAGTCATACACTGTCAGAGATAAACCAGATAGTTTGCCAGATTTTGAAAACAGTGGACTTCTTTCTTCATCTTTAAGAAATTGAGTCACATGTTTTATGCTGAAAAACAAATATGTTTACATTAAAAGGATCGGTAAAGCTTTATTTTTATTCTACCACATATAAGTTTAAGTTTTCATATACATATTGCAAAACCAATATAAATTAGAATGACAAAAACAATGTACATGTTTATAGGGATAATTTAAAGCCACAGTAAGAAATGAATGGACATGTTTACATTATTTACTTTAACTAATGCTTAATGCCTGCAATCAGATATTTATAGATAACCCTAACAAAATGCGGCAATTGCTTTATGGCTATATGGTAAATCAAATAAAACAAAAAAGCCTTTTTCTGGAATCATTAGGTTAATAATTTAAAACCTTGAAGGAAGCTGTTTTAAAAAACAAGCAAACCCTGGTTATTCTAGTACAATATTATCAATATTTGTTACAATTATTTAAACTTCTGAATTGTGTACAATAAGACATAAAAACACAGCTTACAATTGTTCCTTTCCGGATTTTTCCCAAGTTTTGCAATAGTCAGACAGAAACTTTGCAAATGATCCCATGATTTCTGGTATTATATGAATTAATTATACCACTTGATATGTCAAATTACTGTTTCAGCAAACTAGACGCAGCGCAAGCTATCGCCATGATTGATTTGTGATTCGTTGCAGATTTCCAGTTTTGTCTATGTTAGATGAAAACATAAAATATTTAGTATAATTATATTTAATGAACTCGATATAAATAAGATTAATTAATTATCGCATTTATATTTTTTCAATACACAATACAAACAAGATATCTCCTGGTGATCGAATTTAGACGATAAATCGCTAGTAAATTTCTTTTATATTTCCAGAATTTAATCACATTTATATTTACATATTAATATTTGATAGGATAGAATATTTATGTTGTTGTTTCCAGTGGAGATAAAATGCGGAACTGTACTATGTATTAAGTTTTATCCGTTTTCAAATTATTTCGTTGCCCAGTATATATTTAACTTTTTTCTATAATACTGGAAGTAAGCTTAGTGTACAAGTACATAATTTTTAAAGTTATTTTTTATTATACATATCGGTAGAGTAGCTACACTCTTGCACACCAAAATATAAGATACATAGGAGAAATACATAATTACGCAGCAGTTCAAAGTGGTTTTGTCGCAGTCTGTGATCTTCAACAGTCCTAATTTATTAAAATAATTGTTACTCTTAAAACTGTAATAAATGGGGATTATATGCATATCCCATATCTTAAACCGGATATTTGCGAAAGCCAAATTTTAATCTTAAATACAAATTATGAGGTCTCTCAGTTTTATTTAGACGATCCTGCTGCTAGTAGCTGACATAGTAGCATAGTCAATAATGGGGAGAAGAATTATAAAATAATAATAATATGAGCCTCGATCAAAACCTTAAGAAGCTCTTGTTAGATGGTTGGTCCAAGGGACTGATGCAGAAGGCAGTTCTCTCGAAACCTATCTTGGGAGCCCTAACCAACGGTCTCTTTGTCCCTGTACCCGATGTTGGTGGTCTAACTACATTTTTTTTTTTATATTTTTAAACCTATATATATGTATTAATTTAAACAAAGAGATTAATAGTAATAAGTTCAGATATTTCACACAAACTGAGCAGAGCTTGTACTATGGTAAACAGACTGTTCCCCTCCAACAGTATCCTCACGTTGTCGTCGTGGGGGGGCTTGCGTGGGTCAATGATCCCTGGGGCTGTGCCGGTAGAGCCACTCATGCCGGATTGGCCCAGGGGGAGACTCCAGACTAAGCAGGATACCCTGTGGGACCCTCCCAAGGGTCATAAAGAGCTGCTCCGCTATTAACAGCGGAGTAACGAGGACGGGCTCGGCGTGTACTCACACTGCCACCGAACGTGAAACGGAGACCTGGTCTCCCCGCTGCCGTCGACATATCGTAGTCCCGAAAGGAGTGTCGTAGTCACGGCTCCAATCGGGGGCGAGGGTCTTGGCTTAGCCGCCCGGACTGTGAGGAAGATAACCTCTATAAAAAATTACCCCAAATCTCGTGCTCTGGTGCGTGGCCAGGGGATGCATGGCTGATGGGTAGGTCAGTCGCAAGCGCACTCCCAGCCGGGGTACCTGCGGACCCCTCGGTTGGGCACAAATTTACGCTTGCCCGGGTACTGGGGGATCTCTGCCCGGGTCGACCTTTATTTCTCCCCCACTCGTGGGTCTTATTATGAAACATTCAAATAAATTAAAAGAAACCGAAGAAAGAAAGAAGGAATCGCAGCAAAGAAGGAGAAGGAACAAGAGGCTAGTGGCAGAGGCTTCGTCAGCCGATGACGAAGTCTCGTGTGAGTCCACTTGTTCAGCGGACATCCCAGAAGTCCGTCCGACCGTCATCTCATCAGACGGAAAATCTGGCTGTCCGACTGCGGACAAACAAGAGGCTATGGAGCTGGAGATTCGCGACAGCGAAAGTCGAAAGCGAGGCCGCTCCAGGGACGAGGATGGCAATTCGTCCCAGGAAATGCTGCCACCGAAAGTGGCTAGCAGTCAACGAGGAAGGTCTCGCACACTAACCGCCGCGAAATCAAGCTCCGCATTTTCCAGGGCGGGAGCTTACGCTCGGACTAGAGTGGAAGGTGAAATCGTGGCAGAGGAGGAGATTGCGGATCTCCTTCTCAAGATCCGATCGCCAGTGGAAGGGGACTCCGGTCCTCAAACACCGGGGTCTTTGAAGGAGAGGACGAGTGCGGCTGTGGCTATCATTCAGAAGGTAGCCACCAAGTCCACTAACCTAAAGGGCGTTTTTGTGAAGGCCCTCAAAGACTCCTCTTCTGCCGTGTCTTCGGCTATGGACAGCTTAATTGGAGACGTCTCGCGTCTTCAAGAGGCGAACGACCGCCTGACAGTGGCTAATCAACGCCTGTCAGAGCAAGTTGCTGAGCTAAGCGCTCAGTTCGCCCAGTTTAAGGCCGGAGCGTGCTCGCACGCTCCTGAGCAACCGAACCAAGATGCACAGCAACCTGCTACTCCCTCCCCATCCCCCTCTCCTGTTCCTGATGCCCATCTGCGTCAAATCATGGACGTAGTGTGGCGTATGATAGACGGGCGATTGGCGGGACTGGAGGCAAGACTGCCACCGCCACCCATAGTTCGTCCACCACTCGCTGCGGCGAAGGGTAAAACTGCGGATTCGAGAGGTCGCGTCGGGGTCTCGTATGCAGCGGTGACATCTACCTGCCTGCCTGCATCCGCAAAGAAGACAGGGCACTCAGTACAGACCCCGAGGACAAAGGCTTCGGAGTTTCCTGATCTCCCTTCAACCGCAACCAAAGGCTCGAGCGTATCTCAAGCTCCCGCTGGTGCTAAAGCTGTGTCAGGTCCCGCCACATCTGCCCCCCCTAACGATGGGTGGCAGCGAGCTACGGGAAGTAAAAAGAGGCCCCGTAAAAGAAACAAAGGTGCCGCTAAAAGTTCAGCCTCTGCGCTTCGGTCAACATCGGTGGCAATGACTGCCACCAAGAAGCCACGGAAACTCGCAGCGCCCAAAACAGCAGCTGTGGTAGTCACCGTGTCACCGGAAGCGGAAAAGACCGGGCTGTCCTACGCGGCAGTATTTAAGAAGGTCCGGGATAGTCTAGGTACTGAATTCGGGGCCTCAGGTGTCAGATTGCGCCTCGCTCAGACCGGCGCTCGAATTCTTGAGTTCCCCGGGGCTGAAGGCGCAAAGAATGCTGACACCTTTGCTGACAAGCTGCGGGGAGTGTTATCTGCAACAGATGGTGTCAAGGTTGCCAGGCCCACCAAGTGCGCGGAGGTACGCATTTCGGGCCTTGACGACTCCTGTACGGAAAATGATGTCCGGGTTGCTATCCAAGAGAAAACGGGGTGCAACTCGGACAATATTAGAGTCGGCACCATCCGCCCCGGTCCAGGGGGACTTGGCGCGGTGTGGGCCAGTTGTCCTGTAGCGTCGGCTAATATTTTAGGCGACGCTGGCAAGGTCCTCATCGGTTTCGTGAACGCCAAAGTCACAATCCTGGCGGCGAGACCGATGAGGTGTTTTAAATGCCTAGAGACGGGGCACACCCGTGTTAAGTGCTCAAGCTGCTTTGACTGTAGCGGACTTTGTTTCCGCTGCGGTCGACCGGGGCACAAAGCAGCGGGGTGTTCTGCCTCCCCTCACTGCCCATCGTGTGCGGCCGGTAACATGCCCGCCAATCATCAGATGGGGCAAGGTAGCTGCAACCGTTCCCGCACTTCCCCGCAAGCATCGGCGGTCAGCCAAACGACCCAGGCTGCCTCCGATGTCAATACTGTGTCGACACCGTCACCCATGGAGGAGGCTGTAGAGACGGTTCAATAATGGACCGAGTCTCCTGCCTCTTTGTCCAGACGAACTTAAACCACTGTGCCGGGGCACAAGACCTCCTCTTGCAAACCATGGCAGAGTGGTCGATCAATGTTGCCGTAGCTGCGGAGCCTTACTACGTTCCTCCCCGTCCAAACTGGCTGGGTGACCGGGACGGCTCCGTGGTCGTCTGGGCACGTCCTAGTGCTGGGGGACTTTAACGCTAAGTCTGTTGTGTGGGGTTCCCCCAGGACGGACGCACGGGGTGACGCAGTTGAGGAGTGGGCGACATCGGTGGGCCTCTGTCTCCTAAACAGAGGCTCCACCAATACGTGCGTGCGGCAGCAGGGGGGGTCGATAGTGGACCTCTCGTTCGCTACCCCTGCTCTCGCCGCACGAGTAAGGAACTGGCGTGTCCTGGAAGAGGTTGAGACGCTCTCGGATCATCTCTATATCCGATTTGAGCTCTCCCGGACCCAGGACCCCAGAAGGGGTCACACGGCACGGCGTTCATCCCGCTTTCCGCGGTGGGCAGTCTGGAAGTTAGACAGGGACCTACTGGAGGAGGCAGCCATCATTTACTCTTGGCTGTCTCCGCCGGCTCCGACCGAGGAGGTAGACATGGTGGCAGGCCGCTTTTGCTATGAGATTACGCATATCTGTGACGCGGCCATGCCCCGCGTTCGAGGTCGTCGGCCTCCAAGGAAGGAGGTCTACTGGTGGTCCCAGGAGTTGGCGGACCTTCGCGCGGCCTGCATTCGTGCCCGGAGGTCTTACACCCGCAGTCGTCGGCGGCATCGCGAAGAGGGGGTAGAGGACCGGCTTCATGAGGAGTACCGAGTGGCGCGGAAAACTCTGAAGCTGGCCATCAGCCGTGCCAAGGAAATGAAGAGAAAGGAGATGCTGGAGGGTCTCGATCGTGACCCCTGGGGTCGCCCTTACCGTGCGGTGCAGCAAAAGCTCCGCGCGCTGGGCCCCCCCCTTACTGAGACTCTTCAGCCCAGCTTCCTGCAGGAAGTGGTTGAGGGCCTTTTCCCACAACGGGTGGAGCACACACCCCCGTCAATGGCCCCTTTGGCCGCAGACGACGGGGAGGTCGAGCAGGGGGTTGTTCCACCCACCACGGAGGCAGAAATAGGGGCGGCTGTTCTACGGATTCGTTCCAAGAATACCGCCCCAGGG
Organism: Tyria jacobaeae; assembly: GCA_947561695.1. Classification (NCBI taxonomy): domain Eukaryota; kingdom Metazoa; phylum Arthropoda; class Insecta; order Lepidoptera; family Erebidae; genus Tyria; species Tyria jacobaeae. The sequence goes on from OX387216.1 coordinate 11,368,123, forward strand.
CCAGACGGGATCGCCGCCCGTGTTTTGGCCCTGGCTCTCAACCACATGTCGGACCGCCTCAGGGAGGTGTTTGATGCCAGCCTGGCGTCTGGACGCTTCCCTGAGTGTTGGAAGAGTGGGAAGCTGGTCCTTCTAAAGAAGTCGGGACGTCCTGCTGACTCGGTCTCGGCATACAGGCCCATCGTGTTGCTGGACGAGGCGGGTAAACTGTTTGAGAGGGTCCTCTCTGCCCGCATCGTCCGGCACCTGAGCGAGGTTGGCCCCGATTTGTCGGACGCCCAATTTGGATTCCGAGCGGGGCGTTCGACTATCGGTGCTATTATGCGCCTGAGAGCCGTGACCGAGGAGGTAGTCAGCTGTGGCGGCGTGCTGTTGGCGGTGTCGCTGGATATCGCCAACGCATTCAATAGTCTGCCATTCAGCTGCATCAGGGAAGCGCTCCATTATCATGGGGTGCCACAGTACCTGAGGCGGCTGGTGGCAGATTATTTAAGGGAGCGTACCGTCATGTACGAGGACCGAGACGGAAACTTGAGACGTCGGCCTATGTCGTGCGGTGTTCCACAGGGGTCTGTTCTTGGACCACTCCTGTGGAACATGGGGTACGACTGGGCCCTTCGAGGTACCTTTCTCCCCGGGCTGGGCGTAATCTGTTACGCTGATGACACATTGGTCACGGCCCGGGGGGCGAACTATCAAGAGGCGTCGCGCTTGGCTACCAGGGGAGTATCTCTGGTAGTCAGCCGCATCGAGGCGCTGGGTTTGCGGGTGGCCCTGGATAAGACGGAGGCCCTTTTATTCCATGGGCCCCGTCGTGGTCCACCCCCAGGTTCATCAATTGTGGTCAACTCGGTCCTCGTACCGATTCGGGCCCATATAAAATATCTGGGCCTGATAATTGACGGTAGGTGGCGCTTCGACGAGCACTTCCTACAGCTTGCACCGAAGCTGGTCGGCACTGCGTCCGCCCTTGGGCGACTTTTACCCAACTTGGGTGGACCCAGTGTAGCAACAAGGCGGCTATACACGGGGATTGTCCGGTCAATGGCACTGTATGGTGCGCCGGTGTGGGCGGAGGCTCTGACCAACCAGAATAGGGCGCGCCTCTGGCGTCCCCAGAGGGTTATGGCGGTTAGAGCCATACGCGGATACCGCACCATATCAACGGAGGCGGCATGCGCGTTGGCCGGAACCCCCCCGTGGGATTTGGAGGCGGAAGTGCTCGCCGAAGTTTATCGGCGGACGGCTGAGTTCCGGGCGAGTAGTGGCAGTCGACCCCCGCCCGATGAGGTACGCGAGTGGCGTGAGGCCGCCCGCCGGGCCACGATGGCTCGTTGGTCGTCCCGGCTGGAGGCTCCACGTGCTGGTTTTACCACCGTGGAGGCACTCCAGCCGGTCATTATCGAGTGGGCAGGGAGGCAGCACGGGACCCTTTCCTTCCGACTGACGCAGGTGCTTTCCGGGCACGGCTGCTTCGGGAAGTACCTGCATTCGGTTGCTAGGAGGGAATTGAGTCCCGCCTGCCATCACTGCGACTGCAGTGAGGACTCTGCACAGCACACACTTGCAGATTGTCCCGCCTGGGCGCCGCAGCGTCGGGCCCTCACTGCAGTCATCGGAGAGGATCTCTCGCTACCGGCCATCATACGCTCCATGGTCGGTAGCGACAGAAGTTTTACCGCGGTCGCAACCTTCTGCGAGGAGGTCATCTCGCAGAAGGAGGCGGCGGAGCGGGCCCGAGAGGATGACCTCCACTCGGACCTAATTCGCCGCCGGCGAACCGGGCGGCGGAGGCGTGCCTACCAACGCCTCATGCCGCCCTGAGTGTGGCCGCGGGTGGTCGGGACGGGTTTTCCCCTCCATCCGCCGATTGGCCAGCCGCGAGGGGGTGACGTCTGCGTGTGTCTGGACGTCGCCCTATTGATAGGTTACCCGTAGGTGGTGCCCGCATAGTGCGGGCAGGCGCTAGGAGGGGTCCGGATGTCTTAATGAAGCTGTTCCCGGATTCCTCCTATTTTAAGCGCAGCATGGCACACCGTGTGGTTTTAGTCGGTTCGATTCCGACACACCGTTCCACCGAAAACCCCGGTGGAATGACGGCCCGAGGGGGTTTCCACACGAGGGAAAAAAAAAAAAAAAAATGGTAAACAGACTGTTGATGAACATACTTGTATATTTCTAAATACATACATATTATATATATATTACACCCAGGCACAAAACAAATGATTGTGCTATCTATCTCATAATTATTTGTCCTGGCTATCAACTGAACCTAAGACCTTTTGTTTGAGCAATTGAAGCAAGTTTCATTTTTTATGGGATAGAGGCCAAGCGAGCTGACGTGTCACGTGATCGATTCGAGTCGCAATTCATTTGCAATTTAGTAGACGTTGGAAGTAAATTACGTGATATTATTAAAAAAAGGTCCATAGCCATAATAGCAGCCACATACACAAAATATATATTGCGGTTTTGTCGATATATATGTCTTTAATATTTAGTATATGTTTTTAGTTCATACAGTTGCTCAAAGGAATAGTGATAAATTGAAATGACACACGAGGTACCGCAAAGTCAGTTTTAGTAAAAGTATATCAATACCCTGGGGCCTTTAATTCCATTAGATTTACTTAAGTTTTTTGTCGTAAATGTTTTATATCACCAACATTTTAATACATAGATAATTATATCTTCACTGTTTATTAATAATTTTATGATTAAATCTGGATTTAATCATGTTAATACATTTTTCAACCAACTTCAAAAAAGGAGGAGGTTCTCAATACGACTGTATTTCTTTTTTATGTTAGTTACCTCAGAACTTTCGATTGGGTGAACCGATTTTGATGATATTAGGTTGGCAACTAATAAGCCCGCCATCTTTGTACATAAGTTTATTTAATTTTTTTAGTGTACAAAATCTAATTGTTTCTCAACTATATAAGCACCGTCGTTTTCTATCACCTGTCGCCAACGCGATTCGAGGCTTCTTATCAAAAAAATAAATAGAAATAGATGATAGTCTGAGTGCATAATGTCTGTAGAGAACGGTGGGTGAGGAAGGACAGTCCAGCCAAGCTAAAGTAATTTTTCACGAGTCGCTATTGCTACATGTGGTCGAGCATTATCGTGCAAAAGGTATACTTTATTTGGATTTTTCGGTAATCTCGCTGCTACTTTATCCAGGTCACAATAAATATTAGCCGTGATTGTAGTGTTAGATGGCAACAGCTCCCAGTATATAATTCCGTTTATTCCCCACCACACACTTAACTCTTATGGCAACCAAACTGAATATATCCAGATCTTTTCAAAAGCGCGGAGTTGTTTTTCTACTGCAGCATGAGAATACTGAAGCTTCTCTGCTAGACAACGTGAAGTGAACCTTTGATCCATTTCTATGAGTCTTTTTAACTCACCCACATCTATTCTAGGAGGTCGTCCTGGATGAGGTTCATCAGATAGGTCATAATTTCCATCTTCTGAACCAATCTTTGGTAGTATCGTATGAGAGCACGCCTTCGCCCATCGTTGCACATATATTGCGCACTGCTTCGCGTTCGTGTTCGTGTGTGTATATACCGAGCCGACACATTTAGGTTTATTACTACAAATAAAATATGTTTTATTTTATTGATTTTCACTAATATTATTTATGCCCAGCGAAGGTTTGCTAGTATTACATAACAAGGATGGAGGGATGTACCTACTAAAACATTAACTTAATATGATGAAAGGTCATTTGTTTTCAAGAAAAATCATCAGTTTAATATAAAGAGATGAAAGTTAAAGACGTTCCTTTTTGTTGAAATTTAAATAATGATAATAGTTTTACATATGGTACGATGCCCGTCGTATCCATTATAGAGAGCTATGTTCCTATTATTTTTAGTGGCTTTCGACAGATTTTTAAAGATTAAAGAGTTTAATAGTGAGCAACACTTTTCTTCTAACCTCAAAAATTGTGAAATAAGCCAATGTTTGTAATTTTTTTTTGTTCATTTTCAAAATGCCTACTTACGAATTAGCCCTAATGTTACGCGCTATGCCGAAGCCCGAGCTGAAAACTTCGTTAAAACGCATATCGCACGCAATTTTTGACCGAGGAGGTATAATAAGAAGTATAGAAAATTTGGGGTTCAGAACTATGCCCTACAAGACGTCTGCTCATGGATTAGTGCACAGAGAAGCAAATTATTTTGTAATCAAAATGGATACAGCAACTAAAGCCGTATCAGATTTAAGTGAAGAATATAGCAGAGATGTGGATGTAATAAGGCAGCGAATTTTTAGAGCTCAAGAGGATTTTGACAAGAACTGTACATTAGAAGAAGAATTATTACCTCCTGCATATCGAGAAGACGTTAAGAAGTTAATCGATGTTGGAAAAACACAAGTAAACCGTTTTACACATAAATTCAAATATAATTCGGGCCTTGATTATTATCCTTTTCAAAAGTAACTTGGTTCAATTAGTGATGGTTACAATTGTACCTAGATGTTCATTTCTAGCATTCAGTAAGTAAGCGTTATGTGTTTATTTAGCATTCAATAAAGCAATTGTTATATTATAGTCATTTATTTTAATATAATATAAAAAAAAACCTTAGCCTACTTGAAATATAGAGAAAAATATCTTGTATTATATGTATAACAGGTTATACCAAAATTTAGTGTAAAAATTCTACTTAAAATATGTTAAGGTATCACATAAATTACTTTACTAAGATCATTTCTCACAGAAGGAATTTATATTATCAGTACAACTACAATACTAAAATTAATGAGCTATTAAACAAACAAATTCAAGCAGAGCAACAAGCAGCCCAAGATTATTTAAATGTATCTGTTAACTTTCTGCACCCTTCTAAATCACAATTTGGTGTTGGTGGGTTTTTCATGAAAATGTACCATGAAGAAATTCAACATATGCAAGAGTTAATTCATTATCAGATTATTCGAGGAGGGAAAACATTGATATCTGGTTTGGAAGCACCTAAGAGCAATAGTAATCTAACATTAATTGATGCATTTAAGCAAGCCCTAACTATGGAAAAAACAATTACAAAGGTACTTTTTTATCTCTTTTTGAAACCAACTTAATTTACTAGTTTTAGGTTGTTGATTTTTAATTTCATCTTTTTACTTTTACTTATGTCAATATTTTAACTTTTACTAATTTACAACTATTTTACTATTTAACAATGTCTTCATCAGCAGTTAGAAGAGCTAATAACTGTGGCAGAAGATGTGAATGACCGTCAGTGTGCTGAATTCTTGACAGGTTTCTTAATAGAACAAATGCACTCTATACATGAAATGGCTATGCATATTACAAAATTAACACATTTGTGCAATAATGAACTTGCTCTTTATCAATATGATTTAGAATTAGCAAAATTATATCCTTTCTCATTGAAAACCAAAAGACCTGTTGATATGACTTAAGGAAGAAATATTAGACATATTTATATTTATTAGTGAAACTCAACAAGGCTGCTTGAAACACATTTTATTAACACACTGTTTACAAATGTTGCTGATGATAACAGCTGAAATAAAAGTACTTCGAAAACTATTTCTATCAAATAAATGTGAGAACTCCACAGAAATGGAATCTAAAAAAAAATCATATTGTGTTATTGTTCCCCACACTGTTATGTGCCTCTTAAGGGGAACAGGTCTTGATTTAGGTCCACACAAGTTCCTTGTAGTTAGTAAAAAGGTAATAACTTTTTTTTTATTTTTATATTAGCCTACCATAGTGACTCCACTTTGCCTGATGGAAAGCAATAGGTGGAGTCAAAGAGTGGTGGTCACCATCCTCATTTTGGATTAATTGCCAAAAAACCCTCATGACCAAACTTAAACCTGACATATAATAATAAAATTAAATAAAAGACCTTGGGTCCTGCTTCATCAAAAGAAATGACAGAGAGTACCCACTGTGTCTCAGCCCAGCCCAGTTTTATCTGTTTTCCTTCAACCCCTTTTATATTTTGGTCCAATTGTTATTTAAAAATACTTTTGTATGTATTCACACTTTAGGTAGCTATTGTTTTTGATAGCAGTGTTTACCCGAAAAGAAAGATAAGACATAATCTATTCTACATTCATTTAGTGCACTCTTTAGTTTTGTAACATCATTATTGTATGTTTCGTTGTGTTGGGATAAAGCAAGCCAATCCAAATACCATTGGATTATAATATCTGTAAGAATAAACAATATTTTGTTAACATATTTAAAAAAAAATATACAAATTACACACACTAAGTAAATTTTACAAATTCAAAACAATGTTCTATCCATTTGCGGATTAACAAGGGGACAGAGGAGGCGGCCCATCCTCGGCCTCTTGTCCTAGGGGCCCTCCAAACGCCTCTATTTCCCTTGATCAAAGCCTAAAGAAGGCTTTAAGTTCATAGGTCTAATACAAATATACTTACTGATTAAATACTAATAAATAAATACAACCTGAGCCAGTTAAATGCTAATTTAAAATAAAAAGTTACTTCTGCTAATCTTCCTAATGTCTATACAGTTTTACTTATGTATTGCAATTCATATTTTTTTCTATCCTCGGCCCTTGGCTGAAGGGCCTTTATCTTAACATTATAGATAACATAGATAGTGATAAATTAGGTATGTAATAAAAAAAATCTACTTCATTTAAAAAGATAACTCACAATCCCTTAAAAAAGTAACAAAAAACGTATGTATTACTATTTTTGGTTTTATAGTAGATAATTAATTTAATGAAGATCACGATTATTAATTTAATGAAGTACATGGTGCATTGATCTTCATGAAATTGTATACTGATACATATGTATATTTGTCAGTGTTTATTTAGTTGTATATAATGTGAACTGAATAAAAAGCTTGTAAAATTACATCAGGTTCTTAATTTATAGGCCTCATTCAGCTTAGCCACCCCCGGCCCCTGACGGGCTTAGTCCGCCACTGATTCTATCAACCCAATTTTTATTGAATCTTTTTAAATAACTCTAGACCACTATCCATGCAAAGATTCATGCATTAAACCAATTCTCAAAATACTTTTTAGTAAAATAAAATAAATATTTAAGGGGGGGCTCCCATACAATAAACGTGATTTTTTTGCCGTTTCTATAGATAATGATATGAAACCTTTCATGCGCGAGTCCGACTCGCACTTGGCGGGTTTATTCCAATGTGCCCCAAATTCTTCGCTAGTTGCTCAAACGCAGTTAGAGCATCTTCCGGCAATGAAAACTGTGTCTCTTTCAGAAGATTTTTTATTTTAGATCATTAAATTAGTATATATAGGTATCTGGTACATGGACTACTTTTTTTATAAGGGGTCGTACAAACCATAGCCGTTTCCGCACTTCAAAATAGGCGGACTACCTTACAACGCATTTTTTTTATCTTTATTCTTTCTATGAATTTTACCGTCATCTTTGCACTATTTCAGTTTCTTACCTACAAGCTCGCCAAATTGAGTTTCGATAATGGTTTCTCTAGAATCCCAAATCCGAGAATAATCTTGACATATTACTGGTCCTTCCTCACTCATGGAACTGTCCAAGTCTAGCATCCTAAAACAAATTACAAATGTTATTAACAATTACATTTAAACATGTAAAAAAATAGTTTCTTTAATAAGAAACGGTCACCTAATAGTAAGTGACAATCGCCGTCCATGGACACATGTAACTCAAGAGTGGTAAGTGCGCTGTCCGCCTTTGAGGGTGATGATGAGGTATGGGGGGATGCCTTGAGTGGAAAGAGGAGAGGGGAAAGAAGAGAGGTGGGATGAGGGGAGAGGAAATGGGATAGGGAGAGTATGGCCTCCGGAAGCCTTACTCATTTCGGGGAAATGCAACGCAAGTGTTACTTCACAACCGGTTTTCTGTGAGGCCATGGTATCACACTGGTTGAGCCGGCCCATTCGTGCCTAAGTATTGCTCTACCACTGATAAATGTTTATTCTTTTACAAAGGGTAATTTAAAAAAGTATCACTATACATACCTAATTGCATTTTTCAAAATTATGTCTTTGTGTTTTTGATACTCTATTTTAAATTTGTCTTCTAAATGTTTAAATGATGTTATGCAGCAGTCATTTGGAATATCTGTAAAACGTAATCAAAATTAATAGTCACTATTGAGTTATATAATTATGTAATATGATAAACTTTAATTGTCCATCGAAGAACTCCATAGTATCATCAATTAATAGTTGTATAAATAAATTAATGAAATACCACAAGACAATTCCACTCGTATACTTTTCTCCACTGAACAGTTTGATATTATATTTCGAATTGTAGCAATGGTAGACACGTTGTCAGATTTAAATACGGCTGATCCTCTCCTGAAATTTTTAACACGTTCTTAAGCCGGGTACTCATAAGCGAACTGTAACCATAACTGTTGCTATTATGTAACCAAAAAATATACTGTGTACGTGGTTCGCGAACTTGCCGCCAGCGGATCGAGTTGCAGTTCGCAGCGAGCCGACGATAAACAGGTATTCATTATGAAACGTAACAGTTGGACGTTAGTGTAACCACAAGTCGTAGTGTATACGTGGTACGCGAGCGGCAACGCAGCGAGCCGATGGATGTCGGTTTTTCGCGCGAATCAAAGGATGCTCGCAGTGCGTTCGTGGACGTCGAGAGTGTAGGTTACAAACTGCGAACCTATAAGTATTCTTCTCGAGATGAATGAGTGGACAGAGGATAAATGTCATTTGCTGATAGACGCCTACAAAGAAAACAGTGTCCTATGGAACCCGAAAGACAAAGATTTCTACAAAAAACATTTGAAAGAGGACGCTTGGACAAAAATTGGACAAATTATGAACGAAACTGGTGAAGTATGTAAACAAAAAATGATTGTATTATTGGCATCGCACAGAAGGGAGCGTATGAAAATAAAGAAATCAATTGGAACAGGAAAAGGTAGGTACTAAATCTACTTAAAATTAATTATACTAAATTCGTTTTTTATTTATTACATCTATTTATTTATTTTGTTATAACTTATTATATTTTTATACGAGTATAACTACTATTTTATATCTATTTCTTAAATTGTAGTGGTATTCATTTAAGGCGTTCAGATTCTTGGACGATCGTTTCAGAGCTCGAAAAGGACTTAAGTCTGAAGATTCGAATGAAAAGGTAGATTTATATTGTCCCTTGTTTTACGCATAGAGATCTTGCCATGGTATTTTACCTTCATTTAAAAAATAATGTGCAAGTTCGTCTCGATTTTCTTTGTAATTTGCCGCCGAACGGCGAGGAATAATCTGTAGAGGACGGAATGATGTTCCTTTCGTGTCGTTTCTCCAAGCTCCTGGTATGACTTTACCAATCTCGGTGTTTTCGCTATATATGAAGCCTTGACTGACACCGAGCATGATGAAGAATGCCTTAGAAAATTATGTAGAAGCTCTAGGGTCATTACAATTGTTTCAACTTTCACTGATAGTGACTGCATCACCTGAACCAGGTAGTAAAAAGCTAAAACCCGACCCTAAATTGAAAGAAGCTTTCGGCTTGCTGAAAACAGCAGCTGATAAACCAAAAAAGGATGCACAACTACAGTGTTTCTTTGATTTTATTCAAGAAAAATGAAAAGCTACACTAGGGATACAATAAATGCTATTTATCATGAAATATTTCAGATAATTATGGAGTATTATCAAGGATATTACAACTCAATACAAAATTATGGTTACTATTCTTCTTCACAAAACCAGCAAGCTCCACGTCCTTCAACCTCTTCCTCCCAATAAATGAAATAGATTCTTCAGCCGTAAATATACCACGTGCTTCAACTTCTTCCTCTAATCAAAATCAACAAACTCCAGTGCACAGCGCGCAGTACTCCCCATACAGCAACAGTAGCTACTATTCGTCAGATATGAATTTTGAAGATTATGTGTAATTAATTGCAATTAATCATTACGTACCTTAATTTGTTCTTTCAATGCTTGTATCAGCGCTTGAAATACTTCCGGGATAATTGAGCTTATAGCTTGTTTGGATGTGCGAAACAAGTATTGCAAATTATTGCAAACGACAACTCTTTTCGAAGCGAAGTTTTTTTTCGTTCAATATTAGGTCCGATTGAATTCATCAGGTATTCAAAATCACTTGGAGTGATTCTTGTGATTTTTTTGTAATGGCTACTAATTTGTTGATTTTTTAAAAGAAAAAGTAGATTACTTTTCTTAATTAGATTACTTCTTTACATGTACATTCGATGAGTCCACCATCTTCGTGGCCTTTTATAATTATCGAGTAAAGCGTCTACAAGTATATATGCTGCACACGCGATAGATATTTCGTTATCGCCAAGCTCCAAACGAACACCACATCAGAGCCGGCTTGTCGTTACGTTCACAGTAATGTGGACGACATCGCGTACACATACTTTATCTGTTCGATAACAGTTACAGCCGACTGAATGAGTACGGTGGGTGAGGGCGTTCGATGGACATGAAGACTACAACACGCGTACACACTAAAACCACGTTACTGTAACTGTCCGGTTACAGTTACAATTCGCTAATAAGTACCCGGCTTAAGTAGCTTAACCTATAACTAACTAACTATCTAGAATAGAATAGTAATGAACTTTATCGCACACCAATTATAATTTGTTTACACGGAAATAACAGAAATAATATGTACAATGGGCGGCCTTATCGATTTCTTACAGGCAACATTTGTATGGACCTAGACGCTATTAAATAAAATAATAATGGGCAGTTTGGTGTAAAGAAGTAGCAGTAGGCAAGTAATTAAGAATGGGATTTCCCGTTTCTGCAGAAAATTTGCCGGATGGCAATTAACGACAAAATACCTATTACTTTGCTCTAGACTGACCATGACCGTGGTCTCGACTTTTCGAGTAAAATCGGGTTGCTAGATGAAGGACGTTAAAAATAAAAAAAATATTTATTAAATCTTTTCAAAATACTTTCCACTAGCCTCTATACAAAGTTTCATGCGTCTGGACCAGTTTTCGAAACACTTTTTCCAGTCCGCCGCAGACACCTCGTTTACATACAGCCTGCTCGAACGCTGACAGCGCATCTTCCGGCGACGAAAATTGTATCCCTTTGAGCTGATTTTTTATTTTCGGGAATAAAAAGAAGTCACACGGTGCTAGGTCAGGGCTGTTAGGAGGGTGACCCAGAAGTTTGATTAGCGTGCTGTCCAAGAATTCCCTCGTTTTGAGCGCGGTGTGCGCAGACGCGTTGTCGCGGTGAAGCAGTAGCCCGTGGAGCCATCTGTTTGGTAGCTTGTTGCTCACAACAGAGAAAACTTCTGCCAAGCATTTGGTAGTATACCACTCGGCATTGATGCTTCTTTGGTTCCGTAAAAGAATTGACACCAAGTAGCCAATCAAATTGAAAAATCTGCCCCCCCGCTTCTAGATCGTGATTTACTTTGGTAGGCGTTGATTCGTTTTGAAACTCCCAAACCGTCGACTGGCGATTCGTTTCTGGATCGTATTGATAAATCCAGGACATCACCTATAATGATGTCATAAACAGGCCGAAACGAGCTTGCTTCAAATTTGTTCATCATATCATGTCTTGTACTAAATTTTTCAGTGCTAGCACGTTTTCCTCCGTAACAGCCGTCAAAGGGCGACCACTTCTTTCTTCATCCCCCATTGAAATCGTAAAAAAATTATAGCATTTTTCAATGAGACACGATAATTTAATTAGCTCTTAAAAAATGTGGAGGGAAATTTTGGAAATTGGAACGTACCTATTTTTACTTATAAATAACCATTATTTTTATAATAGTTTATAACTGGTTAGTCTCTCATACAAAAAAAAATCGCAAAACTTTCTGAGTGGCCTGGTATATATATTGGCTTTATAGAACTCACTGCATGAGCTGTGAATGCGTGTCATAAAGCCACTGGTCCCTAAGGAACACTGATCTACTGCTTCTTACAATGGTTAAAAAATGTAAATTATGACCGCATATACTTTGAAAAACAATAGATGTATCATAATTCTAGTAGAATCCAGAAACTTTAAGTATGATGTATGACATATGATATTATCTAAGTAGGTAATTTAAAAGGCCATCTTTAGTTTATAATTTCATTTACACCATATATCGCATAAAACCTGTGAACGACCTGTTGTAGGCTTGAAGTCTATCGTATGTATAGTATGATGATGATGATGATGATGATGATGATATGATGTCTATGTAATTTGCAAATAAAGATATCTTCAATAAAGAGCGTAACAACTACACAATATACAAGAAAGTAGGTAGGTACTTACTGATACTGGCAAATGAGAATTGTTTTTAAAAGAGTGTGCGATCTAAAAAAATTTACATTCGCAGCAGGTCGAGGCAGTTCACCCGGTAAAGCCTCTGTTAACCATGATGTTATTTCAGCTACAGAGAAGCTACCAGACGCGTGCAGTTGACACCAAACTCTGTCAAAATAACAAATATTTATAAATGTCAACGTATATACTGAGTACCACCAATAACCATATTTAGTACCAGACTTTTACTAACCTTTCTTGTGATTCTAAGTTCGATTCTACATTCTCGTGTTGGGAATAATACGGTAGTGCAGGTAGCCTTAGAGTAATTAGACGTGCAACTCTGGGTGCTCCAGCGGGTAAAACGTAAATAAGTATACGTATTCCTCCCACCCTTATTTCGACAGAACCATCAGTTACGTAACGTATCTTTACCCAAACTCTTCGGGTTCCGGCTTGGCATCTTACCGATGCTAGTAGATCTGATCTTGTTCCCTTAATAATAAAAAAAACACTGTACTTATCAGTCACACAAACTTCTGCTTGGAAAGAAACTAACATTTTTCTATATTACCTGCGGGGAGCAAATACTTAAAACTGCAGCAGTGTCTGTTTGCATGTCTAACTTTTTGTTAGAATAAATAAAAAGCATATCCAACGGTACTGCTGAAGTAATTCTTACTTCTTGCCAACCGTCACTTGTTGCTCCTAACAGCTGAAAAAAATATTCATACATCAAATTTTAAACGGAGGATAAGTGAGAGGTTCGTGATGTTATTAACGAGCTTACCTCATATTGAATGTCTAGCATTGGTGGAGTAGACAAACTAGAGCGTAATGAACGTGTACTGCGTTGGTATCTTTCACGTTCATTTGCGGTCTGTTTTTCTAATCGCCCCACTTCAGTTCTAAAGTAGGTTTATATTAATAATAGTAGTTTTTAATGTAGTACACAAATTATTTATAAAAATGTAAAATGTTATCCACCTTTCGTCTTACTTACTCAAGCTTTGACCGTCTGGCTGCTAGCATGTCATGTGAAATTTTGGCTCCAGATATTAAATGACTAGGTCTCAATGCAAATATTCTGCCTGAAAAGGTTGCTACCAGTAATTCAGATTCTTCTGTGCCTATGCAACCACCAACCACGGAAGTTACGGGTTCACCGGAAAACTATAACAGAAAAACCTATTATAGCACCACTATTAGTGTTTAACTAGGGTTAAAAAAAACTGACACATACGTAAGTATACTTTAGCCGTGGTTTTTCGCTCAAATTATCCATGTCGACTTGGTATAATTGAATCGAGCCATCATGACGACCAACAGCGAGATGTACAATCCCGGTACTGAAGTACCAACCCAGACATACCACAGATCCCAAACCTCTACCTTCCACTAAACATTTACTTGATAGTTTTAACCTGACAATAAGTAAAATGAAATAAAGTTAAAATACTATTTTTATTTAATTTTATGTACCAATTTGACATGTACGACGCCAAAGTAACTATGTCTACTAACCATACTGAACCAAAAGAAACCTACTAAAACGACAGCACATGTGCTCCTAAAGGTGTGTAACATGTGCATAATTTACAAGTAAAACATTATGCAAAATGTTTCCATACCAACTAAAACCAAGACAAGCTCAATGACTGCGAAATAGAATATATCCAAGCTGTTGCAATAAGAATCGAAACAAAGATTTTGAACCTCGGCACAATTTGAAGAAGGAACCCTACATTAGTTACCTTAATACTCTCGGCAACAGATTGTAATTGGACTTCAATACTAAAAATACCTTTTGGGGCTCCCGTCTTACAAATACTATAGGAGAATTAAAGACCACGATAAAAGAAAGAAAATTAGTAAGAAAACCTACTCATTGGCCATCAGATCCGAAAAAGATTCCATATTTGATTGTTTTCTTCGTATATAAGAACATGTGTCCTAGCAACCTCTGGGCTTACCAAATCTTTGATCTTAGTTCTGACCACTAGGAAGTAGCTAAATAACTTTTATCTGTTTTCTGTTATAACAAAAAAAATCTTATCCATCGGAAATATTAGAGATGATAACAGAAAAGCGAATGCAGAGAAGAACCTAGCAACAATTTAGCGATCCTACAGAAGAACAAAAATTAAGCAATATGACTAAAAAAAAAAAAAATTACATACACAAAGAACATCCAGCCTCAGAACAAAAACTTAAGGATAACACAAAGTGTTGTCCCGTGCGGAGATCGAACCCACAACACTCAGCGCGGCAGCGTTGTTTCGAGGTGACCACTTAAACCGCTACGCCATCCGTGCAGTCGGATTCAAAACCTCAACGATCATATGAGTTGTTACTCATCTGATCTACAGAAATTAACTACCGACAGCAGTGCTAATAACACGATATGAAAGGCTATAACAATAAAAAAATGCCATGTTTAAACCGAACAAAGGGGATTATTACCAACTCTGTTTTAGATTATTTACCAGCTCTTGATGACGAAAATATACCTGAACAAGGAGAACCAAAGTTGGTTACTTGAAGGGAAGTATATATGTTTAGTATATATATATAAGATGAGATTAGCACTGCGTTGTTCTTAGATGTAGCGAAAGCTTTCGATAAGGTCTGGCACAAAGGTCTGATTCATAAACTACGGCGAATGCTCCCAAAACAATATGTAGTAATCCTAGAATCCTACATCACCAATACAGTATTTAGAATTAAACATGAAGATGCATCCTCAGAACTGAAATTAATAAAATCTGGTATACCACACGGCAGTGTTTTAGGCCCGGTCCTGTATTTATATGTATGTACCTACATATCACAAGTCATCACATCACCTTATAAACTTCTGACTTTCCGGAATTAGAAAACAAAACTATCACGACTTTCGCTGACGACACTGCCATCATGGACATAGGAGATCCATGAAGAAGCCGCAGAAAAGGTTCAAGATGCTGTAAACAAAGTCTATGAGTGGACCTTTTTTTTTTATACAATAGTGGGACAGACGAACAGACGGGTCACCTGATGGTAAGTGACAACCGCCGTCCATAGACACCTGCAACTCAAGAGTCGTAAGTGCGCTGCCCGCCTTTGAGGGTGATAAGGGATGGAGGATGCGGGGATTGGAAAGAGAGAGAACGAGAGGAGGAGTTAGGAAAGAGGAGAGTGGCAATGGGGGGAGAGGAAAGTGGAGAGGGGGAGTTGGGCCTCCGGAAAGCTCACTCATTTCGGGGAAATGCAACGCACGCGTTACTTCACAACCGGTTTTCTGTGAGGCCGTGGTATCGCACCGGTCGAGCCGGCCCATTCGTGCCTAAGCATGGCTCTACCACTGATAAAACCTAAAACCTAGGACCTAGGACCTAGAAATGGAGGATAAAGGCTAATAATAATAGCTTGGTCCTTGTACCTTATACCGGTGGAACACTATTTCTTATATTTTTAAATATATTTTGTTTTTATTTTATATTTAAAAATGTAATTTGTATGTATATTTATGTGCATAAAGAGAATAATAATAATAAATCTTTATTAATTAAAAAGGAAATTACAAACACCATTTTTTTTTTATAATATAGGGGAACGTCGAACAGACGGGTCATCTGATGCTAACTGACAACAACCGTTCATGACGTCGTAATGTGCTAACCGCCTTTGAATCCTCCCCCCCCCTCATCACCCGATGAGGGGCGGGGAAAGAGGAGAAGGAGGAGGAGGGTTTAGCTCATACAATTTTATGTCCACCCGTAGTCAGCGGCACGGGAAAGCTAAAATAATTAAAATCCATCCAAATAGATTTTTCATATAAGCAACAAGCGTATCTACTCTTATCAATATCTACAGCCTGACAGTACCATACGAGAATGCAGCTAAATTTCTAGATCATTTCACCTTATTCTCTTGATGTCAAACTTCGGGGAACACATCTGGAAAATACCGAACAGGCTACGATATTCTCCTTCACTCATATATAATAAACTCCTAATATATAAAAAAAATTAAAAAATAATTAAAAGAGATAAGAAACGAACCTACATAAACACTGCAAATAGACTTCGTCGACAAAGTAATAAAAAGTATGCCGAAGCTCGCCATAAAAGACTTCATAAGCATGTGAACGTGGAAGCTACCCAGCTTCTCGACCACAAATACAAAAACAGCCAAACATAAAAAGACCTCTTAACCGTACGAATTAGTGTAGTGCAGTGACTTAAATTAAAAATAAGTTGTAATTTGTGAAATACAGTATCAGTGCTATGACTATAGAAATTGTGCTTCGCCTTAATAGAAATAATAAGAAATGTGCTGATGGACACTTCTAAAAGACATTCATATCTAGCAATTTAAGTTTATTTAAAGTTACTTATTAGACTAAAAGGGGTTGGATTGTTATATAACTGGGGCACCCTTGATACGGAGGACCAACATAAAGAAAATATTAGGTGAAAAAATTGGGTGAAGTTGTTTCAAAAATCAGCAATCAAATAAAATGTTCTACTTTTATTGTGTTTTATTGATTAAGAATACTTACTCTTCGTAACCAATAAGACCAATAGACCCATCACTCGCCCCAAAGAAAGCCTGGATATCTGTCACATGGGTAGATAGAGGAACAATGAGACGAGACGGACCCGACGATATTGTTGTACGAGAGATGAGTTTTCCATTTTCTAAGATAATCGCCCCTTTATTGGCAACCAATACCAGTAACCGAATACGGTGGCTCTGTGTATATGACAGCAAATGATCATTAGCATTCAAAATAGTTACTTGCTATGACCATCAAAAAAATAATTCTAACATTAGGTACCGCAAATGCAGCAATGTCCAGTACTCTATCCTCGCAAATGTAAGAGTGGTATTCGCGTAAATCCCTGTAGTAAGTCACGTTTCGTCCGCTACATAGTATCAAGTCACTTCCTAATATGCACCTAGAAATAATTTTACTGTAAATATACAGTACTTAGGTATATTTATAATAAGAGCATCACATTTACTGATTGTAGATATAAGCAACGGAAGAATTGGACTCACTAACATAAGTAAGTTTACCTACTTGAAGTTATAACACAAAGAGTAAGAATGGTAATCGATTATAAGAAGCCCTAAGTACTTACATAGATGTAATAGTCTCAGACAACGACGTTTCAATGCTTAAGAACACTTTTCCTTTCCTTGTATAGCCTTTGACTTCATTGCCGGAAGCTGTAAAAATTTTGTCAGCCTGTGTTCCTGTAATTATTGAGGGAACTATTTAAACTTTTATGAGCCATTGTTAATAAACACAAAGTACTTAAGCATTTACCAACTCCGGACGCAAGTTGTACAGCGGTAATAGGTTTTCCCGGTAAAGTTTTGAACTGGACTACGGATTCTTCTTCTTTAATACTAAAGCATTGTAAAACTCCATTTTTATCACCGACCGCAATCTAGAAAATCATAGCCATTAAACACACAACACAACAGGGACAACACTTTGTGTAATCCTCAAATTGTTGTTCTGAGTCTGGGTGTTCTTTGTGTCCGTCGTTTGAATGTTTGTAAAGTCCCCGCGACACAGGAATTAATCCTAATGCAGTTGTCTTTAAAAAAAAAATGTAGGTACGCGTAGCTTGTGTCGTGTTTCTACTTTGGACGAGCTTACAAGTCTGTAGAAAATGTAGGCACACTAATAACATTTGTTATGAAAAAATACCTTTATATAACTTATTATCTTTGATTTGTCCAATTTCACCATAATTATAATGCCTATAGCAGTGTAACTCTTAGACAACCTTAATCCATAGCATGGGCATTTCAATTAGATGAGAATTAAAAACTAATAACTAAGTAACAAACAAAGAAGCGGTACGTACCTTTTGATCGTTTTTTTGCCCGGACGGCGGCAATATTTTTAATGTATCCGGGTATGTGATTCCACATATTGCATAATCTAAGCGCAACAGATCATAGTCCATGTTTGATTTACAATAAAAATACTAGATCTAAAAAACCTACCATGAACTGCATGAAGGTCTTACCTGACGACATAATCGATAAAACCAAGGCAACCAAACCGTCAACATTGATATGTATACAACTACCTACATTCTTAACATTTAAATGTTATAATATTATACAATTAGAATCCAGCAGTGACAGCCTCCGCAACACTGCTTTTGTAACATCAGAGGAGTTTACAAAATTATCAAAATGAAATATGCCGCACCATATCCTGAGTGCAATTCGAGCACATTTTCGTGTTTGGGCTTTGTATGCATATACTTCGACATGTGTGTATGTGGTGATTATTATGTGTTGGCATATAATATTCAATTCTCAGTTACTATAGAGTCGTTTCTAGTTTAGAACTAAATTCATAAAGATTTCCTATAGATATGCCTTTGGCATAGCAATTAATAAAATATGAGAAAAACATAAATATAGAAGAATATGCTGGCAACAAATAGCATTTATTTTCAGTAAAGTATCGCGTTCATGTTCGTACAGAGATCTGCAAACCGCATACTTATGGCGTCAGTCTTTGGTATCACCTGCCATTAATTTGCTTAGTCCTTCCTAGAGTGAAAAATATAGACACTAATTTTACTTAAAAGCCAAGAGTCCATTACATTCCTAACATAACATTCATAACTTCTGTAGACAGATACATACATACCACACTCATGCCTGTATCCCTAAAGTCTTAGGCAGAAGTGTAAATAACGCCCGATTTTTGCCGATTACAATTTAGTCCCATTTACGTAAAAGGGGAAAGCCTATTACTAATTCGAAGTATATTGACAGGATAAGGAGGACAGAAAGGAAAGAGATTTTGCTTATACAAATGGATTGGGAAATATAAGCAATAGCTCAAGCAAGTCAGGGTTGCATACTAGAGGTGAGTCGTACTTGCTAAAACACGTACGGAGTTTTACGAGTACGAGTACGCTAAGATACGCGTTCCAAAGACTAGCTCCTCAAGTATTTAGAAGTACGCGTCAGAGTATGCCTAAGAACGGAATATTCAAAACAGTATATGTATGTATATTTAGGATTCAGAAGCAGAAATCAATAATAAAAACAATTATCTTACACGTTAGAAATCATTTGATAAAAAAAAAACAAAATTACGAACTAATAATCTAATTTAATTGAACGTTTTCATAAGATTGTTATCAAAATAAAACACCGATCACTTATGACTTATACAAACAAAATGTTATCTACTTACAGAGTTTTATAAACTTTTAGCAATTTAAACTATAACTGTAACACACATATCGCGTCGACAACTACCGTTCCGTACCGAAGCCAACGAGCAAATGAACGTTTCGTCGCTAAGCCGTCACAACGCCCTGTAGAGGGCGTGTGGAGGCTGGATCGGGGCAATGGCCCCTTGCCAGCGGTGTCTTCCGCCGCCCCTAGATAAGGGTGGGTCGTGGGGTGTCCTGCACGGTGGTAGTAGTCTTGTTTTGAGGGGCCGCTTCAGTATTCACGCTGCCTAGGCGGTCTAAACCAGCCAGATGAGACCCCAGGCGACACCTATAGAGGTCCAGCTCCGGGCGACCAGCGACACAGGCAGCGACTTACATGCGACCCCTCGGCGTCGTTTCGGGTGGTGGTCCCACACCGCAGCGCGGTCTGTGGGGCGTCTTCTTCGTTTGTTTCAGTTTCTGCGGTCCGCACACGATAAACCTACTACGGTGTAGGCGTAGGTTCATCTGGTATCATCTCACCCCTGTTGAGGGGGGTGGGGAGACTATTTGAAGCACTGGGCTCCTTATAGTGATTTTCCTCGCAGCTCACCACTGTGAGCCGGTTATTGGAGTTAGCTCACCGGCCTCGAGGTTTGCTCGCCGATCGCTCCTCTGAAGAGGGGTCCAGCGAGCCGCCTGCGAGAGGTCGGTGGTTGGTTATCTGCATCCGATGGCAAAGCCAATGCCCCGCTCGAAGGAACTGATATGAGCTCCCGAGCGGGGCGTTTGAGTCGCCTCCGGATGAGTGTGGTGTCGTCTGGATGTGGGAGCGGAGCAATACCTACCAGGTGGGGAAGTTTCGAGCAGTCAGCCCGCTCAAACATCCCCGTGGCGAGTCTGCTCACAAACTCCTTTATTGGTTCCCACTTCAGGTCTCGGTGGATTGTTGCATTCCTGAGGTACCTGGGGGCGTCGACCACCATGCGAAGGCAGCTGTTCTCTACAGCCTGCAAACGTTGGCGCGATGTCCCTGCTATCAAGTTGTACCAGGCCGGCCCACCGTAGGTGAGGCGCGACCTGATATATGTATGTTTTGTAAATGCCTAGTTTGGCACTTACTGGTAGTCTGGAGGATAGCAGGGGACGCAGCTTCGTCCGCGCAGCTCTGGCCTTCGCTGTGATGGTCTCGACGTGGTGGTTCATCGACAGTGATCTGTCGATGGTGATTCCCAGGTACTTGACCTTTGGGGACCATGGGATGTCCTCTTCCATCAGACGTAGGTTTGGCGGGTAGTGTGCCATACCGGTTATCATCGCCTGGGTCTTCGACACGTTGCACTTGAGCCTCCATCGCTTCAGCCAGCCCGGAAGGGCTTCGAGTGTGGGGCGCAATTTCCGTGCAGCGTGTGCGGCGTTGCGTGAACTTGACAAGTACGCGGCATCGTCTGCAAACAGTGCCAGCTTGACGTCTCCGACTACAGGGATGTCATCCGTGTAGTGGGCGTACAAGGCCGGTGACAGACAGCTCCCTTGCGGGACTCCGGCACTGATGGTTTTGATTTCCGATGTGGTATCCTCTATAGCCACACGGAAGGTTCTCTGGGTCAAGAACGATGCGATGATCGCGACTACTTTTCGTGGTAGAGACGATGTCGACAGCTTGTGGATGAGACCTTCATGCCACACTCTGTCGAACGCCTTCTCCATGTCGAGCATCACGGTCACCGTGCTCCCGCCCTTGTTCAACCACGTAGCCATCTCGTCTAGGACACGAGTCAGCTGGAGCGTGGTGGAGTGCTCCTGACGAAATCCAAATTGCTCGGGCCTCAGCCGGATGTGGGGTTGAGCCCTTACTAGCAGTAAGCGCTCGAACACCTTGGACGTCGTCGAGAGGAGTGTGATGGGCCGGTAGTTCTCCGGTTTTCTGAGGTCCTTGCCGGGCTTCGGAAGTACGATAACCCGACCCCGCTTCCAGATGTTAGGGAAGTGGCCGGTCTTCAGGATACCGTTGAACAGTTGTGTCAACGCTATGAGTGATTTCAGTGGAAGTCGCTGCAGTGCAGTGTTCGGTATTCCGTCTTCACCAGGTGCTTTCCGTGGGTTGGTTTTGCTGATCATCGCAGCAACCTCGCTCGGTGTTACGAGCAGTTCACCCTCAGACTGGCCGAGGGGCCTCGAGAGGTAGAGATGGGTTGCCGCCTCTATCTCCCGAGTGTGGTCCTCGTCTTGATTGTCGTGAGGTGTGAACTGTTTTTCGAGGCTATTCGCGATGATCTCGGCACGGTCTTGCGCTTTGTAGCGTATTTGCCCGTCCTCAGCGAACAGGGGGCTCGTGGGGTTTGGTTCTGCAGTCAGTTGCCTGCAGAGTCGGTGTACCGAGGGCTGTTCGTCCTCGATATCTATAAGGAAGTTCTCCCATGCGTCACCTCTGTGCTCCCAAAGAGCAGCCTTGAACGAGTTGGTAAGGCGGTTGTATCGGGTCTTGTCTCGGGGGTGCCGAGTTCTCTGCCAGAGCTTCTTAGCCTCTCGCTTCTCCTCGAGCATTTTACGGAGTCGAGCGGGCAGAGGGTTCTGTCGCTCGATGCTCGGTCTAGTGCTCGAGGAGACTCGAAGTGCGGCTTGGATAGCTCCGGTGATTTCTTCGGTGGCTTCATCGACTTCCACTGGCGTTTTTACAACCGTAGGGCGGCTGTAACCCGCTAGGGATTCTTGGTAAGCCCTCCAGTCTGTGTGGACTGTGGGCTTCGGTGGGCCGACCGTAGCCGCGGGCTCCCTGAACACGAGTAGCACCGGCCTGTGGTCCGATGGTAGGTCCTCGAGCACTTCCTGTACTGGAGGTGCTCTTAGTCCCTTGAACACTATGATGTCCAGTATGCTATCACTATAGCCCGCTGGGTCCAATCTAGTGGGTTCTCTGGGGCCAGCGATTTCATAGTTATGCATATCGGAGTCTTGCATAAGGAGATTTCCCATTGCGTTGTTGGTGGTGTTGTGCCATGCTTGGTGCTTTGCGTTCAGGTCTCCCGCGATTATGGTCGGCGTCGTATGTTGGAAGGCTCCGAAGTTCATCGATGCGGGCTCTCTGATTCGGAGCTCGATAGGCCGCGTAGAGGCGCATCTCCCGCCTGCCGATTTGGACGTCGATACCAAGCGCATACATGGTATCGAGTCTCTTCGGTTCGACGGGTTGATGCACTACTGTCCTCTTCACTAGGATAGCGAGTCCACGATATGCTTCGCCTCTTGGCGAGACCTCATCTTGGCGGTACACAATGTACCCTGGGATCTTGAGTGGCCTGTTGGCCTTCAGGTGGGTCTCGCTTATCAGCATGATATCGACCCGCTGTTCCTTGAGAAATAGGCGTAGTAGGCCTATCTTGCCTATCTTGGATTTCAGCGTCTCCGCGTTCAAATGAACCACCCTGAGCGGCTTATCCATTGGTAGTGAGGTTTTGCAGCAGTCCTGTCGTATTAATCTCGCCTGCCTTAACACGCTGTGCGAACAGCATGAGCAAGGCAGCGAGTTGGTCCCTCTCCGGGTCCTTGGCTGCTGGGCTGCAGTTTTTGGGTGCCGCCGCAGGTGTGGTTGGCTTTTCCTGGGCCGCCTTCTTTCTTCGGTGCCTTCTCCTCTTTTTAGTGGAGCTTGACCCCGGGTTTGCTTCGGCCATCAGTGTGGTGGGTGCCGAGTCGACGACCACGTTTGGTTGGTCGATGACCTTAGGCGGGCCTGTTCTCGGCACGAGTCCCGCCTTCTTGTTGCGGGCTTCCCGCTTGTAGAAGGGGCATGCCGCACTGCAGGCTGGGTGTGGGCCTTGGCAGTTGGCGCACGTGGGTGGCTCCTCTTTTGGTCGAGGGCAGTTGTGCGCCTGGTGCTCGCCACCGCATCGCACACAGGCTAGGCGCCTGTGACAGTTCTGTGAACTGTGGCGGAAGCCTTGGCAGCGGTGACATTGAGAGGGTCCTTTCTTGCCCCTCCAGGCCTCTATGACGACGCCTGGCATGAGCAAGACCTCGTCAATGTTGTAGGCCTTGGTTGCGGTCGGGCTCTTCTCTACTTCTGCGAAGAAGATGCATCCGGGTCTGCTAGTGCGAGCACGGATGTGCTTAGCAAACTTGACTGGCACTCCCTTGCTAGTCAAGTCCTCCACTATTTCTTCTGTGGGGGTGTCCGCAGGTAAGCCCCGGATAGCCATTTTCAGGGGCTTCTGGTGTGGTGGAGCGATGGCGTAGTAAGGCGCCTTGTCTTGTCCTAGGTCGTCCAGGTGAGCCTGAATGACTCTGAATTCGGCGTCCTCTTTGGGAGTGAATTTAAATCCCTTCCCAAATGGCCTCACGTTGGGTGGGTGACCGATTTTGGCGGTCAACTCCTTCATGTGGGTCGTCCAGTTCTCCAGACGGTCCACTACAAGGATTGGTTGTCTCCTTGTGGACGTCTGGGTAGTGGGCGCCTTGGAAGGGCCTTGTGTTGTTATGGGCCTGTTTGTTGTCATGGGCCTCCGAGTTGTTATGGGTTTCTGGGGTGGTGGTGCGGCAAGTACAGCTGCTGCTGTCCTTGGCCTGGGTGTAGGCGTAGGGGCCCGTTCGACTTCCAGTGTTACTGGAGTCGGTTCGGGCGAGGTGGAGAGGACTTGGACGTCCATCTCCTCGCTATCCCCTTCCTCGGAGTCCGAGGTTAGGGAAGCCTTTACTATTGTCCTCTTCGCCGCTTGCGGCTCCGGGTCTTCTTCCCGCCTCCGCTTGCCTGGTATAGGCGTTACGGTAGGCGGCAGTGCTGACCCCACCGCTGTCAGGATGTGTACATCCTGGGCAGTGAGGTCCTCCTTTTTCTTGTCGCCAATATGTACTTCCATTACTCGGAAGTACGCCTCCAACCAGCGCTGCAGACTCTGCGACATTTCTCCCTTCTCTCGAAGGGAGTTGAAAATACTCAGGTCGCCCTGGTATTTTTGTCGCTGGTCCTGCAGCACTGCGTCGGTCGAGCCTTTTTTTTCGCTGCTGGTGTTCTTCATGATGCTGGATCCGTCCTCGTGGCGCCTTGGCATGTTTGCCATCACCGTTGAGGTTAGGGTCGGAGACCCCACCCCGCGGCGAAGGTTCACACGCTGGCTTTCTCGGGGAAGGTATTCGCCTCCGAATGTACAGGTACAATTCGGGTGCAAATAATAATATTTAACAAATATTAAATATTAAGATAAGCAGTTTTAGGGGCGCCCGTACGATGGCAGTCGGAGCGCAAGCACGTCCGTTCGCTACGACAGTCCGAAACACTCTTAGGCGTAGGTGTTCGCGTGTAAGTGGATGGCCGCAGAAACTGAGACAAGTAGCGGGGGCTGTAGCGAGACGCTCTGCTCTGCTCTCTATATATACATATATATATATAATAAAATAAAATAAAAATAAAATAAGAGAAGATCGCAACCTGGCAGTCGAATGTACAACAACTGCTATATCTGCAACAAAATAAAAAAGTCTAAGATGTAAGAAGAATGATGTGTAAGTAAAATAAAATATTGAAAGACTAATTAGATATAAATTACGAATGTACGAATAAAGAGATTTGAAATATTTTAACTACGCCCGCTAGTGAGTTTGAACATAATTAATTTTATGCATGAAACCTAAGATATCCGATCCTAATCCTGGTAAAGTAGAAAGAAAATATTTGAACTTAACGCATATTTGTACTGGTAGTATCGTATTGGATACATACTTAAAGTGTACACTTACTTATGTATGACAGATGAAAGTATCTACCCGTATACTTAGAAATCTTTTGAAACCTGGTTTCTGTACTGGGTATTTGACGATACCCATACCTTGAAGGCAGGGTACACAGGTTTGTAAGTATGTCTCATCCCTATCTTTCACTCACACATACTTCTATATACGCTTTGCAAAGTTAGGAGTATTATGTACGTCTTTAAGCCTTAAAAAAATCAGTCTTATTTCTAACGTCACAGGGTCAATCTTTCGGCAGTGGGAGGTTTCACATTTTTTTTTATTTTTTTATGCCATAGGGGGCAAAAGAGTAGACGGGTCACCTGATGGTAAGTGACTACCGCCGCCTATAGACGCCCGCAACTCAAGGGTCTCAAGTGCGTTGCCGGCCTTTTAGGTAGGAGTACGCTCTTTTCTTGAAGGTTTGAAGGTCGTATCGGTTCGGAAATACGGCAGGCGACAATTTGTTCCATAAGCTGGTTGTGCGAGGCAAAAACCTTCAGGAGAAGCGCACAGTCGTGGAGTGCCAATCGTCCAGGTGATGGGGATGGATATTTTGTAGCGTAGTACGATGGCGGAAACCAGCAGCCGGTATAAGTCCGAACAATTCCTCTGAACACTTCCCATGATACAAGCGATAGAGGATGCAGAGTGAAGCTACATCTCTACGCAACGCCATGGTGTCAAGTCGATCAGAAATATCTTGGCGGTCGATGATGCGAGTCGCTCTCCGTTGAATGCGGTCAAGATGGGGAAGTTGGTACTTCGGTGCACCTGCATCAACAACAATGCTGCAACAGTATTCCATGTGCGGCCGAACCTGCGCCTTATAAAGTTGCAGGCGGTGGGCCGGGGTAAAATACTGTCTCGATCTGTTTAGCACACTAAGCTTCTTCGAGGCTAATATGGTCTTACTCTCTAAGTGACCGCGAAACTGGACTTCGCTTGATATATCGACGCCAAGGATTCCGATACTGGCTGATGCAATTAGGGAAGTGCTCTCAAATTGAGGTGATACGACCAATGGCATCTTTTTAGCGGTGAACACGCAAACCTGTGTCTTCGTGGGGTTAAACTGGACTAGGTTAAGTCGACCCCAATCTGACACTTTTGATAAAGAAGTTTCGATTTCAGACACAAGTTTGGATCGGCTTTCAATGACGTTTACCCGAGAAATGTTCGCCGGTCCGGTGTAAAGGGCATCACTCGTACTATCGTCTGCATAGCAATGGATGCTGCTAATCTGCAGCATGTCATTGATATGCAGAAGAAACAGCGTGGGCGATAGCACACAACCTTGTGGGACACCAGAGTTAACAGGCTTGGAGACGGAGCATGCACCGTCAACAACGACCTTGATGCTTCTGTCTGTTAGAACAGACCCGATCGAAGGCCTTTGCCACGTCCAAACTAACGCCAACGCTTCCCCCATGGTCTCGATCGCCTGTGCCCACCGGTGAGTCAAGTAAACGAGAAGATCAACAGCTGAACGACCCCGACGGAAGCCGTATTGTCGATCATTGAGGAGCTGGTGGTCTTCTAAGTACCGTAGGAGCTGGCAGTTAATAATGGATTCCATTATCTTGGAGAACAACGAGGTGATGGCTATGGGTCTGTGGTGGGATGGCTTACAAAAGTTCCCCTGGACAGCTTTGGCAAGAGACCAGAATGCACGAGTTCCGGAAGGGAGACTCACTAGTCTCTCGCCAATTCTGCCGATATGAGCCGACTTCGCCCCAGCAATTACTCTTTTGAGGGACCTGGAGGCCCGTGCTGTCGCTGCATTAGCCCATGCTTGGTAACATTCCTGCTTTCGGCGGGACGCCGCTTTGCAGGTTCGATCAAACCAAGGCTGGGACTTGCCACCCGTGGGAATCAGGGAGAATGGAATGAAAATTTCCATACCATGAAGCACAGTATCCGCAACAGAGTCGGCAACGACATGGGGATCATCCGGCGAGAAGCAAACCTGCCTCCATGGGTAGGATGCAAAGAATCTTCGCATTCCATCCCAGTCAGCTGACCTATAGTGCCATACGCGGCGACTGCCTGTAACTCGCGGCCGCAGCAAGTGAACAAGTGGCACTATACTCCTAATCAGGCAATGGTCCGAAGAGAGAGCCAAGAGGGGCCTCAACGGATACTTTGTAGCCGTCAGGATGTGAGGTCAGCAGAAGATCCAACAGTGAAGGCACGTGGCTTTCTGCATCTGGGATTCGCGTAGGCGTTGCTACCAGCTGCGTCAAGCCATATGCCAAGGCGAAATCGTCAACAGATCTTCCCGCATGATCGGTTTTGCGCGAACCAAGCCATTCGGCGTGATGGGCGTTAAAGTCGCCAAGAATCATGATCTCTGCGGATGGGACCTGCTGGAGCACTGAGTCTGTAGCCATTTGGACGTGGTCGAAGAGTCGGTCCGTTTCGGCATCACCGCTATGGGACCTGTAGAGGCATACGTAGATGCGGGGATGGTCTTCGCAGTCTACACGTAGCCATAAGATGGAGAGGTCCCTACCTTCAAGATTGCCGAGGCGGCGAGAAGTGATATCATCTCTAACGTACACGCATACACCAGCCTTAGGAACAAAGGAGTGTTCCAGTCCGTACCTAGGGTAGCAGAGGTAGGATGTGTCCGCTGGATATCTGCGTCTCGGTTAAAAAGAGCAAGGCCGGCTTTGCTGTCTCAAGGTGGTGGTGGACAGTGTCGAGGTTAGAATGTAAGCCCCTGATGTTACAAAAATCCACGCTAAACGTGACAGGGGGTGCAATGGTATGCCTTCTCTTGCCCCGAGCAGATTTTAAGAACGCAGTTGAGCCCCCCCAGAGTACGAGGGGCAGCCTGGGCGGCCACGCTCATCTATAATCCGTACTGTGGGTGGACGTCCAGGGGGAGATTCTCCAACGCTAGCGCTGGTACCCCCCTGGGGTATCCTTTTTGTTAACAGCGCTATCATTAGGGGGGTAGAGGATTTTGGGCCTCCGGAGACCTCACTCATTTCGGGGAAATGCAACGCAAGCGTTACTTCACAACTGGTTTTCTGTGAGGCCGTGGTATCGCACCGGTCGAGCCGGCCCATTCGTGCCTAAGCATGGCTCTACCACGTAAATAAATTCACACACACATTCATAAGCAAACGCGTAAGTTAACGCGTTGTGCTATGGTTGGAGTATTTTAGAGTTTGACTCCTCGTATCATATTGTCTATTGAGTATCTACGCGTTTAGTGGGATCATCGTCCGCGGACTCCTCGGTGCTTCTATATACGCTTAATACGTGTTTGTGTTCCCATTACGTATTCGTACGCTAGATGTCTTATATAAAACCTAATCTTGAAACCTGTTACAGTATATACGCCTCACCTTTATTGCATACCTATAACGGGAACTGGTGCCGGGATGGCCGAGCCCTCTAACTAAATTTCTTTAGTAATGTTTATACCATTTTATTGATATATGATTATGTGCGAAGACCACCGACATAAATAAAGGATATCTATGGAAAATATATAATGCACACAACCACACGTCTTTTAGGAAACAAATATAACCTCTAATTTTAGTACACAATCAATGTCAATATCTAGTCAACCAGATTCAGTATTTTAATACTTTTTGAGTATATTTTAGTAACTTTTCCAAGAGTCAGTATTTTCAAAGGTATATTGGCGGAAGCCAGTGTTTTTGGGTATATTTTGGAAAAAAGTTATGGAATACCATAGCCATGTCATAAAATTATTAAAAAAAAACTGCGTACATTGATGTTCAGGGGAATTTCCGGATTTAGTCTATATTTCATTTTGGAGCAAAGATCAGTAAGTTACAGATAGGACATGACAGGTGGGCCCCCTAGAATTACAAATAGTATCGAATCATCTAGTCACAAAATGATTTTCTGTTCAGCACTTGGTTTAATCTTTGAAGGTTTGGTTTCAAACTTTCAAATTGAAATTTAGGGAAATTCCCGAATTATTGAATTTAATAATTCCGGATTTTCCCTAAGTTTATATAGTACGTGTTCGTAGTAATATAAATAGAGCGCGCGATTTTCAGTTGTCATTTTACTTCATGCTATTACGCTGTTATCTAATACGCAATTCAGGATCCAGAAAACATGTCTAGTTTTCAGCAAAGTTATTCGGCTAAATGGGAACAAATTCCGGAGTTTTCTTCGTGGCTTTCACGTTATAAAGATGACGAGTACGCTGCGTTTTGCAAAGCGTGCAGTGCAAAACTCCAAAGTAGATTAGCATCTATAAAACAACATGCAAATACTGAAAAGCATAAATCGAACTTGAACAAATATAAAGGACAGTCAAAAGTAAGCTTAACTTGTTTTTAGTAAAATTAGTATTACTGTACCTAAAGTCGAAAAGTTCGGAAGTACTTTATTTAGTGTATGATCATAATGTAAAACTTTGTTTTTACTTGTTTCCATGTTGGCACATTTTTCAAAAAGGCACCACTGAAAGTCGAAGTCAAGAAAGCGGAGCTGCGTTTATACGGTTTTCTTTCAGAACACAACATCTCTTTTAGAGCTATGGATCATCTTAGTGATGTTCTAGTGAATTTTTTTGCTGACTCCGAAATTGCAAAAGAATTTTCCTGCAAGAGAACCAAAGTAGCAGCTATTACCTATAACGTTTTAGGACCCGAATTTGAAAAAGTTATGATTGAAGATATACTTCGTACTGTATCTCCGTCAGGTAAACCAGTATATTCAATTTAATCGATGAAAGTACAGATGTCACCACAACCAAAGTGTTGGCGATAGTAATCAAATACTTCTCTGAAACCAAATGTAAAGTACAAACCAAATTCCTTGATTTAGTTGATTTAAGTGGTGAGACTGCAGATCATTTATTTGATGCTTTGTCATCAAAGTTATCCGAGTTAGGTTTAGATATAAAAGACGTGATGGGGTTCGCTGCTGATACTACGAATGTGATGTTTGGTCAACACTCTGGCATTGTTACAAAAATTAAAGAAGTGAACCCAAAGTGCTTATTCATAAAATATGTTTGTCATTCTGTAGCATTAAGTGTTAGTCATGCTTGCAAAATACTACCTATAAATTTAGAACAGATAGTAAAAGGAGTATATGGATATTTTTCTCAAAACAGCAAGCGTCAAAGAGAATTTGTTGAGTTCCAAAATTTCACTGACACTGAAAAACATAGACTACTGCGTCATTATGATATAAGATGGCTATCGCTTCATGCTTGTGTTAATAGAATTATTGAGCAATGGAGGGCACTCCAGTTGTTTTTTCAAGACCAATATTTGAGTGATTGCATTGTCATCAGAATTTTTGTATCATTCTTTTAATAATGATATAAACAAATTATACTTTTACTTTTTAGACTACATTTTGCCGATTGTAAAAAAAAATAATATAATTTTTCAAGGCGACTACCCATGCATTGAAAGATTATATGAAGATGCTTCTAGTTTGTACTTGTCGATTTTGGGTTGCTATATGAAAACTAATTATATAAAAAGCACGGACAACGTATTTACATTAGACCCAAAATCTAGTGTGAATTATTTGCCATTGAATAATATGTATACGTATGGTCTATAATTCAGGTATATTCGCCTACCGAATCAAACAAGAAAGAAGATAAAACAAAAATCGAAAAATTCTACGAAGATCTACAATCGACCACTGCAAATGCACATAAAAACATAATAGTTATGGGAGACTTTAACGGACAGATTGGTAAACAGAAGAGTGGAGAAGAATATACCCTAGGTATTCATGGATTTGGCAATAGAAGTAAAAACGGATCCCGGGTAGTATCCTTTGCTATTGAAAATAAATTAGGCATCCTAAACAGTTTTTACAAAAAGAAACCATCAAAGAAATGGACTTGGATCTCTCCTAATGGCCGGTATAAAAACGAGATTGACTATATAATGTCTAACAATGTAAAAGCTTTTAAGGATTTATCTATGTTAAACGATTTTAATTTTAACTCAGATCATAGAATAGTTCGAGCAAAATTATCAGGGTCACGTGCTAAAAGAGCACGAAAATTCCACAACAGTATGAAAGCCATTGAATGCACCGGTGATACTGATCTACTTCTGAACAACCTCGACATATCCTTGCAAAGTGGGGAAAAATGTGTATCGACTCAAGAAAAATACAACAATCTACTCCAACAATTGAAGTTGGAAACTAAAAAAGTTAATATGATTAGTAAAACAGAGATATCATTGAAAAGTAAGCAATTATTACAAGAACGAAAAGAACTTATACAACAAGGAAAAAATTATAATAATAATTCTCAAAAGATAGCAGAATTAAGAAAGCTGCTGGGTCCAAGAAATAAGTGGATTTGTTTAACTTTTTCAAACAATGTGTTTACATGACACTGTTTGGGTAGATAGTATTTTTAATACGGTTCCAGTAACTACTTCCGATATATATTTAATTTGTTTAATTACTTACAGCTACAATGAACTGTTATTGTTTATTTATGCAATATTAGTATCTACCTCACGTAAAATAATTATGATTTTAGTCGAAATACGAACTTTTTATCTGTCAAAGTTGCGTTCCAGACTTATACGTACCTGAATCTTAGTCTTGGCATTAACTGTTATATTGGAACATAGGCTTTTGGCAATGGAAATATTTACCCTGATATTCGTGATGTTATAACACATAGGTTTTGTTTGGAAGCTGTATATTCTCTTGTTGTTTTGTTATTAGTTTTTTTTTTTATGTATTCTTATTTCTCAACACGCAACTGGTGGGTGGATTATAATGAAAATTGATTTATTGCTTTTCATAAACAAGTATATTTGCAAGTCTTATACACTTTTTAATTTTTTTTTTTTTTTTTTTATATATATTATATTATATATTAATTATTTAGATATATATATTTTCAATATTACATAATAATGTCTGATGTTGACAATAGTGATAACGACAGTTTTCTTTCCACAAATAGTCATAATGACAGTTTTCATAGCCTACCTTCGCTCCAAGAAAATCTTCAATTCCAGTTTTCCGATACTCCAAGAAATTTTAATGTAGTCCATATCAATGCTCAGAGTATTCCTGCTCATTTCCCTGATATGCTGGCTTCTTTTGACTGTTGCAACATACATGCCATTTTAATTTCTGAGACATGATTGAATCCTTGTTTACCATCTGTAGCTTATACTATCCCAGGTTTCCAACTTATTAGGAACGATCGCGTGTTTGGTGGTGGGGGTGGTGTCGGTATATATTTACGCGTCCACATTCCCTATACAATTGTAAGTACGTCATCACAGCCACCTCCGTCAAGCGCGGGTGAACATCTTTTTTTGGAAGTAGAACTAAATTGTACGAAAGTTTTGCTTGGTGTTTACTACTCGCCATCATCACGTATAAACTTTTTTTCCTCTTTCGAAAATATTTTAGAAAACTTAACACCATTGTATAGTCATATAATAATAATGGGCGACTTCAATACTTGTTTACAAAAAAACGACTCTCGCTCTTCTTTGCTGCGCAGTGTAGTAGAAAGTAGTAACTTAACTCTTTTATCACTAGATGCAACACATCATTTTCCGAACTGTACTCCTTCTCTTCTTGATCTTATTCTTGTCTCCTCCACCGATCATGTCATCAAACATGGTCAATATCCAGCTGATGCATTTTCTTATCACGATTTGGTGTTTCTATCCTATGCTATCCGCACACCCAAGGCAAAGTCGAAAATTCTTGTTCAACGCAACTTTAGTGGAATGGATATTACCAAACTCAGAGAGGATGCCAGTAACATCAACTGGTTAGCTCTCTTAAACACGCAGTGTGTTAATGAGAAAGTCCAAATGTTCTCTGAAAGTTTATTAGAACTCTACAACTTGCATGCGCCCTTGCGAACGATTAAAATAAAGCACTTACCGGCGCCGTGGCTTACTGAAGAGATACGGCAGATTATGACTAAAAAGTCTGCAGCTAAAAATAGGTACAAGTGCCGACCTACGGACACTAATTGGAATAAATATGTATTACTGAGGAATCACTGCAATAAGATGTGTAGAAATGCACAACGCCAACATATCCATTCTTCCGTAGAGAACGGAGACCCAGCCAAAGTCTGGAAATTTCTAAGAACATTGGGAGTTGGAAAGTCGCGCCAGGACTTTATTCCTAAAAATATTGATATCGATTCACTTAATAAACATTTCTCTTCTTCGTCTAATTTTAATAAGACAATTAAAGCTAATACGCTTAGACATATTTCTTCTATCCCAACTCCCAACTATACCCCTTTTGTCTTTGATCAGCTGTCAGATTGTGATGTTAAGAAGACTATATTAGAAATTTCGTCAAATGCAGTAGGAAGTGACTGTATCAGCCGAAAGATGATACTCCCTATCCTTGACGAAATCCTACCCATTTTATGTAATATCCTGAATTCCTCCCTCTCAAGTGGTGATTTTCCAACTGCCTGGAAAGACGCTCAACTGACTCCTCTACCGAAAAAAGGAAAACCCTCTTCCTTTTCTGATTACCGTCCAATATCCATTTTACCTTTCCTTTCCAAAGTCCTCGAACGTCTTATTCACTCTCAACTCAGTAACTTTTTGTCCAAGAATTCCCTACTAAACCCCTTCCAATCTGGCTTTCGCCCTGGTTACAGCACGACTTCTGCACTGGTTCACATCACAGACGATATTAGACTAGGCATGGATGCTGGAAATATTACAGTACTTACATTACTTGATTTTAGTAATGCTTTCAATACTGTAGATTTTCAGATTCTTATTAGTATATTGCGGTCTCTTGGCATATCTCCAAGGACAGTTGATTGGTTTCATAGTTACCTGTCTGGTCGCCGACAGCGTATACGCATTGAAGACTCGGTCTCTTCTTGGTGTGGTATTTCTGCTGGTGTACCGCAGGGTGGCGTTCTATCTCCATTACTCTTCGCTATTTTTATAAACTCCATTTCCAAACAATTACATTCATTCTACCATCTTTACGCAGATGATTTACAGATATATACACAAGCTCCACTTAACAGGTTATCGGAAGCCATTAACATAGTCAATGCCGACCTATCACACATTGTCCAATGGAGTCAACATTATGGACTCCAAGTTAATCCCTTAAAAACTCAGGTATGTGTTATTGGCAGTCCTATGTTGGTTTCAAGGATTGACTGGTCACAACTGCCCCAAATTAAGTTTAACGACACAACTTTAAAAATCAGCAATACTGTCAAAAACTTAGGAATATATATGGATAGTACCTTATCTTGGGGTACACAGCTGCAAGAAGTCAGCCGCAAGGTCTTTGCTTCAGCAGGGTCTCTACGAAGGCTACGCAATTTTCTTCCAACTGCCACTAAGGTTGCACTTGCACAATCGCTTCTTCTTCCAATTATTGACTATGCCGATGTCAGCTATCTGAATCTCACTGAAGTACAACTTAATAAGCTTGAGCGACTTCAAAATGTTTGTATAAGATTTATATTTGGGCTACGAAAATATGATCACGTTTCTGAATTCCGTCAAAAGCTCAAGTGGCTTCCAATTCGTTTTCGCCGGAATACTCACATTCTAAGTTTTCTTTATAACATCTTATTCAATCCTAAAGCCCCTTTTTATCTCAAAGAACGGTTCAAGTTCCTTCATGACACACATGACAAATATTCTAAGGTCATCGGAAAATTTGAGGCTGGAGATGCCATTGCATTCCACAAGGTTTTATGACAAATCTTTCACTGTTGAAGCTGTACGCTTGTGGAATGCGTTGCCAAAGAACATTAGGCTAGCGGAATCATTAAATATTTTTAAGAAAATGGTTCACGACTATTATTTATCAATTTAGTTCTGTTATCTAGTATCTATTATTTCCATATTAATGGTATGTATGTATGTATTGTTGTATATATTTATATGCGTATGTATGTATGTTTATCTGTATGTGTGTTAGTATGTATGTATGTTTATCTGTATTTGTATTAGTATGTATGTTATATGTTGTACATAAATATGTTTAGTTTTTTTATACAAGTTTTATATTTGAACATAAGTTAGTATAGTTTTCAAGAAGTGATCCTGCAACTACCTCTGTCTCTCCGAATGATTATAATCCATTCTAAGGTTGCCTGGAAGAGATTGCATATAGCAATAAGGCCGCCATTTGTACATTATATAGTTGACACTTGTACTGTATCTATTGTATTTAACTGTAAGAATGGTGTACAAATAAAGAGTATTCTATCTATCTATCTATCTATCTAAGGTAATTAGTAAACAACTCAGAAATGAACGAAAAGTAAAAAGGTTAACGACAATAAGAAAACATATAGAAAAAACAGGAGGAACAAGGAAGGCAATAAAAGTATTAAACTACAAAAAGGACATCATCCCAAATATGAATAAAGACGGGGGAAAGACCAGCAAACGATCAGAAATACTAGGAATTGCAACGGATTACTACAAAAAACTATACCAAAGTCGTAAAGGTGAACAAGTATTAGAGGAATATAACTCAGTAAATAAAGAGGAGATTGAGCCAATTCTAAAGGAAGAAACAATAAAATCTATCAAATCCCAAAAACTAGATAAGGCACCAGGATCGGATTTAATTACAAGCGAACTATTAAAAACTACATCCCCAGTGATGGCCCCTAGACTTACAGATTTGTTCAATGAAATCCTCGAAACGGAATCCATCCCGGAAGATTGGACCAAATCGACAATCATACTGCTGCATAAGAAGGGAGACAAGGATGATATAGGAAACTATAGACGGATCAGTTTAATGTCCAATATTTATAAAATATTTTCAAAAATCATACTAAACAGAATCACTAATACACTGGATGAAAACCAACCTAAGGAACAAGCTGGTTTCCGAAGCAAATTCTCTACTATAGATCACATACACACCCTCAGACAAATTCTACAAAAATATAGTGAATACAATAAAACATATTACATAGGGTTTGTAGACTTCAACAAAGCGTTCGACACATTGGAACATGACTATATATGGGACGCTCTGAACAGACAAGGGGTTCAAGAAAAATACATAAGAATAATTAAAAATGTATACACAGCGAGTACAGCAAGAGTTAAACTTGAATCTACGGGTAGTGAATTTCCTGTTAAAAGAGGTGTACGCCAAGGAGATCTGATATCACCTAAAATATTTTCAGCGGTGCTAGAAATGAATTGGGCCAACTTATATCTACAAATGGCAGCATGAATAAAGAAATAGAACGAAGAATAACCAATACTTGGAAAAAGTTTTGGTCTCTTAAGGAAATATTTAAGGATAAAGATATGCCAATGACAGCAAAGAAGAAAGTATACGAAATATGCATTATGTCATGCTTACTATACGGGTGCCAGACATGGGCGTTAACAGAATTACAAGAAAATAAATTAAAAGTCTGCCAAAATTCAATGGAAAGAAGCATCTTGGGTATAAAAAGGAGGGATAGAGTAAAATTACAAATAATTAAGAAAAAGACCAAATTTAAAAATACACACACAGCCTACAGACAGCTCAAATGGCGTTGGACAGGACATATGTCGAGAGGAAATATAGAAAAATGGAGTAGGTTAGTAACAGAATGGTATCCAAGGGATGGAAAAAGAAGTAGGGGCAGACAAAACAAAAGATGGGAAGATGACTTGCGGAAAATAGCAGGCCCAGTATGGAGTCGAGTAGCCAGAGACAGGAATACGTGGAAATCTTTAGAGGAGGCCTTTGTCGACAGA
This sequence comes from Tyria jacobaeae, assembly GCA_947561695.1. Taxonomy (NCBI): domain Eukaryota; kingdom Metazoa; phylum Arthropoda; class Insecta; order Lepidoptera; family Erebidae; genus Tyria; species Tyria jacobaeae. The sequence continues at coordinate 11,405,080 of OX387216.1, forward strand.
CAAGCTGTTCAACAAAAGCAACCAGTTGCCGATCACTTTAATATAAATTGGAACTAGAATGTACATTTAGTTTTTAGCAAGTAGGCATGTATTAAGTTATTGTAAAAAGAAACAGCAATAAAGGCTATATTTATTTATTTTTAATATGTACTTAGGGATTCAAGTGGGTCAAGAATTAATTAAACATAGGGGAAACATAAACATGAAAGAACAAATTGCTGATTTTTTCAGAAAGTGCCAATCTTTTTTAATTGAATTGAGCACGCAATTGAAATCACGTTTGCCTTTTGAAGATCAAATTTTCCGAGAACTGAAATTTCTTGACACACACACTGCCGTGCATAAATAATTAAGTAGTTTAAGAAATGTTATGGAAACTTTCCCATACGAAGTACAGCCAGAACAAATGCAGATAATTGACGAAGAATGTAGAACACTCAAACTTGATCGCGAAGTAAGTAATTTATTACAATCTTCGAGTACTGGCTCACCCCTTTCTTGTGAACAATTGGTTAAAAGTTGGGAAAATTTGTAACAGTGTTGGTACATTAAAATACAAGAATATATCTAGTTTCACTAAATCTCTGTTATGTATACCAGTGTCGAATGCTGCATGCTAGCGCATATTTTCACAGATTAATTTAATAAAAACGGAACAAAGAAACATATTCATAAACAAAAATGTATCTGCAATTTTAAAACCAAACAAGGTATAAAAGATAAAGGAGGCTGTGTGAATTTTAACCCATCAAACAGATAGATAGATAGAATACTCTTTATTTGTACACCATTCTTACAGTTAATACAATAGATACAGTACAAGTGTCAACTATATAATGTACAAATGGCGGCCTTATTGCTATATGCAATCTCTTCCAGGCAACCTTAGAATGGATTAAAATCATTCGGAGAGACAGAGGTAGTTGGAGGATCACTTCAATATTTTAATGAAACTATACTAACTTATGTTCAAATATAAAACTTGTATAAAAAACTAAGCATATTTATGTACAAAATATAACATACATACTAATACAAATACAGATAAACATACATACATACTAACACACATACATAGATAAAAATACATACATACGCATATATATATATATAGTAATATAATGTCATGAAGGAACTTGAACCGTTCTTTGAGATAAAAAGGGGCTTTAGGATTGAATAAGATGTTATAAAGAAAACTTAGAATGTGAGTATTCCGGCGAAAACGAATTGGAAGCCACTTGAGCTTTTGACGGAATTCAGAAACGTGATCATATTTTCGTAGCCCGAATATAAATCTTATTCAAACATTTTGAAGTCGATCAAGCTTATTAAGTTGTACTTCAGTGAGATTCAGATAGCTGACATCGGCATAGTCAATAATTGGAAGAAGAAGCGATTGTGCAAGTGCAACCTTAGTGGCAGTTGAAAGAAAATTGCGTAGCCTTCGTAGAGACCCTGCTGAAGCAAAGACCTTGCGGCTGACTTCTTGCAGCTGTGTACCCCAAGATAAGGTACTATCCATATAGATTCCTAAGTTTTTGACAGTATTGCTGATTTTTAAAGATGTGTCGTTAAACTTAATTTGAGGCAGTTGTGACCAGTCAATCTTTGAAACCAACATAGGACTGCCAACAACAATCAACAATAACACATACCTGAGTTTTTAAGGGATTAACTTGGAGTCCATAATGTTGACTCCATTGGACAATGTGTCGGCATTGACTATGTTAATGGCTTCCGATAACCTGTTAAGTGGAGCACAGAATGTTAAAATATAATTTTAATATTTATTGCGATGATGATGATGATTAATAAATAAAAATATGTTTTGAAAATCAGTATTTTTATTGCTATATTTTCCCTGTGCAAGTTGGTATATTTCAGTATTTTTTTTAAGTAGCTTCGGTTTTCTTGTAAAATTTAATCTGGTCACACTGCTAGTCACGAACGAAGCATGTTATGTCAAATGTCAAGTTGTGTAGTTTAATTCCTGTCCATAAAAATACCTAACTAATAACAATAAAAGACAATAGGTATCTACCTTATACTTAGGGCAATTAGAACAAGTATTTATTCAAAAAATATTAAAAAATACCAGAAGTTATAAGATGGAACTTGATAAAGAAAATGTGGTACAAGCAGTGGTCATCATGGATACGTTTAATAGTCATTTTAATCCCATTATTAACAACAAGCCTATGGTATGTTCGTTCTAAGTTTTTGCTGATTATTTCATGGTATTCTTAATGATGTCAAACATAATATTTTCATAAATTTTATATATCATTAATTCTACTCTTAGGGTTTGCTATCGGTAGCTGGAGTACCACTCATTAGCTACATATTGGAGTCTTTAGCTCAGGGTGGTGTCGGCGAAACTATTTTATTTTGTTGTCAAGATGGACAGAAGATTAAAGACTTTGTCCGGTATGTGTATTAAATAATTCCAACAACCAAACTAAATTAGGTTATAATTGAACAGAACTTTAACATATTATCAAACTTAATTTTCATTTAATGTACATATATTAGTCCTCTATAAACTTATTCTGAATAGGCAATGCACAGAAGATAAAGCAATTTGGAGCCTCACAATGGATGTTCAAGTAAAGATGTCGGATACTTGCCAAACTATGGGTGATGTTATGAGGGAGATAGATGCTGCTGGCCTTATCAGAGGATATTTTGTGTTAGCCGGGGTCAATACTGTAACCAATATAAATTTTTCTCTACTGTTAGAACAGCACAAGTAAGTTTTCATTATAATTTCTTGAACCAATATCTTAATTGAAATAAAGAAAATTCCAGTTTCAAAGTTACAAAAAAATAGGCAAAAAAGTCAAAATATAACAAAATTATAAAAACAATGTTTTATGTGGGAGTGTAGTTTTGAAAGAATGTCAACCTCATTTAAGAATGATGTTGTATTGTTTCTAGGCAATTATGCAAAAAAGATAAAGGTGCAGCAATGACATTGGTGTACAAGAAAGTGGCCTGGGAACATCCTTTGATAAGTTCAGACAAACCAATATTTTTAGCAGCAGATGCAAATACTAACAAGGTTTTAATTCATCAGAAATATAAACCTAAGTCTACAGAAAAGAAAATTAACTTGCCCTTGGTATGTTCCCTTTATTTTTGTTGGTCCTTTACACACTTAAGACACTGAAGGTCTTTACTGTATATGTATAATTAAATTTATTAATACTGTACATTTTGTTTATTTTGTCATTATTTTTTTTAAATGCAAGTTCACTGACCATCTACTTAATGTAAGATTACCTAGTATATTGGACAGTCAAAAGTACAAATTTTGAATGTTAAATCATGATAAATATCTTAACAAAGGCCAAATATAAATTGAATTACCTAACACTTCATCATTTAAAAAAATCTATATGATAAAGAAATGTTTTGGTTTTTTTTCTTCAGGAAATAGTGTTGGGACACTCTGAGGTGAAGTTGCATCATAACTTAGCTGATGCAAACATTGCCTTATGTTCTCCATCAGTACCTCCACTATTCTCTGATAACTTTGACTTTCAAACAAGAGATGACTTCATACATGGCATTCTGATCAATGAAGAAATTCTAGCTAGTTCCTTATACTATACACTTTTGAAAGGAAGTCAGTATGCAGCAGCTGTTACAAATTGGAAAACATATCAAACTGTGTGGTGAGTTGTTATCATTTTTATTAGTACCAATAAGGAAATTTATGTGATAGAATCAGCAGTGACTGTTTTTTTTGTTAACCAAAAAAAAACAGTCACATATATTAATATTCATAGTATTGTTGTCTCATCAACCCAATTTTTTAATTTTTTACCTCTTTATTTTTTTTTTGGGTCTTATTTCTGGTAATGTAGTGTGCGGTGTCAAATCAATAGGCTTGCCCCCTATTACATTAGTGGGACCACATGCTAAATGGCAAAATGTGGGTGTTACTACATCTTTTAATACACCTCTGTCCTCCCCATTAGGGGATACAGATGTGAGCGTATGTATGTAAGAATGTCTTATTTCACATAAAAACTTCATGTGAACTGTAGGTATGAAAGATTTTTTAATTCTTTAATACTTTTTTCAAAAAAGACAACTTATTAGTCTTGTCTTTAGTATAGCTAGCTGTTCACCTGAATTGAAAGTAAGTGCAAAGTCATATTCACTTGTATAAATACAAATTTTTATTGTTTTAGTCAAGATATATTACACAATTGGGCTTACCCTTTGACTATTGAAAGTGGCTCTTTTAGCCAGAACAATTATCTTTTCATGGGCAATCATAACTTCAGAGAAAAATCATGCACTTTAAGCAGGTAAGAAATTTTGTTGCTAACTAATTTGTAAGTAACTTTTTTAATTTGTAAGCCTACCATAATGACTCCACTTTGCCTGATGGTAAGCAATAAATGCAGTCCAAGAGTGGTGGTCACCATCCTCATTGCATGTCTAGTCAATGCAGCATGGTGACCCACACTATGGTGGCCTGGTGAGATGCTTTTTCACACCCCGCTTAAAAGACCCGGGATCAAATTGGGAAGGAAACATGTGCGCTGGTAAGGAATACTAAACTAGTTATTTAGTTATATTGCTACAGTAGCCACTCATATAAAAAGAAAATATGTCTTAGCTCTTACTTAATATGGCCTACTGTGATCTTGAAGGTAAGATAGAGAATTGTTTTTCCACTAATGGAAAGGAGATCCAACCCTTAACTGACAATGACCGACTTTAAATATTTTTCCTCAGATCGTGTTCCTTATTGGAAGATGTATTGATTGGTGCAAAAACTCATGTAAATGATAACACAGTGATATCAAAGTCTGTGATTGGAAAGAATTGTACCATAGGAAACAATGTAACTATCACAGGAAGTCATATTATAAATAATGTAGTTATTAAGGACAACAGTAAGATTAATAACAGTTTTATTGATGACAACTGTGTGATAGAAAACAATTGTTCCATTGACTCTGGTACTATTATTGCTTCAAATGTCAAGGTTGAGGCTGGTAGTCAGCTAAAGGGAAATATCCTGGAGAGTACAGAAAAAGATCAAGGTAATTATATATTTACTATGTAATTGTATAATTATTCTATTAAGACATGAGATTAAGAGAAGCAAATACATGTATGGTTGGGTATTAATATATTAATGGTATTAACTTCATACATGTATATAAGTGAACATGTATACCATGTTACACAAAAGCTTTTATTTAAAACCGTAAGGCGGTTAAATTATGTGTAAGGAAACCCATACTGTCACTATTAACCACTAAGATTAATGTCAAAATTTAGTTTCAATGTATGGTAATCATGGATGACTTCATTACATACAAATTTCTTTAAAGTGAGTATGAGAGTAGTAGTAAAATGTTGTTCAAAGTTATCAGTAATGTACATTTTTACAAATATTTGAAAAAGAGTTTCCTTGGAGTTTCTTGCTTGTTCTTCTCCATAGGATCTACATATTGGAACAGGCAACTAGCTTCATGACTGACTTAGTATGACCGACTTCCTCTCTTAATAATTCAAAAATACCTATAATTGGTTAACTTGAAATAAAGGATTGTGATTTTTGATTTTGTAAACATGTCTTTTAATTAAGAGAAAACGCTCATGAAATCAACATCAGAAAGTACAACAGAGTGGGACAATGAGTCATCTGGAAGTGGTGGTGATGAATTTATTGGGTTTGAGAAGAATTGGAATGATAGTGAGTCTTGCTACTCATCAGACAGTAGCGCTGAATCCTCATTACCTGATTCACCTGTACCAGAGGATACAAATAGTAAGTTGACAGCTACACCCATTTTGGCAAACAATTTATTTGTTTTTTTAAGCAGGGATATACTTACCTATCCTGAAGGGAGAAATGTGATATTATGTATGTGTGTATGTATTTATAGTTGAAAATATAAAACAGGAATTAATCCACTATGAGTGAATAATTTGTTTTATACAAAATGTAAGATGGTGAGATTTAGCAATTCATATTGCATATAATGAAAATTTGTGAAGTTTGTCTATCACAAATATATAAATAACAATACCATATTGAGAAGGATCATGAGTTTGGATATGACATTGTTGAACTGTGAGCAGCAATTTTGTCCTTGACTGATTTATTTTCATGTTTATATTATACATATTTATATTGTTCATGTACCAAATAAGGATCATATTTGACAAAAGTAAATAATTCACACATTTTATTTACAGTATTCTTGCAAGAAGTTATAGACAGTCTAGCAAGAGGGTATGAAGAGAAACTGAAATGTGATTATTTGATACTGGAAATAAACTCATCCAGATATGCCTACAATATCCAACTGCATGAAGTGAATTTTTTTGTAGTGAGAGCACTTCTGAGCATACCTGTTCTTTCTGAAACTAAGAATGTATTGGGTACTGTGAGGAATATTTTGCAACACTTCAGACCTGTTTTAGCTAACTACATTAAAACTAAGTCTTCTATAATGGACTGTTTGAGAGCTGTTGAAGTAAGTTATACAGAGTACATGTTTTTTTGAAGAGGGTGCATAACGGTAGTGCACTGGGTGGGGTTCAAACCTGCAACCACTTGACTGCAAGTCAACCTTAACCATTACACTACTGCTGCTTGCAATATAAACAGATTAATGTAAATTGCCTTGGCATATTGCTAAATAACATGGGCTTCACAATCAACAATCCTTTCCTTGTTTACAGGATAGCTGCATCAAGTGTGAATGGCTTGATGGCCAGTCTGGTCTTATACTCAAATTACTTTATGATGCAGATGTGGTTGATGAAGATTCCTTACTAGAGTGGTATACTGATTTACAGGAAAACAATAGTCTTATTGTAAAGCAGAAGTCTCTTGTAAAGTTCTTTCAATGGCTTGAAGAAGCAAGTGAAGAGAGTGACGATTCTGATTGATTATGTAATAAAGTATAAAATTTATTTATACATTTATTTGTTTTTTTTAGCATTTAATCACAAACATGAGTTTCTTATCGTATTGTAGCATATTGTTGGAACTGTACAGTAGAGAAATTTCTGAACTTATTGATATCAAATGATGTAGGCTCACAAGGAGAGTGAATTTTAATTTGACGCATATGAGTATCTCTTCCATTTTGATGATTGCTCAACACAGCTATTTGTATCATGTAAGTTCTAATAGGTCTGTCATGAATGTCCTTGATCGGTATCATTTCCCATCCTATAAAGTAGAAAAGAAAATTCAAATCAATTAGTTGACTTACTGCGGTCAACAGGCCTAAAGAATAAAATGAATCATTAAACCAAAGGTAGGTTGCCACCAGTCAGATAACCCAACTACCAAAACTGGTAGCTGGTGTAGACTGGATATAGCAGGTGGAGAGCCAGGTGTTACGGTGCACTTTGGGGAGGAAAACATTAACTTAATAAAAAAAACGTGTTATTATGTTTTTTTTTTACAATTAATGTAAGGGTAAGTTTAAGATACAAATCTGTAATAAACTTGGGCAAAATAGGTATATACTGTGGTATTAGGTATTTTGCATTTTTGTTTTCATTATTTTAGCAGCACAACTTCATTCATCAAGATACTGCTAAAGAAGCCAATGAATTTATTTGGGTAAATGGTATGGTTGCAATGGGTCCCATACCATTCAGCATTTGCATAGTACTTACATTACATACATTTAAGTGATTACTTACAGCCCTTTCATTAAATATCACCATCATAAAGTAGAAAATAATTTGCCACAAATAAATAATATCTATAATATCTCTGTAAATAGTGGTATCAGTATCAATCTATATACAAGCTCTACTCAATCATATACACTTACTATGTAAAGGCCAATTTACAAATAATAACTTAATTTGGAAAAAATAGTAGATGACTTGGTATGGAGACCATACAAAATATTTAAATTTATGCAGATATTAGGTTGCAGGTCATATTGCAATAAAATGTTATATCCAAAATAGAACATTATGAACCATATTAATATTTAAACCTTCTCTTGTTATTAACAATTCATTAAAAGAAATTGACTATATAAGAAAAATACATAAAAGTTAACTTACCACTGGGTTCAATTAATTCAATAACTTCAATTTCTTGCAAATCATTAAAATGAGTTCCTGCCCTGATGGATATTCTGCTGGGTGTATAACTTTCATCTAGTTTATAATCAGTGTATATGTAGATATGAGAAACCATTGTTTTTCTTTGAAATTGAATATTAACTAAATGTGGCAGCTGACCGTCGGATTGCCAATACGTATCCATACAATCGTCTCTTAATTGATCGATGCCAAAACCTTTAAAGAACGTCATTAGCTAATAACAATATTATTTACTGCACATACAAACAGTATATATTTTTTTTTTCATACAGACCTGGTTTACACGAAGACAAACTCCATATAGCGTGATTGCCTACTTCGCGAACTGTCCCGGACCTTTCACTGACTAATGGATCCTTTTCAGTAGCCATCGTGATAGTAGCAAAGCTTAGTACAAACTTTACATAAAATGTTCAAGTATGCCAATAATAATAACACTATATTATTATTTATTTATGGGCTCTCTCTTGCATGTAGATATAACGAAGACACACTTCCTTCACACACAGTCAACAGACAGTGTTTTGTGCAGAATCCAAAAATAAATTCAATAAGATTGTAAGTACATAATTGTAAATATTTTTCTGTGATTCTCTGATTTTTGAGACGTTTCGAATGTTTTTTTATTTGACAGTTGACTGTCATTGTATCATTGTAGTCGTTCAAAAATATTAACGAAGATGAAATTAGGATTTCTTTTCAGTCAACCGCTTCATTGCAAAAAAAAAGTAGATAATGTATTAGGCCCTAGGGCCCAGTCATCATACCCCTCAAGTCATCAATCTAGGACACTGATCAGACAATCAAAATAAAATCTTGGGTTATGCTACGAAAATTCGAGAAATAAAAACGTTAAAACAACTGACGGAACATTGGGACACTCTCATTATCTTTATGATGTCTCAAAAACTATATAACAGCACAAGCCGTTACAGGGAAGAGCATCATAATACATTATTAAATTAATACATTATAAACAACTCATAAAATTTATAGAGAATCAGACTTTATTAGAAATATAAGAAGAGATTGAGGCCATTCAAGAAAAATGTTTAGGTTGTTGCACACTGTAATTATTACAAAACACGGCATAACACACTTTTGCAAGTAGAACTTCAACGTAACTCTTCTAATCTAATGCCAAACAATGATGTTGCTTTTTCAACTAATTTTGTGAACGATGATTCATCTCCTTTGTCTTCCTTTCCACTAAGCACTCCACCCGACTGTTACTGGACAACGGGAGTACCACTAACTTTATTTCATAAGCTTTATATAGCAAGCTGGGTTTGTCACGGTTTGGCACTGGCTCAACAGTCAAGTTTACAATAAGACCTCTTATAGTACACAGTCTTGTAATCTCACGATTGAGTCTTATTACGGTGACTTCGGATGACTAAAATTGCTTCATTTTACCTAAAATAACAAAGGTAATGCAATTGCGTTTCATTAAAGTCCCTCTTTCCTCAGGAGTGAGCCTAGCACATCCTACCTAATATATTCTCAATAGACATCCTGGTACGGGGCTGAAATATTCTGGAATGTCTTAGGGCGCAATTCTATTTATTTAGGCAATGATCCACCAAAACTATCAAGACCCAACAACAGTGGTAGAGCCATGCTTAGGCACGAATGGGCCGGCTCGACCGGTGCGATACCACGGCCTCACAGAAAACCGGTTGTGAAGTAACGCTTGCGTTGCTTTTCCCCGAATTGAGTGAGGTTTCCGGAGGCCCAATTCCCCCTCCCCCCTTTTCTCTCCCCTCTTCTCCTTTCTCCTTTTTACCATCTCCTCATCCCTCCTCTCTTCTTTCCACTCCCTGCATTCCCCATCCATCCCTCATCACCCTCAAAGGCGGGCAGCGCACTTGAGTTGCAAGTGTCCATGGACGGCGGTGTCACTTACCATCAGGTGACCCGTCTGTTCGTCTGTCCCCCTATAGTATATAAAAAAAAAAAACAATAATTAAAACAATCGCATTTTAAGAAAGGATCTTAGGGTTTTTTGTTTTGAAACATTGTGTAAAGTCAATGTTTCTTGTTAGGTACCTTATAACCAGTTCAATTAAGCTTTTCTGTTTGCTTCTCAACATTATACATAGATAACAATATATAATAATATAACAAGACATAATTACTAACAAAATATTACGGATGATTAATTATAATATTACTAAAGACCCTTTTTGATATGTATAAGGTACTTATATTATATACTTGAATGTAAATGTACCTAAATATGATGGTAGCATTCAAACGATATCAATCCGTAATCAATGCTCCCGCCTGCATTGATTACGGACTGATATCGTTACCTTACGGACAGAGAATTGCCCCCAACTGCTATTCAATCGAAATAGCTATACTTGAATAGACTCCTCTTACCTATTGCCTTCCACGGAATCGTAACAATTCAACAGTAATTCAAGTAACAAATGTCTATAGTATTTATCTAGGAAGTAGAATTTTCATACAAAGTAGACCACATAAATTATCTATAATTAAAATAAATTCTAGGATTTGTTTGTTTGTTGCACTCAGTACACCATCCGATAATTCCCGGTAAATGGAATATTACATAAACCACTATATTTGCGATTGTTGCCAAATATTATTATACCAACATGTCATAGGACACTCAAATCGTCCTGAAACGTTTATCCTAAATCGGATTGTGTATACAAATGTATTTTGCAAATAACCACTGCGCCATGCTCTGAAGTAGAAGATCCTGAGCATTGGCTCAGTGATTCTAGTTCCCCTGAAGGATGCTGAGCTTTTGGTCCAATATTGGATATCCATTTCCGCACCCCGTCGTAGATAGAGTAGTGAGCTCCATGGAGGGCTCCCCTGATTTTTATATAGGCCGGGGGGCAGATTTGTCCCCTTGTCCCCTTGTCCCCTTGTCTTTGATGAGACGCTGGCTTTGGTAACTGCCCGGTGGTTAGCCGGTTTTCCTTCCGCTGTTCACTTAAAACAGTGGAGTAGGCACTGACTTTATCCCCAGGTTCTCAACAGCGGAAGCATCGGTCGCCCACAGTGATTTCCGCTGTGCATTTGAATCCATCGTGCCTCACTGCTAGACACCTGTAGCATCTAGGTTGGCTAGGCTGCAGGAGTCGCACCTGCGTCTTGAGGATCTGAATTAAAAGGCTGCGACCATCGAATCCTAAGACCGCCAAATATCTAGTCTCCCTCCCTTATTGCGACTTTAGCGGTTCTCGATCTCGGTGGTGATTTACAGCTGACCAACGGGCTTTTTGGGCATTGGGTACTCCCCCCAGATTTTTTTGTGCGATAGGGGGCAAACGAGCAGACGGGTCACCTGATGGTAAGTGACTACCGCGGCCCATGAACATCCGCAACTCAACAGTCACAAGTGCGTTGCCGGCCTTTTAGGTAGGAGTACGCTCTTTTCTTGAAGGTTTGAAGGTCGTATCGGTTCGGAAATACGGCAGGCGACAATTTGTTCCATAAGCTGGTTGTGCGAGGCAAAAAGCTTCAGGAGAAACGCACAGTGGTGGAGTGCCAATTGTCCAGGTGGTGGGGATGGATATTTTGTCGCATAGGACGATGGCGGAAACCTGCAGCCGGTATAAGTCCGAACAATTCCTCTGAACACTCCCTATGATACAAGCGATAGAGGATGCAGAGTGAAGCTACATCTCTACGCAACGCCAAGGTGTCAAGCCGATCAGAAATAGCTTGGCGGTCGATGATGCGAGTCGCAGTTGAATGCGGTCAAGAGGGAGAAGTTGGTTCTGGGGTGCACCTGCATAGAGATGAGAACAGTATTCCATGTGCGTGCGAACCTGCGCCTTATAAAGTTGCAGGCGGTGGGCCGGAGTAAAATACTGTCTCGATCTGTTTAGCACACCAAGCTTCTTCGAGGCTAATATGGCCTTACTCTCTAAGTGACCGCGAAACTGGACTTCGCTTGATATATCGACGCCAAGAATTCCGATACTGGCTGATGCAGTTAGGGAAGTGCTCTCAAATTGAGGTAATACGACCAATGGCATCTTTTTAGCGGTGAACGAGCACACCTGTGTCTTCGTGGGGTTAAACTGGACTAGGTTAAGTCGACCCCAATCTGAAACTTTTGATAAAGAAGTTTCGATTTCAGACACAAGTTTGGATCGGCTTTCGATGACGTTTACCCGAGAAATGTTAGCGCGGCCGGTGTAAAGGGCATCACTCGTGCTATCGTCTGCATAGCAATGGATGCTGCTAATCTGCAGCATGTCATTGATATGTAGAAGAAACAGCGTGGGTGATAGCAGACAGCCTTGTGGGACACCAGAATTAACAGACTTGGAGTCGGAGCATGCACCGTCAACAACGACCTTGATGCTTCTATCTGTTAGAAAACTGGTGAGCCAATTGCACAGTTTCTCGGGAAGCCCATAGGAAGGAAGCTTCGCAAGGAGCGCTTTGTGCCAGACCCGATCGAAGGCCTTCGCCACGTCCAAACAAACGGCCAACGCTTCCCTCATGGTCTCGATCGCCTGTGCCCATCGGTTAGTCAAGTAAACAAGAAGATCACCAGCTGAACGACCCTGACGGAAGCCGTATTGTCGATCATTGAGGAGCTGGTGGTCTTCTAAGTACCGGAGGAGCTGGCAGTTAACAATGGATTCCATTATCTTGAAGAACAAGGAGGTGATGGCTATGGGTCTGTAGTTGGACGGATCCGAGTGATCTCCTTTTTTAGGGATTGGGTGCACTAGAGTGCGCTGTCTTCCATGAGTTCGGGACTACGCCAAGAGCATAGGAAAGCCGATAAAGGCGCGTTAAAACCGGTGCCAACTCTGGAGTACACGTCTTCAGCACGATAGGAGAGATTCTATCGGGCCCACTCGACTTATGAACGTCGAGGGAAAGAAGCGCTTTACGCACTGCCCTTTGTGTAAACCGGACTTCCGGCATGCGGGTCTCGCACTGCGGTATGGTCGGTGCGTTTCCCCCGTCGTCCAGGGTCGAGTTGGATGCAAAGAGTTTGCCCAGAAGATCGGCTTTTTCTTTAGCGTCGTGGGCCAACGAATTATCTCCTATGCGCAGAGGTGCAAGGAATGGCTTACAAAAGTTCCCCTGGGCAGCTTTGGCAAGAGACCAGAATGCACGAGTTCCGGAGGGGAGACTAACTAGTCTCTCGCCAATTCTGCCGATGTGAGCCGACTTCGCCCCAGCAATTACTCTTTTGAGGGACCTGGAGGCAAAGTTAAATTGCTTCTTTAATGTGCTGGTCTTTACATCTCGTGCTGTCGCTGCATTAGCCCATGCTTGGTAGCATTCCTGCTTTCGGCGGGACGCCGCTTTGCAGGTTCGACTAAACCCGGGCTGGGACTTGCCACCTGTGGGAATCAGGGGGAATGGAATGAAAAGTTCCATACCCTGAAGCACAACATCCGCGACGGCAACGACATTGGGATCATCCGGCGAGAAGCAAACCTGCCTACATGGGTAGGATGCAAAGAATGTTCGCATTCCATCCCAGTCTGCTGACCTATAGTGCCATACGCGCCGATTGCCTTTAACTCGCGGCCGCAGCGAGTGAACGAGTAGCACTATACTCCTAATCAGGCATTGGTCCGAAGAGCCAAGAGGGGCCTCAACGGATACTTTGTAGCCGTCAGAATGTGAGGTCAGCAGAAGATCCAACAGTGAAGGCACGTGGCTTTTTGCATCTGGGATTCGCGTAGGCGTTGCTACCAGCTGCGTCAAGCCATATGAACAGATCTTCTCGTATGATCGGTTTTGCGCGAACCAAGCCATTCGGCGTGATGGGCGTTCAAGTCGCCAAGAATCACGATCTCTGCGGATGGGACCTGCTGGAGCACTGAGTCTGTAGCCATTTGGACGTGGTCGAAGAGTCGGTCCGTTTCGGCATCACCGCTATGGGACCTGTAGAGGCATACGTAGATGCGGGGATGGTCTTCGCAGTCTACACGTAGCCATAAGATGGAGAGGTCCCTACCTTCAAGATTGCCGAGGCGGCGAGAAGTGATATCATCTAACGTACACGCATACACCAGCCTTAGGAACAAAGGAGTGTTCCAGTCCGTACCCAGGGTAGCAGAGGTAGGATGTGTCCGCTGGAGATGATATCTGCGTCTCGATTAAAAAGAGCAAGGCCGGCTTTGCTGTTTCAATGCGAATGTGTTGCGCTAATTTACGCAGCCCACGCAGCTATGTCAAGAGGCATCAAGAAATACAACATCCGCATACTGTCAGATAGTATGGCGGTACTAAGGGCCCTAATGGGCAACACCATGAACTCCGGTCTCATCTATGAATGCCACCAATAGCTAGAACGCTTAGCCTCGGCGAACGGGGTAATTCTACAATGGATCAGGGGGCACAGCAACTCACTAGGTAACGATGCCGCCGACGAGCTAGCAAGGAAGGGATCCAAAACACCAGTGGCAGGCCCTACCACACTCCTGCCACTACCCTTCAACCTTTATCGCTCCTGGGTAAGGCAAAGGACTCGAGAAGCACACAATAGCAGATGGATTAACACACGTGGCTGCAGGCAATCCAAACTGGTATTAACAGAATTATCACCACGTTTATCGCGTAGACTCATCAGTCTTCACAGAACGGACATCCGAATAGTGGTCGGTAGCATTACAGGTCATTTGGCTCTGAACCGACACCTATTCGTCATTAACGCGACCGACAGCCCCCAATGCAGGGGTTGTCTAAGCGCGGAGGAAACGGCCGCCCACGTCATCCTGGAATGCGAGGGCGTGGCTGCACAACGGGCAGAAATCCTCGCAGGCACGAGGACGCTCCTAGAAGCCTGTGAACGCCCCAGGAGGCTTCTGCGCTTCTGGAAGGAGCTAGGCTGGCTCAACTAGTCAGCCTCCTGTACGCATAATGGACCGATCATGAGTCTAAATGCGGAAACTGAGCCCTTGACCATTACCATTATATTATTACCGGCTTTGCTGTCTGAAGGTGGTGGTGGTCAGTGTCGAGGTTAGAATGTAAGTCCCTGATGTAACAAAAAATCCACGCTAAACGTGACAGGGGGTGCCATGGTATGCCTTCTCTTGCTCCGAACAGATTTTGAGAGCGCAGTTGAGCCCCCTCCAGAGTACGAGGGGCAACCTCGGCGTCCACGCTCAGGTAAATTCCGTACTGAGGGTGGACGTTCAGGGGGGGATTCTCCAACGCTAGCGCTGGTACCCCCCTGGGGTATCCTTTTTGTTAACACCGCTATCATTAGGGGGGGTAGGGGATTTTGGGCCTCTGGAGACCTCACTCATTTCGGGGAAATGCAACGCAAGCGTTACTTCCCACTGGTTTTCTGTGAGGCCGTGGTATCGCACCGGTCGAGCCAGCCCATTCGTGCCTAAGCATGGCTCTACCGCGTACAAAGAATACGACTGGGAGCCCCAGACGAAGCACTTCGTTAGTTCGCTTAGTTACTTACGTATTTATAAGATTACGGCTTGGCCGGAAGGTGGTCTGCATCAGTCGGCTGTCCATCGTCCTTGGAGCGATCTAATGACGATAAACCCTTCCGCCCCACATTGGTAATTTTTTATAGAGGTTTTCTTCCTCGCAACTCCAAAGAGCTTCCGTGTCTATCCATTTCTGGGCAGTATTACGGTTGTGCCGAACGGTGATCTATATTAGACTGACTCTATTCACTAATTCTAAGTTAATTCAGTTTTCATGCCCAAGCCCTTTTATCGTTTCTCCATTCAGTACTCTTTGCGAAATCAGAGAGCAGAGGGAAGAAAACAGAGTAGCCTAAAGGGAAGAGGCCTTGCCAGAATATTAGCCGTCGGCGATGACGCCCTCACCAAAATGAGAAAACAGTAGAAGCGAGATCGCCGACGTTGCCCAAGGTGCACCACGGGGAAGTTTTCAAGCAAGCACCCCAGGTATATGGACCTATCAAGAAATTGCTTGATATGCTGCTTAAAGTTCCGTCTCAATACAAATAAATCCAATAATTATTATCATACCTATAATAAACTAGTAGGTAGGTCATACATACGTACATATGTACGTAGATATTGTTATAGATTTAGGACTTTTTTCTTCTCTCTAAAAACCGACTGCCTCACTAGGATTAATTCCTCTGTCGCTCGGGACTTTACAAACATTAAAATAACGGACTCAAAGAACACCCAGATTCAGAACCATAATTTGTGGATTACCTACACAAGTGTTGTCCCGTATGGGGATTGAACCCACAGCGTAAAGGCGAGGTGACCATCCGTGCAGATACTAATTTCATATTAGACATGTAAATGTGCTTAGTTATTAGGTCTAAAGGAAGATGGGAACGAGTTGACAAATTGATAACTTTATAATTAGTGGTTACCTGCGTGGTGAGCTGGTGAACTAATTAGACTATAGCATGTGGAACGACAACCAGTGAAACACCGCGGGAACTGTCCACTGAACACCAAATGTTAATATAGTTCCGGCTATGCACACCGTTACAAAAATACATAAATGTTCTATTTAAAATATTATGCACGAATAGATTAATTATTTATTCTGTTCTGTAAAAAAACGTACATATGTTCAATAATAATATTTAATCACAATCAGAACCCGCATATAAGCATGGTGTTTCATTCGTAATATATTTATTAGTAAACATACTATTGCTTTTGAACAGTACTTATTAAATACGTTGCATTCATTCAGACGGAATGAAACCAGTTTTAACAATTTATTAGACATCAGTGAAAATACATCGATTACATTCTAATTTGTACTTACATACAATTTTTTTCTCAGTTTCAACAAGTAGGTGTAGTATTCTATATAACTCGATTTAAATTTATTTATTTTCTGTTAATATTATTAATTATTTAGATGCCGATCTTTAAATATTTAAGTTCCTAAAGTTTGATCTTACTTTATTCGAAAATATTCTTATAGTTTTAGATTCTGATTCTATTTCTATTGATGCTCAATGAGAAACCTAAAATTTTGACGCTGGGGTACCAGTTTAGTCCAGGAGCAATAGACAACAGCAATGCAATTTAAAAATCTACAAACTTTTTTCATGAAACAAAAAAAAATGAAAATTTTTGGTCTGCGCATAGAATTTGTTTATCTTTGGTTAATTTGTTATAAAATAAAATAATATTCTGAGGGACAAATACAATGGTTCTAAGCAAAAAGCAATTAGAACAAATATCTGGATTTACTATTACTGCTATTGCATATGGAGCTTGCGCAACTTTTTTAGGACTATATATAACTGAATGGAAGCCAGTTTGCAAGTATATTCCATTTTTTAACCGGAATATAAATAAAAAACTAGGGGGCAAATAACTTATAAGATTTACAATTTCGTTTATATTTCAAAATTCCACGTTCGTAAGTACCTATCTGTTATACTTATATATGTATACTTATTTTTTACAATAATAATATTGGAGAGGGTGCTCGCAGATTATAGCAAGTTATTTAAATTTACAGTGGACACTGGTGCACGCGTACGAAATAATAGAATCTGGATAAATAATGAAATTACAATAATGACTGGTCTCGGTGATCAGGTGTGCTTGGATTTGTAATAAAATGTCAACCGGATCGTGCGCAGCCGGCGGTGGCGCACGCGCAGCTGTCGGCCCTCCTCCATACCTCTACTGAGGTGCGCCCTCCGAATAAACATTATTTCTTTATGTAGTATTGCAATGTTATTGTTGTATTCCACGGGAGGTACCTATGTTTTTTTACGGAATAATTAAATAATAAAAGCAAAACGGCTACCCTTCAATCTATTATTTCAATTGTTCCTGATATATTGCATATCAAACTCCTAATAGATTTTATTAACAACTGATACTTTGTAAGTTTTGTGAACTCTACATATATGTATTATAAAAGTTATCGGCCACCTCTGTGTTTGGGTTGAGTAGTTATGATATTAGTTGATTCATACCCTATAGTCTCCTATATCCTAGTTATATTTAAAATAAGTTAGAGAAAATTTAAACAAGCTAAGGTACATGATTTGTAATCATTCATTGCAAAAGAGGTAGAAACTACATCTACTTAGGCGGAGCTTGTAATTCATGAAAACAATCATAGTTATCTTTGTAGGTAAAGGTATAAAGCTGATGTTTTATATATTTGAGCTTAGCTTATAGAGACGTATGCATCGAGCTTTTGACCGATATAGGTTTACTTCTAGTCTTAAATTTCGAGACTTTACGCTGTCATTATACTTAATTTAATGTTATCTGAAACGACTTTATATCGTTAAGTATCTATACACATACTGTCAAAACCTGCAACAGTATGTAATCAGTAACGAATAAGTGTATACGCAAGTAAGTCGGCTTCGCGTGCCGGCGTGTCCAATTTTTTCATTCATGGTTCCTAGTAGATAACAAAGAGATTGAGTCTTAGCTAAGAAAAGCTTTGCTTATCTAAAAAGCCCCGTTTATCCGGTGCCTGAGCTGAGATGGCAATCAGCTGTGAAAAGTGTGAATGGATTGTAAATATTGTATTTTAGAATAGGTTCCTTTTATCGTGTTTCGCTTTGATTTCGATTGCTACGAAGTTGTTTGATGAAACATAAATATTTACTACCTATTTATTATTAACATTAATACGTTTTACGTTTTTGGTATAGTCTTTTACCAAAAACGTGAAACACGTTTTTAACGTTATGTATGCATTAATGATCCCAAGATATTGCAATGAAAGTAAATGAATACAAATAAATACAAAAAATGACACTATCGAAGTAAAGATAACAGAGCCAACGTACGTACGTACGGTATAATTAATAGGTAGACACTTCAGGAGAGGTGACAATTGTCTAAACCGACCGTGATTAAGTAATTGGTTTGCATAGAAAACATAAAGTAGGTACATTACATTAGTACAACAACAAAAGTATACCAACAAGTATACTTAAACAACAGAATTAATAACCAGAGTTAATTACCGTCATTTAAAAACAACTTATTTAGCAGTTCGTCAAGACAACTACTATGCATAACATTTAAACTTCAATTTACTTTTTGAGTAATTCGGCTAGAGTTATCGGTTTGGTGGCAGAAATCTACGAGTATTTAGGATCCACCACTCTTCACAAGACCGCTGTTAATATCCGCGTTTCTACTACAGTTAACCATTTCATATGTATGTAATTGTATCACATAAGTCACTTCTAATAGGCTACGGTCCGTTAAAGTGTGAAAACTCTAATATTTACTCCGTTTAATTGGTGTCCAATTTAGTATAATCAACTTTAAATCTGTAACCTTATTTATAAAAAATCTCTTTTAAGAATATTCAAAAATAAAAAGTAATCAAATCGATTACTTATTACGATTATATAGTACGAGTAATAAATATATATAGAGTAATTATTACGATTCGCAATGTTATCGGTCTTAATTTAATTTTTCCATTTAAATCAAAATTATATTACGTAAGATTTAAATTATGCACTTCTATAAAAAAATATCTAAAAATGAATTAATTAATTCTGACTGGCTTTTTGAATAGGTATATAAACACATAAAAATATAGGCATACATTCATCAACAATAAACATATTAAATTGTAACCAAACGACGATGGCAATTTAAAATAGTTTAATACATAAAGAAGAAAAGAAAAAGCCCTTACCGCCTGCTTTTTATCGTAGCAGAGCCATGCTTAGCCAAGAATAGGCCGGCTCAACCAGTGCGATACCACGGCCTCACAGAAAAAAGAGGTTGTGAAGCAACTTGCTTGCTTGCGTTGCATTTCTCCGAAATTAGTGAGGTTTCCGGAGTTTAAGTTGTAAAATTAAGAGATTAAAAATAGGTCGGTGGGATGACGGCCCGAGGGGGATTCTACACGATTAAAAAAAAAGGTGGTAGGATCCACGTACATTTCTGCCACCAAAACGAGAATTCTAGGAAAACATAAAAGTAAATTAAAGCTTAAATGATATTCTTAGTGGTTGTATTAACGAACTGCTAAATATAAAAGGGCCCCATATTTTTTCATATTTTCTAGGATTATGTTGTTAAACATTTATTACTTTTTATCTACTTATAAGGTAAAGGTTATATACATAAATAAAAAAAAAATTAGGTATATTATATTTTATGTTATTTACAAGATGAGCGTTTCTCAAAACATATAATATGAAATATTTGTCAAAGTAGATCTGAGATTTTATTATCTTCGTATAATAAAGCCATAAAGATGCTTATTGTTAAGAAACTGAAAGTTATATACATATATGTAGTATCAATAAACGAGACGTACTGTATAAGTGCTGGGGTTCGCTCAAGGATCGAATGACTTCAATGGGCAGATCAGAAGTGGGGTGGTGGGGTACGGAGTGAAGTCGCGTTCCGATACAGCCCTATTTACTTTGTCGATAGGCCGCTGCTCGAGCGGCTGTGTTCTCCGGTGCGTGTGCGCTCATTACCCTCGTGTTACGTTCACACTTGTAAACAAACTTGTACTTCAAGTGGAATTGTAATATCTTTGCTTGATAAAAAGTTATTCACAGTTATTGCACTTTTACTACGGAAGTTTGTGGAGAACTAAGTGTTATTTGTGTTAGAATGGATTTGTCCTGTGAAGAGAATCTGCAAAATTCTGGCAACAGTGGAAGTGGAAGAACAGTAGACATGTGTGTCGCTGGTCCAGATCGGGCCTTAGACCGTGATCCACGGCTCCTACTCAACCTGCTGGCTTTGGAAAGGTCTCACGCTCTTCACACGGACTATTTCCAGAATGTACAAATAGATATTCAACCTTTCATGCGGAAAGTGGTGACAACCTGGATGCTGGAGGTATGTTTTTTAGAATATGGGTTTCCTGTTTCTTATGATTATAATATAAAACATGTTGTACACTACTAACCTATATAATGTTGACGGTGCAATGATTAGAGCGGTGTGTGAATGAGGCTAGTTCATCTCTAACAGCTGATCGGAGCGAATGACCTTATTTCTTGAGTTTATTTACATAGCGACCCCACTTGAAGACAAATAATGATATTAATATTCCTTTGTTCATAATAATAGATACATACAGTATATTCAAATACACTCTATATAACTATTACTTACATCATAGGTATGTCACTAACCTACTACTCTTTTAAACTATTTTATTACTTTTCTAATTGCGGGTAGATGTTGATAGCACTAGTTTTTTTATTTCTACAATTTACTTTACCGTATATCCTTATTCGTTTGTCAGTTAAATGTTAATGGCGACTATCTTTAAAAACCATATATTATGTCTGTGTCAGAAACTAAAGCGCTTTCATATTGGATTCTAAAGATCCGACTGTTACTGTTGCTTAACATTTTTAAAGAAAGCACAAGTAAAATATTCAAGTTCTCTTCGGTGGGCCACTAATTTACGCACCAGTGACAATGACCCCAACCCATCACTCCATCGTGACGTAACTGTGAGAGCTTAATCTATAAAACGCTGAGGCACACACCGAGAAATTATGCTTCTAATGTTAAAGTGAAAGTTTCAGTTAGGATTTTGTAAGAAAAAAGTTGTAGATGTGTTAATGTTTGTCCTTTTGAACATTGCTCAAGATAAATATATGTATGTACTTTACTTTAATTACAGGTATGCGAAGAGCAACAATGTGAAGAGCAGGTGTTCCCTCTAGCGGTGAGCTATATGGACCGGTTTTTGGCTCATCGTGCAATTTCAAGGCAGCAGCTGCAACTTCTTGCTGTCACCTCTTTGTTGCTCGCATCCAAGTTCCGTCAGTGTCATCCGCTTTCTGTGGACCTGCTTTGCGCCTATACAGACAACTCTGTGTTTCCACACGAAGTTAGAGTAAGTATTATCCGTTCGTTTTACAAAAGTATGACAAAAAAGGTTTCTATATTTCTTTTTTTTATTGTTACTTGTTTTTGCAGTGGATTAGACTTACAAGTACATTTTTTTTTAAATATAATTATAATAAATAATATAGTATAGAAAAAACGCAATCAATATTAACAGTTAACTCAATGCATAAACACTCGAAATCCCATACGATGAATGCACATTTTAAGACCACGTGGTTACCAGCCACAACATTTTACTACTTCGTTTCACTGAGAGTTTCTCAAATGGTATCATTTACTTACATTATAAAACCTCACATATTTGGCTTCGTCGGGCGTATCAAGTTTCCTTAACCCTCTCAAATACTATAAGATGACCTATTATATAAATACATCATTGCCAACAACATGGCTTCCTGCTCCTAGTTTGTGAACACTTAGGCAGTACAAGCATATTTTATTTGTATCTATATATACTTAAATATCAGTGGTGTCCGCCTCCCTCTCACTAACATCAAACAACCATAGTCATCATTAGAGTTTGTTACTGTTTTTAGTGATTTCGATTCGTTAATTATCCCATTAAAAGTCACAGGTACAAATATAACTTCTCTGTTCATATTAAATAAAGTGGCTTTATCAACGTCTTACGTCCGGTAGCATATCCTGTTGTGGCTATTACTTCATCGTTGCTTTGATTGCATTGTGAGTGAAGTCGATTAGTCGAGTCAAATGTCACTTTTTAACTTCCAAGCAAGGAAATATACTTTCTTGTAACACGGTGAGTTTCCGGCAATTACACCTTCCTCGAGCGAGACCCTCAAGAGGGCTGCTAAGACTGTCACCCTCCTTATGCAACCTACACCCTGTGACGAAGTAAGGCACCAAGTCATTGTCCATTTGCTTCCGACGGAAATGAGGGCTTAAGACACGCTACAGTGTCAGGGCTAAATTAGAGCTATTTTAAGGATAACGTAATACGACGATAAAGGTACTTGATATTATGGAGGTGTCGTTCAAAATATGAAGGATATTCAAAACATTGATCCTTACTAAACGTAGAATCGAAATGTTGAACAATTTCCCACAGTGTGGTCATAATGACAAAATTGTCATAATTGTTCACACCCGTACCGACAGGTGCGATTCGTTTGTTGGTTGCCCTTTGTAATCAATTTTGACTTGTCACCTTTCTCTCACGCCTTTAGCGGCATTTATCTTATCTAATATATAAAATTCTCGTGTAGTGGTTTTTGTTACGAAACTACTCCGTAACGGCTGGACCAATTTTTATGAAATTTTGTGTGCATATCGGGTAGGTCTGAGAATCAACCAACATCTATTTTTCATACCCCGAAATGATAAGGATGACCCTATACAGTTTTTTTATGGCAAAAAAACGTTCGCCGGGTCAGCTAGTAATATATAAAATTCTCGTGTAGCGGTGTTTGTTACCAAACTCCTCCGAAATGGTTGGTCCGATTTTTATGAAATTTTGTGTGCATATCGGGTAGGTCTGACAATCCGCCAACATCTATTTTTCATACCCCTAAATGATAAGGGTAACCTATACAGATTTTTATGGTAGAACAACGTTTGCCGGGTCAGCTAGTATTTATATATAAATGCTGCTAAAGTCAAAGTCACAAATCTAGATGTCAAAGTGTACAAGTGCTTATTTGTACATTTTGACATCTAGTCTTGCCCTTTTTGTTAGATATTTCACACACACACTTTTTCACACAGATCTTGTGGTCGGAAGTATTTAGTACTTCCTAGAAATAAATGTATGTAAATTATTATTATGAATTATTGTAAATTATTCGCCATCTGTTTAATTCGAAAGGAACCGTGAGAATGTGTGTCGTCCTTTACACATATGACACCGTGATGGCGGTATTTCCTTGCAATTAAATTCGTGCGATGACCGCGATATGAGTGCATCGCGCATACTTAATAGTGTCATATGGTACGCGGTCGAGTGTATCATACTTTCCCATAGGCACCGACCACTGTGTAAGACTTGAGGCGAATTATTTAATTACATATTTACAACTTCTCACGGAACTGTTTAAATATTTTGGACATCACAATGCATATTAATTACTCGTTTGGTATGTTTATTAGGGATCATATGGAATTTTATAGAAGATTTTGCATAACTTTGCGTTCTTTTAATATCTTAAATTTAATTAAGTTTTAAAACGTTGAGTTTAATTAAAAGGGATTCATTTTATACTATCTATTCTTTGGCTTTGAGATGGTTACAGCAGGCTACTGTTATATGCACGTACGTAAACACCAATAGATAAGCTCAACCCGCTTGTCTGGCAATGGAGAGTATTATTCAAAGTTTAATGATATTCAAAGTTTAATGAACTTCAAATTAATGATAGCTTCGCAGAGGTGGTCATAGACATTGGACTTTATTTCGGTCTTATCTAACTTATGTTTTCATGGTGTATGTAAACAAGGGTTAGTATCAAATTACTGTCCTTAGCTGGTATATCAGGGAACGGGTGAGCATATTACTAGGCGAGTGTTCTTGTTCCTTTTGCTTCCTTACGACATTTTTACACTAATCGTAACGTGATTCGCTACTTTTTGCGGTTTCCGGTAATACGTCAAGTATGACGGTTACGTATGAACTGTTAAGAATAGGTCGCACATCCCTCCCTTAATGTTAAAAGTTCAAGAATTTAAAATATGCTGTTATTCACATTGGGGTCGAGCCCCTTAGACATAATTATATTTTAAAACGTAACTACTAATATTTATCTTTATTGTCATAGCAATGGGAAGTGATGCTCCTTCAACGACTGAACTGGCAGTTGTCTATTGCAACGGCGTTTGACTTCGTGGAGCCTTTCTTGGCCCGAGTACCGTGGGGTCGCGATAACCCCCTGGTCAGGACACATGCGCTCACTCTCACTTCAGTATGCTATACAGGTAGGTACAAGTTTTTATATAGAATTTATTCTACTTATTTCAGGAGCCATAAATTCCTTTTAAAAGTTATGTAACATGCGGGCCATGCTTCCTGTTATCATAATTAACATTAATCGATAAAAGCGGTACGCCGTCAATTTTTTTCATTAATTTGTTTGGTTTCTAGTTTAATGATTACATAAGAGCATCCCTTTGTTTGGAAATGTGATTGTAGTGGGCAGAACATGACGCTGTACGAGCATGTGGGGTGTTTTGTGTAGGGCAGTGGACGCGTGTATCGGAACGCGCACATGCCGTTTGCGCAGTGATAACGTGCACACCTTGCGTTCACGCACCCCTCTGACCAGTGACCCTCTGGGACTCCTTTTGTAAATACACTCTAGTGACCTCACTTATTTAAATTTCAAATTATGCCATAAAATTTTAAATGCTCGGATATGTAATGGAAAACCTGTTGGTGTATAAAATCTTTTGTTGAAAATATAAATTAGAACGCGTACACGTGGCTTACGATAAGCTTTCTAAGTATGTTACCTATTTTAACGATAAAGATACTTTTTTAATGGTCGTAAGTCGTGTTACCTAAATGTGCCCTTCAGTAATTAATTATAATGGTACTTTGAATGATATGCCAAATGGAAAATTAGCATTGCGATCGTATATTCTAGCACCTTCTCTTTTTTATGTGTTGCGTGATTATTCAAACCGTTGCACGAGTTGGCTTTATGTGTTACTTGGATAGCAAGTATTTCTTGCTTATTTTGTACTTCATTGCGTTGACCAACAGTAACCCTTTGACATTACCTTCCTATAAGGGTTGCGCTTTTCAGATCACTGAACACGGTAAAATATAGAAAAAAAAGTTATTTGTACATAGTCTGTTGGATTTAGTTTACCGTTGTAACTTCGCTATTAAAAAATAAAAATACTCAGGGAAGTGGAGGTTGTGTTTGTATTTTTTCATGTTTTTGATAACTAGTTTGGCAAAGTTGATGACATTTGAGTATATATGCATTAAACGAGTACTTTCAGGAAATGTCATCAACTTACTATTAACTGAACTATTGTATTGTAAACAAAATAAAAGAAAACCCAGCTAACAGAAAAAAAATATACGTACCCTATGTTTTAAGGTGTATATAATGTATATATGATACATCAAGTTCAGTGTGCTTACTTGTAAAGATTTTAAAAGACATTATCTAAGTTTATAATAGTGTATTATAAATAAAATATACCTAAGCCATTAAAGCACGAAATAGTTTGGTGAATGCTGTGCAGATTACTTTAACATATTATATTAACCTTTGCCAGGTTACTAGTTTTTACTAAGTGTTTCGGACACATTGTCAGTGTCGTCCTAGAACGGAATAACTAAACATAAAAAAACATAATTACACTATCTTTAAAATCAGTATCAATGACAATTTAAATTGACTTTTAAACGAGTAAGTTCCTCTCTATCTCGTAATGTTATTATTTTTTAATTATTATCGTTATTCTCGTATACATGCGAAAGAATCCTGATATTTAACCCTGTCCGCCCCTATGGTCCATTGAATCCCGATAACGATTATTTACTGCCCTTTGACGCTTCTCTTCTGTCTCCGACCATTGTTCCATCGACTAGATTCACACATTGTACATTTTAACTACGAAAATAAAACATATTACAATAAAACCTCTAAAATAAGTTTTTTCTACAAACTTTTTTGCGTGTTATGTCTATTTTGCCCTTTTTTAATACCGGTATTTGTTCAGTAATAGTTGCATTTCTTGAATTTATGACAATGAATGTATTATACTACTTTTCGTGTTAATGAACCTTGCTATGGTACAGTCCGCATATATTGCATCTATACTTATATACATATAGAACTTACTTTGTTATCAACCTTTAATAAGGAAATCATAAATTCCTTTTTATATAAATTATATATATATATATATATATATATATTAATCTTATTTTAATTTAAATTACGGAACGTAATGTGCAATATTGTACCGACAGTTAATTTTGAAGGTCTTCAAGCTATTTAAATCTTTATACAGCATAAAATTAAATCTTTCTCATTGTTTTTAGGATTATGTTGCAAAGTATGGTTTGTAATAACTCACTTAGTAAATATGAATTGAATAACAAACATTTTAGCCTCAAATTTACGTTTACACAAATGGCAAATTAAGCCGTAATTGAAAAATATAAAGGAACACAACAAAAACGGTCGCTAAGTATACGTACTTTCATAATGTTTGAATCATGAAGTATTTCATTATGTAGATTTGTTTCTGTACACAATATCGGGTCAACTATCAGTTACAACAACGATTAACTATTGTATTGTAAACAAAAATATTTCGTGTAGCTGGGCGTAAGTTTGGGTTGGTGTCGCCGGAAGCGGTATAATTGCCGGTAACTGATCGTGCATTACTCGAGGTGTGAAAGGGTTAATAACATTACTTGACCCCTAAACTTCCTTCATCTTCCTTTATTAGGGTTTATAACATTTACCGTATTTGTTTTTTTTAGTAGTCTTACCATTAAATGGATTATATTATTACTTTTATAACCTATACCTATTATTTTTCAAAAACAATTTACTTCCTTTTGTATTTTTTGTGTTTTATACAGTGTAGGGTACATCTCTAATAAGTTGCTTTAAAAATATTTCTTTAAATAATCATAATATCTTAAGGTTACCTGAAATATGCTTTCTTTCTACCCGCACTTAACTTAGTCCCTAACAATAGAATTATCTGATAAGAAAGTTTATTTTTGTCTATCTTTTGTCTTTAATTTTACAGAATGAGATTACTTCAACTGTGCTTTTGTTCAGAGTGGATTTATTTAGTTAGCGTAACTGTAATATCAGCATTGTTAGGGGAATAAGGTAACGTGTCTTCCTTATGAAAGACATTTTGAACATTGTATTTTTATTCGAAGTTGTTAAATTCCCAGTGTAAGCGACTTGTACAGTTTGACCGGACAAATTTCAAGGAGTCGTGTCATGGTTACGGTGACTTATGGGACTAGTCGTCGCATAAGCAGGGGAGCGACCGCGACAGCTGACTCGATCACAATACACGAAGACGTCCCGAATCCATTGTTTCGCACCCAATCCCTGTCCCAAAGTTTCCACAAAAGCCTCGCGACAAAGAGGCCGTCTCGGCGCGCACCTGGCGGCGTACCACCCTATCTACCCAATACTTAGACGTAGGTACACATCACGTCAACATACAATCATAAAGTATTATCTTCCAAGATTTGAGCTTCCGTTTTCAACATCCGATCCATAAACTAATCGCCAGGTACCTTAACTCTTTTTAAAAGTGCGTAAGACACTGTGATTTATTCAAAGTGATATGAATAAAGGCTGCTACGTTTTGCATTAAAACATTTAATATGCATTTATAACGATGGCATATTATTATTATAAATTATAATATTCGCCATAAAGTTCCCAACCAGTTTTAAGCACAATTAGATGAACTATTTGCAACCCTTGCGTTTTTGCATTCTGTTTGTATTAGGTTCGGATCCACTATTAGGGTAGGACTGTGGGACTGACAGGTTTCTCAAACGGAACTTAACGGTTCTAGATGGCTGTTGAGTGTATGCCATTACTTGTACTTAATTAGAAGGGTAAGACGCGGGGGTGAAGGTCTTAGGCCCGAGAGTCGCGTGGCCGGGTCGCCGGGTCAGCAGATGTCAGCTCCAACTGACGGGCAACCTGTCGCGCAACGGATTGTGACGCCCCGCTGCTCATTCTGACCAGATCAAACCTGATAAACGACTCACGAATATTTTAGATTTTTTATTAAGCTTTGAACTAACGTATACTCAGCATGTTTGCCTGATAATTGGCCTTGTTATTAAATATTAGGTGTATTATTTTATTTGCTGAATTTATAATTTATTTATGTTTCTTAAGTTACGCTATGTAGTTGGGATACATTGACCCATAGTTAAACGAGCTAGTAAGCTTGAATAACATTGCCGTTAATTAAAATGTGAGCACTTTTTCTGATTAAGTTTATTACGCGCTCGCATGAGGCGATAGAGTTTTTCTTAAGAAATGGACACATATAAGGGCACAATAGAGTAATGAAGGGTGCATGTAGGAGGTGGGCAGTGACCCTACTTAGGGCCATGATCCCGTTGCGGAGGTGCGAGCGGAAGGGTCGCGCCAGGTGCTCTCACATCTGCCGTCTTCGGCTGACGTCGTCGTATACTAAAAGTGACTTAAACTGAATATCGCATGGACTTGTGCCGCTCTGGTGCCTTCACCGTTAGTAATATCGATTAAATTGAAGTTGGGAATTTACAATCATTCATAAATCGTGCGTTTCGTGTAACAGCGATGTAAATAAAAAATCCTCTAGACGAAAGAATAAATACCTACATATTGTGCAAATTGTATCAAGGTTTATAGACGTACTGATTTCACTACTTGTGATCGAAGTTACTATTTCATAATCACACAAGTTCGTTCACCCTTCGTTGAAGCAAAATGCAGCTGCGCCCTTACCTAGACGACTTAAGATGTAAATTGCCATTATTCTCAGCCTATTGTCCCGGAGTAGGTACAGAAAGATGAAGACGGGGACGGAATGCACAAATCGGGCAGCTGTTCGGTTCTCCTTCCTTATTCTCGAATTATAACAAAAGAGTTCTCGTATTGTGCAAAATGTAACGCGTGTAAAATTTTTTTAGACCCCTGATGTCGGAGATGGAAACATTTTTTGCCTCACGCATCTAAACTCAATGACAAAACAAATTCGACTTGTTTTACTTACATTAAGAAAATTGTGTTAAGTTTGGGCAGTAGGTAAAATTTTAATAATGTAACTACACGATCACATCGTTTCGTGGAATGGGATACGATGCAAGGTGTCTGTGCCACCTGTCCGCACTCCTCGGCAATTATCTCGGAACAGATGCGAACTTCTCTACCTGCGTCCCAGAGCTCGACTGCCGTGTAAAAATATAAAAACATAGTCAACAGCAAAAGCAAACTCGTTTAAAAGTTAATCTCGCTTATATTTTAAGAACACTCCGACACTTTGATATCGAGCCTAACAAGGAACTCTTATGAAAATCAAACAATTTATTAATATTTTTGTTTGTCAACAGAAACGGAATTCCTCTTGGTACCACCGTCATTGATCGCTGCGGCTTGTATCACGGCGGCTGCTCGAGGTTTGAGAGTGAGTATGTCGGTGAATGAGTTGTGTGCCCTAACAAGAACTCCAGCCGCAGCTGCTGAACTCGTGGCGCGCCACGTTGAGCGAGTGTTAGCCAGGGAAACACAGCCACAGGAACCTAGAACAAGGCATACACAACCTTACAAACAAACCACACCGGAACAGACACAACTTTCAAACACACCCACTGACGTACAAGATGTGCGCTTTTGATGAGGAAACTTACTTAAAAGTTCAAACGTTGTCTCCAACAATTGCTGAAATGCTTGCAAGGCCTCTGTAGTAAGACGCACAAAAACCAACAAACCCAATAAACAGATGTCAGGATTCAGAGTCTATGAAAGTATAGATTATGTTGTTGTAAGCATTTTTTCGTCGTGCACCTGGATGCAACTTAGAGAACACCAAACGAGTAAAACATATACCTTAACCAGCGATGTCAAAGTTTGTTTTAAAGTGTCAAACAATTATATGAAAAGTTGTGTAGGAGAATTTATTGTTCATTGATCTCAAATTATTTATGTGTAATAAACATTAGAGTAGGTTAATGTTATTTATTGTAAAATAAATGCAATTTTGTTAGTTAATGTAACATAGGTACGATTTGTTCGACTAAAATAATTGTCAACGAATATTGTGCTGTTTGATCTCCGTTAATTCCAAATGTTTAGCAAGACTGAAAACAATTAAAGTCAGTGATTTACTTTACAATTGAAAGTAAAACCACAAAATGAATAGCAGGACCAAATTTAGCTAAATCAAATCTAGAAGTATAGATACATACCTTCATATGATGTATATTTTCTTGTGTATAGTATTGTGTGGCACCTGTAGAACTAAATGTAAGATCTCATTTTGTAGTAGAGTTTAATTATGTATCTCTTTTTTCGAGGCAAATGTGTTTAGTATTGCTGATATGAGTGAAAATGTTAAATGCTGTAATATTTATTTAGGTCGATGTTAAGTTTTAGTAAATTCTAGTCAAACGTTTTACACATTCCTGTTATCGACCAAACTTGATGTTTTAGTATTTAGATGTATAGTTTTAATTTGTTTAAGTATTAATGTGTAAGTAATTACTAAGTATGGTTAGTTCGTTTCGCAAAATGTTGGTGAAGGCAGAATACTCATCAGTGAGACAATAGTGCTTGTACTGTTAGTTAATGTATAGTAAATTGAATTTCCTCGCGTGTAATTAGTATGTAACTGTATTTATTGAGTGGCAGGAGGTCGGTGTGAGGGAGAAACTTGCCCGTACACAGTGTAAGTGATAAAGCGTCGCGGAGTCGACGAGCGTTACGTTACGCCATGTTCATTATACTAATTGTAATAAATTAATGGGCGAGCTTTCAAGTTTCTCTCCATCGTCTCGACCGAAAGAGCTTTCACATAAGTTTAAAAATATATATTCATGCAACCGCATAATATGTAAAATTACTTTGAATTGAAATTAGACAGCTCATGAACGTCGACAGCTTTGGAGCTTGAGAGTCTAGAGATCGTATCATATCATACACAATGTGAGTTTTGTGTGATATTTCGATATTTAGGAAGCACTTGCATTGTTGGTTATTACATTTGAGTAAGTTTTTATTTATGAATTGGTTACTGCAGCACATAATAAGCATGAAGAAAGGTACCTAAACCAAGCCAATAGGATATATTTTTACATGATGGTTGACGTTAAATAAGAAGTACAAATCAAATAATAAATATTCCGTTTTAATTACTATCGTACTGATAAATTAATTTCCTTATTGTTAAATTATATCAGGTACGATCATTTTCTTCTTGTAAGGAATTTAAAAATAATAATTTACCAATCTATCAGATAAATGTTTTTAGTTTAAGGTTTTGTTTAATAGATCGAATGTGTTTAGGTACTATAATTATGCCTATTGTAAACAAAGTATATGTACAGCCTATGTTATAGGTTGAATATCGATGTATATTTTTAAAATAAATACAAACAAACATTTCAATGTTTCATTGCGTAAGCCTACCAAGTCATTAGCGGTTTGGATAATTTATAGTTACACAACAGTGATGATATAATAATAATATGACATCAGATGCCATCATCATTATCCACGCTTTTCCTACATTGTATTGGCGTAATACCAATCTCAAGTTGATCTATTCCTTTCCTAAGCAAGATCATAGTGACTAGGAGTTTTGTATAAATTACCGACAGTTAGTGCTTGGTTTGTAGTCGCTCGAAGTAAGATAAAGATGTCTTTCAGGTGTACAGAGTGGACCTGTTTTACTCTCTCTCCCGAAGAAAAGAGTAGTTCACATTACTCAGCTACAGAAGGTATTCTCTTGCATAGTTTGAAAAGTACGCACCCCTTAGGAGTCGTTAACAACCATAGGTTAGTGAGGAGGCCCAATGATTGCAGGAGAGGTAAAACGTTGCAGAGTCATGTGATTTCAACGAAAACGATTACTAGTCACTACCGCACCATACCCTTCATTTTAATTAAGGATTTGGTATATATTTTCCATTACGATTTAATACGATTCGTGGTCTTTTCAAATATAACATTTGGGAAAGATTGATTAATCATTGCAAATACCTTTAAGGGTTTCCATAACAGTTACGTCTAGTGTTGATATAAGGAATCTCATCGCTGCAGTTAGTCCGCAGGGATAAAATTTTGCCGCTTTTAGAAATTATTGTAGTGAATTGGAGGTGGATTATTGAAAAGCGTTACCAGCTGAAGAGCATATTTGAATTAACTAATAAAATCAATGAGTACCATAGACGAAGGGTTATAGTGCAGAATATAAAGGTAGAATAGATACAGGAAGATAAACCCTGAAAATTCGAGTAAAAAAAAAAAACGTAATGCGACTCTTACAACCATTTCGTTGCAATATACATACATATTATGTATTACATTGGCGATGTATGTATGAGTGTGTAGGAGATGTACATATGTTGCCTATGGACCCAAAACGGCTGGACAGATTTCGATGAAATTAAAAATTGGTCTAGCAGGTGATCCTTTTAATTTATGTATTTAACTTATGCCCAGCGTAGCAGTCCGGGTTTGCTAGTTTTATATAGTAACAAATTTAAACGTACAGGCCTGTATTACTCACACAATTAGAATCACACAATATAAATGTGATTCTGATTGAACACGTGTCTTACACACGTGTGTAAGTATAATACAAATGCCAAAGCTCAATTCCTATTGTACTTAGATAAAAAATATTAATGTTATCCCATATCAGTTATACTTATTTGAAGAAGATAATACAATATAACTAAGACAGTGTATGCCGTTATTAAAAGTGTTATAAATAAGTAAGTTTTAAAGTTTTGTAATTCTGTGTCCTTTTGTTAAGTTTTGACAAAAAAGACTACGAAAGCCGTTTTTGTCAAATATGGCTTTGATCTATCAAGGGTAAACAGCAAAAAAAAATGCATCTAACAGTAGATGTTTGCGATTTATAAAATATTATTGTATGCATGTGATCGTTATAGAAGAGAAGTTTTTTTTTTTTTTTTTTTTTTTTTTTTTTTTTTTTTTTTTTCGTGTGGAAACCCCCACGGGTCATCACCTCACCGGAGCTGACGGTGAAGTGGTATGTCGGACTCGAACCGACTAAAACCACACGGTGTTCCGGCACAAGTGGGTCTATTGCAAGGGACCTGGGTATACCCTAGGAGGGATTCTTCCAGGAACCCTGCAGACCTTGGCCACCTCTTTTGCAAGAGGTACCACCACCATTGAGTACGAGGGGCCTAGCCCCCCACCAGTTTGAGAGGCGAGCGTGGAACACGTCACACCACCGTCAAAGGCCTGCTTCTGCTGGGGTAAGGGCAGCCCTACCCGTTACCCCCAGGCCAGCGCTCATGGAGGCCGGAGATCGTTTTGTGCTCTCCGGCGCCTGCTGCGTGTTCTACGGGATGAGAGAGTACTTGCCCTCTCCCGTATCCTCTCCGCCGCCTCTTTAGCCAACATGACCTCTTCGCAAAATAAGGCGGCGGAATCCCACGCGCTCTCGCTTTGGACCATGGACAGAACCATGGTCTCTAGCGAGAGACTTCCTGAACCAATAGCCGCCGCGAGGTTGAGGCGCTGGTGCGCCCACGCTGTGCACTCCACTAAAGTGTGAAGTGCAGTGTCCTCGCGACAGCTTCCGCAGTGATGGCATGCAGACGTTGGCTCCCGGCCTATACGACACAGATACTTACCGAAGCAACCGTGCCCGGTGAGTTTCTGTGTCAACCGGTAGGAGAGGCTGCCATGTCGCCTCTCTAGCCAATCCTCTATGACAGGCCTTACCGCCGCAATTGTGGCGTGCCCTGCGCTCGGTCGCTCAAGTCGTTCTTTCCAACTGACCAAAAGGACCTGGTGGAGCTGGGACCGTTGTGCATCGACTTCACAAGCCATGGGTCGCAGCCCTCTCTCCAGCGCTTCCTTGCGCCAGTTATATAGCGACGCAAGGACTTTCGCTTCCAGGTCCCATGGTGCAGATCCAGCTAGGAGACTCGCCGCTTCGAAGGACACCGTACGGTACCCTTTTATAATCCTAACGGCCATCACCCGTTGAGGGCGCCGTAATATAGCGGCATTGAGGGCCGTTAGTTTTTCCGCCCATACAGGAGCCCCGTAAAGGGCCATTGACCGCACGATTCCGATGTAGAGTCTCCTACAGGAGGTGTCGGGCCCTCTTATGTTAGGTAGCAGCCGCGACAGCGCAGCCGCAGTTCCTATGAGTTTAGGGGCCAGACTCCGAAAGTGATATCCGAAGTCCCATCGACTATCGAGGACAAGCCCTAGATACTTCATCGAGGGCTTGATGCCGATGCGAACACCTCCCACAATTATGCTGGATCCCGAAGGTGGCCTCTTCCGGGGCCCATGGAAACAGAGGGCCTCCGATTTATGTAAAGCCACCTCAAGACCCAGCCGCCGAATTCTTGTAACGACTTGAGCGACCCCGGCCGTGGCCTTTATGGTCGCTTCGCGGTGTGTCTTTCCCCTCGCCGTCACGAGAGTGTCGTCGGCATAGCATGTGACCACGACACCTGGCAAGAGTACACCGCGCAACGCCCAGTCGTAGCCGATGTTCCACAAGAGGGGGCCCAGCACTGAACCCTGTGGAACACCGCACGTCATGTTTCGCCGACCGTATTCCGCCCGAGTCGGGTAGATCACGGCTCTATCTGATAGATATGCCCCGACAATGTGGCGGAGATAGGGAGGCACTCCGTGATAACCGAGTGCCCCTTTGATGCAACTCCAGGGCAAGGTGTTAAAAGCATTGGCGATGTCAAGTGACACCGCCAACATCACCTCGCCCCGAGAAACTGCTTGCTCTGCCAGAGCCTTAACGCGCATGATCGCATCCACAGTGGAGCGTCCCCTGCGGAAACCAAACTGATTATCCGCCAAGTCCGGCCCCACTCCAGAGAGATGCTCAACGAGGCGACCCGCAATGATACGTTCAAAGAGCTTGCACACCTCGTCGAGCAGTACAATGGGCCGGTAGGCGGACGGCGAGTCTGCCGGACGCCCCCCTTTACGGATTAGTACCAGTTTCCCCGTCTTCCATAACTTCGGAAACTGGCCCCTCTCGATACATGC
This sequence comes from Tyria jacobaeae, assembly GCA_947561695.1. Classification (NCBI taxonomy): domain Eukaryota; kingdom Metazoa; phylum Arthropoda; class Insecta; order Lepidoptera; family Erebidae; genus Tyria; species Tyria jacobaeae. The sequence goes on from OX387216.1 coordinate 11,440,754, forward strand.
GCTGAAAAGAGCTCTCAGTCGGGGCTCTAGAGCCTCAAGGGCAAGGACCCAAGCCCGGCCTGGAATGCCATCGGGTCCTGGTGCGGTATTCTTGCACTTAAGCCTTAGTACCGCTGCCCTTAATTCTACCTCACTGACTTCGGGCACACCATCGTCGTCATCAGCGTCGGGCGCTTGAGTCAGGGCCATCGGTGGGGGAGTATGCTCCACCGTCTGAGACGGGAACAAGGAGCCCACGACCTCCCCAAGCAGCTCTGGGCTGAGACTCTGGGTTAGCGGAGGTGCTGGCGACCGCAGTTTGCCCCTGACTAAGAGATAGGGGCGCCCCCAAGGATCTCGGTCCAGAGTCTCCAGTAACTGTTGACGGGCCACTATTTTGGCTCGCTTGATTGCCGCTTGAAGAGTTCTTTTGGCCTCCTTGTAACCCTGGTATAGCCCCGCCTCGCGTATTGCCGCATCATTTGGACGGCGATGCCTCCTGCGGAACCTGGAGTACTGGCGATGCGTGACTACACATTCTTCCCGTAACCGCGCTATCTCCGGGGTCCACCAGTACACCTGGCGTCTCGCAGGTCTGAGTTGAGCTCTAGGCATAGCCGCATCACAAATGTGGGTCATGGCCTCCCGGAACCATTCTGCCTCTGTATCGATTTCGACAGGCCTATCTGGTGAAAACACCCAGGCCTGTACAATGGAAGCTTCCAGGAGGAGCTCTCGATTTAAACGCTTCAGCGCCCAACGTGGACCAGAGGGAACCACCGCGACCGGCGCATCAGAGATTAGGGGAGAAACGTCAAACCGAATATATCTGTGATCGGATAACGTCTCCACCTCCTCCATGACGCGCCAGCCCCGGACACGGTGCGCTAGAGCAGAGCTTGTGAATGAAATGTCCACAATTGAACTGCCCCGCTGACGCACGCACGTGGTGATGGAACCTCGGTTCAGGAGGACTAGGCCACATGAAACAGCCCACTCCTCCAGTGCCTCGCCCCTCGCGTTTGTGGCAGGGGAACCCCAAGCCGTTGACTTGGCGTTGAAGTCCCCCATCACAAGAACAGGGCGAGGTCGACACCCCTCGACGACGATGCCGAGCTGAGTGAGCCAATTCTCGAACTCTGCTAGAACACGATTCGGCGAAAAATAAACGGCCACGACCGCAAATTCATCAACAGCTACCGCCACGATTCCCCTTCCCCTTGCAATAAGTTCAAAAGGCGAGGACCCAGCGGCGGTGCCCCGAACAACTGCCGCCAAGCCGTCCATATCCCCAGACCACATGTCACCTGGTGGAATAAAATACGGCTCGGCAATAACAGCCACATTAATTGACCACTGCGCCATGCTCTGGAGCAGAAGATCCTGAGCATTAGCGCAGTGATTTAAATTCCCCTGAAGGATGCGGAGATGTGTATCCATTATTAAATATCCATTTCCGCACCGCTTTGTGAAATAGGATGCTTTATAGTAACATCCCCCCCAGTTTCCTGCGGCCGAGGAGCATTCGTTTTGTCTCCTGCCTTTGATGCTGACGTAGTGCAGGCTTTGGAACCTGCCCGGTGATTGGCCAGTTTGCCTTCAGCTGTACACTTAAAACAAGATGGCGGTGCATTGCAGCCTACCGCTTTATGCCCACACTCTCCACAGCGGAAGCAACGATCCCCCACCGTGATCTCCGCCGTGCACTGCACCCCAACGTGTCCCACCGACAGGCACCGGAAACATCTGGTTTGGCGGGGCTGTAACAACCGCACCTGTGCCTTGAGAAACCCGCCAATTAGAAGGTTTCGGCCGTCCGTGATTTTCTTGGCCGCTGCAACTGGACAGCTTACTACTGTCGTACCTGGACCGCTAGGACTGAATCGAATAAGTCCAGCCTTTACTTGATTCGCGGGGCAGCCACCAACATCTGTCACAGCAGACTTTATCTCGTCTACTGTGACAGAATCGTCCAGGCCCGAAATGCGCACTTCTGCACATTTGGTGGGCCTAGACACGCTGACATCAGCGGCATCCAGTGATTCCCTCAACTTAGCCGCGAAAGCGTCGGCTTTGGAGCCGCTGGTGGCTCCAGGGATCTCCAGGAGACGGGCTCCAGTGCGTGTTGTTTTACACCGAACCCCATTGATATCAAGGGCTTTTAGGTCTACGGAGGCCTTTGCCTGTTTGAGGACCTCGGCATATCCTATTCCCCTCTCGGTGGCTTCTGTCGTCAGAGTTAAAACGACGGCTGTTGAACGCGGGGCACGTAGTTTTATGGGTGCTTTTGAAGCGTCAGACTTGGTGGTTTTCTTAGCCGCCTGCTTTTTCTTCTTCTTTGCCTTCTTTTTGGCTCCCACAACTTCCCAGTTCCCTTCCTGAGAAGGCTGCGTTAAGGCCACATTTGCATCCGAAGTGGAAGTGTCTTTCACCATTCCTTTCCTTCTATTGGTTGCAACAGCGGCAATGCCAGTAGATGGTGCTGTACTTGTCCCTGTGCCGGCCACTTTTTTCTTTAGGAGGGTTTTAGGATTGGCTTTGGCCGCAGCTGCGTAAGAAGCTAATCTCGGTGCAGCCAAGGGAGGGCGATTCCTTGCATCTTCCAGGGCAGAAATGCGCCGCATAATACGCTCTTCCATATCTGCCATTAACCTGGAAATGGCAGCATCTGGTGCCATTCCCGCCCGCTGTGGAGGTGTCTTCATTATGCCGGTAGCCTTTCCTTCGTGCCCCCTACTGTGAATTTCCTCTCGTAAAGCGCGCATCTCTTCTTGTAGTTCTTTGTTGGCTTTCTCCGATTCAGCCAAACGGGTTTCAAGACGGTCAATGTTTTGTCGAAGCTTGGCCGTTTCTTCATTGGAAGAAAGCTTTAAAAGCATCTCTGTAGCCTCTTTTATAGAAGATGCAGCCTCGGTCAGCGTCTTTTTGCAAGTAGTCTTGGGAACTTTAGGGAGAGTAGCCACGTCTGTAATGCGTTTCAACGCTATGTTAATTTGGCCCTCCAATTCTGAGGTTAAGTCACCGTCTGGCGGGGAAAGGGTAGATCTGTTTCTAGTTGACCTCAGAAGTCTACCTTTCTCGCCTTTTTTTACCGCAATGTTAAGGAACAGGTCTTTCAGTCGCTGTTCCTCTTCTTCCCGTAAGGCTTTTTCAGAGGCTAAAAGAGCTGCTGCCTCTTTACGGGCCTTAGCAGCGCCGATATATGCACCGGTGGTAGGCGGGCGACCTCTCCCACGTTGTGCTTTTGGCACTTTAGCCATTGGCAACTTGTCGTCAGCTTCGCTCGAGGAGGCCGTATCTAATCCTGAGCGACTTCTGCTCCGTCCATTTTCCGAATCGTTGTACCGCGGTCTTTTCCCGCTACGTCCGAATTTTGATACAGCCACTGCTGTATAACTCGCCCGGCTATTTTCTGATTGACTGTCTGACTGAGACATCGCCATATCAGCGTCATTTCTCTCTTTTATGGCGGCCTTCGCGCTTGTTTTGGTGGTCGATTTACAGCTGACCGACGGGCTGTTTGGGCATTGGTTGCTCCCCCCAGAATACGACTGGGAGCTGCCGGAGCCGACTGGCTCCGGGAGGGACTCCCCAAACGACGAGCGTCTGGGACCCTCCTGGGTAGATACATTTGTATTAACCTCTGCCATTATATTTAAGCTTTACGTCCTCCGACGGGGACGCCCTTGGGACTGAGTTCCCCTCAGCCATTCATCCCATTGCCGGGCGTCAAAGCGTAAGATTGGGGTTATTTTTTAAAGAGGTTTTTCTTCCTCGCGATCTCTGAAAACCACCGGCCCTGTCAGTTCAGGGTTACGGCTTGGCCGGAAGGTGGTCTGTGCCAGACCAATGTCCACCGTATTTGAAGAATCAAAAAACGGCAGACCCTTCCGCCCTAACTAGTAATTTTTTAACGAGGCTTTCTTCCTCATAACTCCAGAGAGTCTTCGTTCTCGCCCATTTAAGGACAAGAAGGTTAGGCCGATAGGTGATCTGCATCAGATTGTGTCCGCCGCCCTATGTTTTTTAAAGAGGTTTTTCGTCCTCGTAGCTCCAAGAAGCCACCGTGCCTGTCCGTTTAGCGGCCAGGATTACGGTTGGGCCGATCGGAAGTCTATACTAGACCTGTGTGCACTGACTCTGTATTGCTTCAGTGTCAGCAAACCCGCCGCCCCTTAATCGTTCATCCACATCTTTCCTCTGCATGAATCAGAGGGAAGGCGGAGAATTGTAGAATGGCCACAAAGGCAGGCCCTTCTTGCCAGAATATTAGCCGCCGGCGATGACGCCCTCCCCAAAGGGAGAAAAGAAGTAAGCCCCATCGCCGACGTTGCCCAGGGTGCACCACGGGGAGGTTTTCAAGCAAGCACCCCTATAGAAGAGAAGTGTGTTGAAAAGATTCTTGACATACCTACCCATTCCATGAGAAAAACACGCTTAGGCTTACAGGTATATTTAGTAAGAAAAATAAAAATGTATTTGCTCTTTTGCCAAGCATTTTCGTTAAAAAAGGGTTTAATGCGAAATGGCAAATTCAATAGTTGTTTCTTAAATAATATATGGAGCGGCCATTTTGTTGTGCCCGGGCGACAATTTTTCTTTGGCCAGGGCGCTAAATGTTTAAATAGGCCAGTGTGTGTCTATTAAACTAAACAAATAAAAGCAACCAAACGTAGACCTTCGACAACCTACTCAAATATATTCCAGGAGTTTAGAAAAATTGTGGGAATATGTTCCAACAAGCATGGGATGAACCATACCACATGGAGTAGGTACCTACAACATATTGTAGCCAAGACTCAGCTTACGTTATTTAAAACAGATAGTAGTGTTCTTTTTTCAATTAGAAAGTAAAGGCATAGTATAAAAAAATGTACTCCGTGGTCACAGTCAATAGTCTCCATTCCATGGCTCCCCGCCCATCTGTCCTTCAAAAATTCCTACAAGTAGTAAAAAAGGTTTCCTTTACTTCATAATAGATGGTACTCTTCTCAATACACTGCGTGTGTAGAAGGTATATTAGCCCCATACATTATTACAAAGTATTTTTTCTATTTTAATCAAAACACAAAACAACGAAATACTTCACAATTAAAATTTCTTGACTTCAAATTACATAATACTTGCAAAAAGTATTGCTTTATAAACACGGTCGCCCTCTATACACGGGGTTGTGAACTACTAAGGATCCTCAGGGATAGAGATTATACGGTAGCGATTTGTTGTACTAAACAGTTCTACTTTACGCCCATAGGTAGCAGTAGCTTTTAATTATGAAAATAATCCTTGTATATTTTAAACGCATTTTGCAATAGAGACCATCTTTATATATATTTAATGTTATTTCAGACTATGTCTTTTTTTAGCTTGTTATCTCAGTTTCAAAGGAAAATCGAATGAGTTCTATTTAAATGAATTGCATGTAATGCACGATAGAAGCATTCGTATTTATACAAACCCTGATTCTTATATTATTGTCCTTAAGTGTCAATCAATGATTTTGCGATACCATTATATGTATCAAAGGACAACTAGAAAATTATCAATATTGGAACTAGTGAGGAACAATGAGTTTAAAATTGTTTTGGTTCACGTTGGCACGGGCTCTTTTTACACGAAATGGGAGTGACCGATTAAACAGTAGCCGGATACAGATTTCTGCCAGTGAATTGATTTTATAGAAGATAATAATAAAAAGCAGATCAATATTAGGACCTAATCCTTATATAAAAAAAAAACACTGTAATAACACATTTCACACCTAAATAAAGTTGAAAATAACTGAAGAAGGCGACTTCTTTACACCGTCTGCCTAACGGTAAACTGATGATACTCCATCCTAAGAGGTTTATGAGAGCTCAGACGATTGGTTCCGATAAGACACTCGACCTACAAAAAATCACAGATATATGCCATCGAGTCTTTTTTATACATTTAGGCCATCCCAATTAGTTTTTAAATATAAATTGATGGCAAAGTTTTGACACCTAATTACGTAAGTTTTTCAAATCAAGCAGTATGATCTAACCATAGGAAATCAAATTAATTTGAAATAAAACGTGTCGAGTTGGAGTTGGCTTTATGGACATCTATTACAAAATATAATATAAATAATATTAATGACATAAACCCAGTGAAAATAAAAGGTAAAATCCTAGAAAAACTTTTAGTTTGGTTTGGTTTAGAGTCTGCTGGCTTTGTTGAATTTTCTTATTTATTTCACATCATAGTTTCGTTTATATATATATATAACAAAAAACTATTTTCACTTGTAAATAGGTACAAAAGTTTCATTTCGTTGATACTATGGTAGCTTCATCTATCACTAACTACTACTAACAAATTTCTAGTTTACACTCGGAAGGCCGATACGGCACCAAGTGGAGGGCAAACAAGCGCACAGTACAGAGGGGGAGGGTATAGACGGTTATACAGAGACCCAGAGACCTCGGCAAACCCAGGCGTTTGTAGGAAAAACCCAGGCGAGCGCTCGGGGCGTTCGGTGCAAATATACCGTCTCCGGGGAGCCGCTCATTAGTTGTTCAAACACGCCGGCGGCCGCTTTGACAAGCGTCGCGCCAGGACTCGCCTCTTGCCTCTCCTTGCCCGTCGACGACCGATCTTCCCCTTGACTGATCTAACGTTAACTATAAAGAGCTATCGGGACTGCAGATAGTAAATACGCGGTTTGTTTTATTAGACAAACGACGGTATCTTTGCACAGCCGTTTACGTAAACTCAGGGAAATTAACTAACCGTTCTATATATTGAGGCCAGGCTTTCATCCTGTTCTATTTTGAAGTCCTTCCAGTAGTAGGTATATGACTTATGAAAGTAGACAATTACAAAAAACTTTAAATATAATTAATGACAACATAATACTCACAGTATTATGTTGTCATTAATTACCTACATCAATTTTATATACTTGACATTTCTTTACTTTTTTTATACATTAACGTATTATAATATTGTCTAAAGGATAATATAAAAAAAAATAGGAGAATTGTAAAAATGTTTCATGTTGAATGGTTTGTGTATAGTACTAATTATTTAACACGGTTATATCATAAGGGTTTTTCCGCGACGATGACATGCCCGACAAATGTCAATTGTGCCATCCTTCGGGATATGTCTCCCATAGTTCTTCATGATAACAACTTCATCTGTAATTGCACAGATACAACCTTCAGTTTCTCCTAAGAGATCACCGACACGTAGATACGGATATATGTATATAGATATATATAGATGATATCTACAGCGGGCCCGTTCAAGGCCCGATAAAAACATCCATGCAGCTCTTTGCTCTTCCATATCTCTCTACGATCTGTAATATTACGTAGGTTTACTCCAGTTCTCTCTTAAATCTTACGACAGAATAACCGTAGACTTTTTTCTTCAGTGGTAGAGCCATGCTTAGGCACGAATGGGCCGGCTCGAACGGTGCGATACCACGGCCTCACAAAAAACCGGTTGTGAAGTAACGCTAGCGTTGCATTTCCCCGAATTGAGTGAGGTTTCCGGAGGCCCAATTCCTCCTCCTCCCTTTTCTCTCCCATATCTCCTTTCTCCTTTTTTCCATCTCCTCATCCCTCCTCTCTTCTTTCCGCTCCCCCATCCCTCACCACCCTCAAAGGCGGGCAGCGCACTTGCGACTCTTGAGTTACAAGTGTCCATGGACGGCGGTGTCACTTACCATCAGGTGACCCGTCTGTTCGTCTGTCCCCCTATAGTATAAAAAAAAAAAAAAAAAAAATACATAGACCAAGTGGAGTAAGTTCATTATCCATCGGTTTTCCACCGGGATGTGGTGGCAGTTTCACATCCTTCAAGCTTTCGTAAGCGTACAGTGGTGGAGTGCCAATCACCTGGATGATTGGCACTCCACCACTGTACGCTTCTCCAGACGCTTTTTGCCTCGCACAGCAGCCTATGGAACAAATTGTCGCCTGCCGTATTTCCGGACAGATACGACCTTCAAATCTTCAAGAAAAGAGCTTACTCCTACCTAAAAGGCCGGCAAGGCGCTTGTGACTCTTGAGTTGCTTGTGTCCTTCGGCGGCGGTAGTCACTTACCATCAGGTGACCCGTCTGCGCTTTTACCCGCATAACGCATAACCCATCCGTTTGGTATTAGTCGAATGTTTGTGTACCCGGTTCAATGAAACCTCCTCTGTTTGTGACAAAAAAGATCCGGCAAAGGGGATCAAAGCAGTCAATCAAAGAATTCGAAGAAATCCTGTTCAAAAGCAAAAGATTTTATCTCGCGAAATGAATATAGCACCTAGAACCATGTCGCGTATTTTAAAAGAAAACTAGCCTATAAGCCTATTAGACACGCACTGGTCCTTTTTTAACAGATAATTTTAAAATGAATAGGATGGTTGAAACAAAAAACAAAAACTTAAGCGGTACCCAAAGCAGGGTCACAAAAAAAAATATTAAAAATATTTACTGTCAATTTTTTTTTTTACTTTTGACCAATATTTTAACAAGCAGAATGATCGAGTTTATGCTCCAAGCTCTATAGAAGCTTCTCAATTAGTTAGCAGAGTACAACGTGGGCACTATATGACTTCGGTGATTGTTTGGTGGGATGTTAGCTGTCAAGGAGTGACTGAGCCATATTTTTGTGAAAAAGATGTCAATACATAGGCACAAATGTACTAAGATACGATTCCTGAGAAGGTGGTTAAGCCTCTTAACAACACCGTAATCCATAATGGAAATGGTCCTTTCAGCAAGATTATGATGATACCGGGTCGTAAGACTCGATCCACCCAAGCGTGGTTGGAAATGAACTTTTCTGACTTCATCAGAGCTGAAGACTGCCCGTCATGTGGTCTCGACCTTTATCCAATGGATTATGATTTATGGTCAGTATAGAGAGTATGACATGCTCAAAACGAAATGATAATTATTTTGGAGTCCCTAAAACTAAAATATATCAATATATTAATAAAATTGGTAGTGATGATGTCCTATTGGAGAGAGTACGTGGTTCTATTGACAAATGGCCTCAACGTTTAAAGTACTGTATTAAACCCAATAGAGATAACTTTGAATGAGCTTCTTATTTCGTATATGTATATGTATTTATTGCTATTATATTAAGGTACTAGCAATCCTAGCCCGCTTACAATCTGAATATTCCCTGAAAATTTCATCGACATCGGTCCAGCCGTTTAAAAGTCCATTAAGAACATAGGTATAAAAATACACAGCGCCTAATGTAATAATATTTATGTATGTATATTTCTTAAAAAAATAAAAAGGACTTAAAATTTACCCGAAAAATTGAATCTCTAAGAGACACCGAACTGTTGCAATATGATCTTGACCGGGTTATCGTTTTTATGAAAAAATAACAAAATGCAGCTAAACTCTAAGAAGTGTTACCATATGAAATTCACAAGAAACATTAACTATATCAAATCTGAATACCACATTAACCATGATAAAGTGCAAGAGGTGGACGCAATCAAAGACTTAGGTGTTATATTTGACAGAAAGGTCACTTTTGTTGCTCATATAGAGTATATTGTTACGGAAGTGGGTACAGGGATTGGAAGGAAACTAATATATCACTGCCGAGAGTAACGATTTATTTGCGTTTCACAATATTCCGAACGCGTAACACTCACAGCACAGAACGAGTTGTACTGCACGAACCGCGTAGCACTGTTCCACACTGTCCCCGCGGACTACACTTAACTCAGTCCAACGGTAGCACTGCACCACTCACTAATACTAATCACTTTCACTTCACTTCACTGTACTTCACTGTACTACTTTTTCACTTCTTCTTCTTATTCTTCACTTGAGAGCACTTTCCACTGAACTGCCCTGTAGGCGCGTCTGGAGCTCTTTATATACCCCTAATTTCGATCGTAATTTGTTGAATTTCGACCGTCATTTCGTTATTCTTTTCGATTGTCTTCTACAACTTAATTTATTTATTCATTTTGTTTCATCTAGTACTTTCCATTATATTCGAATTTTGTAAAGAATCATCTTCATTTACTAGAATTTTCTATAAAACACCGAAATCACAAACAAAAACCCATAGAGTCCGCCGGGGCTTGAACTCACGGCATTCGGCTCGCAGCCGTAGCCACTACCGCTCAGCTACCGTGACTTGTCCATCTTCGTTTGAAAAACTTCTTTGCAATGTTTGTCTGTGCGGTGACGTAGGCATGGCGTCACATTATCCCCTCCTTAGACGTGCTCGTCCCGAGCATCGTTAGAGCCGTGGTACCGTGCCAACCTATCCACATGAACGACTTTAGCTGTACTTCTTGGCGTTTTCCGAATTCTGTAAGTGACATCATTGATCTTCGTAATTACTTCATAAGGGCCTTCCCAACTTGGTTGTAGTTTTGGAGATTTCCCTTTTCGTCGAACAGGATTGTGAAGCCAAACCGCAGAACCTTCTTCAAAGGACTTGGAGTTAATGCTTCTGTCGTATCGCGTTTTCATTCGCTCACTAGCTTGCAGATTCTCTTCTCTCATGTGCCCGTGAACCTCCTCCATCTTTCTTCTTAATTCTTCTGCGCATTCCGAAATACAGCTGGGCGTATCCGGAGGACAACCTGCGAGTAGATCTGCTGGAAGTCGAAGTTCTCTACCAAAGTTCGCTCGAGCCGGAGTGGTAGAGGTACTTTCATGAACTGCCGTCCTATATGACAGAAGAAATAGAGGAATGTACTCGTCCCAATTGTCCTGATGGCTATCCACAACTTTCGCCAAATGCCGTTCCAAAGTTTGATTAAATCTTTCTACCATTCCATCAGATTGCGGATGATACGGCGTAGTCCGAGTTTTGTGTATCCCCATAATTTTGCATGTTTCCTGGAAGACTTGAGACTCGAAATTCCTGCCTTGGTCACTATGGATTTCAAGAGGTAATCCAAATCGGCAGAAAACTTCATTCACAAGTTTATTAGCCACAGTGATAGCTTCTTGATTTGGTAGTGCGAACGCTTCTGGCCACTTCGTAAAGTAGTCCATTACTACTAGAATGTAACGATTTCCACTATTTGTCATTGGAAACGGCCCGGCCACATCCAAAGCTATTCGTTCCCAAGGAGCACCCACGTTGTATAGCTTTAATGCTCCACGACTTCTTGTTTGTGGTCCCTTGACAGAAGAACAGCTCGTACATTTCCTGCACCAGTCTTCAACATCTTCCTTGCAGTGCAACCAGTAAAAACGTTGACGAATCTTCACTAAAGTCCGCTTTACACCAAGATGACCGCCTGATGTTCCGTCGTGATACGCTCGTAGTATATCAGAAATCTTTGACTTTGGTACAACTGTCTGAAGATGACTGTCTTGCCCAGATGCACTCTCCCATTTTCGACATAAAAGCCCATTATGTAAGAGCAGACTATTCCATTGCGCCCAATAGCTCTTAGTTGTTGCACTCATTCCAGCAACTTCACTCCATCCTGGCCGTGCAGATAAGTCTTTCATCCAACTGAGTATTGGTTTCAAGTCTTCATCTTCTTCTTGTAATTTACGTAAGGCATCATTGCTCCATTCTTCATCAATTGTATCAGTTCTTATAACTCGGACCGTAGCTTTTTCTTTATCTTCTTGTTTCGAACAGTGCTTGCAGTCATCAAAACATGGGCGTCTTGACAAAGCATCGGCATTCCCATGAGACTTCCCACTGCGATGTTCAACCTCAAAGTCGTACTCCTGTAATTGTTCTATCCATCTTGCGACTTGTCCTTCAGGATTCTTGAACTGCAATAGCCACTTCAACGCTGCATGATCTGTTCTGACTAGAAATTTCCGGCCCAACAAGTATTTTTTAAAATGCTGAAGCGTTTTGACCACTGCCAGGAGCTCTCTTCGGGTGACACAATAATTACGTTCTGGTTTTGACAATGATTTACTGTAATAGGCTATCACAACTTCTTGATCCTCTTTCTTTTGTGAGAGTGTTCCTCCAATCCCTGTGTTACTTGCATCTGTGTCTACTATAAATTTATTGCTCTGATCCGGATATCCGAGAACGGGCGTTTCACATAACCGACTCTTGAGATCTTCGAAAGCTGTCTTGCATTGTTGATCCCAAATGAAGGGTCGTTTTTCTTCTGTAAGTCGATGTAAAGGCTTCGCTATATCCGAAAAATTCCTGACAAAACGACGATAATAAGAGCAAAGTCCCATAAACGCCCGGACTTGTGTTTTGTCGGTGGGCACAGGCCAATCTTTAACAGCTGAAATCTTTGTTGGATCTGTTTCGACGCCTTTTTCCGAAATTACATGTCCCAAATAATTCACCTGTCGTTTGAAGAATGAACATTTCTTATGACTTAGTTTAAGATTTGCACTTCTCAACTTGTTAAATACGGATTCCAGCTTCTTTAAATGGTCATCAAAGTCTCGCCCCACTATTATAATGTCATCAAGATATACCAAGCAAGTTTCTCCCAGTAGCCCAGTCAGAACACGTTCCATTAATCTCTCAAAAGTAGCTGGGGCATTGCAAAGTCCAAACGGCATCACCTTGAACTGCCAAAGACCTTTTCCTGTGGAAAACGCGGTCTTCTCCTTATCTTTAGGGTCCAGCTCTACTTGCCAATAGCCAGTTTTTAGGTCAAGCGTAGAAAACCATTTCATGCCATTGAGAGTATTCAAAGTGTCATCTATCCTTGGTAATGGATAACTGTCCTTTTTGGTCACGTCGTTCAGTCGGCGATAATCAATACAAAATCTCGTTGAGCCATCCTTCTTTTTTACCAGGACCACTGGTGAACACCACGGACTAGACGATGGTTCAATTACTTCATTATTCTTCATGTCTTGAATCATGTCGTCCACCTCTTTTTCTCTGGCAAAAGGAATTCGACGAGGTCGTTGACGAATAGGTTGTTCATTACCAGTATTAATTTTGTGTTGTACCATACTTGTTCTGCCGATATCACCATCGTTCTTTGAAAAGATATCGGAGAACCGACGTAGCAAATTCTTCGCCTTCAATAATTCAATAGTTGTCAAATCTTCCTTACATCCCTCTAGTATACTGTTAACGTCGATTGTACTTCTGTCCATCTTTTTGACTTCTTGACAATTTCGCAACCAGACGATTTCTTCGCTCCGTCCTATTAGCGTACCTTTCCTCAATACCTGTTCTTCATTACTTAAATTTAATACAGGTACCACTGTTTCTGTAGATGTGTTGACAACTGTACGTGCTGGCAACCACGAAGTTTCGTTATTCACTTTTTCCAATAATGTCCACCGTCGTTGTTGCAACTTACTTTGTTTGTTGAAATTTACTGGAACTAGCGTTTGTGATCTCGGCAGTAATTTTGTGTTCTTAATGCAATACACCTTGCCTTTACCACCGCCTCTTATTGGTATTTCATCATCTCCACACTTCAGGATACCGCAGTTAATGTCAAGTTTGCACCGATGGTCCTTCAAGAAGTCAAGGCCAATAATACAATCATCCACAATGTCAGCAATGATTGCTTGTTGCCAGTAAAGTTTATCACCAATCTTAATGGCCACTTTCTGGTTGCCTGTTACTGGTATTCGCTGGCCGGTAGCCGTTGTCAGCTGGTAAGCTCCCTTCCGAACGTTTATCTTCCCGTTTCTTCTTATCAGCTGTGTCCCAATTACCGTACGTGACGCACCAGTATCCAAAGTCAATGGGCATGGAATTCCATTTACTGATCCATTAACGGTTAAGCTGTTTCCATCCGTGCTCTGATGAATCTTAATTTTCGGGGCTTCATGTCTATCGGCCAGTGCCCACCCCTCAGCCCTGTCCTTAATTAGTTTTCCTGGTTCTTCTGACGCTTGTACACAAGCATCGGTCCCTCGTCTCTCTGCAATCCGATTCGGGCAGCCGCTTCTTAGATGTCCCCGTTCCCCGCAGTTGTAGCATCTAGGGACGAAAGCTCTACGTTGGTTTCGTCGCTCCAGTTCCGTTGAATTAATCTCCCTCAGGCGTCCACTCCTCGGGTCTCGTCGGACAGCTTCTACCTCAAGAGCATGCGCAACGGCTTCCTTGATCTGACCGTGATGACCCAGGCGCACGGCAACCCTTACTTCCGCGTCGAAAATACCATCGACAAACGACTGCAAAAGTATGCTGTCAATGACTGATGGTGGTGATGATTGGTACGCCTTCCGGACCAACTTTTCCACTTCTAGAGCCCACTGTTGTAAGGATTCATTGGCTCGTTGGCATCGATCACGGAGTTGAGCGCGGAAGACATGCTCCAGATGCGAGTCCCCATAGCGCGATTCCAAGGCTTCTAGCAACTGCTCATAGGTAGCTTCACTTCCTAAAGCCTCCAATACAGTCAAAGCTTTGTCTCGTAGTCCCAAAGTAAGAGCGGTTTTGGCTTGGCTGTTGGTCCATCTATTTAAGTTTCTCACCGCTTCAAATTGTAATTTATAGGCCGCCCAGGAAGAGGTCCCATCAAAGGGTGGCACTTTAAAATTTCCGCCTGAAGAGGATGCACTTACTATGGTCGCTGAAGCCGGAACTCCATTTATTTTTATCCTCTTGACGTCTTCCTCAATTTTCTTGACGTCTTCTTCGATGAAGGAGAGGCGGTCTTCATGTTTTTGCACGGTTGTCTCCATAGCCTCAACCCTCCGCATGCTTTCGGTGATAGCCGTCAGAAGATTTTTCTGCATAGCGCACAGCAGTTCCTCCTGTCGGCGGGCTTGGTCCTCGTGCATGGCTGTTTGCTCATCTTGAACAGCGCGCAGCTGTTCCTCTTGTCGGCGAGCTTGTTCTTCCTGTCGACGGGCTTGCTCTTCCTGAACAGCGCGCAGCTGTTCCTCTTGTCGGCGAGCTTGTTCTTCCTGTCGACGGGCTTGCTCTTCCTGAACAGCGCGCAGCTGTTCCTCTTGTCGGCGAGCTTGCTCTTCCTGTCGGCGGGCTTGCTCTTCCTGCATAGCGCGCAGCTGTTCGAGTAAGGCGCCGAGATCCGGCCCCTGGGATCTCGACGACGACGCTACGTCGTAAGTTGCCACCCCGGAGTTGTCTTGACGTCCAGGAATCTCTTCCTCAGAAGCTTCGGCTCCAGAGCCACGTGGTTGCTGTGCGGCTGTTTTAGCGCGAGTACTCACGCCTTCCCTCGGCGTAATACGCATTTTACCTTCCAATCCCACTTCTGACACCAAATGTTACGGAAGTGGGTACAGGGATTGGAAGGAAACTAATATATCACTGCCGAGAGTAACGATTTATTTGCGTTTCACAATATTCCGAACGCGTAACACTCACAGCACAGAACGAGTTGTACTGCACGAACCGCGTAGCACTGTTCCACACTGTCCCCGCGGACTACACTTAACTCAGTCCAACGGTAGCACTGCACCACTCACTAATACTAATCACTTTCACTTCACTTCACTGTACTTCACTGTACTACTTTTTCACTTCTTCTTCTTATTCTTCACTTGAGAGCACTTTCCACTGAACTGCCCTGTAGGCGCGTCTGGAGCTCTTTATATACCCCTAATTTCGATCGTAATTTGTTGAATTTCGACCGTCATTTCGTTATTCTTTTCGATTGTCTTCTACAACTTAATTTATTTATTCATTTTGTTTCATCTAGTACTTTCCATTATATTCGAATTTTGTAAAGAATCATCTTCATTTACTAGAATTTTCTATAAAACACCGAAATCACAAACAAAAACCCATAGAGTCCGCCGGGGCTTGAACTCACGGCATTCGGCTCGCAGCCGTAGCCACTACCGCTCAGCTACCGTGACTTGTCAATCTTCGTTTGAAAAACTTCTTTGCAATGTTTGTCTGTGCGGTGACGTAGGCATGGCGTCACAATATAATAAAAAAATCTTCAAAAATGTTGGCGTTCGTACTTCGTAATAGTAAGGGCTTTCGAAAGAGTAGGAACAAACTAATGCTCTATAACGGTCTCGTGCGAAGTGTATTAGAATACTGCAGCGTTGTGTGGAGACCTCACTATGCTAGTCACATGCTGCGTTTAGAACGCGTACAGAAACGATTGATGTGGCACCTAGCGTTCAGTGAAGGTAAATATAAGAGCTTGCCATCCTACAATACTCGTCTACAGTACTTCAAAGTGCAAGCTTTATCCACACGTAGAAATGTTATCGATGCTGTATCCCTTTACAAATTACTGAGAAATAAAATTGACTGTCCCAATTTATTAAGTCTCATCAGATTTCGAGTTCCATCTAGATATCCAAGGAATAGCATCACACCGCTGTGCCCACCTTTGCGCCGAACTATACTCGGTTCAAATTCGTCTACGGCCAGGTTAAGCAAGCTCATTAACAGTTGTAGCGACTTGTTAGACGTATACCATGACAAGATTCGTGATTTCTGTAAAGTAATTATAAATAATAGTAACGTCTAGACCATTAATAATTTAATGAAATCAAAATCAAATGTCTGATTATATTATATAATTTAATCTTAAACAAGTGTTATTCCTGTCGTAATGTGTTTTAATTTCATTTAATATATCATGTTGTAAGTGCATCATAAATGTGTTGTACTGATTTGTTTGATGTCTTATTTTGATTTAATTGTATGTTTTACTGACACTATTAATACTATCTTAAGTTGTACATCTTCCATATTTTTTATTATAATATTAGAATTGTTATAATTTTTAATTGTTACACCAGCAAATGTTTTTTAGTTGATAAATAGTAAATGTAATGTGTAAACAATTGTTGGCGAACCTTAAATAAATAAATAATAATAATAAGTAATATTGCATTGAAATGGTTTTAAAAGTCGCGCTGGCCGTCTGTCTTGCGTTTTTAGTTATCTCAAGTTATCTTCTCAATTTTTATCTACTCTCTCTTTAACAAAAAAAATCTTATTCTGTGTTAAATATAACAGTTAGATATATGGTGTCGCGGACTTTATTGTAGATATAATAAAGACTAATATTTTTTCTGTACATTGTATTATTATCTTTTAATGTATCATAATAAAATATAGCCTCTAATATTTAGAGTAGCTTTCTATCAGAATAAAAAATTTAAGAATCTGTTCTGTGGATCCAGAGATTACAGATTACAGATTCATGAGTTTAGTTTTTTACTTAATTACGAAGGTATTTTATTAAGTAGATATTTGCTTTATCTGCCAAAATACTGATCTCCTGGTACACATGATCTTTGCTAATAGCGTTGCGGATCGCAATCATCGCGATGGCTGAACTGTCATCAATCACGGTCTCAGGTGCACCTAGTTCCTTTCCCCCTGACGCCCGCGCACCGCGCCTCACCTCCCCGAAGCCAGCCCTCGTCTGCACTGGAGAGTCAAAAGGCCTTGCGTTCAGTCTTCAATTATATCTGTCGTAGCTATGTAACTTTTGGGTTATGAAGCGTGAATATTTTTAAATCGAAGAATATTTATGTTCGTTGCCATTAATCTACCCACATACCAAGAGTCACTGACTATGGCTACTTTTTAACTACTAAATTACCTAAAAAAACTGTTATATTTTATATATAGCAAAAGGTACTGAATATTTAGGCATAATTTAAGTAGGCTAGGTAGTATCTGTCTTTGTTTACAAGTAAGAAGACAACGATTCTTATTGGACCTTCCTTAAAAGATAGTATTCTTCTTAAATCTTCTTTTATAGTGCGAGTTCAGCCTCGTGGTATATTGCCGTCCTGCATCACATTTTCCTTTGTATCATAATTATGTTGTTATCAAAACATACACTTGGCAAACTTGTTGTTATAACACCCTTCTTTCTATCCTTCCGGGCGATAGTAATACGCGGGCATATGTGTATATGTATATACAACACAAACAGATAAACAGACGGGTCACCTGGTGGTAAGTGACAATTTCTGTCCACCTGCAACTCAAGAGTCTTAAGTATGCTATAAAACGATAGTAGTAGTAGTATTTCCATAACTTAAAAAACTCTCCTTGGTGCAAGCAAGGCTCTCCAACGGTAATAAAAATAAAAAGAAAAAGACATCAGGTTTTCACTAATAGTTTATGTAATAAGTTTTAATTCTAAGAGAGCACCTAATTATAAAAACAGGTATTATATTAAAGTTCTTTGAAGATAACTGTGGTAGTAATATAATAAAGCCGAAAAGTTTCTTGTTTATTTAAAAGCACTTATCTGTGATACTACTGGTATTAGATAAAGTATTTACAGAGGAAAAATATAGACTATACAACAGCATGCCACGATCCCTGGGAGCAGAGCAGAGGCGCAGGTGTGGGGTACGAGTAACGACCGGGTGATGTATGTATACACATATATTTACTAAGTTATTTTTTGTCATATGTAGACAAGATATTTGTTATTAATTTCGTCTTCAACTCCAACCGTAACACGAGACTCAACGAATGATGTTAAGAAGAATTGTAGGATGTTTCATTGCATGGAGATACAAACTTTACCGTAAATAACAAGTTAAAATAATAAAAATATTTATATGAAACCCGACTGAATAAACAACAAACTATACAAACAAATCTTAATTTACTATAAATATAACATAAGAAAATAATTAAAAGATTATTTAACTATAATTATTTTACACCTTCTTGGAAAAGTTTATAAACAAACTAGAATAATGAATATTGAATATACATAGAAATACAATATGTGTATTCATCTTCATACTGAAAATACTAACAAAATATATACACACTAATATCTAATTTAAATGAAAATGTGAGGATAATCAATTAAGGCGACTACGGCATGCTACTGGCCTGTTGGTCTGGTGGCTAGTGACCCTCACTGCTAAGTCAAAAGTCGTGGGTTCGATTCCCAACCAGGATAAATTGTTGTGTAATGAGCATGATCATTTGTAATGTATCTGGGTATAATTTATCTATTATATGTATGTATTAAGAAGTACATAGGTATGTTTATCAGCTGTCTGGGTACCATAGTACCGAGTGTGAGATGTGTCAATTTATCTCAACACCTACCTAACCTACGCGAGTCCTCAACTATGATAATAATTTACTAAGTCATATTAAAGAAGCACAAATTTAGTTTAAAAGCCCACCTAATAAACGAAAATAAATAAACAAAATAGAAGAAAATAAAAAGTATGTATGTATGTATTTAAAATTACTCCATTTTCATATTTAAAATTAACAATTCAATTGATCATTTATTTTATAATCAGTTAAACTTGTTAGTCAACAACATTAAAAAATATAAAAATATTTTGATACTGTTTGTGGTTGATCTTGGTCAGTAGAACTGCCTATGTATCTAATACCTTCATTTTTCAAAATTATTGATAGTAAGATACTAGCTAAATTGTATTTTCAATGTAACCAAAATTAAATGTAAAAATATTTTGGTATAGGAGAAAGTAATTATTTCATATATTATGTTGCTACACATACATTTTGTGCCTTTACAATCACGTAATATTTATTTATTACGAATGCATGCTCGGCAGTATATTTTATAGCTATTAGAAGTTCTAATGTAAGTGAGTGTATTATTCTGATGAGAATAAAGATTTCTAAAACCGAAATGAAGTCTTATACCGTACCCTGTACTGTAACGCTATGTCACTCACACTATTACGGCGATTAAAATGACACCACATGGAAATACGTCAAGCCGTTTGACCTATAGTGCTTGATAAAGAATCAACCATCATACATACGTAAAATACACACAGCATAGTTAAAAGTGGAACATAATTTGCAATCTGTGTTTACAAATAAGTACATTGAAGGGAGCTTAAGCTAAACAAACTTTCGTTATAAGATAACTTACTGACAATGATCTTAGTGTCTTAAAGTGTTACGAGATTAAAAATATATTATCTAGTGTAATTTTAAGACAAAATCGGCTTTGAATAAATAATAAAACGAGAGTAATATCTATATGTTAAAGTTTGTGAAAAAATTAATAGAATTTAAAATTAATAGAATATACAACATTGAACACCAAATAAGAAAAGTTTACAATTAATAAAGTAAAAATTTACGAATATTGTGTGAACGGCGGTGTTATATAATTTTATATATTACGATGAACAGGCTGGTCACCTGATGGTAAGTGACAACCGCCGTCCATGGACACCTGCAACTCGATTGATGAGGGATGAGGGTATGCGGAGAGGGGAAAGAGAGGGGTATGAGGGGAGGTGGGAAAAAAGGCGGGAGGTCAGGGTAGTGGAAAAAGGAGAGGGGGAGTTGGGCCTCCGGAAACCTCACTAATTTCGGGGAAATGCAACGCAAGCTTGCTTCACAGCCGGTTTTCTGTGAGGCCGTGGTATCGCACCGATCGAGCCGGCCCATTCGTGCCTAACCATGGGATACCACTGTTAATAATGCTTATCAATGAGGTAATCTTCCAAAAAAATAAAATAAATATATCGAAAATATGCAATAGATAATGATAATAACTCATTAGGTTTTACTTAAATATTTGTTTGTTTTAATATAGGTCAGTACACAAATAAACAGTCAAAAGGTTTTGCTTTTATAATATTTAGGTTAGGGCCAATGTATTCTAATTGAGGTATCTAATAATGAAAACATAAACACAAGGTACCATAAGATTTAATATTTTAAAGAGTTGAGCACAAATAAAAACTGTAATTTAAAATCTAGAAAACCCGACTGCGTTTCTGTGTAATTTGGAAATGAAAAAACCCTATACCAAGAAAGTCGTCATACCCGATTGCACTTGACTTAAGAATCGCCACAGTTGCAAGGCGATGCTAATAAGCGTCAAATCCATACAAAACAGGTCAATTTAGACTTTACATAACAGTCTTTAGGCGCTTTAAGAAGTTTAGTGCAAACGGGCACTCGACTAATAGGTAAATTATAGAATAGGAGCGCATCGTATTTAAAAATATATATATATATATATTCATGAAAAAATGTAGCAGTCAGTAGATTGGAGTAATCTGCAATGTAATATAGGTATGTGCTACATATATTATGTAAATATTACTCACACGTCTGCTAGGTTGGCTTAGTACTCAATTCAAGACGGACTTGAAAATCACACACACATTCACATCTAAATTTCCTTTAAATGTGTTTTTACTCTCCTTAACAATAACTTTGTCAACGTCAAATCTTAACTACTACTTTTTTACAGTGAGTGTGTATGAGGGGTGCAATATCCTCGCAAACAGACAAAAACTGGCGTGCTAAGTGGAAAATCCAAATGAAAGAAGAAGAATGAAAGTGCATGTGCATGTGCATCAACATCTTTTTTTATGGTTAAATCGTTGAATTATTTCGATGTTTCACTACAAATGTAGCACCTCATTGTTGACGTGGTCTGTGTGGCAGCATTACATACTTTTGCGTCTACCATTGTAAGCATCGTAGTATGTTTTACAGAATATGACTTACTACGTAAATATTTTGTTTTTTGTAGAGCGTGAATGTGAACCCAAGAAGAAATTGAGTATGTTTAAAATGTAAACATACTCAATTTCTTCTTGGGTTATATCTACAGTTTCTTTAACGAATCTAATTCAAATAGGACAACAATATCGCGGTGAGAATGGGGTTGGATTTTGTCATACTGTTTTGGTACCATATACCAAACGAAGGGGTTCAAAGCTATTTTGAAAAATGTTACTATCTGTGCCGTTATTCTTCACCTTTTGTTTGAATTGTGCCCGCTGACCTATCGCAGCCCCACTTACAAAACAGCTCTATTGAGTCATATGCATCTGGTCTAAGATCACATAAAACATCCTTTAAATACGTCAGTAATCTTGTAGCGGATTGGTTTAATAAATCTTATAGATTTACATGTGCGCAAGTTTCGGTCACTTCGTATGACTCACTGGGGATAGCAGTCACTTTTTAATTTTTGTAGGATCCTGTAACTAGGATAAACTTTTTACTGGCACTTCTTATTATTTTCTATTGTCGTCGAGTAAGGTCAACGTCCACGAATACAGAAAGTGCCAATAAAGGTCTATCGGTCAAGCGGGTACTAAAGATGTTAATGCGATAACAAAACAAGTATATATGTAGATACAAAGTGTATTTATAATCTACTAATATTACAAACACGTCGTGTGTAACTCGATGTTGCAGTTTTTTTTAATATAGTTAATATATACATATATATAGCTGTATGCACTGCTATGTATACAGAATTATTAATTTACTTAGGTATCTTTTATGAATTTCATGTTAAAGGCTTCAAAGCCTTATTTAGAATTTCATATTAGGCTGTGTGTGTATGTTCTATTTACCAAGAAGGTACGTATATACGTCTATAAATGTCCGACGTCAAGAACTTACTGAGAACTTAACTCCCAAAGAAATCGAATTCGCACCGTCTAGTACGGTACAATATAATAGGCCACAGGCCGCTTTGTTATAGCATATGTAATCTTACTTCAATAACATCATTTTGGGGTTTTTTCGAGTAGGTTAGCCTGAACAAGGCCGTCTTTGGGTGGGCCGAAGCTCATGTTCACATAAAAACTTTTGGCCCCATTGGAAAGTACGAAACGAATGATAAAAATAAACAGTTTTCTAGATATAGTTTTAACCGCGTTCATTGCACCTTGATAAAATAAAAAAAAAAAAAAAACAAGTTTTAAGTTAAGCGATAAAGAATAATATATATACAATATGTTATTATATTACTACATTGGCTGTATTGTGATTCGATTTCAATAACTATATTTTTAATTGAATATGTTGAATTCAAGGTTGGCCCAGTTTAAACTTAAAGTAAATATTATACCTCTAAGTTGTACACCTAATTGATGAAGAACGTGTAGGTTATGATAATTTAAAAAGAAATATAAATTATAATAAGTAGAATTAAAAAAAAATGAAATTAGTTAGTTATCATTAAAAATTATAATCTAATTTGTGCACAATGATTTTAATATTTTTGTTTTTATTCGTTTTGTTTCGTGATCATTACTAGTATTGATTCGGAATTTGAAAAATATTTATTTTTATAGTGATCACATTAAATATTTTTTAAAAGTCAACTACTAGATTAATCGTTACCATGCACTTAATGCTCGCTCTAGATTACGAGACAGAGGCTTTCTCTTATTTATTTTCTCTTATTAGACAGTCGTTTATTATTCATTAGTTTACTGTACCCTATAAAATATGACCCGTTTGCTCGTTTGCCGCCTATCGCATAAATAAAAAAAATATCTAAAAATTTCTTTCGAATCTTTCACAAAATAGTTTTAGTTTACTCTTCTCAATCGTACATGTCTACAAGTGCGACCAACTTTTTTCGAAATCCATTCCATATTTCTCTAGGAAGAACGTTAATTAAAAATAGTACGATGAGTATAGGGACAGTGGCGGTGCAGCTCGGCATGTGGCACGAGGGCTCAAATCGAATTAGTCGAGGGTAAGTGGAGAGTGGCGTACGCACACCGCCCATAACCCACGCATTATCGGATTAGCTGCCTTCATGCGACTTGCGATCTCAGATCACAAATACTCGTATAGAGTGTGCCTGTGTTAGTCTTGAAGTGATTTTATGTCAAGGTCATATGCATATTAATTTCAAGATTACCAGCATTTGGCCAATTATAAGTTTGTTTAGGAAAGTATTTTAAATAAAATAGAAAAACAGATTTTTAGGGTCAAAGGGTAAAACGGGACCTTATTACTAAGACTCCGCTGTCCGTCTGTTCGTCTGTCTGTCTGTCTGTCTGTCTGTCCGTTAGTCGCCAGGCTGTATCTCATGAACCGTAATAATTAGACAGTTGAAATTTTCACAGATGATGTATTTCTGTTGCTACTATAACAACAACTACTAAAAAACAGAATAACATAAATATTCAAGGGGGCTTCCACACCACAAACGTGATTTTTTTGCTCGTTTTTGCTCGATATTGATAACGGCAACAGGTAGACGCTTGAAATATTCACAAAATATTTAGTTATATATTCACTTTAAAAATAAATAATTAAATAAAAATAAAACAAATACATATTTAAGTGGGGCTCCCATACAACAGACATGCTTTTTTTGCCGTTTTTATAGATAATGGAACGGATACGGATACGGAACCCTTCGTGCGCGAGTCCGACTCACACATGGCCGGTTTTTAATTATAAAGCAAGATACTTTGATACACCTCGATGAAATGATAACATGTAGATACAGACTTGAAAGTACATTATAGATCGGACTCGGCGTTTAGCCATAGATTAACGACAATGTTTTCAGTAGTTACCGTATTTGCTTCTTATTTTTGACATCAGCACCACAGATACTGGGTGCCCATAATATTATGGACATTAATTGTCCATAATATTATGGGTATATATGGGATATATTTTTTTTCAATAAAGTTTTTATAAACAAAGCTATTATACGCGTCCAAATTGATTACCTTTATATAGTGTTTTTAAGATTCTTTATTCATTTTCGGTTACAGCATGTTTCTTTGTCATCTCAAAGGTCTTGATTCAACTTTCGGGTGGAACGATTAGGCACATAACTTCGCGCCTTCATGTACTGAAATTCTGTTTCTGAACTGATTGAGTGATTTTGAAAACACAAAATCTGTTTTATTTATAGCTTGTGATAGTACTCTGCCACTATTGTAGATGTAGAAACGCAAGATATTATCTGTCTTGAAGTAATCAGACTACTGGCTTCCACGAATAGAAGGTTACAAAAGATATGTTTGTAAAAAATCAAATCTGTTTCATAAATAACAGATTTCACGAACATTTATTGTTATACCGACATACATAGCTGTGGTTATTTGCTTGTAAAAAGACATTCCTCGACTGGGAAAGAGAAAACTAAGCGGCAGTTGTTGTTTGATTGCAGGTTGCTAAGTGATCACATATTTTACCGTGGAGACGCCGTGTTTTTCATCCCGTGAGACAGAAACAAACTCAGTATTTACCCCACCACCGCTGCGACATTTAGGCTCTTTCGTTTTTGTAAGGAAAAATAATCTTTGAGATGTTGATATTACTTAGTCTATTTATGATCGTTGTAGTTATGGAGAAAACTAAGAATAAAAAATTGTTATAGTTGTTGTTACGAGTGATACGAATTATACTACGTATTTTAACAAGTCTTCATTTTCTCTCTTATTCACTAGACTGAGCACTAGACGGATATTAGTAAAGCCCGGTCATGGTAGTTTACGCGGTACTCATGTCAAACAGGTTTAAACTCAGATAGACTTTTCCAAAGCATTTCAACAAAGCTGCCGTTTGGATGTTTTAAAATATATTTTAGTAATATGGTCACTGAAAAATAACAACGTCAGGTGGTTGTGGCGGCACGACCAACTCTTTTGATTTTTTTAAACAGTTTTATATTCGGTTTTTTGTACGCGCTAATCTCAGAAACTGCTTATATGATTTAAAAAATATTTTTGCACTAAATAGATAGAGGGATAAGACTTCCTATGTTCGGTTATTTTATCTTATAATGCGGTGGTAGCGTAATTGCTATGGCGTCAGACTTGTGCACTGCTGTGGTGAACCCTCCTATAACACAAGCATTTAGCTTATCTGGGAGGGTTAAAAAGAGGAGCAGGTACTACTAATGTCTGACCGCCGTTGCTAGTATTCTTTCTAAAAACGAAAAAAAAATACGGATATTGGATTTAAGTTTATGAAGGGAATAAAATGTTATACTTAACCTACACTCAACGTCCAACGCCAATACCAACACAAACAATTTGTGTTATTGTGAGCATATATAAAGTCGTATATATGCTATCCAGCTAAGTATATTTATATGTAATATGTGTTATAATATGTTGTAATATGTTAAGTTTGAATAAAAATTAATTCCTATTAACACAGTTTTTCTGTATATTGCTTTTAATTTTAAATATTTTGAATAAATGCTGTGTAATGTATAATTGCCACTGAACTAAAAAGGGAAACCATAAAAAACACTGTACGACATTGTAATTAATATAAATAATAAATAAAGTGGTGGGTACAATGTCGCACGGAGTTGGTGCGGACGCGTGCGCCGTCCCGGGGGAATCTCCGTTGTAATTTCAATATTGTGAATATTATACGCGTCATTTTCTCACACGCACCGAATACCCTTGTGCACTTGCCAGTTTGCCACCCGCTGGCTTCTACTCTCGAGTCTTTGCTTTGTGATTATTTGTGACAATTTATGTCATGTAAGGTAGAGTTTATAACGAGCAAAATAGTCTTAATTATAGTCTAAAGTATCTACGTGCATACATACGTATAGCGACCTCTATGTACTTACATATGGATAAACATTTCAGTATCTACATTAAATCTCTTTTTCTACATAGCCATGTGGTTCTCGGTGGAATAGAGTAGGGCCACTTTCCTGGTGGTGTCGTAAATGCAACTAAGGGATCGGACTGGTATCTATGTGACAGTATGTATACAGTCATAGAGTACCCGGTTGCACGTCAATATTACGTTAGTCGGACTAAATTCTAATTAGCAAAATGTTTGTGTTTAATACACCTTTGCCTACCCCTTAGGGGAGACTTCCGTAAGCGTATGTATGTGTATGTATGTTATTCTTATTGAGAATTACTTGACACAGTATCACGTATCATCAGGATCACACTTCATTTTTGAGAACTGCGAACAACTTTATATTCCAGCTCAATAGAGTAATGACTCCTTTTTCATATCATACATATATGTATATACTATATATCCCGCAACCACTCGATCGCGAGTCCGAAGCGTTTGCCATTATGCTACCGCTGCTTATAGGCTTATGTATATTTTAGGCTTATCAAAAAAGAATAACATTATTACTAGTTATGTTCTTTAACCACCTTAAAAAAATACATTCTAAATTAAGTTAAGAAAATGAGATCGTACAAAGGCGTGTTCGTTGTAACATATTATATAAGCACGTTTTCGGTCCTATGTTGCCTTCTATTGTTCTATATTTTAAGCTACTATTTTAATATAAGCCTTCCAGTCTTCTTGACAGCTGTCTGTTAGTGATTTTCCTGGGAGATAAAGAAACGAGCCCTTACCAACTCATTTGTAGATCTTGATGTATTTTTTTAAAGGTAAAAAAGATACACCAAGCGGCCACAGTGTCACGTTAATTTTTTTTATGCACAAAATTAATTAATAATTAATGAAAATATGCACGAAACCTGAACTTTATTTATAATTCTTTTTAGTATGAATAGGAAAGGGAAATAAAGCTTGGAGGGTAATGTTTTTATGTCAAGTCAAATGTGCTAAGTTATGTCGGTTCCACTGAGTGGTTGCAATACCAGAGGTTTCACTTTTTATAAGTTCCTGCATCATGAAAGTTTTGGAAAAAAAAGCTTTCTCAAACAGAATGGTCTGTAGAAATATATTGCATACCAATTGTCACTGTATCCACAAAAATAATTAGTTAAACAGTTTTCTGTATCACTCATGAACATTACATACATTAAAAACAGCATGAAAGCTAGTCATGGACTATAGTGGGGTCCTGTAGATAACTTGCATTTATGTAACGTTTATTTACTATGTGGATTTGAAACATTATTAACTTTTTTCATACAATTTTACTTATAACTTGACATTTCACACTCGGCTGTCTTATAACTCTGATGTAATATAGTAACATTTTATAAAACATATATTCAAAATTAATTTCACCCAGACAAATAGCCATGCTTATTATGCACATATTTGTCCTAGATGGGACACAAACCCACGGCCTCTGGCTTAGTAGTTAGTATCACTAGAAGAAGATGCCAGTCAAATTTAGTTTTAGTATTGAAGGTAACTCGCTTGCATATGCAATAATAAATTATTTTGAAAGAAAGAAAGAAAAAAAATATTGGCACATTTTATAATATATAAAATACACATACAAAACATTCCTTTTTATTAATTATTTGACGATACATCTCTATGTAAGCCAGCAGCAGACCAGCAACTGACTCTACGAGTGACATACACTTGAAATGGCAAAAATAAGAAATCATACATTTTTAGACGAAAAGTTAGATACGTAAATAGTTATATTACATACAAAGTGGCACCATAAAAAGCTATACAAATTTTCTTTTTTTAAGAAAAATGTTAAATATATAAATTAAACGTAAATGTAACCAAATATTTAATTGAAAGATACTATGAATTAAAATCGCATTAAAACGGTAATGAAACAATGTAACATCAGACAGTCAGTCGGAACCAGAATCATATTATAGACACATGCGCTCGAACATCCTCAAACCGTTTATGATGTTTGAGTAAAAATATCCGTAGTTTTACTCGCGCGCTCGCGCTATCACACATTTTTCAATGGGTAAGGGAATTTTATTTCAGTACTAAGTAGCTGCATACCCAAAACTATCTCTAAATGCGGCAGTCTTATGACTCGGTATTGACAGTTGTGGTACACATTTCCTTCTATCTTGCCCAGCGCGCCTATAAGCCTTAACCTTTTTACTTACAAATGCTAAGGTGCGCGATCTTTTATTATCCCAAACATAGGGCACGCCAGATAAAACTTTCGATGCGCCTTCATTTTTAATATATTATGCTCGTTATAAAACGGTGTGACGCGTGTTCTCCTACACGTACATTTATAGCGCTCGCTCCTGGACAGCAGCTGGGGCCCATAATCTGTGTCGACGTAATTTCTTTTACAGAGTACTAATTATTCTATGAGTAACATACGCATATCCTCGCTAATATATAGGCTATGTACAACCCTTTCAGCCTATAAAAACAATTCTTTCGCATGTCTCTCAAAATGAAGTTCCATATCCATAATAATGCGTTCTATTTGCTCTCCCATGACAATTACAGGACTAATGCGCGCTTCCAACTCTTGTTATCCAATCTTGGAACCAAAAATCATATATTTAGTTTTGGCTGGATTAAGTACCAGAGAGCGTTAGCCGGACCATTGCACTATTCTCTCAAGATCCTCGTTTAAATCTTCCAAATCTTTATCATAATCATATATTTGTGTATCGTCTGCGTGCATTTCCTTATATTTTTGACCGTGTCTGCATAATATATGATTGTCAAAATTGGTCCCAAAATAGAACCGTGCGGAAACCTATATTATCTTTATGCATAATTTTACTAAACTAGTAGAGGCTCGCCTAGAGATCGTATTAATATTTTAATTTTTATCCTACTACAAGAACTTCCTATATACTGCTCAGCAACTCATGTGTTAGTTTACCAATTTGTTTTTTTTATTTTAGATTAGATTTGGTTAACATATAAACAGATTTAATCATAACTATTGAAATTATAAGTCACACAGGTTTATTAAATACATTTTAATTAATATCATTTGGTTCAAGGATAATTGATCGCATGTATGAAAAATTCGTGAGAGAATTCTTAAAGAAATATGCAAATAAATAAACACATGACCTATTTTGGTAGCCATAATTCATGTATGCATTATTTTTCATTTTCGTGTGCGACTATATCCCTAATATTAATATAATAAGTATCGGAGTACTTATGGTGTACAAATTGTACTCAGAAAAAACATAAATTAGCATTTGTGTGTTACTTATTCATAGTACTGAGTCGTAAGCAAAACGGGCGCGGGATCTTAGAGGCTGCGAGAATCTCTTATAAAGTACTTTTATCAGTTATCGAGTTATCTCCCGGGAACCCAAACTAAATGAAATGATTCCGTTTTATTACGGCCCTGAGTTACAGATTGTACTACTTTATATTTATTTGTACCTACTTTGTTTCAAAATTATAATAGTCACAAGTTTAGAAAAGTTATATGTATTCGTTTTTTGACAATTATTTTTATATTTTTGATTTAACGTCATAATGAAGGCATGTGATCATGAAAATAATAAATGAAAAATTACAATAAATGTACAAACCGAATCAAAAAAAGACTGAAGTGAAATTAGATTTCTTTCTTCTTTTATATTTAAAAAGTGTCTCTAGCTGTGCTATAGGAAATGTTATGTTTAAGCTATAAGTTTTATATGCAAATCGCAACTCCAACTGTATTCTTACATAGACTTATGATATTGTTTTTTTTTTGAAATATTTATATTAAATTTTACAATTTCAAGTGAAGGACTACACTTTTCCAGTTTAATTTACATACCTTACCAATTATACTTTTATGTAAAAAACTTATTTTTAGCCATTACAACGGCTTTAATTAATAGCATAATACGAAGAAATCGAGATAGCTAGAGTAATTCGTTAAGTAGGTACCTACCTGGATCGTTAATTACAACTTTTTTTATTTTCCTCAATGACAAAGGAACTGTTGGCGAAAAGAAAAGTAGACAAGTGTCGTGACACGCACCCCCGAGTCGCTGTGCGGAGAGGGGGTGGCTCCCAACCAATGGAGTGCGGCGATTGCGCCGTGAGCCGCGACCATTGGTCTGCCATCGGGGGTGCGCGCCCCGCCCCGTCCTCGAGGATCGTCCTTATTGAATTAGGCTTATCATTCGATTTCAAGTGGGGCGAGCGCACGGTCCTCCGCGCCGGCAAAAACTATCACAGGGATCCGATACCATCTGTAATCGGCATAATTCGATATAGTCGCGGCTCATCCAATTATGCGGCTGTGAGCCTTCGCGCGGTGCCCTCCGACACAAGAAGCACGCGCCCCGCGCGGCGCGGCGCTTTCGCCACTTTGTTATTGTTTTAAACGATATACTAATTACGGGTCCGGTTCGGGCATATGTCAGGTAGTGAACTGGTTAGATAGCCGGTGTTTGCTGACAGCATGGAATACGGGTACCTGAGCGGCGCCGGTGGTGGATTCGAGGGAGGTTGTCTTGGCTCAGGCGGCGGTGAGCTATCTTGGGGCGAGCTGGCTTCCTGCGGTCAGATGTCTCAGGCGGCTTATCGATACCAGGGTATGCGGTACCAACCACCGCCACCACAGTGTGCTAGACCACAGGATGCTGCCATGAGAAATCATCACATATTTCCACCCTCCATGAATTTACAACGTAAGTACCACTGTTATGTTATCACAGGTCCCGACGGCTGTCAAATGTATTTTTAATAGTCAAATAAAATAATCAAATAATAAAATAAAACAAAATAATCTAAAGTTCTCAGAATATTATTGTTAAACTCTACGAAATTGTTAACCGCACGTAGCGGCTCTTTTCTCTACGATTGATCGTAGCGTCTTCGTATGAGTTTAAAATGTCTGTAAAATTATTTACTAAAAGAAAAAGTATAATACTTTTTTACAGAAAAAAAAAGAAAAAGTATAATAAGTTTCTGTTTCTGCTAATATTGATTTTTAAATAAATGAACATATTTTTCAACGATTATAAATAATACATTACTATTTACCTATAAGCATGTATTAATGCCTCGTCAACTACCTACTTATGACCACCTTATCTTAGTTTGCCAAAGCAAATGGGTTTGCTAAAATTGGTTTGTATATCCTATTCAGTTACAGTCTACGCATCTGTTCCTGTATATACACAGTCCTTTTATCAAAGATTACTAACTAAATTTATATATACTTCCAGCCATATTTGAAGTTTTTTGTGTTCAGACACATTTTTGATATTATAGTGTATAGATGAACTTTATAGGCAAAACTTTTTCTACATACTACATTTTAACCAGATCTTTAAGCTGTTTCCGAGACACACTAATTACACGAGACTTTAATGACATTTAATGACTCCTCGAAATGGAATCACTAGGCGATGTCTAGCATAAATAAATTCTTTTTTATTTTACCTCTTTCTGTACTCTTGTATTTATACAAAATTTCCCTGGATTTCTTAGATTTTGAAGCCCGTAGGAGAAAGTCATTTAGACTATATTTTTCTTTAATATAATTGTTAAAAGGGACTGAAGTTCTAATTCAATATTTAAAGAATTGACTTTACACAGAAACACTTAGTTACAACTTAAATTTTAACCACAGTTTTATAAACCTCATTTATAATATTAATGAATCATCGTTAGTGAAAAGCAAAGCGTAATGACTAAGGTGTTGGACTTGCATTAAAGTGGTTGCAGGTTCGAATCCCACCCAGTGCACTACTGTCGAGGACCCACCCTTAACACAAGCATTTAGCTTAACTTGGAGGGGGTTTTAATACTAGTAATGTGTGACCCCACGTTGCTAGTATTTTTTTTTAATTATATATGTATGTTCTTTAATGAAATTTCAAATATAGAATTTGAAGTACATAATGTATAATCCTAAACAAAAAATAAGTCAAGTTCCAATAGCAATAAGTGAAGTATTGTGTCCTTGTAGACAACATTACATTTGAAAGCATTGCACTAGATTCCAAGCACCGGGGGTGACGTAGGTGGCAAGTAAACTTAACCGGGGGCAAATAAAAATAACAACTTATTATGTACCTAGTAAGGTCTAAAGTACAACTAAATCAGGTGATAGAAACACAACCTACTAAAATATGATTTTTTCTTTTAGTGTGTCAAAGGAAATATTTAAAGTTTCAGTTTAGTGTATTTCTTGTTAATATAGTCAATAATATTTTCAGATCAAACAAACAACTTCCAGATAATTTCCGGTATTTTTACTTGTTAGCAAGTACGATCCTATATGCGTATAACACTTATTCTAACTTCTAAAGTGATATTGAAATATATCATAATACAAAAACTGAGAGTCAAAGTGGTGAAGTATTCATGTGCATTGATGGTTCACCCCTTTGCATTTCAATCACCACACTTACCTATTACATTGATTCAAGCATCATTCTAAGATTTACAAGTTACTTAAATGTCTCCTAGGAATAACTTTTCCTGTCACCCAAAAAATCGGATTTAAGTAAAAATTCATGACAGATCCTGCTACTCCTACTCCTGCAATGCAATACTCGGACGACTAAGCTCGCAGAAAATATAAATATCTAGCCAGCCATAACTGAGTTTCAATATCATTTGTAATAGTACAATTTATGATTTAGGCACATAGAATAGGGTGATATTTAAGTTAAAACCTATTTACTAAGCTAACACTAGACAGAGATCAGATTTATTAGCCAGTTGGTTTCGTTATAAAAATATATGCACTTGCTACTTCAATCTTTTTACTGGAAATAGACAGAAAGTATAGTGTTCATTTTAGTAAGTGAAGTTAGTTAGAAGTAATAAATTATCAATCACTTGTGAAAATTAGGTGACTAACAGAAAGGTAGGCAAAACGAAGTATATACATAATACCTATAGATTACTACATTTCACTTCAAAATGGTATTTGTTAGCCAACTCCAAGAAACCTCCTGGATACGACCTTATTCCCAATAAAGTCTTACAGGAACTACCGGACTCTGGCATAACATTTTTCACCACACTTAAAGTTATCCCGCCGCAATAGAAAGTCGCACAAATAATTTTGCTGCTGAAACTAAACAAGCCACCAGAGGACCCAAAATCATACAGACTAATTAGCTTGTTACCCATACCCTCTAAATTATATGAATCCCTAATATCATGCCGACTGCCACCATTGACAGAACAGCGCAAATTGATTCCTAAACACCAATTTGGATTTCGTCGTAAGCACGCCACCATCGAACAGGTTCACAGGCTTATAAGCGAAATTGACAAGGCCCTTGACACTAAAAAGTACTGTGCAAGTGCTTTTTTAGACATATCACAAGTTTTGATAGGGTATGGTATGAAGGCCTGTTATTTAAAATAAAATCTACTCCCTACCTACATGTACAAAATTCTAAAATCATTTTTGCCAAACACACACTTCCTAGTCCGATACGGCGAAGCGCTCTCAATATCTGCCCTGTTAAAGCAGGAGTTCCACAAGGCAGTGTGCTGGGCCCGACCTTGTACCTTATCTACACATCTGATTTACCAACTTCAGAGAGTACCACTCCCGGTATTTTTGCTGATGACACTGCAATCTTAGCAGTACACGGAGACCTAGTTGAGGCAGTGGAACTCTTACAGAGCTTAATGATATATCTACCTGGTTCAAACAATGGATAATCAAGGTTAAAGAAACTAAATCTGTTAATGTTACCTTTACTTTACGGAGAGGCACTCGTCTACCCGTCAAAGTTAATAACGTAGAAGTCCCTCAATCAGACCATGTCGGATATTTAGGTTTACACCTTGATAAGCGACTCACTTGGCAATAACATAAACACAAAAAGGAAACAATTCTGACTACAACTACGCAAGCTGTATTTATTGGTTAATAGGTCGCCGGTCATAGCTGTCGCTGAGTAACAAGCTTCTGCTCTGCAAAACGATCCTTAAACCTATTTTTACATACTGTATACAACTCTGGGGGAGCTTCCCATTCCAATATCGAAATGAAAAAATAACCGGTGCTCCCTGGTTCGTCACAAATGAACAACTAAATTACGACCTGAACATGACCACAGTCAAACAGGATATTCTTTTCCATACAAACACCTACAAGGAAAGAATTAAAGACCATCCGAACAGCCTAGCCAATGTCTTGATGGAAGACAGTATAATTCGCAGATTGAAACGAAAGATGCCCCAAGACACTTAAATTGTAACAGTGAAGTAAAGTAGAAAATGACACAGGTCATATACCGAGCAGGCCAATTAGAAACCCAACCAACCCACTGAGAAATGTCCCTGTGGTGACAGAGAGCCGTGAAACGGGAGACAAACAAAAAAAATGGTATTTTTATCTATTATACTTTTTAAATCCTTGTTAGTCCTGCTACCTTGCATTTGTTTACAAACTTTTTAAACTTTTTTTTTTTTTTGTAATAACACACATAAATAAATACATACACGTTTGTATCTCTGTATATACTGTTAATATACTATATACTATATATATATATATATATATATAATATACTATCTCTGTATGTACTGTAATTAAAATTAGTAGCGTTTATAACTTAAACCATATAGAATATCACTTACGATTTCATGGTACTTATAGATATTAGTGAGTTTAGTAAAATAATTGAGTAGGTAATATCTATTTCATTTATTCAAGCTTTGTTTGTTCTTTAAAACAGCATATAGATAAACAAAATAAATAATATAAATGTGAAATATAATAAGAAAAAATAATACCTAACTACAGACTTGTCAGGATTTGTCTGTATGAAAAATACTTAGAAAGTTACCTTTCAGACATTAATACATTCAATAAATAACTTGTACCTAGCAAAGGGGCTTATCTTTAAAGAACATAATAATTCTTTTAAAACTTCCTAACTACCTTTAATAATTTAATTTGATTATTTAACAAAAAAAAGCTGTGACGAAAGTTGGCTACGCATCAATTTTTCGGATCTAAAAGTAATGTAGGGAAAGACCTAAAAAAAAAAGTTCGTGACAAAGTAAGTGTCTGACTTTGAAAAATTTATTGATTCCAATAATACTATGACGTTAAACTATGATTTGATAAACGTCTTAGTTTTAACAGTACCGATTATATTATTAACCGATTATAATACTGTCCCATTTACGTAATCTTTACGGAGTTACATTGAATGAAATGAAAATTGGGAGTATATTGACAGGAAAGAGAGGAGAGAAATGGAAGGAAAGGGATATTGTTTAGTAGGGGAGTATAAGCAGCAGCTCAAGCAAGGCAGGGTCGCATACCTATAACTCGAACGGACTTGTGCCCAGAAGTCCAGTCCAGTACGTTCCTGAGGGTGGCAGCGTAATTGTATATTATGAATAGCCTATATTATTCCGCAATAAAAATTGTTTCCAATACCAAAGAATCATTTAAATTTGACTAAATGTTACAGAAATGATCGTATTTCAACAAATGAACTATAAGAACTCTTCGGTTTTATTCACTTTTAGTGATAGATCGCATATAAAGAAAAGTTATTAGGTACAAAAACAATAAAAATATTGGATTCAAATTTTTAGAGCTAAAAAGAATGCATAAGTTATGTCATGATTGAGCTTCAAAGGCTACCGACTCGACGTTCTCCTTAAATTATCTAAACATAGTCCTTAAGCCTTCGTCGAAATGTATCCTTTTGAACGTTTATGGTAAAATAAAAAAGACACATAGTTACCACATGCAACTAGCACATACAATCAATAATAAAATTGTAATAAACAATTTTTTTATTCTAGTTTTACTATATACATTCTAGGAAAATTGCTTAATTACTACAAGTCAACCCGTTTTAACCCACCGTTGCAAATACAAAGTGCTTCTACAAATCAAGTCAAGAAAGCTATAGTGTTAGAGCAAGTAGAAACTTTGACAGGCTATAAACATAACGATATTGATTTTTAGGTTTTTAAAAATCAAAATATGCTACATAGAAAGAGATGGAGAACACTTAATTTGTACCCCACCATTACAGGTGAAGTATTATACAAATACATTTGTCAATTTGGTAATGAATGGGCCTTATTCCTTAATGCAATAGCTTGCAATTTTGATGTTGTGATTCATTGCGATGTAAAAGTCTATACATGTATGGGTATGGGTGGGTATGTATATTTGTATGTGTATTTGTATATGTTTGCTTTATGTGATGTATCGTGTTCTATTAATTAACTCTATTGAACGTCTGTTTTTTTTTTGTGTCTGCTTGTTGTGCAAAGCACCACGCTTTTAAGAGTATACTGGACTAACACATAGGATACTTTTCATACTGCTAACCCTGGCATGAAACTCTTCGTGTATGCTATTGAGATACACTTCTTCTTTTAATAACTCTACTACTACTGCTACCCTGATAGTTTACACAATTAGCCCACTGCAGTCTTCTGCTGGACATAGGCCTATACCAATGAGCGTCACTTCACCCGGTTCTCCGGCCTTCCGGATCCAGTCTATTCCAGTCACCTTTTTCAGGTCGTCGGTTCATCTGGCCGGGGGACATCCTGCCTTACGTCTAAATAATTCATAATACTATTAAATTATTTCTTTTAAGATCGAATAATCCTAATAGGCTAATTGTTGTCTATTGCAATATACGAGTGCCTTTGTCAATATACGAGTGTTTATCAACTTATCTCTGATATCTACACCTGTGTTCAATAAACCTAACTAACTTAAAATTATGTAACTTAAAATTAGGTATATAATGTTAGAACAACTTTTTTCTTTATGTTTTGGTTTCAGTATGTAACAGAACAGAGGGAAGAATTGTTTTACAAAATACATCATAATCGAAAAGTTCATTTACGTTTACATATTTTGAATATCAAAATCAAATATTCTGCTATTAAGTCCTTAACAGATCAAACCTTGTGATAATGTTTAAACTCGAAATAAGTTATCTTGCTGCTGATGATGGATAGTGACGATTTACATGTATACAAGGTTGATTCTTCAAGTTTATATATACATATGAGCTTAGCTTGGTTTCCTATGTTATATATATTTTTCCAATTATAATTTAGTCGCATTTCCGTGATTCGGGCACTATTGGGAATTGGATGGGAAAATTTGTAGAATAGTTACTTTAAAGCGAGGATAGAAAGTTGAAGAGCAAAGAGGAAGGAATTGGATATTGCTTATACAGATTGATTGTGACGCCTCAATACATTTTAAGCTAGTCAGGTTTGCATACCTACTCGTAATTACATTTTAAGCTAGTCAGGTTCGCATACCTACTCGTAATTTAATTTTAAGCTATCCAGGTTCGCATACCTACTCGTAATTACATTTTAAGCTAGCCAGGTTCGCATACCTACTCGTAATTACATTTTAAGCTAGCCAGGTTCGCATACCTGCTCTCTGTCTACTATCTGTGGGAATATAATAGCACATATTTTATTTGTTTTAAATTTACAGGCCGTTCTTTAAAACAGCGTTATATGATGAAATCATTTTGATATTTTCATAGAACCCTAAATTCTTGTAAAAGGTTTAATTAAGTTCATATTGAATTACATCTTCCAATCATAACAGCAAACAGGGAATATTACTATATGTTTAGTATATCCCAATATCAGATGATTTTGTAATTTTTGGAGAAGTGTTTGCAAAATAAAATGTAAGGTATAATTTCCAACTGACAGTTTTATTAGAAGTTTTTTTTTATTGTTTGTTTTATTATTATACGTTGCAGTATCAGAGTAATTAAGAGAAGAATTAAGCAATAAAAAGAATACTAGCTTATCTTGTCTTAGGAAATATATCTTTGAAAGCTGTTCTTGATTTAGACCACTTTAAAATTATCTTAACCACTTTAAACTAACTAAATAAAAATATAATAATTTAAATTATAATAAATATATAATGAAATATATATATATTTATTATAATTTAAATTATTATATTTTTAGTTAGTTAGTATTTAATTCATTCGACTTCATGTAGTTTCCTCTGTGGCAATTTATGTATTCTGTCTGTATATCTAAGAACAAAAAACTTTGTAAACCAAAGCGGAAGAAGGTGAAAAACCTTTCTTAAA
The DNA here is from genome assembly GCA_947561695.1 of Tyria jacobaeae. NCBI lineage: Eukaryota > Metazoa > Arthropoda > Insecta > Lepidoptera > Erebidae > Tyria > Tyria jacobaeae. The sequence continues at coordinate 11,479,076 of OX387216.1, forward strand.
CTTTAACTTTATTGCTTTTACTCTTAGTAATACCAAAGTGAAACCGTTTTCATTTGGCGAACAAGTGGCGGGACGGGAGGTTGCGTCGCCGACTCCGACGTCGGTCACGAAACAAAGAGTAGTGTTCGGGGTGGGCCGCCCCAAGCACAGGGGGAGTTCTCGCCGCGTGAGCGATTGCGTCCCTAATTGGCAACGGCGTCCGCGAGAATCTTAAGGGGAGGACAGCGAAGCTCGAGCGAGTCTTGTCTGCATCTTGCGGCTCTCGACTCTGCGTGGACCGAAAACCTCCCTTCCCCTCCGCCGTCAACCCGCCCCCCGCGCCGAAGCCAACGCAACACAATAACTTACCTCGGGCGGCAACTCTCACGTAATCTCGAGTAACTTCGGATTATACCCGTTAATCACTCTGAAATTAATTATAAGTTTACGTATTAATTGTAGTACAATTACAAGAATTACTTGGTTAAGATTAAGGTGATTCCATTTGCATTGTGTAGAATATTATTATACTAAATGTCAACACTTGGTAAGGTCATAAGATATTCATCACCTGTATCCACTTTATGGTATGGGTTACGAACAGATAGGCAGACAAACCACATCAGTGTCTAGAGCCATACGAAAACGATGCTCATTTGGCTTTTGCTAGAATGTCTTAACTAGAGAGATAGGATTTGGTTTGGGTACCAAAATCAAGCGTTATACACTCATATCTATATACTATTATATTGAAAAGGAAAATTTATCGACAGAACTAGAAATATATTTTAAAAAGTTGTAAAAATGTAAATTAGTAAATAGTAAGAAAACATAAATACAAAATATAAAATTATTGACACAGCTGATGATCATACATTGGCCACATACATACGAATACATTTTAATATCTGTTGGTCTAGTGGTTAGCAACCCTCAGCAATATTTTTTAGTATCAAATAGCTCAAACCATTAGATATAGAACATGAAGAACATAGAAATACTTTTTGCATTTGTCGATGCTGACTGAACACTGACTTAAAAATTCCTATTCAGAATATTTCCAGTAAAACAAACATTTTATGTGTTCAGTGTTCATCCCATGTTCACTAAAGCGGGCATTTGAGTATTGTGGAGATGAAAAACAGGTCGCTATCGTAACTCGATATCACCATTTCTATTCTCATGCCGCCTTTGTATGCAAGTGGACGGGTTAATTCGATTTGGTGCGAGGACCGAGGGCAATATTTTATCGTATCATGTGATCTATTCTGTCCCACTATAGTATAGTATAGTACAGTATAGTAGAGTGGGTCATAAAAAAGGCAATATCTCACAGTTGAGCTGCGCCGGGAGCCGCGATCGTAACTTCTACAATGTTACTGCGGCTCACTCGGCAAGGGAGCTGACTTTTATTTTTAGAAAAGAAATTATTGTTTTCTTACAAATGTGAATATATTATACATGCCTTTGTTGGGCCACACTTCAATCGCCTTTATGTACTACTGTTATGTCAATGAACTTTTAAGAACCTATTTGTACTCTAACGTAGTTAACAAACTCGAAAACAAAGTCACCTAGAAATTGTAGTATAATGCTCCATTGCTATTTGATAGTATTTAATTTTGAGTTGAAATTTTAGTGATTCAAGTAAAATTGGTACAGCATTTGATTTCATTTTTTCTCATATTCCATATACCTACTTAGATTTCTAAAAATAGGTATCCATATCTTATATTGCACTTTTTAAAGATTAAGTGCTATAAGAACTGTTTAATATCCCGAAATAGTTGTATATGAACAAAAATTAAACAACAATAACATGCGCATGTTGCACTAAAGTACTATACTTACTTGAAAATTAATAAAAAACAAAGTAGGTATGCATAGTGTGACACGATTATATGTATGTAACCGGTTGGCACGTAAAACCGCCGGTACAATTTTATTTAGCTTCACGCAAAAGTGTTTCCATTTTACTGCCGCCATTACACAAATTTACCTACATGTTTATTTGTAATATAAAGTATATTGATGCTACGTATTACAAATATTCATCTCTTTGCTGTTTATACATTTCGAGACATTTTTTGGCCTCTTAGGTGTGTAGCCAGGCCTTTTGGTGTATTTTTTATTCATGACCATAGATACAGAGATTTTCAATCACAAACGTAGATAGGAACCAGCAAAGAGTGAAACAATGGGTGTTGCTGGCAAACAGTTAGAAGAACCGTAAAAGAAAGGAAGATTAATTTTAATAGTTTAATTATTTTACTAGCAACGAAAGTAAAGAACACCTAAAGAAAATTAAATGTTGTAAATATCACCAATTTAAAAGTATGTACCTGTTGATACTGTCATTTAAAACTCACCTATCATAGTTCTGTTACATTTTATTAGATCGGAACAGATTTTGAGATTTCTCAATCCATGTATGAGGATGAAAGTTTAAAATCTCGTGTGGCTGATATATGGAGGCGTGAAAGCATCAGGAAGCCCTGTAACACGGTCGTGGGGCAGTATTCATTAATCTAAGCTGTAACCCTTGCCGTGCGCGAAGGCGGGCCTAGGAGGGGGAGGGGGGGGGGGGGGGAAGTCGTGGGGTGCACGGTAGCGCAATATGCCGTGATGACGCGCCGACATCGCCTGCATTATGGATGTTAGCGAACTTTTCGCGTGACGCGAGAAAAATGAACCACGGCTCACTTAGAGATGGATTGCAATATAATTTACTGGGTAAATCAAAGTTGCTATGATGTGTATTGTCGTGGGATGATAGTTTGCATTTTTTTTGTTACCAGTACCTACATATTGTCATGTTTAGATAGACTGGATTAATTGTAATATTTTATAAGATCCAATTTGAATCATCATATACAATTATTAATCAAACTTTGTTCACCTTTGTTAAGTTACGTTTCAACTCATTGAACTTGATGGATGATAAACAAATGTTTGAGATCCCTATAAAAGTCTGACAGCTACTGAAGATCTAATTCTGAACAACTTCTACCTAATGTTTTAGTAGTGCATTTGGAGTTGTGATTTTAAGTTGTGTCAAGATTAAAAAGATACAATTTTATCACGTTATATTTGTTATCGGCTATAGACGATCTCATATAAAGTTACTAAAGTGGACAATAAATAATATTATTTATCAATTTATTGGGTGACGTAAATAATGAACAAAACATATTACAGTAATGAATCGATGTATTATTAAGAAAACAAAACTTATAAGAATATAATGTAGTTGATCATAAGATTACCCAAGTGTGAACGTGCTTCTATTAAAGTTCTTCAACCAGTCTCGTCGTCTAGTAATTAACAGGCGGAGCCTCGGGAGCTCCGACTGATGTGGGAGCACGGATCATATCACCTGTGAATTAATCGCTTCGTGACGATTAATTAGTGCCACGTGCTCCACGTAACTAAACCTCATGTACACTATGTGACTCGGCTTTTAATTAATCTTGAGCCAGCTATGATTTTTATGTCACGATTCATAGCGATGTGATGTTTTGTAATTTTTGTGCTAATTGACTCTTGTCGGACTGATATTTGCTGGAGCTGACATGTGTTAGAGTGGAGACCGCTATTAGGCAAACCTAGTATATGGCGCAATGCAGCACGATGAACCGTTGACTTAAAGAATGTGGCTGGCAGCTGATGAACGCAGACTGCCCAAGACTGGGATAGTTGGCGCTCCTTGTGGGAGGCCTTCGTTCAGGAGTGTACGGCTATAGGCTTGGCGATGATGATGACACATGTCTAAAATAAACGATTTAACCTCCATCGACTTATTAATTCTCAGTTAGAAGAAACTCTTCTAGTTAGAGGATTTAAACACAATAGGTTACATCTCTTTATATTTTATCTTATATAGAAAATAACACTATGTTCTTCTCCTATGACTATTTTGAAAAAACAAGTAGTTAGCTCGCCTAATGGTAAATGCATAGCAAAATGATTACTGACCGTTTATTGTACATTAGAAAATAATGAAATACATCATTCGACGCATGTTACAAAAACTTAATTATTCATCATCTGTTATTCTAAACTTGAATATCAGTACTAACAAATGTCTTCTTGCAGAAGATAACTATCAGTAACAAATGAGATGTACATATACCTATGCATATACAATTTTTTTAATGAATTAGTTTCTAATCTTATGAATTTCAATACTTAGAGATTTCGGCTCAAAGTTAATGAAACATTTTAGTCTTACTGACTTTTACATGGATTTTATTAGTTCTGAATTGAATTTTAGTATTAAGTATACTTGTATGTATTTCTAATATTGGTATTCTTGCTATATATTGTTGGGTTTGAAAAACAATCAAATTTATCTATTTAATATAATAATAACAATAAATAAATACAAACATGAAATATCCTAAAAGTAATGTTATAAGAAAGATGTACTTTTTTCTCTAGATACATATCTACAATTGATTTCGTATTAAGAATCTGAAATATTTTCATTTTAAAATTAAATATTAATTACTATTTAAGATTTACGTAGGTCATATGTTGTTGTGTAGGTTACCGGGGTCATTAATAGAAAATAAAAAATAAACCGTATTTACACGAAAAATATTTCAATTCTCTCAACACATTTCAAAATTTCAGGATTTTTCATTACGCCGTGCGATACAAACCACGATCAACTCCTAAAAAGTAAAAAGGCACGAAAATATTTTTCCAGTAAAGCGGCGCACCGCTCACCCGCGTCTCCCAATAAAACATAACGCTCGCAATAACAATGAGCGCCCGCCTGCCTGACCCACGGCCCACGAACTGCAAACTCAAATTAAACATCTTATGAACAGAAACATCTTGCAAAGATCCTCTTCATTAGGTCCCGCAAATTGCGCGGAGGGGTGAGGCCTGCGGGGGCAGTGACACTACGTGAACACCAGCCCGCCGCCCCGCACCTCGCTCGGCTCGCTCCAGCCTCTATTAATAATGCAAATGAGACCGCAGCTCGGCCAAGAAGCGAGTCTCGATTAATTCCGGTTCATTTGAGGTAATTGTCGCTGCGCGTGCGGTCTGCGGTCTGCTGTAGCCGCAGCCTGCCACATCTAATGTCTAAAGCCTGTTAGGGTTATGGCTTCATGGGATCGTGTTTTATAGCCGCTCTGAAATGAGTGTTGACTATGAAACCTCACTTAGATATACTGTTGTACGACTTTTTTACAATATTTTAAAACTGAGATCGTCTACAGATTACTCAACGAAAGTATCTGTATAATTGTAGCCAACTATTTAATACTAAACTAACTATCTTTTAAAATAATGCTATTAAGAGACATAAGTACTAAGATAAATTCTTCAATTATAAAAAAACAATTCATTTTATTTGAACTTGCACAAAGTTGCACGCGAGACGAAATAAAAAGAAGTCCTTCACCTCACGTAGCGGGTTCTACGGCGTAGCTACCAGTTCGATCGATACTTATGCTACGCGACAACCTTCCGCTTACAGTTTTTACCTACTTACGTCTTTAAAATTTATGGTTTTATTCAATTAGAAATGATTTTATACATTACTGTTTGACAGGGATTTTATTATTTTTACCCAGTAATTAGAAATTTTAATTTACATCTATTTATAATGCGATATATTTATATCTAAAATATAATATTATGCTCGTTATTAGTAAACAAGTGTTCAAACGGTCTTAAATTTTGTTTACCGATGATCATTTAAAAAAAAAGATAAATAATTAATCTTAAATATAGCTTTTGTTCAATTTACTTATCAGATATTCGTTACGGGCATGAATAATATGTACAAGCAACTAATGATACAAGCACTCCCTTCTTGCAAACCATAATTTAGCTCCACGCACAAGATTATAGCCGTCATCCGGGCACTGCATGACTGTATAAATACTGTCCAATAGATAACAGTCCGATACCTTATGAAAACGAAACGAAACCACCCAATGTAAAATAAAAATAAAACTTGTTCCTTTTTATTAAAAATGATTGTTATGTTATAAAAAATCATTAGAAACTTTTCGTATACGCTTCTTCACAACAATTACACATAGGAGGGTTGCGAGGAAAAATTGGTGCCCCGCAAACGATGGCAAGTCAGCTAGTTATAGCTGTAAGTATGTTGCACAAAACGTAGATACGGGAGGGGAGGCGTCGCCTTAAGGGGAGACAAAAATGGCCGACAAAACCTGCACCTTGGTCTTACCTACTCTTTTTACACACTAAATTATACTAGATTTGGTTACGTTTAGCTTACTGAATGTTTTAATGACTATAGGTTATATTAATAGAAATTTATTTTATTAATAATAGCTTTCCGAATATAAAAGTTCTATTTATTCATTGAGATTTTACAATACGGGTTACACACATAACTTTTACATATCTTTCTATGCTGTCATGAGAGTTCAGCGTACTTTAATAGAATTTTTGCTGTGTTTGTCTTTGGGGTACATCAGTATCCTTATGACCAAATGTATTAAGGAAGTTAGCTATAAAATAATCTACATGTATATATATTTAGTGTATACAGCCTGTTCGAGTCACAGTCATGTGACCTGAACAGCCTCAGACAGTATTTGTATACTTCCCATATAGGCGATATCAGTTTCAATCCTCTCTTCCCTATCAATGTGCTTCGAATTTTCTCATCTTAGTGTCCAGATAATGGCAATAGGCTTGTCCGCTTTTTTGTAAATAGGACTAAATTAATTTTGCCCACCCCTGCGGGCGTGAGTGTATGTCTATTTATTTTCTTATTAAATATCATAAAGAAATAAAAGAAACTAAATATTAAGTCACAAATCGCTCTGAATATATACATAAATATAGTCTTCTCTGCTGATTCGAGAAACAACCTGATTATCACACCTAGTGACATTTAATCGTTAATAAAACTTAATTATCAATATATTATATATACAAACATAGGACCAGGCCAGAGATGTATTAAACACCTGCATATTGTTCATTACAACTTTTGTCGCCAACTTAACTTTAGGAATTATAGATCGAAAAATTGGGAGGGCAACGAGAGGAAATACATTGTAATTAATATCTTTAGGGCGTCAGAATCGCATACCTGTAACTAGAACTGGCTGTAGATGTACGACGGAGGTCCGAGCACGCTATCCAAGGATTAAATATATACCTATTCAAACAAGAATCACATTAATCTACAATACTCATTGCTTAGAAGCGAACCCTTGAAGTATTAGCAACATGTTTACTTTCTTACTAAGTTTTTATAAATAATTCAGTGTTTACAGCAATACGTGCTTGTGTACTTTGACGTGCCGGTTTACTAATAGTGGATGTTATCCCTAACAGCCTGTAAGCATTTTGCTTCCATGTTTCCACTACTGTTTCACATACAATTAGCTTAATAATTGCATTATTTAAACTAAGATTGCTGCACTTTGAGAATGAGTATTCATTTAATTTGGAAAAGTGATCGCTTATATTAATTTAAAAATATTACAATTTTAGTGTTAATAATATAAATATATATATTATATTCAGTTTGAGTCCCTTGTAGTTCTGCTTAGCCTTGAACGCTCTTAGTACTATTTTGGTGGGGGCGGTGGTCAGGTTTCTCCACTTCCCATCTCCAATTTCCACACATCTTAGACATCTTTCGGCAAATGAAACGTACACGTATCTAGGGATGTCACAGGTGTTGGGTATCAATCAATTGACTGTGAAGCATTCGTTACTATAATGATTAAGTCTTACCAGTCCTATTCTACCCTCTTGGCATACTTAGATGGGCTCATTTGGAATTGGATGCCCTGACAGAAGAGTCCATACACTGTTAACCATAGATCGAATGTATCATCCATGTTAATCAGTGATGAAATTGTGTGTGGGGGGAGGGGGTAATCGTGGTTTGTTAAATGCCAGGACACTCCATAATCACGAGATATGCAATCTTAGAGATTACTTTACGAGTATCTTTGTTAACGTGATTTTTTACACCGGGATGGGGTGGCAGTTAATAACAGACTCACTACGCTTGGTCTTAGGAAAGAGAACAGGCTAAACCAGCAGTTCTTAATATTACAGATCGTAGGGAGATACAGAAGAGCAAAGAGAACCGTAAGTAATAACATCATATTGTCCTATAGTCCGACCCTGTAAAACGATATAACATAGAATCGATCGATCGATCGAGAACGATATAACAGACATCAATGTAAACTTAAGCTATTATAATAGCCTATAGAATATAATAGGAATCTTTCATACGTATATACATAAACTATCGCCTGTATCCCCGAGGGGGTTGGCAGAGGCGTAATTAAAAAAAAAACATTTTTCTGATTATAATTTAGTCCGATTTACGTAATAGGAAGAATCTATTGCCGCCATCCAGGCACTTTTGGAAATTAGGAGTTTACTGACAGAAAAGAAAAGGGATATTGCTTTTACAGATGGATTATGGAGTATAAACAATAGCTCAAGCTAGTCAGCGTCGCATGCATATAACTCGGTTTGTATCCACTTCACCCAATTTAAGAGACACCATGTCAGTTCTAACTAAATATACAATATGGTAAATAAGAAATTAATTGCTATGTACGCTATAAAAATTAAATGTGATATATTTTTTCAACAGCTGGTCTACCCTACAAGGTGTATGGTGGTCATGAAGGTTCCCTAACAGAGAAGCGCAAGCAACGTCGGATCCGGACTACGTTCACATCAGCACAGCTCAAGGAGCTAGAACGAGCCTTCCAAGAAACCCATTACCCTGATATATATACTAGAGAAGAAATTGCAATGAAAATTGATCTAACTGAAGCGAGAGTACAGGTCAGTAAACTCATTTTTTTCTGGTGATCTGCAATATTAATTTGAATTCATGCATAATATATCCAAGAGGTGTCTTAATAATTTTCGCCTAAATTTTGCTATTACAAAAAATATAGTATTTATCAGTTCAGTGTTACCTAAGTAGTTTATAATTGAAAAAAGAGCCTGCATATACAAAACCTGCATATACCAAACAGAAAGACTTACTTGTTCTTAAAAAACTTATTCCTTTTCATATCGATGCTTTTACAGCGCTTGTTTATCCCAATATTTTGATTACTCTTTGATTCAATGTTCATAAAACAAAATAGAGATACAAAGACGGATTTGGGGATTATTCTCGTAAGGCTCAGTAGGTTTGGAAAAAAATGTTTCCCATGCCGTCCGTCACTTTTCCGCAGTCCAATTAACGTCCAGTAATTCGCGCGCAGCTGACGGGCGGCGCCTACGTAAAAAAGCGAGTAGACATCGTGCGGTTAGCTCTAGTTAATTTCATAATAAGCGTTTATTTTTATGTGAGTCAGATCCACGACGTGTGCCGTGCGCTTCTCGTGAATGTTTAATGCAATTCGGATTCGGGTGAATGTTGCTCTGCCGTAGCCTTATAGTTATCTGATCACGTATAAGCGCCGGTGACTCGCGACCTGATCACGTATTCTGGAATATGACGCCCTCGGCGCAACCGACACTGTAATTGTCTCAGCAACAGAACATACATTTTCTTGTTTCTTCTTACAATCACGATACCTACGTGTTATCATTTTATATTTGAACGTTGGTATATGTAGGTATAATTTAAAGTAGGTAATGTTGAAGTATATAGATACTGTGTAATGTGTAAACAATCGCGTTTGTATACAAGCGGGTGGCACCCTCCCGCGGCAACGAGCGCTCATTACGTTAAAAAGTGTATTGGAATGGTGGGGTGCCGCCATAAATATTGCGGGCGGTCGCGTAACTCAAGCCCGCGCGACTCCGGATAATTAAAACTCGCCTGGAAAATGCGAATTCACATATTACAATTAAAACCGAATAACTGCAACGAGCGGGTTGTTTTCGGTAAATAAACAAATATGAATTTAATGTTGCATTGTATTTTATATCTATAATTAAGCCGCGGCGCCTTTTAAATTTAAACAACCAGCGCAGGGAACGGAGATTAATTGATTTTATATTAACAAACGTTCGTGAATTTATTAAATATAAACTTAAGTTATGTTTTATCTAATCTTTTGTTTAAATTCGACATAAAATGACACAACTTGTGGTCACCGACAAATTTGTATAAAATAAATGCAAAATTAGGAATGACGCGGACGTGTCTTAATTCAACACGAGGCTCGTACCCAAATTCATCAGAGGCTCAGCGCAAACAGTGCTCGTCGGCGAAAGCGTTAAGCAAACGCACAATTTCACGTAAGCCATCCCGTCCAGCGCGAAATAAAAAGTCGGCCAACTGCTGTTAGAGCAAAAGGAATCACTTGAAAAATGACCAGCTGCTTTTTAATACAGACCGTATTTTTTCTGTGCCAACGTTGTCATAGGGATAGGGCAATTTAATCCATCAAGCGGTGTTGCACGGTAGCGTCCGAGTCAATAAATTCTATATTATCACAGACGATTTTGGTTTTATTGTTATCTCTGTGCGCCGCGAGAGATTCGTTCGAGTTGAGACAAGGACAGTAAAGGGAAACTGTTTTATTCTATTTTTTTCTTCGTTTCTAGTATTAAAAGAGTAATCACTTAAATTAGTTGCTATCGGCTCGTCTTGTACGCAGTTAACTACAGAAAAATAACTTGTTTGTTCTTATAATCTAATGAAAAAATTAAACTTTTACTAATTCAAATTATATAATAAATAACAAATAATTGCATACAGCTAGTTGAAGATGACGAGAAAGTACATGACTTATTTATTTGTTAAAAATACAAAGATAATGACTTTTCTGTGCCAGAATTTTTTCTACAGACATCAAAATCCAGGACTTTCTGGTTAACGTAATTACAGTGCAGTTTCTGAGCGTTATCTACACATCCAATTCTCTAGTCACGTTTTCTGAATATATAAGTATTTTTAAAGAAAATCTTTAAAAATTAAATAAAGGTCGAATACCCCTACAATTTTTAAACATTGCTTTATTACAATTGAATTTACAAAGATGTGGATATTTTTATGATTTATTAAACATCGTAATAGTGGATATAACTCATTGTCTGGTCTGGGGACACCTGACAGCGGTCGAGCGCAGCTCGTGAGGCCAGCAATAAAGATTGACATGAAGCCGCAAGGGACGCGCCAGCAAAATGTCAATCCAGCGCTCGATCTTAGATCTTGCGCTTGCACTCCTTTGGGACAAAGCGGTGCAACGTCTGGCAGCCGCTTGCGAGTAATTGATTTTATGCCCTAACTTGTCCGTATGTTTTGATGGAAGATATTTACTAGATACTCGCCCATACTAACTAGAATCTCGTTTTACGAATATAAAAATGTTATTTAAAATGTCGAGTTGCCTAAAATAGCGTTTGACAATACATCAAATTAAAATTAGGTATAAAAGAATATTATGATAAATGAGCTCCGTGTCATTGTCATTAACATCATGATTTGATAGAAGTATTTATTTTTTAGTAGAATTAGCTTAATATTGTAAAATCTAATACCTACGTTTTATTGCTTTACGTTAGCTGTATATGTTTCAAGAGATAAATTTTACCTTGATTATTACGAACTGAAAAAGAGCTAGCTATCTATATTTGTTTGTCAATAAAGTAAATGACCTTTTAAATAAACTGTGACACCTTGACCCCTTTATTTAAATACAAACTATGTTTTTCAAGAGCTCTCAAACGAAATAAGAGCTTATTATTTTAACGCACATTTTCGTTGACTACAATAACAAAATCTGGTGCTGTTATTCCAACACAGATTCGCATGACAATAATCATGAAATGTGTGCCCTTCGATTCGTGCTCCCGCGCAGGTGTGTCACGTGCATGCCACGTGACACACACGTGCCGCCTCCCTCCCACAGCCCGTTGATTGGATACACTTGCCGCAAATGTTTGTCGCTCAGTGCACTTCAAATGGGGAATAAAACTGCCATTGTTCACTTCAATTGAGTTTTATGGTGCGATAGAACCATATTAATGTTGGTGTTGAGATAACGATATGTAGAGAAATAATGATCGCGACACAAAATATCTGTAATTATTTATAAAACTAGATTTAAGTTCCTGTTGGTCTAGTTGTTAGTGATCCTCACGGAAAAAAAAATGTCTACAAATTGTTGTCTCGAGCTTTATTGAATGTTTGTAAAGTCAGACACAGAAACAGAAATTACCAACATACGCTACTACACTATTTTTTTTCAAGTTCAAAAAAGAGTTGCGATGTTCATCCAACTTTCTGACTTCTGTAATATTGACAAGTATACTAAAGTACATGTCTGTATGCGTGATTTTTTGTTACAAGTATTGTAAAAGGAAAATCACATGTAACAGTTGTTTGAGCATTTAAATTTTTTAAATGAAAAAAATATTATGAACTGAACTGCACTAATCTATATACATATGTACATACATACATACATACAAGATATACCATACGGGACCTTAAACCATTAGTGTCATGTTTTGTACATACGCCTTGATTGTAGTCAGATTACAATGTTTCGGTTTTAGGAAAAAAGAGTACTTCAGTAATGAACATATACACTGACAAAAAATCTCTAGATTATACCAGATAAACAAAATTCCCAGGATATGTTGCCAATAGCGCACTTATTAAACGTATAAAGTAAAAATTGCATATTATTGATATCTAAAAAACCCTGATTTAAAACACTTACCTATAAGAATATTTTAAATTATAAGCAAAACATTACATTATGTTATGAACATATATAAAGAAGCAGAAAAACTTACATTTAAAATTAAATTATAATAAGGCGTCCCCTCGACCAAACGTACCCATGACGCTGGCGGCGTTTCCCTTACTATATATACTTTTGATATCATCAAAATTCTTAGGGTATTTCCTAATGTCCTAGAAACCTGAAATTTGATATGTAAGCTAGTATTAGTACACAAACAACAAAAATAATATAAAACTTGTAACTTTTATCCCCCAATCCCTTACACTAGGGGATGGAAGTTTGTAAGAGACTTCCGCTTTTTGACGATAGAGGTCTTAAAATTGATTGAGCTAGAGGTCTGAAAATTGATATAGGGAATAAGGAATCCTTGTTATTATAAATAATATAAAGTATGTAATAAAATAATGTAATAAAATAATAATGTAACCTTTTCTACACAAAAATAAAAAAATCTAAGTCGACATATACTTCATATCATAAATAGCAGTGCGCGAACGTCTCCTGCTCCTCGGTTCACGCAGTAGCTAAAAATAATTGTCTTTGACATCGAGGTGAGTATCACCCTGATCTATCAGTTAATATAAACAGTAAACTAACAAAGAGAAAAGGCAAAGATAGAGAGTGGGCTATAAAAAAATGCTCCTCCGATGTGCAAGAAATACACTCCAAAAAACCAACCACATCTAATTAAAAAAAAATGTTGTCACAAACAACTTATAATAAGAAATGAAAACCCATCAAAAACAACAACAACAACAACAACAACATGTAGAATAAGAAGCTTGGCTCTACATGAGATCTGATAACTTTTTTGGCAACATTTTACATGAAAATGTTTTTGGTGGAATTTATAATTCAAATTCAATTTCTTTATTTTATAATTTGCACAACAATTATTCAAAATCGTTCTTTTCAAAAATAATTTAAATTAGAACAAACACAGATTATATGAAATGAATCGATGTCAAATTATTTTCTAAAATTATATTTTGTAGTGCAAACCAGCATTTGCAATATGATCATTAAGTGTTTATCATCTAAATGAAGAGCGTTAAGTAATGGGCCGGTTTAGTGTTAACCCTTAGTTAATCGCGTTGATTGCTTCGGTTAGTACGATAAAAGCTGATTAAGTAATCACTTAGTGGCGGGACGCTCTTGTCTACTGATTCGTGCCGCGTTGGTATAACAAGGGAGGTTATGTGTTTGTGTACTGTACTTGATGTCTGTTTTAAGGGAATGATTTCCCTTAAAACAGACTGTTCTGACTGTGTGCTGTTCAAAATTTTAAAAACAATGTCTATTAGTGCATATATTTGCCAGAAGTTATTGTTCTTGTTTATTTTATTAGCGTAATCTGCGATAACATCAACATTCATATGTATGTACGACACGTGACTAATTCCTTTTACAGTAAATTGGTTTTAATTGTTTGCTCGTTTTCATTATTCAACAATATTACTAAGAAGTTGTTTAAGCTAAAAACGTCCCAGTAATTCAAATCAGGACTTCATGGTCAGATTACAAGTGTCTGGTTTTGCTTCGTTACTAAAGTGGCGGACAAAGAAAATATCATGCCAATTATAATTTATCACTAAATACTTAACAAACATATCAGTTTATTCGAAACAATTGCTTCGACTGGAGCTTGTTAACTGTGGGGTGTGACATTTAATACTGTGACAAGGGCAGATCACAGACAAGCATGGCCCGTGGGAAGTGCTTGGACGATTGCGCACGGGCACCGTGTCCTGCGAATCCCACGTCATCTGATCCAGCGATAATCTGCCTGTCTAATCGATTTATAACATTATTTCCTTTTCACACGAATTTATAACTATATAAAATGTATACTAACTTGTAAGTCACTTTGAATTAAATGTTTTATAAATTCATAGTAACCTTTTAATTTTTAAAGAAGAATCAAAAATTTTATCAACTAAAACATTTTTATATTTATTCTGATTACACGTATTATCACTCAATGTCAATTTCACTTGTTTCTGTATTGCGGGACCTAACAAACATTAAAATAAGGGACACAGGGAAAGGAATACCCAGAATTAGAACAAAAATTTGTGGATTACAAAAAGTGTTGTCCTGTGTAGGGATCGAAACCCCGGTAGTGCGGTAGTGTAATGGCGAGACGACTGCTTAAACCACTGCGATATCCATGCTGGCATTCATTCAATAACAGTGCACGATACTTGATGGAAAATTTTAAAAATATAGAACACCATAGACACCATGTGTATTTTATGATGTACATTTATATTATTTAATGACAGATGATTGAATCAAAACATTTTATCAGATACAATTGAGTAATAAAGTATACGAGTAATCGTCGCCATCAGTTTGAGTATAGGTGTTGTTGTAAGAATGTTCTTATAAGACAATAGGATTTCTGAAATATTAATCTTTATAAAATTGCCTCGCTAACGTACAATCGTATTATTCTCAAATAAAACACCATTCTTCTTCTTTAGACATTTACTATAAATAAATGTTGGTAATGGAAATCGTAGCAAGCACTTAAAGCGATTAAAAAGTGACTCGAGATCGCATGTATGTAGACGAGATAAGCGGAGGGCGTAGCGCTTAGTTTTACTACGGGCTACGAATGTCTTAGATTTCGGTCTTAAGTTATTATAAAATTTCTTATGTACTTCTGATAGCTTCCGTTATGTACATTTAATAAATCTTTGATACTTGTAAATTTTCTTCAACAACCCCAATACCTCACTAAATCCATACTATTGACATTTATGACTTATATTTATTGCAACTACACTAAAACTAGCAAAATTCGTGTGAAAGTAATTCGTTCCATGGTTCTCACATTAGACATCCCAAAGGCATCAAAGTTTACCCACCAACAATTACAGAACATTTAGTACCAAGTTTCGTACATTCCATACTTAACGAAATCTATAGCCGTCTTTTTCTCTCGCATGTGAATTGCATATTTCCATCACTCTCGGCATCACCCTTTAGAAGTATTCGTACAATTATTTTTCATTTAGTTCGCTACTTGTTGTGTGCCCTCAGGGACGTCGTGGGATCAAGTGCAACTATCGCGACTGAATCACAATACAATTTGAATGATATAAAAATTGTTTTATGGTACAAAGGGGACAGTCAGAATTACCTTGGGATTTACAATTGAGAGTTTCTCATGGAAGCGTGGATGTTGATATAGCATTATTATTTTTTTAAGAAACGTGGCGTCAATTGAAGGGCTAACTAGCTTCAATTTAACTAAGAACTAATATGTTTGAATAAATTCGAACATTGAAATTAATTCACGAATTGCTAGAATGCATATTTAGTTACAAAATTATCACTTTTTCAGGCTATGAATACAATAGGTTGCTTTGTAAAATTAAAAGTATAAAATATTAATCATTAACTACCTGACTGTGTTAATAGATCGGCGGCTGGTGTCTGAAGACTAAAATCCAAATGGTTTATGATATGATATGAAATCAGGCAAACAAACTTATGGCCACTCTTTTAAATCACCAGATATTTATCACAATATTTATTAAAATGTATTAAACATCGTTTTATTAAGAGTTATTCAAATATTTAAAAGAAAATAAAGTATAAATATAATATAAAAATTAGGAAGGTGAAAAATAAGGAAGGCAAATAAGAAAAGAAAAGCAACAGAAATAAAAAATAAAAGCATATTAGCTAACATTCCATTTCAATTGAGTATTAGAAACAGCCTGTGCATTCAAAGGCACCTGAATCCCAGGCATTCCTGTTCTGTCCAACCAAACACCACCCAATACACCACCGTGTAGAAGTCCTTCAGTCATAGTTTTCGTTTTACTGCTGATTTTAACTTGTTTAGACTTTATATTGGTTTATTTTCTGAAGAAATGGCCACAAAGAGTGGAGTGGAATGTTGGCTTGAAAATCAGCAAACCCAAAACTGAACTAAAAATTTTAAGTGTGGAGGTTGATGGATACAGGAGTAGGGGACGACCAATGAAAAGATGGATAGACTGCTTGAAGAAGGATATGGGAATAAGCAGTGACATGACGAATGATACAGTGGAATTGAACAAGAGACTGCACCGACCCCAAGTAAAATTGAAAAAATGGTAAGAAGATGATGATTAGTACATTATTTGTTGAAACGACTTTTTTTTTTTTTTGAAGCCGGTACATCCTACTTATGTTTATTTCAAGTATTGAAGAGAAAGAAGTGAAAAGCTGATGTTTTGAATTTACCAACGTAAATTAAATTTTCATAGATATACTGACATGCTATTAATATCTTTTAATTTGCTTTAGTGAACAATAGCTATTTAAATTATGAATTGCCCGGTTTGCCCTCACTGCAGCACGAAGATACATCGATCGAACGTTGGCGGCATTCCCCCACAGCAGAATACCATACGACATAGTGATACTATGAAAATAACTGAAATAGATTAATCTGGCTGTTTTTGTATCAGTAATTTTTTCTAGATTTGAGAATTTATCAATATGTAGGCCCCATTGAAGCTTAGAATCAAGGATAATTCGTAAACATTTAGTGTTTCCGTCTTGTTTCAACTCGTCTTCTTTAACAATTACAGTTATTAAATGTTATTTCGATCAAATGTCTTCTTGTGTTTATCGAATTTTATCATTCCTTTTATGTCTTTCAACAAAATAAGTAACAAAAGAAAATGTGACAAACACTATTTCTTAATTACAGCCAAATAGTGTCCGGTGGACCACAAAAGGCTTGCCCACTATTACGTTAGTGGGACCAGATTCTAATTGGCAAAGTATGGGTATTAATACATCTCTGCATACCCCTTCGGGGATACAGACTTGAGCGTATGTATGTATTTCGGAATTTTAAAACTTTGAATTAAATATTAGGTATAACTAGTAACACAGATTAGTGATTAGTGACTAACTAACAACTCACAGAAGCTATCACATGTAGTTACTATAAAAAGACAACATTGCTATGTTCTTTTGTGTTAGCGATGGTGTTTGTCAGCATAATCTACATTAATAAATTGCATGTTTGATCGGGATGTTCATTTTTAGTCCATTTCCTCGCGCAAGTTAGGAAGGGAGCATAGGCTGGCTGTCACAAACTATCGAGTGTCATACAATATATGGTTATGATAACCGTTGCTACACTGTCTAACGTCCTGCCGAGAAAACACCACGTCATTTAGGGGAACTACTGCAGTATTTTATACTATTTATAAGACTATATTTTATGATATTTTATGTTGCGAATATAACATAATTTAAAGAAAATAATTTGGAAGTAGAAAAAATTGATTTAACTCATGCTCATGTTTTGTGCTTTCATAGACCTTAGACAGTTATCAGATTTTCTGAAATGATAAATTAAAGTTCAAGTGGATAGCTTTTTATTTTTACAACAATTATTCTATTTTTAAATTTCGTATATATATGTTATATATATTCGTAGAGTGCCAACAATCTTGGGAACATCGTGATTTTAGTACAGAAATCTTGCTTTTAAATGACGAACTCAACTTATAGATTTACATGTAAGAGAGAAGGCTGACATAAATAAAATAGGTAAATATTTAATAGCAAACTTTGTTGGAATGTCTGAATTATGTCAAAGATTTTAACCCAACAGCTTAAGAAGAATTGTTGCGTTTTTTAGGGTATGTATGATGTTGCTTTGTAACGCCCTTAGGTGTAAATATTAATAGATTTAAACATGTGATGATGATTTCAATCGTCTTAATAGTCGGAATGACATAGGGCCAGAACGGAAAATAAAGAGACAGTTATAACTGATTGTAATGCAGTCAGGTCTTATGTATTTTTCAATAATTTTCCTTGTTATGGTGGTTCTAAACTTTTCAATACATTTACGTCATAACTTCTATTAAAGACTTGCGTTTAAACGGCATCACGTCAATGACAAACTCATCTAGGTCCCATATAATACAGACTCAAATATCAGTTAAGCAGGTCACTATAAGTCAGAACGCCCCACATTTGGTCGACCCATAATAATGGTGCTCGAGTCTCACGAACCATTTAACATCAAGAGAGGGACAAGTGACTTCATTGTCTGTGCATTGACTTTAGTTTATTTCATACATTTTTTTCAAGTCCCCCCCCCCCCTTTCACGTCACATTTATCATTTGGAAAAGTGCAACTCATTACATTCGTTATTTTTATAGAGTCAGCCTTGTAGTTTATTTTAACATTAGAACACATGTTATAGTATAGGTCATTGTCTGTATATATATATATATATAAACTTACTGTCCTTTAGCAGTAGCATATTGACAAAATGTCATGCAGATTAGTTTAAAGGATCAGCCGTGAAAGCGTTACAGACAGAGAGAGAGTTACTTTCGCATTTATAATATTACCGTACTAATATTATAATTGATATCTTTAGATAAATTTAGTGATGATATTTTAATGAGCTACGACTACGAAAGCTTTGTACAGCTAGTGACTGGTTCATTTTTGCACAAACAAGTATATATTTTAAATGACATTAATAAATGAATTGTGTTTTGAGTTAGTCTTTGGAGGCCGATAAATATAAAGTTTGAAGGTGACCCAGATTGCTTGGTAATAAGTTGGAAATGTTTCTTAGAATACTAATAATAATGGCAACACAGAATTATTGTAATTGAGGGGAATTTAGACAATTTCAGATCAGTCAATAAAATTCCATATGATTACAACGGAAATTTGTTTACATATTACGTGTAGAAGGGTTTTTTAATGTGTTTTGCCATAAAAGTAAAAGTATTTTAACTTTTATAGCTGTTTGTGTTAATATGTAAGAAGAACAATGTTGTATTTAAAACATTTGGTAACGTTTCATTTCATCAACGAGTCTGTTTGCCAAATATAATATTTAAGCCAATTCGTGTTGTTATTTTAATGAGTTTAACTGGCAACATGCCCCGACACGGTCACAGCTTTACGTGACAAGATTTCTATTTGTAGCATTTTACCAACGCTTTAATATTGGACTAGACATTACTGACGTTACTATTTAAATATCGTAGGTGATTAGACTCTGAAAACTACTGGCTTTTGACCAATTATAGAATGCCGTGGGCAAAAAGTACTACTACCTACAATGCACTTTAGAAGATTTAATCTCTGTATTGTGATTAGACCTATAATTACCAGTATAAGTCTTATCACTTAAACAATGATAATAAATATTAGGAGTAAAGGAAGATTTTTTTTTGTTAAACCAGTGAGATAAAATATGCTGAATTTTAAATGGCTAAAGTCAAACTTAATATCCAGAGGATAATAAACAAGGACTCAATTATATACGTTTTAGGTATTAAGTAGTGTACGAATGATACATAGACTGTCGATATATAACCAATAGCAAGCACATTGGAAGCTTGGAAGCAGGCAACATCTACAAAATTTATGATGATATGAGACAACTTATAAACTTGTACATATTGACTATTTTTAGAAATAAATAGTAACTTACAAATAAATATTCTTACGTCTATATATCTACTAGTTATCAAACAGGTCATACGATATTTCAATCAACAAATTGAACTTTCGAACTAGGAACACATCTGCCGATTACTATCAGCTATTTGTCGTGTCGCGTGCAATGATCGAACTGATTACAGGCATTGTCTAGCGGAAGCGCCTAGTAGGAATTGCTTCGACCAATCATGGTGATTCGTCAGAATCGATTCAAATCTGTTACATTTTTAATTGAAAAGCCCAGTAGGGAAGCGATTCAATGGATTAGGGAAGTCAGATATCGATTATAAGTGATTAATTGCTTGTTGTTATCTCAATTTGCGGTTTTGGAAACTTACTACTCGTACATTGCTATTATATTTATGTATATATTTTTATATTTTTTTGGGCATACATCCTACACTTATATTATTGTAAATAGTAAAAAGTTATGTTTTGTTTTACTTTTCTTCACAACAGATTTCTTTACTGCGATGATAGACCTGCATCACAGAGTTTTCAGCACTATTCATATTATGAACGTACTTACTTCTATGTACTTGATACTCAGAGTACTAGTAGTGTTCATGTGTGCTTGTTTAATAACTTAGTTTTAAAAAAAAATGAGCCATGTCTGAATTATGTTGAATGAATGAATTATGATGAATTGAATTAGGACCCCAAAAACTTTCTGCTAGCAACTGTCTAAGAGCGAGTTCTAAAAACAAGACCTCGGTCTG
The DNA here is from genome assembly GCA_947561695.1 of Tyria jacobaeae. NCBI lineage: Eukaryota > Metazoa > Arthropoda > Insecta > Lepidoptera > Erebidae > Tyria > Tyria jacobaeae. Next base: position 11,499,967 of record OX387216.1, read on the forward strand.
TTACCTTTTCTTGATTACGGTGTTCAGAAATGTCAAGCATGGTCTTTGCAAGGACTCTCTAAGTGAATTTGAATGGGTTTTAAATTATTTATATTAAACCATTTTTGGTAATGATTTATATATTTCGGGTCCGCAAAAGAGATTTATTGTAGCCAAAAAATCGCTCTTCAAAGGTGCTATTTAAACGCTATAAACACTTTAATTAATACAATAAATTCATAAATATGTTGATTCAGTTCTAGTTTATTAAAGTGCCATTTATTTAGGAAAGTAGTGAGTTAATAGGTGATGTTTATTTACAATGTAGCGGATAATAGGGGTGCGGCGTGTAATGGAGCGTGCGCCGGATCACATCTGTCGTGCAAATGCATTGTGACGTCATTAATTCATATATTATACTTCTGTTATCATTATTAGAATCGGTGGTGTTAATACCTATTACTTTCGGTTTGGTTTTAATATTTTACGTACAAGTTTACTTTCAATCCGACGACTCGGTAATTGGGTAAAGGCAAACAGCCTAACCATAAAGTATCGTGGTATCTGGTGGTAATAATTGTAAAATGTGTAAAACAGCAGCAGTACCTATGTTCCACTTGATGGTGTTCCTGTTTAATTGAATTTCATTATTAAATTATTTAAACATATATTATTTAGTAAAACTTTACATTAATTGTTTTAACCTTCTAGGGATATTAGGTACAAAAGAAAAAAAAACAAATATCAAGAGTTTGAAAACCTAGTACTCTTAAATTTTAAGTGTTCTTTACTTGTCCATTGAATACGAGTTTTTTAGTATATGCTAGGACGCTATGTTTGACCTATAACGCTGTGTACCTACGTTTACAATGGAAAATACATGATGAAGAAATAATACGGAGAGAGTGATGAGATTTGGTAATAATAACATCGTTATTTTTCTCCTCTCAAGAATAGAAAAATAGCGATGTTACTATAACCCATATAGTTTAATTGCAATTCTTTATAACATACAAAGCCTTAAAGTAAATTACGTAAATCCGACCGAATCAAATAAGATGAGTTGCGTCAGCACACCTGTCATTCACTAAACACTGTTGAATAGCCGACATACGGCTTGAATAAACGATATATTCATCTCTTTATTATGATGTGTTAATCCAGGATTATCATCAAATGTTAACACATGTTACCAGTTACTAAAAAAAACGACTATAATTCGCAAACGGTACAACAACTTCTCCAAACAACCTAAAGTTTACCTTAGAGCTTTAAAATACAGTTCGTTTTCCAATGCGGGCGAAAGGTTGATAGATTTCAATGGATTATTGAGGGTAGCTAATATTATTCCGGGGCGTTCGGTGTTGCCTTTTCATCCGCTAAGTATAAACAGTGGGGTGTGTTCACGATGTTTGGTCGCGTTCGACCGCGCGGCCCGTCGATTGATTTATTTTGTATTAGCTTTACGGAGCCCAAGTTTACTCTTAATTATTTCTATCTTGCTCTTGCAGCATTCGTTTATCATTAATGTTGTAAAAATGGGATAGCTTATGAGAATTTTATTAGAAATACAGCGTAGAAAACATTGTTAAATAAGTTAAAAAGTAAAGTTTAAAGTAAGATTAATAAAAAAGGGTTTAGGGATTATATTCTTTATAGCCTGTTTTTAGTCAGTCATCTCCAACATAGGTCTTTTATATGTCTCATAACAAATAAAAGTGTTTGTACAGTTTATATATTAGATTTCTACCAGCATTGAAGGATGGTTTCAGTGCTAGTAGAAATGTACTATGCTTTAAAAGTTTATAATTAATCCAGTATCTACATCTTAGGGCCATTCGATCTCCACGGTTTCACAGGAGGAGGGGATATAGTTGGCAATGTTTTTATAGCCACCGGTTACCGGATAGATGCTGATCAGGAGTGTGCTTAATAACAAACTACATTTTCTTAGAGACACTATTGACTTTTGACAAAAGTCAAAATCTAATCAAGAAACAATTTTGAGACAAATCCTCTAAAGCATCAAATATCAGAGTTGAAAGAGTTTGAGATACCCTTCAGTGACAAGGTTTTCTGTAAAATTGTCTTTAGGTAATTATAATTTATTTATCTACTAAACATTGAAATTGTGTTCCATGGTAAGCGCTTGAGCCCGGAAGTTCTAGACCGATTGACATAATATTTCGTTAACATTACACCAAATAAGGGTTTAGGCAAAGAATATTTGCCTGAAAATTAAGAAATGAAGGGCATAATGGGGTCATCGTCTATAGTGTAAGCTGGCCAGGGTCAATGTTTTATTTATTATATATTTATATAATAAATAATACATTGACCTATATAAAATAAATATTACCTATAAAAAATAGAAAAAAGATAAGATAGAGAGAAATAAAGAGAAAGTAAGATTATGTGTAATTACATTATATGACCAAAGGAAACTTACGTACAGAAACAATTTTGAGTTTTTTTGAAATTATATCTATGTAAAAGATTATACAGTTTTACATTAAAAATATTATATAAAACCTGCACAGTGACGTAAGCATCGGTTATGACAAAAGCAAGTGTGAGGTTCGACGAGGCCAACTCTCGCTCGGAGCTCGTCCCCGGCTACAGTCAATATTTGCCCGCCCTGGCCCGGCTAATGAATACAATTAGATCATTCCGCGCGGCCTCACGTTTTTCATACGCCTCGGGGGTCCGCCCTCTGACAACGTGTCAAATAAAGACGAGCCTTTGCACATAATGTTAGTTGATTGTGACCTGCTCGCCGCGAGCCTTTCGTTCAAAAAGCTTTACGAATTACCAGCGCCTTTATTCGACTTACATAAATACGAGTATGTACATTTAAGCATTTAATTGAAAACATGAAGTGACTGAAGAAATTAGTGGTTACTAAATTAAACATTACTTACTGTGCCAGTTAATAATTGTGAACTCTCACTTATTCTGATATGTAAATATGTATTATGCAATTATCTCGTCAAGTTAATTTTACTTTTATGCCGCAACATCGAGTGTTACTTTGACTAAAACTCTTCACTGATGTAAATATGTACATACGTATAACAATAAAGACGTTATAAGGTATTTTTATAAATTATTGATTTTACGATTTATTTATAGTGCTGTACAACAAACTTAAATATTTTGAAGTTACATATTTAGAAATTGAACAAGTTTTTATAGTATGATTTACAAATACGAGTATGTGTATCCTAAACGCTGTCTGGTGACGTGTCTCTCATTTTTAAACGATTTCAAAGAAGGAGGAGGTTCTATGTTCGACTGTGGGTATCTTTTTTAACTGACTTCAAGAAACCAACATGTTCTCAATTCGACTGTGTGCTGTTTTTTTTTTGTATGTTTGTTACGCGATCATTATGATAATTCAACAGAGGTGGTCCCGTATAAATTACTCCTGATAACTGACTCCAAAAATAACTGATTATAAATTGTAAATACCTACATAAGTATGAGTAATTAAAATATTATTTTCTGCTTTTTATTTCAAGTTTCGGTTTTGTTTTTTCTGAACAATTATTTTATTTTATATATGTTAACCTATTTCTCCGCCAATTGTTGACCAATTTTACTTTTAAAAAATCAATTATTAACTGCAAAATTCATCAAGCGAATATTACGGTGGTATAATACATACCACTAATGTAAAATAATTTAGTTGAATAACTTAATTGAAACCTATTTTAAGTTCTAAGCATAATCATTTGTTCAGAAGATTAACATTCACGCCAAATAACTTAATCGTTTTAGTTTCCACTACGTTTGCTTCGCTCATATTTTTTACATTGAAGTGCCAAATAATGGGCTTAACAGATGACTCCGGATTTCCCCTAAGCTATTTAAATGAAAAATGATCCTTAGATACTACAGAAATAAGCTTTTGATTGAAGAGAGCATGCAAGTGAAGTTATGCAAGTCATAAGTTAATTAGAAAATCAAAGCAGAGTTGTTGGAGGAACAATAAGTGTAGAGGCGGTGCCGGGACGTTTGCTTGTATGTGCAACCTCTGAATACATTACCCTGTGTTGTGTTTGCTCACCACGAAGCGCCACATGGCGACGTTCGTCTGTTTATTTTAATACTCAACCATTGTTGCTTGCCAGTGTTTACTGAGGGAAAAGTATTAAGCTACCCCTTGCTGATTTAAATCAATTTTATAAAATAAGTAATATTAAAGTACCTGTAATACATTTTGGATTTTGAATAGAATATAACTTAATACCAAAGACATAAAGCCTAATTTAAAAAAAAAATCAGACTAATCTAAATTGGCGTCAACTATGTATGTATGGGGACATGCTTTCATGTGTCAACTTTTTTTTATTTTTCCTTTATTTGTACTGTAAGACCTTACTTTTTGCCAAGTTTTGTGATTCGCCGACTATAATTTTGTTCCGCTAACTCTATTGCCGTCATCCGTATACTTTAGGAATAAAACTGAAAATATGGATTATATTGAGAGAGAAGGAGGATAGAATGGGAAGGAAATTGACATTCATTATACTCCTATGTAAATGTATTTTTTTTTTCAAATGACGTTGGATTCACAAAAAAAAATCCCTGTAAATTTCCCTGCTGCTAATTTTGGCTGCTAATTTTCTTTCATGTAAATTAGGTTTTATCAAAAATACATGTCTAGGTAGGTTATTAGACCCTATATAGTAGTAAAATCCGTAAGTAAGTACAACAGTAGTGAATATTATGAGATCAAAATCAAGAAAATCTAAAGGAAAGACTCCTTATACATCCTTATACAATCTTATCTGGAACGTCTCTTAAGGAGTGTTATACATCTCTTAAGGAAAGTTATAAATATAAAAATAGCGTAACAAAAGTGTACAAAATATTTCGCGATAGATTTGCTGAACAAATGAACTCGAAGATTGGTGAAGTTTATCATTGTATTAAATCTTAGATAAAATCAGTGCTACCGGGTGGAAAGGTCTCGTGTAGATACGTGCCCGGTTTAACCAAGCGGCAAGCTCGCCGAGGACTAACGAACACACTGGCTCGGCTGATTGGGCTCAGAGTCACGAGAAACCCGATCGCCCGTAGCTCCACGCCTTCCGCATTATTTCCGAATTGGAAAAAAATCAATGCTCCCACAACATATGCGGCATCTACCAACAAACAAATAATACAAAATTCGCTGCCAATACAAATGAGTACCGATACGACGGCGAGGAGAATGTGAAGTCGAAGTGAAGTCGAGCGTATGCCCGAGGCAAATAAACGTCCGCCGATGTGTTTGTAGGCATTCGTTGCGATGTTTATCGAATGTGATGCGTGCCTGTAATGTAAATACTTTGCAAAATTCTCCTACAGATAGGCCAATAAAATTATTCGGAGGTGATCCCTCGAAATGAATTAACAGGCAATCGTAAATTCGAATAGGTTTCGAGTGCTACATAAATGTGCAAACAATAATAAATATCGAGTAGGCAATTAAGAGCGCGGGGTTGGGACAATCGAGCGCAGCATCAAAATGCACTTTTGCAAATGAACCGAATTGATCGGCAAGGGCAAGGGCACGAGGTGGCTCAATCGACAAATGTAATGTAATTAAATACACACGAGCTACAGATGCCACATGCATAGATAAATGTCTCAAAATTGCAATGATATTATCGGTTTCATCATGCGATTGGTAATTGAATCTACTGAAAGTTCCTCGTAGGACGCAAATAAATGTTAAAACAGTAAGTAAGCCAGGTTAGGCAGCTTCAGGTAATGTGTATTTAAAACTCATGAAATATGAGGGCTTGCCTCGGGCAGTATGATTTACATAGTTTTTTTATGGGATATGGGGCAAACAAGCTGGCTCTTGATGGTAAGTGACTACCGTCGCCCATGGATACCCGAGTCACAAGAGTCACAAGGTCATTACCGGCCTTTTAGGTAAGAATACGCTATTTTTTTAAGGGTTAAAGGTTGTATCAGTCCGGAAATACGGCAGGAATGGTAAAACAAGCCAGCTCTTAGTCAGCCGCAATCAATCCTATCATTAACATAGAAACACCTGTTTCGTGTTTTCCAAGTTAATAAGATATACATTTAAAATTCTTCTCGATATGGAAAGATAACAACATATGTCTCTAAGAACAATATAATGGCTTTCTCTCAGAATGGATGTAAAAGTGGGGCACGTGGCACTAAAGAGTTCCTTATTATTGACACGGCTATTAACCAACAAGTTCGACGTAACCGAAAGAATTTGGCGACATGTTGTTGCGAAGTATGCAATCTTAGAAATTACTTTCTCTCTGTCAACGTGGAGGTACAGGGATGTAGTGGCTGTTGATAATTGACTTACTTCGCTTGGTCTAGGGAAAGAGAACTGACGCAAACCTGCAGTACTAAATGTTACACATCGTCGGGAGATATGGAAGAGCAAAGCGCTGCATGTACGTTTTTATCGAGCCTTAAACGAGCCCGATGTAGATCTATTATCATCTGTGTCTTGGCTGCATTTCAGTGATCATTTCGGAGAAACTGAAGGTTTTATCTGTGCAATTACAGATGAAGTTGTAATAACGAATAATTATCGGAGACATATCCTGAAGGATGGCACAATTGACATTTGTCGGGCATGTCATCGCCCCGGTGAAACCCTCAGGCATATAATTTCCGGTTGCTCTCGTCTTGCAAATGGTGAGTACTTGCACAGACATAACCAGATGGCCAGGATTGTCCATCAGCAACTTGCTCTTCGATATAACCTTGTGCATGTCGAGTTACCGTATTATAGGTATGTGCCCGACCCAGTTCTTGAAAATAGTTGTTGCCAATAAACCTGATATAGTGGTTATAGACCGACTAGAGCGCCGAGCAATGATTGTAGACATTACCATTCCACATGACGTCAATCTCATAAAGGCTGAAAAAGATAAACAAATAAAATATTTGGATCTAGCCCATGAGGGAGTCGACATGTGGGATGTTGGTTCTGCAATCATTGTGCCGATAGTGAGCTCATGGGATGATTGCCAAGAACCTCGACAACATCAGCAGAGGCTCACGTTACACAGCTGGGTTAAGGGCCTACTGCAGAAGGCAGTCCTTCTTGATACGGCACGTATTGTGAGGAGGTTCCTGTCTCTGGAGCCCTAACCACTGGTAGATTGGTCCCTGTACCCGATGGGACACAAATTTTTATATTTTTAAATATATTTTGTTTTTATTTTATATTTCAAAATGTTGTTAGTATGTTTATTAATGTGAATAAAGAGAATAATATTATTAGATATATTATATAATAATATTTAAGAAGTTTAATTTGATTAATTATTTGGTATAATTTGTGGATACATAGTTACGTCAAACATTTCGGCTGTTGGCGCGAAAATAAACTAAATCACAATTATAAGAATATATTATGATGAGAAACGACATGAAACGACATTCGGTTGTCTGTTTGTGGCATATTAGCGGGCTATAAGTGGATCAAGCGGCAACGATATGTCATATTCTGACATGATGTGAGTTGTCGGTGTAATGATGACATGCATGCGGATACTGACTGTTCCAGCATACAGTTCGCAGCTGTGCCAGCACTGACATACGACTAGCGACGTACACGAAACAAAAGTAGCATCAATATATCTTCTACTTCAATGTTAATGCATACACGTTTAGCATTTAGTCTCGAACTATGAAGTCACACAGACTTCATAGGCTACATACATACCTAATTATTTATTCATAGTTTCTTAGAACGATATAATTCAGTATTCATCAGAATGTTGCGATTTATTGAGGTTAAAAGCAGGAAACAGATGATGAATTCAGAACGTTTAAACAGATTCTCTCGAAGTATATCTAAAAACGCCGGCGGTCGGACGAACTAAGAAATTGGTCTATACGTTTTGGAGCTATGAAGCGACAGACAGATCATTTTGCGTCGCGGCTAAAACATCTATTTGGCTATATACATATATGTAGCTATTGTCTTTAGTTTTTGTATGTATGCAATTATTAAAGTTCAAAATCAAACTATAAATGAAATCGTAAAAAGAAAGTAAACTAATTCGCTTCCAGGAACCTAATTATTTCGCTTCCACAAAAAAGTACTTACTTTTCTTTTTTTCTTTGGAGCGTATTTTTTTATTCTTTCGACTTTTTATTCTCTAAATTACATTTGCTACAAGATCTAGGAAAAAAGTTCAAGAAATTTATGAAATGAAAATAAATTATCCGTAACGTAACGTAACGTTTTAATTAATATACTTCTGATTACATTTACGACTTCTACGAATTATAAAAATTCACAATAAGGATATTTTTTTCCGTTTTTAAATTTTTATCGTAAAACTCGTTAATGTAATGAGAAGTATTATTTAATTTAAACGTTGAAAAATTAAGAAAGAAATTATTTAATTGTTATATACAATTACAGTGGTAGGACCATGCTTAGACACAAATGGGCCGGCTCGACCAGCGCGACCCCGTCTCCTAGTCCCCCTCTCTTCTTACCCGTCCCCACATCCCTCATCACTTTTAAGGTGATGGTACGACTCTTGAGTTGCAGGTGTCCTTGGACGGCGGTTGTCACTTACCATCAACTGACGGGGAAAGACGAACAGACGGGCTCTGTTCGCCTGTCCCCGTATAGTATAAAAAAAGAGCAAGAGTTTATTTAGAAAAATACTAAAATATTATAAAATATACACGTCCTGTAACATGGTTCATAAACATATATTAAAATTTTATGATGTACCTACAAATAAACGTATAACACAAAGTAAAGAAGATCTTAAAAAAATAAAGGATTATAGCGATAGTTAAGATTTAAATAATTCACTCTCAAATGTAGATAAACTATACAAATTTAAATAAAGAAATACTGATCCAAATCGCTAAATTAATGTCAGAGTTTTGTGGTAACAAACAACAAAAAAACATACAATCGCACTGAGTGAACCTCCTCCTTTCTTAAGTCGGTTGAATAATTAAAAATTAAGCTCAAATTATATGTTTACAATTGCAGTTTTTCTCTAAATTTTAATTACTTTTAAATAAATTTATATCTATAGATAATTAAATATATACTAGGAAGCTGCTAACAATTATATAAAAAAATATTTTACTTCATCGTTGAGCAATTTTGGTACTGCACCTTCATTGTCCAAAAGTAATATATTATATATCTTCTCAAAATACAAGCAGGTCATTACCGTTTGCCAAGACTTCACTGCCAAGGAAGCATTACGTTGAGACATCTAGGTGTAGGCGGTAATTGATATTGGTCTGTGTTCATTAAACTTAATAAATCGTCCATACAAGTCTATCTTGTATAATTTTATTTTACTACAATAGTAACAAACACACTTAGTCTTTATTATTTCCATAAAATAAATAGGTACTACATTAATCACAAAGAGCTTTGGTAACCATACCTTACCTTAAACCGATACTCTCCTGAATTTTTTTCAGACTAAAAAAGCCACCATTAAGTGTAGTAGATAATATACCAATTGAGCTCCGCACTGTTTTTTATTGGTAATTATCACTCTATACAGCTCCCAATGATGACATTCGTATGAAGGAATATGTATAAGGGTGAATAAACATCATCAGCGTCCAGGATGAACAAACAATGGTACGTGTGGATTGTATGGATCGCAATTGTACGCGATGGGAAGAGAAAGCGAGCGCGGACGAACAACTCGTGTGTTGAACAAGCATTTTTTACTCGCAGTCATGCTCAATCAGCGCCAGTGGCAGTAGCAATTATCTTTTGCACCAAATCGAATTATGATCAATTCGGATTCCCGCGCATCCGAACGAATATAAAACGGTTTGCATTAAAATTTGGCGCTCGATGCACGGGATGCGTTCCCATTAGTCGAGTCGAAAGCTAACTTTGTTTGTTCATTCAAGCCCACGTACACCTTTGCCATTTTCATTATATTTTTTGTTACTTTTGGTTTTGTTTACGATGATTTCGTTTCATTGAATGCTGGGTTTCAATTTACGCCATAAATATCTGTGTTTGCATGAAGTTGCTATAGAAAGTACACAACAAACCACAAAATGCAATGGGCCTGTATTACACAAGTTATAATTTTTATAATAGAAAAAATAGTTTTTTCCGTTTTAGGGAAATTAATTAATAATAATAATAATAGTCAAGAGACTGATAGCGAAGAGCCGTACAATACATACGTACATCACGTCTAATAGGTAGGCAGATGCGTAAATAATTATAATTTAATCACATTTAATTCAATGGGAAAAATTTTGTACATTGATGGAAAAGGGAGGATACAAAGGGAAGGAAAGGGATATTGCTTATACGGATTGATAAGCAATAGCTCAAACAAGTCAGGGTCGCATACCTACTACTTACTTACTCAAACTAACGGAAGTTATTTACACAAACCTAGAAATATCTGTTTGCGAGATATCTCATTCTCAAGATTAGAAGGTTGTTTGTTACGTTTTTGTGTTCTATGTTTAACCCCGTTATTACTCGATTAAACAAGTGTCATCATTTGCAACCGGATGCAAAATCGAGAAACATGAGCCAAAATAAAACATACTCGCTTGACACTATAATGATATCGTAATGTCATCATTTGTAATAATTGTATATTGTGTTTAGTTGTATTATTTTATAATTAATATTAGACAGAGCACAGACTTTGTATTTTTATGAAAAAAAAAAAACCTTCTCTCTCTTCTCACACTTATTATGTATTATAATTATACTTTATTTTTAAACTTAAACTTCAAATAAAAAGGATTTAGGTCAAGCGTGTGTAACATCGTGGTTCTGCTTACACCTCATTCCTTTTTACGATATCGATGGCGAACTTTAGGTTAATGAGTCATCTTTTCATTAAACTCTTGAGATTTTAATAATCATTATTCAAAAATAATAAATATCATTATCATTATGGTTATTTTCTCAGAAGGCAGAAGAACATTTGTCTTTTCTGTTACACATAATGTCTACAAAAAAGATTATCTAGCTTTTCTAAACCAGTTCACAACAACTTATCTAGTTATTAAAAAGGACTTAATAACGTTTTATACAATAAACTTCCAGAAATTAGTGAGTGCATAGTGTGGGTAGGTATAGACTTGAGACGTGTCGTTTCGGTAAACGCCAATTTTTAGGATTTCATTGTATATTGAAAGTGTAAGGGTGTAATATCTGAGATAAATTAGTTAAATTTTAACTCAGAGTTTTAAAATTTTCAGTCAAACCTCTGTTACTCACAGAATTCCTACTACCCTATTTTAGACATTATTTGAATAGTTTTAAAAGATATTTATAAAACTTTCAGGTGTGGTTCCAAAACCGTCGTGCGAAATTCAGGAAGCAAGAGCGCTTAGCTCAGCAGAAAGCGGGTGAGGCACCAGTAAAAGCGGAAGGGAAGCGGGACAAGCCAACGTCGCCTGCGCCGTCGCCGCACCCTGCACCGATTGCGCCCGCGCCTCAACCTGCTCACCATGCTTTACCACACCTTTCTCCGCCCGACCTAAAGCCTATCACCTCGGCAGGTAAATATCGTAAGTTTCAAATTCAAACTCATTTTAATATCTCACATAGTAAAGAAATTCACGGGTGTGAAACAAAGCGAGTCGAGGCCGACCAACGACAAAATGCTGATCTGAGCACTGAGGTCTAACAATCAGTTATCGTGAACGGGAATATAGAAGTATTGACTGACTTTCAGAATTGTTTTATCTTTTTTTAATTTTAAGTACTTTTTTTTAAATTATAAGAATCGGCCTCGACTTGCTTTGTTTCACACCCTTGAATTTCTTTCCCATTGCTATTTACCATATTATATTACTTTATATATGCTTGGTATATTGTACAGAGCTCCTATTATAATTCCGATTATAAGTATAACAGTTGAATACACTGTGCCTAGTCCTTAATATTAATTATTGGTATTTTATGTTTAACTTATGTCCCTAATCGGGTGTATAATTTTAGTATTAACAGATTGTCGATTCGATTACAGTAGATCGTTCGTATTTTAGTGAAAATTTGATAGTAAAGGTCTTAGATGAAACTATGGAATAAATAAATTACTTGTTGAACAGACAAGGCTGGATTATACACAATGTTGAAAACAAATTAAGAATAGAGTACATGTGTGATTCTCGGTTGAGTAGAACAGAGCCAACTCCTTTTTTTCCATCTGTTTTCTTTCAGACAGCTCTTCTTTCTTTCTTTCTTTATTTCTTTCTTTGTATGTTGCAGCAAATAAATCTCAGTATACTCATCAACTCAGAGCAATAAGCTAAATAGCTATTTTTAATAGTAGATAATCTAAAATAAGCTGGCGAAATGTCTGTATTATTTTACGTTTTTACATTTACGTTACATTTAGAAAAAATATTCAAACTTAATCAGTAGCTTACTTATTTATACCTCTCCAAGAAGTAAAACTACTAGTTATCTACTTAAGGTCGCATTCATAAGAAGTTAATGATTTGATTTGACAACTAATTTAGATTTTATGGAATTAAAGACACAATAGTGCACGAGAGTGTGTCACTTATCAATATATCATTCTATTCCTAACCAATTGATTTAATTTAATTTCGATTAGAGTAATAGTGCCTTAGTTTAGAAAGATCTCTTTCCTTGCAAAAGTTTTCATACAATATCGAGGACAACGTGTGTACCTTATCCACAGTATTTCGGACCTCAATGCCACGTTTAGCGGATAACAGTAGTACGTCACAGTCGATCAACTATTTGCGTAAGGTGTGCCAACAAAACTACTTCGAAAAATAATATTTTGTTCCTTACATTACTTAATCATGTTTCAACAGTTTAATCAAATGTGCTACAGTTGAAATAATATTTGTAATTGAAATCTTATTTCGTATTGATATTTATCACACTTATACACGCATCAGTTCCGCGGGGGTACATTTTATAGTGCTGAATGCATAAAGCTTGAAATACCTTAATTTTATTTTGCTCCACTATTAATGTATTGTATACATTCCTAATATCTTCTAAATGTTAGTTAATGCTGGTGAGCATAAACGCAGGTGAAGCTGTGGGGTAATAAATACTCTATCGAACGCAAAAATTAAAATGAAATGAATTAAGAGTCCTAGATTCAAGATACCCTAAAGAAGGAAACCAAGATGACACTAAACGAATTCACGAATACAAAAACATGATGTGATATTATTATGGAGCTAAGTACATGTATTTGTATAATTGAAAACGCTTTTAGCTAACTGGTGCACATGCTGTAGTAAACTTTTGAAATATATAACTTTGAAACAATTCCAATAGGTCTGTAATAATGATAGACTACGTGCCATAATAACATTTTCATCTAAGTTAATAAATAGTTGATGCTATAAAATCTACTACTAGCTACTTTTTACATTTTTAAATCAAGGGAAAAAAATCATAACAGTATTTAGGCGGAATTGAATTTTTCACCAAATAAAGTATATCCAGCCAATAAAAAAGCTGTATAGCTAAATGAAAAAAAGGAAACATTTATTCGCGTAAAATATAATGTTTTCCGAGTGTATGTACGTTTATATACATATGTATGTGTGATGTTTTTTTTGTTACATACTAGAGCTTAGACGGCTTGATGGATTTCAATATATAGGGTATTATTTTCGTCATAATAGAGCGTGTGACATTGGGTAGAATATTTCAAGATAAGGTCAGCAAAAAGAGAGAGTTATATGTTTTTTACAATTTTACTTGTTTAAGAACAATGTTTCTTTTGCTTTCCGTTTCAGCTTTGAAGTTCTACCTTGCCACATTGTCAAAAGATTAGTAAACTTGCAGAATTGTATTCTCGTCGTACCCAATTCAATCATGACCACGTTCTATATTTAAGAACCACTAATACGAAGAGCAGTATATACATATTTTGTCGAAAGCAGCCTTGTTGTATTCTCCCACGCAAACACGCGAACTGAAATAGTGCGTGCAGCCCTCCTATTGGTCAACGGGAATGACTCACTCGGCTATAATTTCAGCGATCAATGTAACATTGGTAAAACATGATGTCTAAAAATATTTTATGACATCACGATCGCCATGAAAATATCCGATCGGAATGCGAAAATACTGTGGGTAACTAAACAGTTTTTTTTTTATGTCTATAATGTATTTTAAGTGCTAATTAATACCACACTATTACTGAAACAAAGTGTATTGTGTATTTATACATTTATGTTGAATGTTTTCTCATTAATTTAAGCTTTCAAATATTTTTCTTGATGTGTTGTTATTTTCTATAAACTTATTTTAAAAGTATTTATTTATTTTGGTCAACTAAATGATTTCAGGATACATACACATCTCAGTGAAATACAATGCTAGTATTGCTTACCACTCGGTTTTCTATAAGTCAGCCCATACTTGCCATGGCATGGCTCTCCCAATTATAAGTTTTAAATTTATTAATTTAAATTTCGAATTAGAAACTCTTTGGGAATCTGTAAATGTGTAATGAATTCTTTTGTCATTAGTTTTTATTAATTGGAAGCAATTTAAAGTCCGTCCGTCCGTCGTGCATCAAAATGGATTTGATTAGGAAAATTTTCCCTCAATGATTTATTACGACTTTCATTGCAGTCTTACTCAACAATAATGCTACGAAGCCCCATATTGTGCCACTGTTTCCATCTGGTTGAATGAGTTTAGACGAGGTCGAAGCAAACTCACTGATGATTCTTGAGAAGGACGTCCTTCTTACTATTGAAGATAACGCGAGTCCTATGGGGCCAATGATAGAAGCTGATATTCGGACAGTTTTAGGCATCGGTATGAGTCAGGTAGAAAAAGCTTTACATTAACATTTAGGCGTCAGAAAGCTTTGTACTGGATGTATACCTCATAATTTGACTGAAGATGTAAAACGTCGTCGTTTGTTTCGTTTCGTTGGATTGGTGCCGCTCAATGCTTAAAAAGTATGACTGAGGTGACTCGAATGCTGTATATGACATAGTCACAGGTGATGCAAATTTAATATATTGTTACAAACCCGAAACGAGACAGACTGCGCAACAGATGCTTCCATTCGAAGATTTGATGACCAAAGCAAAGAAGGACAAAAGACATGGGAAAAACGTGATTGCTCTTTGGACGGACAGGTCATTTTATAACAATCCCTCTAGTAGATCAGGACTACTACCGTAGATATATTTGACAGTCATTGTTTAACAGCTATCTTATAAATTGTTAGACAGCAGCGCCCAAGAAGCAGGATCCTACTTTACCACGACGACGGTCCAGCCCACTCCGCCAGACGGACTATCGAATATTTGTTTATTGAAGGTGAGGAGTTAGTGAGTCATCCTCCTTACAGTCCCGACCTGGCAACTTGTAACTTTTAAGACTAACTTAAGGAATTCGTTTTATGAACCCTGGGGATGCCGTGGCTGTCTTTAAAAAAGGAATTGCAGAGATCCGTAAAGAGGAGTGGGTTCACTGCTTTAGTCATTGGTTCCATTGCATGCGACGGTGCTTAAAAAGAAACGAAGACTACTCCGAAAAGCAACAAAAATATTAACAGGCTTCTATGTATTTCAGTTTTTTATTTTCTAAAAACTTTTAGTATGGAGCCGCATAAGAGACGCATCATTATTTAACTTATAATTTTAAAATGAATATGGTGGTAAAATCAAAACGACTTCTTGAGCGCTACGCAAATGGAGGTCACATTATCCGACTTCAATGATGGTTTGGTGGGGTGTTAGTCAAGGAGTGACTGAACCGTATTTTTGTGAAAGAGGTAATGGACAAGATACGATTATTGAGAAGGTGGTGGAAAAACGGTCCTTTCATCAAGACTCACCGGGTCATAGCTCGATCCACCCAAGCGTGGTTGGCAACGACCGTTTCTGACTTCATCAGAACTAAAGACTGGTCGTCATCTAGTCCTGATCTT
The DNA here is from genome assembly GCA_947561695.1 of Tyria jacobaeae. Classification (NCBI taxonomy): domain Eukaryota; kingdom Metazoa; phylum Arthropoda; class Insecta; order Lepidoptera; family Erebidae; genus Tyria; species Tyria jacobaeae. The sequence goes on from OX387216.1 coordinate 11,515,878, forward strand.
AATCCGATGGATTATGATTTCTGTTCAGTTTTAGAGAGTATGGCATGCTCTAAACACCATGATAATTTGGAGTCCCTAAAACAATCTATAAGATTGGCAGTGAAGAATTTTCTATTTGAGAGAGTGCATGTTTCCACTTAGGCCTCAAGGTTTATACTGTAGTAAAGCCATTGTGTTAATCAATTGAGACCGTTTTAAATGAGCTTCATATATTTTAATATTATTAAAATGATTTATTTTAAATATTTACTACAAAGGTGATCTTATCCTCTTCGCAAGAGAACAAAAAAAAAGATAATTTAATGTTTATTTTTTTAATATACAGCAAACCTTTTTAAAAAACAAATATATAATTTAAGCTTTCATACATGTTCTATTACTTGGCAGATTATAAAGAATCCGTTGAAGGACTGTAATGTTTAACGTGAACTCCACTTCTGTTTGAGTAAACATCATGTGGCTCTTCTATTTTGCTGTAGAAATAGCGTTTGGTAAACATCGCATAGTGTTAATTATTTTTATACAAAACATGTCATTGCTAGCAACACATTTTACATGTTATAATTGTTTTATGGGTCGTTACCAAATGTGTCGTATCTGTCGGTAAACTTTACAATAAGTCTGTGTATATAAGACAGATTTTTATGCAATATTGTGATGTTTTCAATGCAAATTAATAGCATATTTGATAACTAAACTACTTGACAAGTAAGTTATATAGACACCATAACTTCACCTTCATAACCCTCAATGATACTATGCTACCCTTGTTTCATCTTGCTTTATATTATTTAGCCAGTCACACTTTTTTGTTTTTGTTATTACCAAATCATATACGATGCGATTAAATTATATAATGTCAAAGGTTATTTTTCTTTCTTTTACAAGTCAAAAGCTAATATTCAACTCTAAAACAAATGCCTTTCTATAATGCCTTTTTTCATGTTCTTTTTCTTTTTAAACTACTGTATCGCATTGGGCTTTACAAATATTCACAAAGAACACGCAGATACGGGACAAGTATTTGTGGATCACACAAATATTTGAAAAAAAAAAAAATCGACCTCCGGCCCAGCACTCATTGTGACTAACGACTAGACCAACAGGCCCGTCAATGTTGTCTTTACATAACAGCTCTATAATTATCTGCTACTTTATATGTATAATATTCTCTCTTCCTTCTTTTCTCATTTCTTACTTTCACTTTTTTGTATTAAAATCATCAAATCCTTACAAGGAGCAATTACTTTCTAGAAAGTATACGTAATTGAGTATGAATTTATGATAAGATCACTTGTATCAGTATAATAAGTGACAGATTAGCGTGACACATGTATATAACTAGAGGCTGTGGTTCACCGGCGACCGGCTAATGCGGACTTGTGGTCGTATTAATCACATTAGCCTCCGCCGCTGCCTGCCGCCGCCAGATTTTCACTTCGGCTCATTTACGCTAATTGTGCGCGCGATTGTCACTCAGGCTTGAATAAACAACGGAGCTGCGCAGCAAGGATTAGGTGATTAGCGCTTAATTGCGTTACCACGATTATTTCATATTCACATGTCGAGCTGCAGTCTGATTTCATATTTGAGCAGATTTGTGTGCACAAGTTTTATTTCACTTGTTTTGTGGTCCGTCTCCTAATTTTATGGAAAAGTAAGCTCGATTTACTAAGAATTATTGTATAAAAATATGTTTGTTATTGTGTGATCGGAACCAGTAAAAACTTTACAGCAAAGAACTTAAATGAGTTATTATTTCTTTCTCTTGAAGGTATTTCTATTAATCCATAAATTATTAAATATCCACATATAAAATCTAATGGCAATGTACATTTCACAATCACCTATAGCTGCTAATATATTCAGAAAGAAAACAAGTCTGTTTTGACGTTTCGCCTCGACCTCGCCCCTCGACTTAGAGAATACCTCCAGGTAACAGAAAACTCAAAAAGACTAAAAAGTACTAATTTGTAAACCACGGCAGACAACCATATTTAAAAATCATTAAAAGGTTTGTATTTTAAATTAAAATCACTTCAATAACGAAGAATGTATCGTACATTTGGTAATCCAATAGACCACTATTATAAAGTTGTATCACTGACATATCATACATACAAACCTCTCATAGAGTTAAGATAATTTGAAACCAAAGTAGGTAAGTATCAACCAAACATTCCTATGTAATAGATATTTATTTGTTAATGTTTTAAAAATATACCTAATTAATTATCTTAAATTTTAAGAATTGAATAATTATTTAAAAAATAATTATATATCTTATTATTACACATTTAATAATTTTTATTATTACAAATTACGACACGTTTTATGTACATGCAGAAGTTCACGTCTTCTCCCATCAGGGTAGGCAGAGACAACAAACCGCCACATGCTTCTTTCCTTGCATAAATCACGAGCTTCCTCTCCTGTCATTAAAACTTTCATACAAGCCCGTCGGTTTCGGGTACTTCTGATACGTTTTTCATATAGATTTATTATATACATACATATGCTCACGTCTTATTCCGGTCCAGGGTAGGCAGAGATGGTATACCGCCATTTGCCACAACCCTGTCACAAAACTTTCGCCTCTCCGACATTCATCAGCACCTTACTTACACTTATTACTTAGCACTTTACTATACTGCCAATCTGGTCATATGTCTTTCTGGGCCTACTCGCATCAACTCGTCCACTCATAGAAGCTTTATATGTTCCTCTTACATAGTCGGTCTTCACTCATCCTTTTAACGTGCCTAAAGCAACGCAGTGTTCCTTTCTATATTCGAGTCACTACATCCTCTTTCAACCCACATTGTTTTCTGACCACATTTTTCCTCACTCTGTCAATCAATCTAACATAATACATACTTCTCAGTGAATGCGATTCAACGCCATTAATGTTACTCCCATGTTTCTTCTGTCGTATCTGTGCTTTTAACGGCACATTCTGACTTTTTACAAACGAGTGAATTGCACCGTTTACTGAGTTTCCCTTTTGGGCTCTCCCATCAATCAAGCTTGCCATCCCTTGTAAACATCCTTCCAAGATAAACGAAATCAATAACTTGGTCCACTCTTTAATTCCCAACATTAACCTAACAAACAGTCATCCTACATATTCATTTCTTATTACAATAATTGTAACAGACGCTTTCAATTTACTATAAAATAAAAAAAGAAATTGCACGCACAATCAATTATTTTGATTAATTTACTTATTGTAATATTTATAACATCATTTTCACTTTCATTTATATTATATAAATTACGTTTATTAGTATATTTATCGATACGTCTTTACCCTCTAATGTCTTGTGTCAAAACAGCACTATTACAATGTGACGTGAAGACGGTAGATTTGCAATGATAGAGCATCTAGTCTTTTGGGTTACGTTACGTACTTAAGAAATTTATTCTTATAGTCAATCCGCTATTCGTAAATGCTTTAACGAGATCGGAGTAGACACAAGTACTAATTCAATATAGTTCTATTGTTATAAAATTTAATTTTCCAGAAATGATTGCTTCGAAATTTATTTATAGTTTGTTTACGTATAAAACCTAACTTTATAACATTTTTATTTGTTTACACAGCGAACAAGCTATGCGAGGAGCTGAACGGCGTCGGTGACTTAGGCCTGCCACCTGTCAGCAGCAGTGGTGGTGGAAAGTGGACTGGTGGATGCGGTCTGTTGCGCCAGCCTTCTGGTTTCCCGTTGCTAGGCGTCGCTCCACCCAACTATCTTCTGTCGGACCACCTCGGAACTCTTGCCAAAACGAATAACCATCTTTTCTAATGGGCGTAATCCCGTCGCCTTGAATCGGGCCTGCGACTGTTCAGGCCGCAATTAGTCCATGGAGAAACCTCTGTTGTCACACTCGCACCGCGATCTATGTCCACACCGTTCTTGCATTTCCTGAACTTTCCTCATACACCTGATACACTGTGACGAGTGAAAAGTGGTAGTTGAATGACTACGAGTACGTTTTTAGATTTCTTTCGCGCGCCTAATAATCTAAGTGCCATAATGTGTCCATTAAAGAGTTGTATGTCTACAATAACGGACTAATTATTTTTTAGGAATATTTATGTAACAGGAGGTAAATTGTACAAGTTAGGTACATGCATGTGTAAACATATTTAGTTTTAAATAGTCTATGGTACAGTTCTTGCATAGAACAATGCACCTAAAGTTGTTTTTGTAAGAGTATTAAAGATGTGTTCACTTTTAATTCGAATTTTAAATGCATGAACTCTACGGGGTCACACTGAAAACTTTTAGAAAATAAAAACAGAATGATATAGAAGCCTGTTAATATTTTAGTCTCCGTTCCTTTCTAAGGGCCGTCGCATGCGATGAAACCATTGACTGGAGCAGTGAGCCCACTCTTCTTAGGGTTCTCTTCTACGCCTTTTTCAAATGCAGCCACGGCATCTTCAGGGTTCATAAAACGAATTCCTCTAAGTTTATCGTCTATTTTTGGCAATAAATAGAAGTCATAAGGTGCCAGATTTGGGCTGTAAGGAGGATGACTCACTAACTCCACACCTTCGATAGACAAACATTCGATAGTGTGTTCGTGTGTATTCGAGTGTTGTCGTAGTGGAGGACGATCCTGCTCCTTGGGTGCTGCTGTCTAACATTTTCCAAGATAACTGGGAAACAATATTTGACATACCAATCTGCTGGAATAGTCCTTTTATGTCCTAGCTTGAGTTTTGCGAAATGACCCGTCCGTCCAAAGAATGTGGCAATCATCTTTTACCCTTGAATTCTGTCCTGCTTTGTTTTTTTCGTTAAATCTTCGAATAGAAATATCCGTTGCGCAGATTGTCTTTTGTTTTCAGGTTCTTAACAATATATATTATAGCTTTCATCACCTATGACGATCGACGATCATATACAGTATCCAAGTATCCATCTAGAACAAAGCTTTCCGACGCCTGATGTTCATGTAAAGCTTTTTTTACTTGACTCATACCGATGCCTAAAGTTGTCCAAGTATGTTCATTATCAACCTTCTATTAGCTTCTATCATTAACCGCACAGCACTCGGTTGTTCACTCACTTATCTCCAGTAGTCGTCTTAGAAGGACGTCCTTCTCGAGAATTTAATTTTTCAGTCAACCAGTTGTAAACGGAGGCACGATATGAGGCTTTATAATGAAATACCAATCAAAGTTTTTTTTTTAATAAGACTGCAACGAAACTCGTAATAAATCATTGAGCGAAAATGTTCTCTAGTCAAATCGCTTTCGATCCACCAAAGACACTTTTTTAAATTAAAGCCAATTTGTAAATGCAACAGGACATAAGAATTAATTACACATTTACAGATTCCCGAGGAGTTCCTAATTCGAAATTTAAACATTTTTTAAAGGCTGCCTTTCTTACTCGCCTATTCTAAAAACTTTCAGTGTGACCCACGTATTGATCAATGTATTCGTGCCGTATACCTACTATGTTTTTTAGTTTAATTTCAGTATGAGATCAATTTCGTCGTCGTCATGTCATAGTTGTTTACTGCTATCTATCTGTCAATGTCTATATAAAAAAATCGCTGACGTGCATCATTAAAACTCATACAAAAACATTACTGTTCCGCTGTTATACACAAGATCCACGCGCATTCTTGTCTTGTGCAAGTACTTTAATATTTTGTGTGACACTGTTAATAACAACCAGCATATTGTATACGTTAAAGTATTGACTTGTTCTGTGAAGAAATGATATAATGCACAAGTTAATGATATTAATTTTAAATGTTGTCCCATAGTAATGGTATACTTATTAGTTAATGTTTGAGGGATTGTTTCAAAATGACAATTTAATAGTTACCTACCAACTAGATAAACAAAAGCTGAGGTTCCAAGCAGATAAATGTAAAACTAACAGTAAACATGTATTTATATTGATTGTTGTAATCGGTTTACACATTTTGAAACAAGCCTTACATGAAATATAACAAAATGTATTAATCAATTTTAAAGTATACTAAAAAAAATAAATTACTGTCTTATTTTTTCTAGTCATCATAACTTAATTTTATTTAAAGGAATTATTATTTATTTTTTAATAAATAGTTTAATAGTCGATATACATGTCAAATATAAGTTGGTTTCGACCGATCTTGTAAATATGTATTAAAATGATGTAAATAATAGTTATAATAGTGGTGTACCCGAGTGTATGTAATTACTGATGAGTTTGATGAGGGTGTTTTAATAAAGCCAACAATAAATCGTCTTTATTTGTTTCTATTCTATATAACCTTTTGATTTGGCTGCTGTGCCGGAGGACGTGGGTTTGATTCCCATACATTGATTTGTGTGATCCTCAGATTTTTGTCATAGTCTGGGTTTTCTTTGTATCTGTCACCTGTATGTTTGTTAAATTCCCCGTGACACAAGAGTCAGTCCAACTGAGGGAGTTTTCTTTGAATATAGATGTATATGTACATATATTGGCAGTTTTTATACTCACTCAGATAACGCTAAAATTACCATAAGAATATGTGTAAGTTGCTATATGGCATTAATAGCTATTTTGAACATGAAACGTTCACATACCTTACACCGAGACTTTTATGTGAGAGTAAATTCTAGTTGAGAAAACCAACGTACGTACGTAATAGCTATAATATACACTCTTAATGTATATATTTTGATGTGTTAGATGGGAATATTTGGAATATATTGACAAGGGGGGGGGGATAGAAAGAGAAGAAAATGGCTATCGCTTTTACGGATTGATTGGTGAGTATAAGCAATAGAGGTGGGTAGCGCACTTACAACTCTTAACTTGGAGATGTCCATGGACAGCTGTTGTCACTTACTATCAGGTGACCCGTCTGCTCGTCGTCGCTCGCCATGAAAAAAAACCTATAATACATGAACTTATTTTTATCTCCCTCACAGCCACAAAAAACCCATTCGAAGTGCATTCTGAGTATGTTCAGGTATTACGTTAATTTCTAAATAGGTGTGTTGATGTACTTGTACATAATATCTGACTTCTAAATAGTAGAGTTGATTAGAGAAGAGTTTATAAGATATTTCATATTTACTCTATCTAACTATATTTATAAATAATCATAACAATAAGAAATGGCCACCTTGAGTCTCGGTTTAGATCGACCTTGTCCGTCGTAGGGCCGACGCGAGCGCTAGCGAGGTCTGAGGCATGTATTCTAATGTTATCGGCAAAAATAACGAAGTGAATGTAACGTATGTAAGTAACGATGTCTTAAAAATCTGAAATATTGATTCGGGATTTAGCATTTTATTATGTAAATTGTTAACGCTGCCATATAGTGCAATTTTTTATTAGTAAATGGAATTTGAACTTATTAAATATATATTATAACAAATAGTTACGCATTTCTAGAAATTATTTTTCATCTAATACTCACTGCAATGTTTAGTTTTATTTACCATAGCGAAACAGTTTAGTTCAGTTAGACGACGGACTTTGTTCCACTAACAAAAAAACGGTTTAATCACCTTGCTGGCTTCCCTCACTCGATTCATTTTTCTACTGTTATATTTGATGCAATCTGAGGTTATAATATGTAATTTAATTTAGAAACTAAATAGCGTTTAGTAACTATTCAGTCTCTTGTCTAAAAGAGTTATAATTTTTATTATTCAGGAGATAATTTTAGAAACATCAAAGTATTCAAGTAACATACTTCAACAGAATTGGCACAACTGTATTCAAATATGTTCTCCCGTGGACAGCTCTAGGTGAAATATTGAAACATTTACGTTCTCGTAAATACGAAAAAAATAACTCTTGAATTTCGACTTGACTTTGAGTGATTACGGAGTGATTTATGGACTTATTTTTAGATGTACTTACTATTTATACACTGCGTTAAGTCTCTAATAGATATTAAAAGAATCAAACGTTTTGTGAAAGAGATTTTAGAATTAATCAAGAATCTAACAGACCAGCAGCAAAATAATGTTGACTGTAAACTCTCATACCCCAAGAGACCAGTGCTCAGCATATAATATTTAAACAATCAACAACAACGAACCAACATTGAAATTCATATAGCAAATATTTCCTACGATGAATGCATTTAAATACTTCCAAAAATTCATGCAGTTTTGACTCCACTTTGCCTGATGGAAAGCAATAAGTGGATAACGTTTAGCCTATTATAATGGTATTCCTGTACGTATTTAAAAAAATGTGTATTGTTTAAATTCAAAGATGGAATTTGTATATTTAATTTAATTGCAGATTATTAAACAAAAACATAACTTCTTCAATAAAATGTTGCTAATATTCTGCTGCAGTTATACATGACTTTGGTGGGTAAGTATATACATGCATTCTACTCGCAGGCTTACGCCTATAACCCGGAAGGGTATGGTAGGACAGACGCCTCAGACGCCCAGTATTTGCCTACCAGACTTCTGTTCTAGGGGGCGAGCCTATTAGCGTCATCCGGGCACTATATTACTGTATATACAAATGTGTTATGTGAACTGTGATGGTAAACTGGCACCACAATAATATAACACTGATATACAGCTATGTTCAAATAGTATGCATATAGTTACTTCACGATTTGGTACTCTGCCCAGTGATATGGGAACAAGTAACTGATTTACTGTTAAGTGTAATAAACATACGATGCGTTGTATTAATTTCTAATTGAAACAGCTGCTCTTGAACATTGCTGACGGATATAATAATAAGTTAGACCAATATTTACTATGTATATATTTATTTATATATATTTATTCATCAATCTTTATATATTTATTCATCAAATTTATTAGTAGAAAAAAGTTTTAGCGTGCCGTCGCTTTAGGGGGCTACTTAAAATAATTGATTACCATTTAGAGATAATAACATAAAATCTTGTCATTATTAAACCAAAAATATGTAACCAATCAATGGTCTCCGAAGTATTATTTTTTTCTATAAAAGTAACGTTCCGTCTTTACAAACATACAAACTACACTACACTATTCACTAATATGGGCTACGGGTAACAATAATATTTATGAATTTATGTTCATACATTTTAAACTTGTTGAAAGATTTAAAAAAAAGCTTCGTTTAGAACGGGTTTCAATATGTTTTTATATAATAACTTCAAATTAAATGGAAGTGGCTTGTCTCACGAGTCCAATCCTCACCATTTTTCCACCATCTCTGAAGTCAGTAAATTTTACAATCCGAAAGTCGAGCGACCAAAAACTGCAAGCATTTTCTATTGGGAGAGCAGGTAACGACTACCGTCAGTTATTGGTTTTCTAACCGTTTGGCAGAGGGGTGGCTATAATCTTTATAAAAAACAAATTCACGTGAAACAGTTATATTTTAATGACTTTCCTCTTACGTAATCGTATTAAATCATACATCTGTAGACAGATATATCGGCGATTCGTATTTTTCTATCAACGGATTCATTTCCGTTTCTTGTGAGTGTGTGAATTTCGCTCGGTATAAATTATACAGACTTAAATTTTCTATTTTTATTTAATAAATGTTAAACTATGTAGTTTTACTTTTTTAGTCTGCTTAAAAGTGTTGTCCTATTTATGTCATATTAAGGAGATTTTGTACTTCGTATGAAACCTTCGAAATTTACAGATTCTTATTCTGATTTTAAATATATACATATGTATATACATATATTAAACTGAACTACACATATACATAAATTAAACTGAACTACACAATAACTTAAGATTTTGAATCTAGACCGGACGTGATCACCTCGTATGTTTGGAGGAACCCCCTTTGTGTTGGAGAAACACTAAGCCCATTCCTCTACATTTTGTTATATATTTGAAACATACCTGTCATGGGAAGCATCTCAAAGTCAAAGGTCAATTAAAGAAAGAAGACGTTGAAAACGGTCGAAACTCCATCATCCATCCAACCATAACTTATAACGCTACAAAGGAGGACTTATATAACAAATGAACATTGAAGTTATAAATAATTTTATTGTTTAAATTTTATTATAATTAATTCATCCCAAGGCAATACAGTACATACAATATATATTACAGTTTTTTCTTACAATAAAGCAAAATCTATGAATATTAAACAATTTTACTCAGATTTTGTAAAAAAATTGTATTTAATGGCAACCTGACAACAGTAGATAATTTACAAACATTGTTAAAGGTTGCGTACAAAGGAAATTCGTTTTCTAACTAAACCTTAAAAGAAGAAAACTTCTATCGCAACCAGTTGCTAAGAGAGAAGAGAAAATCCTCTTTCAGATCTGGTTGCGAAACTTAGTTGCCAAGATGGTCATCATAGCCACTAGTGGCAGAAAATAGCTAATATAATACATATAAGATATTTTCATTTGAAACGCAGAGCAGCATATCAAATAATTATGTGTCGATGGCAGATTCACTTCATTTTATTTTCATACTTGTTAATTACCATTACACAAATTGTTACAAAAACTAAAAGTAAGTAATAAACAAGCATAAAAAATTACACATGTTTTCGTGAATTACATAATGACTAGACAACATTTTTTTCAGATGAAAGTGTTTCCTTTATATTTCAGTGAAAAATTGGTAAGGATGCGTGGGAAACGGCGACAATGACAACTCAGCGAGTTCACATCTCAGTAACGTGCGCAGGAGTGGGCGAATAGCGTCACAGTAGCTTTAGCGCCCACTTGCGTATGTACAATTTTTTTCACCATAATAACAAATGCTTATTTCTATAATAATGATCTTACAGTAATTCCTCAACGTTTTATTCATTTTATTTTCCTGGTTTAAAAAGGTGCTGGTGCAATGGTACTGTACACTACATGGTAACCGGTTTCTAGTCCCTGGCTCTTATTATCAGCGTTGATTTCAACAGGAAAATAAAGACTCCGAATTTTTTATCTTGAATATTGTACCAGATATTTCAGAAACTAACTTTGATAGGAGTGTTTCTTGCATCGTGTTATATATTGAATGTTTAATTTATAGTTTATAGCATGATTAGGGTATAGATTAATTATTTATACAAGACATATTAATAATTAACTAATATTACAAATAAAGAGGCAGTTTGTTTATTTGTTTGGAGGCGCTGGTCTCAGAAATGACTAATCCAATTTCAAAAAATCTTTTAGAATTAGTTAGTGCGTTTATTGTGAACGGCTATGAGGCAATTGTACAGGAGGCACAGGGAGTTGGAATAATGGTGGGATTAAAACAATTAGATACAGCCACTTATAAAACTCATTACATAAATCAAATCAATAAGATTTGCATATATGTATTTGTAAATATAGTGCTCCAACTGGTGGTTGCCTGGAGGTCCCACTCCTCCTCCCTTAAGTAAGAAGAGTTTAAATATATATACTTAGGTAGACAATATTGCAGGAATTCGTTTTTTTACTCAGAAATCTCTGACAAATGGGCCAAGAATATATGGATCTACTCCTAGTACTGCTAACCAATATAAATGACATAAATAACATTATATATATATAGGCATATTCTTGTTACGATTTGAATATTAACATCGCCGCGTTTAGGTGTTTAGGGTTCACGTATTTATGGTTGTATAAGGCATCACTAGAATGATCCTTACAGCATAAAGCAGCTTACAGCAAAAAAAAAAAATATCCGAAGGGCAATTAATTATATTTTTTACCACAGTTTACAGTATTTTTAGTTTTCCACGTAAAAGTGGGGTCAAACACAATAGATTGAACAAATAAATAAATTACATAATTTTGAGTTAAGAAATGAAAAAACCTTTTTAAATGTCAGTTGTACTATTCAAAGCTATGCGTGCCTGTGTGATTATTAAGACGGGAAATAATTACTCGCTAATTGCTACTAAATAAATCTTTCGTAAATGACACTAATTACCAACATATTTAAGTACAACAGGTGCAATACGTTTCGTAGTCTTTTGAAGTGTTTTTTTAAGGGACTACATTTTATGTTTCAAATAATTGCTGAACTGTATCAAATTTCTACATCTATCTATCTAAAGCGCAAGAGTTGTATGTTCGGTTAAACGCGCTAAGATCTGTTACTTTTTATATAGGCTTGAATGATTCTTTTGTATTAGATTCGAATATTTGTTGAGGAATAATATATAATAGACTATAAAATGTCATTTTTCGAGCCTCTATAACCGCAGGTTATACTGCAAGGAACGGCTAGTCTATAAAATATATTTATAACGTTGTAGAAAATGACAACCTTTCCCGGATCTTTGATCCCGGGTCTTTTAAGCGGGGCGTAAAAAGCATCACACAAGGTCTCGATAGTGGACATCAAATAAATTTAATTCCTGTAGTCCTGTAGTAGGATACCCAAAATGTCAAGATTTGTACTCTTAACGACAAATCTTTGTTACTATGTTTTGTCATTAACTATGTCACTGTTTTGAACAGTTTTCAGTAAGTGGTTAATTTTTTATGCGATTACAAATTATAGTCCTGCTATCGGTGACATTTTATTTATGGAGTTTATATTTAACTAAACTTATGTAAATAGAATTGTCAGAACGTTTAAGCGAACGTAAACATAAAATAGTTATTGTAACATGTTTTTTTTTTGCAATATTAAGTAATTATAGTCCATTTGTCTTACGTACGTTATCTATCTATTACATACTCATTTACATATCCTCCAATATCTTTATTACATACTACTTTTACGAAGCGTGGAGGTTTTGAAAAAAAATTGCTAACAAAACACAGAAAGTGGCAGTTAATTTCACTCAACACGGATTTAATTGAATGCTTTAATTAATATTACAATAAAATTTAAATTCTTGAAAATTTATAATGTTTTTTTTAAACACTTCAATATATATAATAATAATTATATTTTTGTGAAAGCTAAAACCTTAATTTCCATTAAGCACCCATAGATAAATTAAATATACAATGTAAAAAGCAAAGACAAGAAATCATTCCAGTATTTAAATATGTAATTTCATCAAAAAATCGCAAACCATTATCACTTTTCATAACTTAGAGCAAAGGCTACTGAGTCAGAATGCTATTTTGTATCGTGGGATCATCGGGTAGCGTAGCATTGGCGAGTTTTCCAGAAGGGCGCAACCTGCCCGCGCGTCTCTATAAATACGTGGATTTAGCTTTCAGGAGTTCAGTCTAGCGGTGCTTTGTACGGCGTACTAACTCCACTCCACTCAGCCGATACACACACAACACACAGCATGTCTCTGGAACGTCAAGTCCGTGCCAAGGTCAGCATTTCTTACACATCATTTAACAGTAATAAAACATAATTTGCAAAAGCTAACGTCCCAAATTGTAAAAAAATACATGCTCAACTATAACTTAAAGGAATATGTGTTCTTTTTTATCAGAATAGAATAGAATAATAAATAATCTTTTAATATTATTATATATCTATTCAAATTTATTATAAACGTTAGATAATATAGTAGTTAAACAAGAGAGTTGTAGTCTACTGTTTAATTTGCTAAAGTAACTGTAGTTCTTAGAGTTGAGGAATATTCATGTCAAAGAAGTTATTAATTGTGCATTGTTTCCCAATAGTTGGCTTCAAAGCGTAATGCTGATCAGGAGAAGGAAGCCCAGGAATGGATTGAAACCATTCTCGGTGCCAAGTTCCCCCCTGGTGAAGCTTACGAAGATGTCCTAAAAGACGGCACCGTTCTTTGCCAACTTATCAACAAGCTGAAGCCTGGTTCCGTAGCCAAAATCAACACCTCTGGTGGACAGTTCAAGATGATGGAAAATATCACCAAGTAAGCTATTTAATCTTACTAAATTTTTCGTAGTTGAGTATGCAAAAATGCTAGTCTAAAAACAAATTATCAAATTTTAATAATCCAACTATCTTCGATTTTATTATTGGTGTTTCTATCTACTTAAGCTTACGTTTGTTAAAAGTTGTCTGATAGTTAGAACAAAATAGCATTAAATAATTATTGTCCATTTACCTAAAATATTTCATATGTTTTCTTTTAATATTTAAAAAAAAATCATGTACGTAATTTTACAATGAAGATTAAGATATAAGAAATTAGACCTTATTTAGTAATACATATAAGGTTTATTATTAATATTTAAATATTAATGTGTATATATGGATAGGTCGTAAAACTCTATTACATACTAATCTTAGGAAGTGTTAAGGTTTTGAAAAAACGATAAAAAGTTTTTGTTCATTAATTTTCAGCTTCCAAGCGGCCATAAAAGCGTACGGTGTCCCCGATATCGATGTATTCCAGACCGTTGATTTGTGGGAGAAGAAAGACATAGCTCAGGTCACCAACACACTATTCGCTCTCGGCCGTGAGGTGAGGATACGGAATATTTACATTACCATACATGTATAGGCTCACATCTCTCTTCGAAGTATGCAGAGATAAATTAAATTTCCAAATACATACATATGCACAGATAATATTCATCCATTAACTCATGTCCGCAATTAATTCTGTTGTAGACCACATTTTACATAATCATTTATTTTTTACATCTTCATAAAACAAACATTCTGATAGGGAGGTATTTTCTCACACAATTTACGAAATCCGAAAAATAGCAAATGCTCTTACGTAATTTACTTCAAAGATCTGTAAACATTACATTTTATAGCAACCAATATAACATTAAATTAATGCATGTGTTTATATATCTTTATACACATCGTTTATTATACACAATCAAACCCGACATAACAGCAGCATCGAATTAAATAATGTGTTCGCAGATTGTTTGGTTTAAGATACGTTTAGAATTTAAGGAGTTGGCTCCATGCCAAGTTCAACAAAATTTTACGAGCATCTTGCAACATTACCTCAGTTTTCATAAATATCCAAGGTCGCGTTGTTTCGTTGAAGGTATACAAAATAATATTTTCAATGTTTCTTGCAAAGAATAAATTATTAATAAATAAAAAAACATACTACAAGGGGTTTTAAGTTAATTAACGTGGTTTATCATAAATACATATTCTCGATTGAACTCTCTATTCTCTAATTGTCAATAAGTGGGTGTTTAATACACCTCTGACTACCCCTTCGGTGATACAGTTGGCCTTCCAAGATGTTGTTTACAAGATCTATTTTCTTCATTCATGAATTCGCTCAATTTCGGTTAAGAAATACTTACCTACAGTATTAGCTGAGAAAAGTATGCAAAAAGACGATATTAACTAATTGGCTAATAATGTTTATTGTTGTTGGCAGACCTACAGGCATTCCGAGTGGAGCGGTCCTTACCTTGGCCCCAAGCCCTCTGAGGAGTGCAAGCGTGAGTTCTCTGATGAAGTCCTTCAGGCCGGTAAGACCGTGATCGGTCTTCAAGCCGGATCAAACAAAGGCGCCACTCAAGCAGGCCAGAACATGGGCGCTGGACGCAAAATCCTGCTCGGCAAGTGAGCATCACACCACACTCAAAGTGATATTATATAATAAGATATATTTGTAAAAAACCTATAAGAATATGGATGCTTATGTGAGGCTAGTAGCCACTACGAATATCTAGTCATGCATGACAGAATTATGTCTTCTGTAGCAAATTTAGTACCTTCTAATATCTGTTGTATACTTTGGGATAATTGTTATACACTCCAAAGAGCGCCAATGATTTTGTACATAAGCCCTTAGTATTAAGTTTTAAATTATATTTATTTCCATTTTATTATATAATTTTATAATAAAATATACCATAAAAAATATTTTTTATCTACTATAAGCTCCTTTGATGTAGCTCTCTCTTCTCTTCGTGTAGTAAGGTGAAGGACGGTGACGTAACCTTTAAGGAACAGGTAATAGAATAGGGCAACGATCTCGATACTCCTACGTTGATTCATCAGAAATATTCAGTCTCGACAAGGATATTGATACGTATAAGGAATTGAATCCCGCATTAGGATTAACTCCTGTGTGGCGGGGGGCTTTACAAACGTTCAGACAACGGACACAAAGAATACCCACACTCTGAAAAATAATTTACACAAAGTGTTGTCCCGTGCGGGGATCGAACCCACAAACTCGGCGCGGCAGTATGGTGCCGAGGTGACCACTTAAACCGGTACGCCACCTCTGCAGCCAATTTTGCAGAATGTATGACACATTCTCCAAAACTCACTAGGAGTATTGCTAAATATTATATATTCGTAGTCTTAAAATAACATGGTAATTTGATATCAGATCCAATTATGTTGAGTATATATAAATATGGTTGAGTTTGCGTCATGCTCGTGAACGGGTGCCGTCCGTCAGGGCTTGTCGCAGCCTGGCTGCATTTACTTTGATATTATAATAATTTTTGCGTCTTTTTTTTTATATACTATAGGACAGTCGAACAGACGGGTCACCTGATGGTAAGTGACAACCGCCGTCCATGGACACCTGCAACTCAAGAGTCGTAAGTGCGCTGCCCGCCTTTGAGGGCGATAAGGGATGGGGGATGCGGGGAGGGAAAAGATGAGAGGAGTTAGGAAAAAGGAGAGTGGCGATGGGGGAGAGGAAAGGGGAGAGGGGGAGTTGGGCCTCCCGAAACATCACTCATTTTGGGAAAATGCAACACAAGCGTTACTTCATAACCGGTTTTCTGTGAGGCAGTGGTATCGCACCGTTCGAGCTGGCCCATTCATGTCTAAGCATGGCTCTGTTAAAACTTTTTTATAAATGTTACATTGTTCCATTTTACTCGCGCTTATAAACAATGTAACTTGTAAAAAAAACATATTCTAAAAAGTATTCATGTAGTTTGTTACCTGTTCTTCTGCATAGGATCTATCTTAGTCTAACTGACTCCTACAGCAATAGAAATAAATGTTTTTGAAATTGAATTGAATTTGAACAGACTAACTGAACAACAAATGTTATAAATGAAGATTGCAGACAAAGTAGATAATTAATCTCTCCTCGGTTGCAGAGATTACGAGCTATACATCAGTCATCAGTGGCGGTAAAGCCCGTTTTGGAGGATCGGCTGGAGAGGTGACATGGTAGCCTCTCATACCGGATGTCGCACCTACTTACCGAACACGGCTGCTTCGGGATTTCTTCTTTTTGTTTTCTTTTTACTTTAGATAGCCCGTTTATTGAGAAATTTATAATAGTTTATAAAACGCTGCGACTCTTTAAAGCGGAGCAGTGAGTATGAACGCAGGTGAAACTGCGGGGAAAGACTAGTGGTGGAATAAAGAAACTGACATACTACACGTACATGAACCTTAACAAACATAATACAACCCCTTTTTGGGGCAGACGTGTAAAAAAGTTTTTTACGAATATTCGACAACTTATATAATGCTCTGCATTTTTAATCTCCTTCCTAGCCTTATAGATATTGCCTGCCAATTTTTAAATTACACTTATTAAAACAGTTCATATGAGAAGTTGCATTTTAAGAAAAAAAATATATCTTTAGAACTTTTTTAAACAGTTCGAAATTTAAAATAAAAAAACGATCCCCTTCTACTACACACTACATATTCCGCAACTCAAGGGTGTTACCGCCTTGGAGGTGCATCAAAAAAGTACGGTGAATACGGTGACAGTTGCACATTTACTTTAATACCACTGATTGCAATCAATGACAATCTTTTCATTTTTAGAGGACTTGATAAAGTTGTCTCTTGATGAAGTGTAATGCAACAATAAATTTGTATGCCAACTGGCTTCGGCTTTGCCCGCGTAGTATGTCGATAAAAAGTAGTCTATGTCCTTCCATAGGAATCGAAGTACCGATAGGGAATTCCCGTCTTGGTATACAATTTTAAAGCATAATATTGTTTGGCATAACGTTTTCACATAACTGTCATTTGGTCTAATTTGTTTTTTTCATAATTTGGAGTTGCATGAATTGACTATTAGCTTGCTTGTTGACAGAAAGCCTAATAGTTTTTTTTTTGGACTGTGTAAAATAATTGTTGACAGACAAAAAGGTAAATAAATCTATGCTAATATACATATATAAATGCTAATAATGCTAACATTATTATGATTAGAAAAATAAAAAAAAAATATTTATAAAATCTAATATGCTTTATTATTATTATGCCAACAGTATTTATGGCAATGAACATTATGCAAAAATATTTATGCCTATTAACATTATGCGTAATGATCATTATACTGAATTTCGTTATGCCAATGTGAGTTATGACAGTATACTTTAGTGTCTAATGACACTAAAGTATACTGTCATAATGAAAAAGTATACTAATGTAAACCCATACAAAATTAAATCAAAATCTGTTCAGTGATTTAGGAGTGAAAAGTATTAGACGAAAAAATTACTTTTGCATTTATAATAATAGTATAGATTCCGTTAAAACTACTTACATTCGATTCTACTACTTACAATCGATATTTCGACTATAAAAACTATCGCCCCAGTTTGTTTAATTGTTTTGACGTTATTATATGAGAATAAAAAAATTGCATCGCAAATTCTAGATAATTCCATCAGAGACCATGCATGACAAGACGCTTGTCGATACAGAGGTTATTCAGCATCTTTGAATCAGTGACGCCAAATTATATTAGTTTCCTCTCTATCCGAACCGTAAGAAATATAACATGATTTGTAGTTTTCTAGTATTTCCTTAGCCAGGCTCGAAATAGGACAGAAATGCATCATGCAAAGCATGTCTTGGCCCAACTCTATCTAAAATATGTATTGTTCCATCGACCGTTATTTCCAACATTTATGCTTTTGTACTTAATAATTAAAGAAAGGCCCTGCAGGTTATTGCTGGGTTACTAGAATATCCATAACATACTAGAAACTGATCTTCAGTAGGCGTTCCGTGTTATTTATGCTAGTACGTAAATTAGGTAGATCTTCGTTTATATTTAAATTTATTTCAGCAGTCCTCACATACCTACATATAAGTAGATATTGCACACGGCGCCGTTACACTTCTATGTAACGCCGCTATAACGAATATAGTTCGCCATCTGTTGGCAATACCCACCAATGGTACGCCTAAAATACATCGTAAAATAACGACTAACGAAAATAACGACCAACCAGACCGACCAACGAAAATAACGGATAGCGACCCGAAAACCTTAATACTAGCTGCCCGTTCTCGATTTCGTAGGCAGATATTATTAGAGCGTTAGATTGCGAAGCCATGAAGGCTCAGTCGGGCGGCGGCAGCGTAGCCTTCCGCATCGCTGCTAGTCGCCCAGATGGCACCACTTTTAGCAAACTAGTTAATTACTTCTCCTTTACTTTGTTAGATGGAGCTGTTAAGTTAGATGGCTGTGACAACGTATTTAATTTCACTATGCTGACGCTAGATTGCGTCACGAACTACTGCAAGACTGTGAGTATATTTTTAGATATTTTTCTAACTGCTCATTTTTATTTCAAAGTGATATGCAATAATGCAACAAACAAGAACCTATAAGTATATTTTCTTACATGAATTGTGCCTTTCAATTAATGAAATACATACAAAGATACGTTCACGCCTGTATTCCCGAAGGGGTAGGCAGAGGTGTTTTAAGCTCCCATATTTTGCCAATTAGAATTTGGTCCCACTAACGTAATAGGGGGCAAGCTTATTGCCGTCAACTGGGTGCTATATGACTGTATATGTATATACTGTCTGATAGAATGATAACATTCCAATTCCTTCGTTGCCTTTAACGTTACCCACAGGAAGAGATGGTGTGAGTCTATTCTACTCCACCAAGAAGCACGCGGCAGATGATATATTAATATAGTATTACTTAAAAAAAACAGTTTCATCTTTAGTATTCACACTAAGAGTAAAATTTCCAGTTTAAAAAATCCTTTACACCAGTTAATTGTTGTAGTTTTTCTTTCGAACCACATATCAAATCAATCAAATCAAAGTCATTTACTTGCTCAAATGACAATATACACGTTAAGTACCTATTTAAATCTATTCCAGCACTTTTGCCCAATTCTGGCTTACAAATATACTAGTCTTACCATAAATACTGTTACAATTAAAATAAATTACATTTGAGTTTGAAATCTGTTATATCTGTATTCATTGTGTTTTCTCATTTTCGCGACAATCGGTATTAAATATTATTGTGATATTAAAGTGGTATGGAGCCAAATGGAATTTTTGAAACTTCATCCACTCGGTATTTGTCTCATGTTTGTGTACTGGGCTATTAATAGGTACAATAAAACCTCCTCTGTTTGTGACATAAAAAGATCTTCGTTCGAAAAAGACGATCAAAGTTGTTGAAAATCGATTTTATCTCGGGAAATGAATATAGCCGGCAACGCACTTGTGACTCTTGAGTCCATGGGCGGCGGTAGTCAATTATCATCAGGTGACCCGTTTGCTCGTTTGCCCCCTATCGCATAAAAAAAGCACCTAGAATTATATTGCATATTTTAAAAGATGACTTAGAACTTGCAGCCCATAAGCGACGCACTGTTCATTATTTAACTGATAATTTTAAAATAAATAGGGTGATAATATAATATTTTAACAAGCAGAATGACCGAGTTTATGCTCAGTGCTCTATAGAATCTTCCTAATTAGTCAGCAGAGTACAGTGTGATCATTTCTCGATTTCTGTGATGGTTTCTACTTGTTACTTAACTGGCCTCAAAGGTCTGGCGGATAGATCGTTTTGAATGAGCTTCGTATGTTTCTATATCATATTAATGTCTAAACTAATACACATTACAGTTACAAATGTTTTATGCAATAGAAAAAAAAAATGTTTGGCAAGACTAGGTACAATGTAGACATATATATAGGTACTTAATATTGAAATGATTTATACCCCCTTCGCACTAGAACAAAAAACATAATGCGTTTTTTTTCTAACCTAAACCTTTCTTTGAAAATGCGAAATTCCAATTCTAATTCCAATTGCAAAATCCAATTTTATATCAATATAACTAAATATTAAATACTTTATTGGAAAGGCACATAATAGGCGGTTCTCTTTCTTCTTTAAAAAAATCATTCGTTTTATATATTTTATAGTAGTTATTTCACACTTCCTAACCTTTTCTAAGATTAAAAATATTGCTATTTTACATTTTCAAATCCTGTCCTGTTATGTTGCTACGAGAAGTACTATATATTTCTCGTACATATAAGTAGAAGAAGATATAGAGGTCGAACTAACTGAACTTAAGTTTTAAGAAAGACATAAAGACTTAAGAATATTTTACTACTTGATTTGTATTTCTTACATTGAAAAGTCATCAATATTATAGTCCGTAAGATAATCATAATTGTCACTATTCTATTAATCGCTGATAAGAAATAATTTTGGAAGTACAAAATCTTTCCATTTACATCAGTCTAAATACATAAGTGTCGCACGATACATTGATTGTGAATAAACTTTTATATAACTAACCGGTACGCTAAAGCCGATCTACAATGTCTAATAATCTTTATTCTTAAAACAAGTTTACTATCTAGCTTCAGAATATTATTTTTATAACAAAATTCTCTGCCTTGTTTTTTTCGTATTTTTTCAATTATTTTAATTTTATAAATAACCTAGAATAAACTGAAAAAAAAAGGCTTTTCATATATTTCATTTTATTCGTGGTTCTATCATATTTGATTTTTGTCATGTTTTTTTTTTAATCAATGACTTCCCGAGTAGTCCACTCCTGGTTTACCTGTAACTAAGGACCTGAAGAAATAAAATAAAGGAGTTTCGTACAGGCCAAGAAAGCTGACGCAATTAAAATCGATCTCATATGGACCGGTCTAGAATGTATGTCTTGTGACATTATGTCATTCAACCAAAAAAAAACATCTTTTATGTACGTACGTACATACGTTTGATGTCGAAATATAAAAGACACGACATATAGTGCTGCATATGTATTAAATGAATATAAAATTGTAACCTATTTTTGAATATATAATTATAAAACTCATACTTACTCATGTTTGTATATAAAATGTGTGTTACTACGTCTGAGAATAATTTATTAAAAAAAAAAGTAGAGAACCCATTCAATGCTCTATTATACTTAAATTAAAACGTGCAAGTTAAAGAAGTTTCCCCGAATTCCTAACTGTTAAGTAATGTCACCTTCCACTTCCAGTATCTAGTAGCTTTAGAAAGTTTATGAAAACCCTTATTAGTGAATATAAAATTGGAGGGTTTCCTTCGATTTCTCTGGGATCTCATAATCAAATCCTGACTTCATTACAATGGGACCACCACAGCAAAAACCTACAAAAAAATTGTTCTCTACATAAGTTGCATGTCGATTCTGGATGTCTGTCACATCTTTAATCATTTCTGGCAGTGGTATAAAAAATGTAAAGAAATTATCAGTGTGTCACAACTTCGTGAGTAGCGGAACGGCGGTAATTCTCTAATGTCACTAATGACTTCAAAAATAATTCACTTTCACTGATGGTTGCTATCCGTGACCAGTTACATTTTTACAATAGCAGTGATCTCGGAAACCTGGAGGAATTGACGATACGCCTTTTTAATAAGACTTCAGACTATGATAATTGATTTTCCTCCGTTACTGTTTGAAGAAATTGCAAATAGAATTCCTTTTACTGCCATAGTAAAGTGTACCATAGTACTCTGAGCAACTTTGAGCTTTTGGACCAACCGTACCGTAAGTGTCCACGTTTCGGATGCATATGTCAAAACGGGTAGGACACACCCATTGAAGACTTTCGTCTTAAGGAACTGTGGGATCGACGACGAGAAGACTCCATGTAGTTTCCCAAACGCTGCCCAACCCAGCTGAATTCTTCTGTTCACCTCGTCCTCGAAGTTGTTTCTACCTATTTGCAATGTCTGCCCGCTGTATACCTACATATTTATGAACAACTTCCAGAAAAGCTCCGTATACCGTAATCGGTTCCAGTAGAATGTTTATTAAACATGATCTTGGTTTTATCCAAGTTCATCTGTAGTCCGATGCGTACAGAAGAGTCAGCCAGGTCATTCAGCATCTGCTGTAGGTCCTACAGCGTCTCTGCCATGATGATGATGTCGTCTGCAAATCGGAAGTGAGAAATGTATTCGCCATTGATGTTGATGCCACGCCCTTTCCAGTGCAGCGTCTTTAACATGTCCTCCATTGCATTTATGAACAATTTCGGGGAGACAACATCCCCTTGTCTCAAACCAGCAAATAAGGCCTATACCTCGATGCAATGGTATAGGCCTTGTTTGGTGGTTCTGTACTTAGAATCTATTTGGCAACGCTGCAGAGACTATAACAGCCCAGATCTTGATCGAGTCAAAGGCCTTCTCATAGTTCACGAATGCTAGACACAAAGGGCTGATTACATTCTTCGCTCTTCTGTATAATCTGCCGCACTGTGTGGAATGTTGTCTATGGGGCCATATCCTCTCCGAAACCCAGCTTGCTGCGGTGGTTGGAATTCGTCGAGTCTTCGCGCAAGACGGAAAGAAGAAGAAGAAGGGAAATAGGTCGATAGTTTTTAACATGGTCTTGTCTCCCTTTTTGAAGAACAAGAAGTGTGGTACTTCTACTCCATGCCTCCGGAGTTCTCCCTTCAAACAGGACAGCGTTAAAGAGTTTTCGGAACTCCCTTAATACGGGTTTAAATCTAGCCTTTAGCAGCTCTGTTGTAACACCATCCTCTCCAGGGGCTTTTCCAGCTTTTTAAGAGGCATCTCGATTTCGTCGGTGCTGACTTCTGGCAGGTCTTTCTTCGTCGTCGTCGTCTTCAGGTGTAGAGGCATGTTAATGCGGCCTTGGGGTCCTCATTTACGGGATGAGGTCGAGATGCATGCGAAGCGTATAATCGGCTATAGAAGCTGTCTACTTCCGAAAGGACTGCTGGCTTTGAAGCAAGACTTCTCCGGTTACTGTGGTCAACTTCGTCAGGTGACTTCTTCCAAGAGATTGTATTTCCCGATTCTGCTCGATCGCTCTTTCAATCGAAAGAGCGTTGAAGCACCGGAGGTCGTGTTGTACGAGCTTACTAATCTCTCGGTTTAGACTCCGCTTTGCCAACGACGTGACAGGTGGGTTTTCACGTCGAACCTTCATTTACCCTAGGATCCCTTACCTAAGGCTTCGTCTTCCTGCCCTTACACTGCAATTCACAAAATCTCTTACCTTCTTCCCTGAGGATCCGAACCACGTTTTCGAGGCTGTGGTTTACTTTTTTTGTGGTTCCAACGACAGTTAATCGGTTTTCCAGCTTTGACTGGAACGTTTCAGATCCTATCATGGCTTGAAGCAGAGGTGGTCGGAGCCTGGATTTCATCAAAAGAACACGTTCAGCCTTAAAATCGATATTCAGAGAGTGCCAACGCCACTTGGGATTGTTGGTCCCCCTCGCGGAAGTACAATAGGTGGCCTGGCTCGAGGGTTATGGTGTCCTCCTCCTCTCCTCGGACTTTACATAGCACTAGGATATGCCACCTAATCTTCCCACCTCAAGTTGTGGCAGATACGAGTCTAGCCGTAACGTGCGCTAGTTGTCCGTAGCCAGGCTCAGTGGGTTTTGGTGGCCTCTCGTAACCCCGAGATACTTCGCACCCCCCGCCATAACCGAGGTCACCTCCATGACCAGGAATAACGGGGTCGCCGGGAACTACATAATACAAGAGGAATACTTCAAATCTAACTGATAGTGCTAGAGATTTGCGCGTTTAAACAACCAACCAAACAAACAAAAACCTCTTCAGCTTCATTATATTAGTATAGATTTCTATGTGATTATACAAAAGTATGGCATTCTATGTATGGTACCGTTAAGATATACATACGGGACCGAAGGAATACGAATGCAAAAGTGGTATAATTTCACTCCGTTCATTTGACTAATGTAACTGTGTAATTGTATTCCATATAGCTAAATTGTTTCGGGCGTCGATCCAGTAAACATTTCTGTTAGTTACACACACACATACATACATGTATAATATGGTACTATCAGTGGATACAGATGGAAGTATTTCGGGAAACATCGAGTAACTTGTTTATGTATATGAAACATAAATATATATGTAATGGATTCTTTTATTTGCCATAATTAGAGATGATGTAACATATTAAGATTGTGTTGGGTGCTAAGTGTGGTTCTCTTTGCTGACTCATCATCCGTAATCCGTTTAGTCTGTAAAGAATACATATATATATATATATATTTCCAACGTTAAAATGAATTGAAAGTTCTCTCTAATTTGGAAACTAGGAAGGAATCGAAGATTACACAATGTTTTTGAGGTATTGACATATACTGGAGAATAGAGCGCATTGATCGAGAGCGATCGATTGTCTGAACATAACAAATTTACTATCAAATTACTGTTAACACACCAAATTTTAAATAAAAATTACTTATACAATTTTAAGTGCATTTCTTGCAACTGGAACATTTAAAACTTACAAAGATCGGATGTATTGATATAGAAGTGACAGGTATAAAAAAATATGAAAGATGTAAGATGAAAACCAATGAATTAATCACGTGAAACGAAAACTACCTCATGTTTTGATGCAATAAAATAAAAATAATAGATTAATTTTGATACGACACTTAGAAGTTGGTTAAACTTGAGTACCAACATTTGTTAACTTCGTAAAGAGTTAGTTTGTGTGTTATACGTAAGGTTAATAAAAGCGGGTTAAGAAGATAATAAACAAAATTTGAGTACAAAGATGATAAAGTACAGCTCTGTGTCTTCTTTGTGTCTTTATCTGTTATTTATCGAACAGATAATTAAGGAGTCTAATTAACAAGTACTGTTCGCAGTGGCGATACTGTGAAAATTGTTTTAATTTTCGATTTTTTACACTTTTCCTGAAAAAAAAAAACCTGTATAAGTATTCTATATACTATTGTAGACTTTGGTGAGTAATCTTAAGTAATCTTGACATTTTGTCACTCAACATTATGAGGTCATCAATACACTCAGACAATATATTTGGCGTGCCTTCCAATATACATATTTTCGCATAGTATTACTGTTCGAATAATCGTTTAAATGCCAAATTTTGGAGGTGACTCACGAGGCAGGAATCTGCGTCATCCAGGTGCTGTCAACGAACCTGTTAGGCTAATGCTGGCCGCACATTCACCAAAGACATTTTCTATGACGTACTGCATTTAAAAAAATATACTAAGTAAAATATAATAAGTGTAGATGCTCCTACAAATTTCAATTGTCTACGTTTAATATAATTACAGTATTTAGTCAAAATAATCTCAAATCAATATGAAGAAGACTAAAAAATATTAACTTATAAAACCGATACCTTTTCTTTTCAATACGGTTTTCTTGATTTCATAAATTAGTAGGAAATATCTAATAGAAAATAACCTTCTTTTTTATTTGTATACAAAAAAAGCGGGTTCCTTGTTTGTCTTAATCGTGATCTTATTTTTGGTTACTTACGTCTTAAAACAACCTCTGAGTCTATTTTTAGAATTTAATTGTAATATATATATATTGCATGCATATTACAAGCAATATAGGGATAAGGAACAAGGAACAATAATTCAAAAGCAAGTACAGAGTCAAACCGCCTAACAAATATCCTTTTGATGCATTGGTGATATTTGAGACGTCGTTTTAGGCGTTGTAGTTCCTGATAACCATTTCTGGTGAACCCATATACTTGATGATAGGATAAAACACGCGCTCGCAACTTAAAACGCACCTCCATCGCATCCAAGAGGAGCTTTTCTAGAGAAGCATACGTCTTGATCATGGTCTTATAACCAGTAATCTGCATTCGCTGATGGGATGTCAATGGGATTAAAAAAGTTATTATAAAATATGGCAGAATGGGAGTAAAAATACCTTATTATAAATCTATTAGAATGGTTCTACACAAATCTCAGTGTGCTATAATGAGACAAAATATGTAATTATATCTATAAATTTATGATCATCAAATTGGTGTGGATGTATGGAATTTTCCGGGTTCCCCGGCCGTATTTATTTATTCTGTGGTAAGCTGTATATAAGTAGATTTCAAAGTCTATTTTCGTTCCGTATTCAGAAAATAGATCGATTTACTAAGACGTTGAAACAGCAGTTTTACTGTCTCATTTACAGGTATACATTACGTTTTCTATGTAAAACGTAAGTGACAAAGTTATCCGTAATATCACGTTCTGATTTCTGTACTTTTTGCTAAAATTGATTTTTCTAAAACCAATTTTCCTACTACAAGCTAGCCTCCAACTGTTCCCTTTTTGTTATTAACATACTCCTAACAGTTTTGTCTTCATCTATTTTTAAAATATCATTATATACACTCGGTGTAGCAGTTACGCCATTACCGTGTAACTTATCATTAAAAAAAGTACTTTATGAGAGAGGATTGCAAATGACTTACTTAACGCATCTGTTATTGTGCTGCATACTCTTACCAAATTAATACCGGCGTTATAATCTAAATTTTCCGAGAAGTAACCGGGCTCCAGCAGCGACTGCCCGCCGCCCGCGCATTCTCTGTACAAAAATAACTCTGGTCGGCAAGCCGCTTCGTCTCATGGTGCTACCTCTGGTGTGCTGACCTGTGCTTCGTACAGATAGCAACAAAAATTTAGATATATACTATAAACAAAATACCCAACTACAATTTTTGACCACATAATCGAGATCGCTACTCAATGATTTTCTACTCTGTAACTGAAGAACAAATTTTATAAAAAAGAAATAAAGAGTGTCACGAAAATATAATGAATTATTCATTCAGTTCTATGATTCACAACCTGACACTTATTAATTATTTGAATTACAACAGGTAGATAATGATCATCATCATCACTTTATACGCCACAGAATTTGTAATTTATCATAATAGAATATTAAAATATAAAACAGTTCGAATATTTGTGTTTTACAAACATAAAATGTTAAGTCGTAAAAATAAGTAAACAACAGTTTATCAACGGTTAATTCATTGCGAATAAACGCGGTAAGTCTAATTTGTCACTCGTGAGTTCTAAACACTCATACATAATTCTTATGTCATATCATTATATTTGCCGAAATATGTATTCTATTCTACATACTACCTGTACTACCACTCTGTTCTTCAAATCACGTGTCTGGGAGGAACAGGGAGGAGCTTTCCATGACTCTGTCCACCATTACAAAGCAAACCAAAAATATCAGTCTCAAACGAATCCAGTGCATGTTTTTTTCACCCAGGGTTTAGTTACTATAGGTCTTATTAGAAACATTACACAGTACTTTAAAAGTCAGTCAATTTAGAAGCAAAGTTAACTAGTTACAGACAATTTTATAGTTCTTTGTAAAATGGTAAACATTTCATAATAATACGTAATGTATTTTTTTTAGGTTATTTATATGATCTTTACTTCAAATACTATTTAGAATGTAAATATGTAAATAAAGCATTGTTTAGCAAATGTGGATAAAAATACACAGTTCATTGATGTTTGGCAAGTGATCATTCTCATAATGTTATGTTTACATTAAAAGTTGTTTCTAGCTGTACAACAAAGGAATCATGTGTTTGTGTTATTTTTGTATTCTGGAAATGAAAAATGCGGCTAATAGTCTTCTCCCCATAATCGACTTAAGAAAATATTAGTAATTTCTGGCCAATTCCTTAGCTCAAGTATATCTATAAATTACATTGAATATTAAGTCCTAATGGACATTCAAATAGACGAGCAATCCTATATGTGTTACAACAAACAGGAAATCTTCTGCTGATGAAACATTCTATTCTTAGAATGAGACAAAAATAGACGGTTTATTATTTTGTAAATTTCTCTTGGAACACGCGACTCTGGCTCTTACACAGAGCAAATCATTACAGTATGTATAGCTTAACTGGCTTAACTTAGGTAAAGCTAGGTGAGAAGTAGCAGTCAGTATACTAGCAAGGATTGAAGGAAGATATTAAGAACACACGTGTGGATCAAGGCCTACTGACTTTAAGTTATATAATCTCTAGAAATTCGGAACACAACACGGCCCATAGTTGATACTTCACTATTAAAAAAATGTTATCAAATTTTGAACTTATTTTTAAGATGGATGGATATAGTTCCATAAGCAAGATCTGTAAGAATACCGATTTTAATGAATCTTGAAAATAGTGAATGTTGTAATGCGTGCGTCTAATATTGCAAATGCCAACTAGGTTATTATTACTCTCATACGATGAAAGAAACTTGTGCATCCATACGCAATAAATTAGAATTACAGCATTTAAATGATAAATTATTGTTTGTTAGTTTAAAAGTGTGATACTTTAAAGTTTTCAGGTTAAATTGTCAGGTAATTTCCATGGATAAGATTACGGTTAGGTATTTGTTAAAATACAAATTCAGAGTAAGTACATATCAGTTTCAAAGTATTTTTTTTTATTTTTCCCTGTTCTGTTTTGACATCTTAAAATATCTTTTGATTATTCAGTGAGGTAAGAAAAAGAAAGAGGAGGAGAGACAGCGAGAGAGAACGGTTAATATGCCATTTGCCTTTACCTAGTTAAAAATGAGTGGTAATAAAGAAATAAAATAAGTTATCCTAATATTTATTTTTCTAAGCTCTCACCTGCACACAATTAATCCATAGGTTGACCACCACCTTGAAAAATACATAATTTTCCATAACAATTAATCCAATAAAACATACAGTACATATGTATATAAAGATCAGACAATGATGACAATGGCCGCCTACAGAGGCAAAGTAGGTAATATCTAAATGGGATACATTTTTTAGATTTTTTTTTGGTTTGGTGAATAATCTTGTTTAGTCTAAAGTTCTTAGCAAAATAATAAAAATTGGAAGCTTCATTAACTCACTACTGCTTTCTACGTGAACATCCATAATTTATTTTGTTTACTATCTCTAATTTATCACAGTAATACACAAACAAAAAGCTTTAATACACAAAATAGTTAATACATTTAAGAATATTTAAGTCAATAATTTTTACTTTAAAACTCATCAGTCATTCTAAGGAAAAAATCGGATTGTGTAACTTTTGAACTGTTACAGAATGTTAAAGCTTTTTAGTAAATAGTGATTTGTGATGATTTATTACTTCAGTATCAGTAGTCCCTTACAGCAATGCCCTAGAGGCAATTCATCACGCTCGCACCGGAGAGATAGTGTTTCAGAAGCAGACCGTCTAAAACTGTTCGTGCGTATGAAATTTTGATATGGTGTGGGTGTGTGGCTACCCACGGCACAGAGAACATGAGTAATACTCGCCGACTATGACTTCTGTTGCGTGAGTAACGCTATGCGGAGCCTGCTGTTTCCATTTTATTTTCGCCACGGCCCACACACGGCTCCATGGAGAGCTACCACACCTGCCGCCGCGAATTGAGTCATAAACACCTGAATGTTATACAATCCTGGCTTCATTGCATTCTTACTAGTAAAAATCTTGGTATTATTTATATCACTTGGTATTGAACAAATGTTAACGCATCGACAGATTCAGAATGGATTCACAGTTTTACATAACAGAATAATCGCATTTACGTGAAAATAGTTTTATACTCTGAAACTATCTACTAGTTTTTTTATATGGTATATCTCTGACAGGTAAAGTGATATATTAATTGGGTTGACTTATTAATTAAAAAAAGCATAAACTCGTTCGAAAGTAAGTTTCGAACGAGTTCGATTAGAAATCATTATCTTTGACACATTGTGTTTAATATCGCAATAGGGACCCATCGAGTTATTACAATATAGACAGGTTTGACTACGTGCCAACAAAGATTTTTTCCGTAAGACATATCTGAAGGCTATTTCACGGCCATAAAACTGATGTCGCTCATCATAAAAAGTTGGTGCAAAAATAGCGATGTTCTCAACAACACGTTTGAAATATTGAAGAACTGGCTACCTGCGTCAAGAGACCTAAATGATCCGTTTTCAAATAAAAAGTTAATGTTCTCTTTCAGGTGTAAGTGAAAAAAAGATTCTCGTAATTTAATGATGTATCTGACTTTTTATAGAATTTCAATTTATTTTGTATAGAAAGTCCACTGTTCTTAGAAATACAAAATTTCATAAAACATAAAATTCAGCTAAAGACTTAAAATTATAGCATATCGCATATGTTATATACATATACATATATATATTATATTTATGAATTTTATTTTTTTATGCTTTTCCAAATTTTAATTTATTCTTAGTTTTTCGCAAAGAATGGCTATCTACATAACATACGTATTGAATCTCATTCAGTTTCCCGGCTTATCAAGGTCCATGCTAAACCTTCGGCTTTCATAACATCCCTTATCCCATCCCGTCCCGAATCTTACTTAATCTCTTTTTTTTTATATATTTTTTTTTTTTTAGCCTACCATAGTGACTCCACTTTGCCTGATGGAAAGCAATAGGTGGAGTCAAAGAGTGGTGGTCACCATCCTCATTGCATGTCTAGTCAATGTAGTATGGTGACCCACACTATGGCGGCCTGGTGAGATGCTTTTTCACGCCCCGCTTAAAAGACCCGGGATCAAAGTGGGAGGGAAACACGTGCGCTGGTAGAGAATTCCAGGCTTTTACCGATCAGCACAGGAAAGAAGAGCCAAACCGTTTAGTTCAGGTACGTATATTTTCGACGCACAAACGGTGACTCCTCAGGCCAGCACGTGTAGTCCTGTAGAGGAAGGGAGAAGGTGGGACCAATTGGAAGAGCTCATCAGAACACTCCCCGTGATGTAGGCGATAGAGGACTGCCATAGAGGCGACATCTTTTCGCAACTGCAGAAGCTCAAGAGACTGGGTGATCTCAGGACAGTCGATAATGCGGACTGCGCGCCGCTGCAACCGATCGAGAGCGTCAAGCAAATACTCGTCCCAGAGATGAGAGCAGTACTCCACGCAGGAGCGAACCTGGGTCTTGTACAAAAGACACAGTTGCTCGGGCGAGAAGAACCGTCTCACCTTGTTCAAAACGCCGAGCTTTCGCGAGGCCGCCTTAGTGACACTCTCGATGTAATCGCGCGGATTGAGATCCCGGCAAATATCCATACCCAGAATACTAAGCCTATCCTGCAGTGGCAGTTGAGTGCTCTGAAAAGTAGAAAGGGAAAGAATGGAGATTTTTTGGTAGAGAACACACACGCTTGTGTTTTCTTGGCGCTGAACTCGACCAGATTCTCACAGCCCCATTGGGAAATGCGGCTCAAGACCCGGTCGAGCTCAGCGACAAGCTCCTGTCGTTTTTCCTCAACGTCTACCAGCTTGGCAGTAGGATGCCCGATTTGTGTCTCCGTAAGAAAGAGCATGGCCGGTCGAGCCGTATCGAGGTGTTGGTGTACGGCGCTGAGGTTTGCATGGAGTCCACGTATGTTAGTGAACTCCACCTCAAAAAGCGGGTTGGTGGGAGAGGAGGATGCCGCTGTAAGACCACTTTTCTTTTTTTGTGCTGCCATGATAGAAGAGGAAGGGGGCGTAAAAGGCATGACAGTCATCGTGGCAATGTAAACTGAGACTAAAAATGCTGTGTCATCATGTATCGGTGAAGCATGACGATGACCGAACCGCCGGACGGAAGGGCCCCCGTACGTCCAGCTTTACAGCCTTATACTCTTCATACTCCTACCATAATCTCAGGAGAAATATTTATTAATTGCGCGATTAGCATCGATTGCGACATTTAATATTATTATAAATCGTTTGTCATTTTCTTCTTTTATTTATTCAATTAATTAAAGATAGCTGTTAACATTGACATATGTATATATTGCAATCCGGCATAGTTCTCCAATTGGAGTTATACAAGTTATTACCTGCTCAGAGCTGAAACTCAAAAGACTAGCACTTTTCTAGCACAGATTTATAGCATTGTGTATAACAAAATTACTTTCCTTTCAGCAATGCAATACCGTAGCCTTTAACCGACTGGTTCGTTAATATTGGCATAATGCGTGAATTTATAAGAATGTATAATATTCGGGTTAGGATGTTTTTATGTTGTGTTTTTGATTTGTCGGCATGGTATCTAACTCTTAGAACTTTAAAGATACAAATGACCAAAATGTTCGAAATTTTATAAGGCTCTCCAACCGACGAATACGTCATGAAATAAATACGGTACGGTTACTAATTCTCAACATATGGTCGATTGGTGGTGCGCTTACCTATTATGAATATGGACACGGTGCACATAGCACATGGTTGGTTCGTTTAAGGTTCGAGACCTTGGTGAACTGTATTATCTACATAACTTGGTATAAAACCTTCTTATAACAATGTAAGAGTACAAGGACCATTACACGTTATAATATTATACCAATTGACAAGAAATTTTAAAATTGCATAAAACGCACGCTTTGTAAACAAGCATATTACAAAGTAGATGATTGTTTAGCTGACAAAAATGCTTGGCAACTTGCTGGTCCTGCTCCACACTGTAAATGACTATGTATTATTTCATTTTACATTTACTAGTTTCTTGAAGTTTTCAATTGTTATTATTATAATTGCTACCATTTCATAAAAAAAAATACATACTTTTATAAAATAAATGTTAAAAAAATAGAAATGTGTTTATTTTGTAGGTATTTTATGCTTGTATGATATGTTTTATGTGGAAATTGTTTGAGTTGTACTTGTGAGAACTGTGTTTTCACTTGTTTAGATTTATTTTCTAGTAAACGACTGAAGTGCTATTACTTAAAACATACCTTGTATATTTTATTAGAACTCATGTATATTTCAGAATGATGTATTGCATATTCCTTACATTTATTTATTTATTATTTACACTTATGAACTGTAACAAGAAAATTGTATAAAATATTTGAAAAAGAGTGTCATTGAAGTTTTTTGCCTGTTCTTCTCCATAGGATCTATGTATTAGAACAGGCAACGAGCTTTATGACTGACTTCTCTTAGCAATTCAAAAATACATACGATTACTTTAATTTAAATAAATGGGTTGGTTTTACATTTAGATTTTTTATATTCTTAACACACGCCTACGACACTGATACGTATGATGTGATAATCAAATACACGTGTAATAATTAAACCATTTAGAACAACTTTAATATTGAGTAATAATTTTTCTTAAAAAATATTAATAGATAGGCAGGTGCGAGTGCAAATTGGCAAGAGCACTGTTATGCCACAATGTGACACGCTGGACTAATTGTAAACATAATAATATATACCTACGTATATTTTGTTGTTATTTCTGTAACGATGAGTGAGTGAGTACCCTTATGGTAGCTGGCTCACCGTGATCGGATGTTTCATCTGTTTACACTTTAGTTATAACACTTTGTCCATTTGTACGGCCATTGGTCATTGCCGATTTTCTTATGGACACAAGTTGCCTGCCAAAATTATGATTCATAAACTGTATTTATGTTCAATGCCGCCCGATTTGGTATGCAGTGTACTTATTATTTGTATAACAGCGAAGTATTTCCGTACAGTTATTACTGCATTGTCTATTTTTATAGTTGTTACGATGAGACTGTTATACCTTTTACCTCTCCGCTGTAACTTACCGCTTGCTGTAATGCAGATTCGAAGAATTTATATATAATTCAGACAGCCGCCTGTTACAATTCTACAAATAGACACGTAAATAAATAAATATGTATACACTGTTTTCCATCAGTATAAATTTAAACATGATCGTAGAAATTGAGGTATAAAATAAACATAATATATAATATACACCAATAGTTATAAAATATTACTATCTCTAGTCTATCATCACGTATTTCAGTAGTACTCAGAAAATTGTATAAACAATACTTTTTTTATAATTTGGATCGTCGTCGATCGTCGTTGTTGTCCTCCTAATCTATGAGGTTCAAAACATATTGATATTAGGAGACTGCAACCATTGCAGTTCATTGATAATAATTAGACACATGCTGCCAAACGAGCACAGCTAATAAACAGACTTATATCATTCTAAATACATATGTTACTAATTAATTACAAGATCTAAAATGATCACGCTCATCACACAATTATTAGCCACTAGGGATCGATCGCGACTCTCGGCGACTCGATTATAATCTAGTATATAAAGATATCCCCAGATATCGAGAAAAATTATGAAGCTATATAGTTAACTATTTTACTACTGATAACACTTCAACTACTGACATATGTATACTATCAGAGCGATTTTCAAATGTTATAAACGCGTACGTTTTTATAGAAACCTAAACAAAAAGGAAACCGAAGCCGTAGAGAATACTGAAGTAAAAAATGCAAATATGAATTGGAATTAGAATAATGCTTTTATTAATAAAATAATATCGTTATGGTGCTGTTCCATATTTAGAACAAACTATTAAGGTATTCAGAGATTGTTCCATCAAAATAACGATCAAGTAGTTTTTACGCCTTCAAATGAAACACAAAAGTCGTCTCGTTATTGTTTTGATGATTACTACATAACTTTTTTATAGAATATATCATCAAAGGATCGAAATTACGGGTCTCGTACGTAAAGAATTCGTTTCATATTTAATATTTGTCAGTAAAACTTAATTATACTAGTTTACAAAATTTCGCAACAGAACAACCACAAATATTTTTTTATTCCTTACCATTAATTTAATTAATTATTGGTTGCTTATACAATAATCAAATATTGTCATCACGTCAATACAAATTATAAAAAAATAAAAACAAAAGTACACTTCATAAGGTACAAATTACATACAACGCAGTGTTTTCTTCTTTTGTTTTTGAGTATAGATAGGAAATTACACATTTGCTGCCATCTATTACATTTTATTGCTTAATCTAACTGAAAACTACTAAGTCACTAAAAAACATACGCAACTTTTTCTTGCTTTTCTTTTTTGGCTATTTTATAAACTTTCTAATTAAAAATGCGTATAATCGGTAAACGTGGTTATGTTAATTCTCCTGATTCATTTTGTTCTATGTGGCTAAATAAAGCTCTCAATAAGAAAGACAGCAATCCACTCCAACATTTAAAAGATATTTTAAATGTTGGAATGCATCGCCGAAAGAATGGGCATACAAATACGAAAACTTATGAAAGAATTTCGAAAAAATAAAAGTTTAAAGGTCGAAAATCTTTCAAAAAAGCAGTAACGTTGAAAACTATGAAAATATTGTAACTGAGTTATTAGAAAACTACTAAATAATTTCTATTCTTTCTTTCATTTTTTTCATAAAACTTAAGAAATATTAGAGACAACAGGTTGAGAGGTCCCATCAGGATATCCTTAATATGGTCCGGCTGATTTACGAAAGCATTAACTAATTCCCGACTCCCTCTTCCTTCAGGCGCAGTATGGGACACCGTGTGATTTTAGTCGGTTCAAACCGGCACCGTTCCACCGAAAACCCCGGTGGGATGTCGGCCCCAAGGGGTTTCCACACGTAAAAAAAAGGATATTCTTAATATGGCCCAACGTCAACAAGTTCGAAGAGGCACAGGGATGCTTGGAAAAATATTGTTGGTTCCACATGAGAGAATGACCAACATTTTGAAAGAAAATCACCTTATTCTCGAAAAACACTGGCTATTTTATTTTATTTTATATTTATTGTTTCCTTCTATATATTTTTAAATAAATATTTTTTTTTTAAATTGAGTCGCAATATCAATTAATTTTTTTCAAATTAACAACAAAACATGCGTAAAAAATTGACAAAAACAAAAATTACAATAACTAAACGTCCTGACGTGATGGCGAAATTCTGCTAACATATTTATTATAAGCGTTTTACTTAGGATAAAATACTTTCATTTCTGTTGCGAACCAAAACTGTCTTCTTTGTAGTGTTATTGAACACTTTATTTGATTTTGAAAGAATGCATATAAGATAAATGCGAGTAAAGGCCATGGGCTATTGTCCCTGCCTACCCCGCATATAAATGGAACATTTTAATCCTAGCTTCCTACCTTATATTTTAAATGGTAAACTGAGTTTGTTCATTACGCCTTAACTATAAGTAGTTGTATTCAAAATGTTATGACTATTATTTAAGAATAATACTCATAACATTTTGAATACAACGTGTATTTTAATTTAATATCCCTTTCTGTAACACGTGTTTTTTTTACAAAACGTATTTCCTGGTAGGAGTACTTCTTTTCTGGATAAAATACTTTTTACACTATTACTTACATAGGTAATTCCCAATAAAGCAAATACCTACCATAAAACATTGATGACAGAAAAGAACAATATTTTAACTGGAAAGGATTTCCGTTGTTAACCATTACACATATGTATATATATATTGATAATTGCAAGAAGAAGAAAAGAACAACGAAGGTAAAATCGAAAAGTATGGCAATAAGCGCCATTTTAGAGAAAGGCATGCTATAGGAATAAATTTAGCGTGCTTTTATTTTTGCTTTTATTCTTACTAACCATTTCAAGAATTTAAACATTTTTCATAATCAAATCTTATTACGTCATAAACAAAAAGTAAAGTTATCTTAAATACGAGCAGACCGTTTTGCTGGTCTCCATTATTTTAATAATTGCTTCTTTTTATTTTGTAGGGGATTGATCTCGCTATACTGCGATATCGAATCACACAACTATCTTTGATAACGAATTAAAAGAATAGTGGCTTAACTTTTGTATAATTCCAAATGCAATATTAATATAAGGAACTCTCTGTTAATAATAAATTAATTAATAGACTTCGACTACTACAAAGTTTGTAAAATTCAGAGGGAAGAAGTAGGAAGATAATAAGGAAGTGATAGAGTCATATACCGTGATAAGGGTAGTGAGTGATGTAGTGGAGGGTGTAGCGTGGTGCTGGCGAGGGCGGATGCGCAGCGCCCCTCCACTAGGGCCGTGTGCAACTCACGCATAGACTACAGTCGCGCGCTGCCCTCGCGCATCATTCGAACATAGCGCACCGCAGTCTCGGCATCTCAGCCCTGAACTGTATACGCGTCCGGGAGCTTCATCCCGCAGCGACTTCTACGAACAGGTCTTTATTCCAGTGAAAGTGATATTTATCCCTCTCAAAAAACAACACAAGCGCGAGTGATATTACGGCATCATTCTGGGAACTATTATTAGCGTTGCAACGGTTCACTCCAGCACGTAACTTTACCTGAACGCCCCAAATTAGGCTCGCAGGCGCACCACCCACTCGCCGCCCGCCTTACGTTCCATATTTTGCTACATTCTTTAACTAGCTATTGCATTCGCAGGAAGCACGCGTAGCAAATATATCGTCCAACGTACGTGACTATTGGGAAATAAAGTGTCAGTTGAGATGCGATTGATGCAGTGCAGGTGACTTGGATTTCGGCCAACGACTGTTGCATTTAGAATAAAATTTAACAACGCTTCCAAAAAATGTTCTGTGTCAACAAAAAGTGTTGCTTCATACAAAATAGTGACAGTGAATCTTAACGAGAAAGGGAATTCATGGTGCTTTACCTACGTGCTTCAGGATTTCGAGCGATAGTTTGTGGATATGCCAAAATGCTAGTCGCCTGCACATCCTCGCTGGTCCTAATAAAAGTTAAGACAGAAAAATAATCAGGCTTATAAATAAATATTAAAATATTTGTTACAGGATAAGTTAAGCGAGCACAATGCCTTTCAAACCAGCAGATAACCCAAAGTGCCCTAAATGCGGCAAATCAGTATACGCAGCAGAAGAGAGAGTCGCCGG
Organism: Tyria jacobaeae; assembly: GCA_947561695.1. NCBI lineage: Eukaryota > Metazoa > Arthropoda > Insecta > Lepidoptera > Erebidae > Tyria > Tyria jacobaeae. Next base: position 11,554,473 of record OX387216.1, read on the forward strand.
TGGACTCAAATGGCACAAAATGTGCTTCAAGTGTGGTGAGTGTCTTTAAAGAAATTAACATGACAATGTACATCATAGTAAAAATTCATTCCTGTGTAGGATAGCAATCACGAATAATACATTTGTTAATCATATAAAGTACTTACTATATTTATTAATATTAGATTGTCTTACTACAAAGATCTTCATATTAGAAGTGCATTTTTCGAACTTGTAGAAATAACGAATAAATGCTATATATGTATGTATTTGTAGAAACATAAATTACTGGTGAAGGGTCTAAACGAATCAAATCGCAGGCAATCTAGGTCGCCCATCCATCAATCTACTGACAGATAATAATAATGATCTGTGACATTATATATCAATATGGTTGAAGGATTGTGAGAAAGATTTAATGCAAATTGTTCTTTTTATTACTTTAATTCGAACAATTTTTTCATGCATGTGCACGTGTAAATAAGTATATGAAATTATAAAAAAATGTATTACCGAGTATATTATTCATATTAATCATGAAGATTGACCAACCACCGCTTTTGGCGAATCCAAAGTCGGAAATTGCAATGCGGTTGTATGTTTTTGTTGAAACATGCCTCAATTAATCATCATAATCATAATTTCCTTTTGTTTTTAAACATGTATTAAGATAATATTGTGTTGTGTATAATAGGGTATGATTGATATGATTGTTAAAAAAAAACTCCTTGTAGATAAAAACCCCTTACTAAAATAAAAAAATAAAAAAACACCGTTTTAATATCCAAAGCGGATTATTTCTCATTATTAATGACATTAAAAAATTTATGCAAGTTTAAACTAGAAATTATAAATTGCTAAAATATTCAAAAACATAAATATTGATCATGAACTACTTAGAATTAAAAAAAAAGACAAACATAGACTTCACTTAAAAAGCAATAAACAAACATACATACATAGATACATACATACATTCTTACGCCTTCGTCACCGAAGGGCTCGGCAGAGACGTAATAAAGGACGAAAGTTTTAAGTATATTGACTCAAATAGAAACTACATATAACTAACTACAAATACATAGATACTCATAATCACAACATATAATGCTAATGTACAGGTCATTTAAAACACAAACTGATAATTGGAAATCTAATTAAATAAATCACTTTAAATGTGTAAATGCGCCTTGGGTAAAAAATAAAAAAGCAAGTTTTTTCTTGAGATTTTAAAAAATCAATAACAGTTTTGAGAAATTTTATGGTTATTTCTGAAAATCTATTTGGTTTTGAAGTTTACTCGATATGTTTAGTTTTCATTATACTATTAATTTGTTTGGAATATTATACATGCAATCGTAACAGGGCAAGTAATTAAAAAGTTAATAAAAGCATAGGATACTGGTCTTTAAATGTTATTGTTTTTTTATGTAATCGTGGGACAGACGTGTGTGGGAAATTGTGATTACCTGTTCGTTAATAAGAACCCAGGTGTTACCAATTTCAAGTTTTACCAAACAAGTAAATATTATAAGGTTTTGAATAGTTTATTCTCTAGAAAGAAACGATGTATGAAAATAAATGTTTTTTATAGATATGTACATATGTTTAAGATGCAAAGGAAGTAATACTACTAATTGTTAAGAGATTAAGTTGGACATAAATCAGTCGAGACTCATTTAATGTTGTATATTGTGTAGGTCTGTGCCAGAAGTTGCTTGACTCCACCAACTGCTCAGAACACGAAGGTGAACTGTTCTGTAAAGTGTGCCATGCACGTAAATTCGGACCAAAAGGCTACGGCTTCGGTGGAGGTGCTGGCTGCTTGTCTATGGATGCTGGCGAGCACCTGAAGGCTGACACGTAAGTACAAGCCCTCTTTGCACTCCCGCCGCCCGCGCCTCTGAGGGCCTTTCCTTATCTAAGGTCGCAACGACGACCAGCCTCCGGGCCCGTGCGTAACAAAATTAACAGCGTGTATATAAAAACTCATACTTATACAGTAGAAAGCGCGCGTTGGCTGTACATTACGCGCCGCCTGACACGTGCATGACCAGTCTCCATTTATGTCGCAACAGGAATTGAGCGAGCAGCCGTCGAGCACAACTTGCGGGTCGCCGACACACATCTCGGCCAACCAGCGATGCCTCGCGAACCCACGCCATACTTTATTTTAAATTACTTTAGTTAGGGTTATTTATTCGCTATCGCTTAATTTAATTTGTTCATCGGTATTATTTATTATACATTAAAAAAAAGAAATAAACAGTCGACTACCAATCCTGAGTTAGTATTGTTTGACGCGGAGCGCGGTCAAAATCGACGTTCGCCCGCCATGCCGCAGTCGGGCGCGCGTCGGCACGAGCGCGCTCCCGCCCTGACCGATCCCTTCCTCTCCAACGGGGTGACCCGAACTGAAGAAGTCACGGTGAGAAACCAGTATGTAAGGTCTTGGCTTAGCAACGCTGCTCAAGACGCACCTAGATGGCATGCACCGAAGACTGTCTGTTGTAATTAACTTTCCTCGCTACTTACCCCCTATCTAATCACGACTAATGCTTTCGTCTTCGCTTTAACTGATATGTAGTAAATACATGTGATGGGATAAGGAAAGCGCCCTCTATGTTGATATTTGTAGTGCTATAGCGAGGCCGGTGCGGAGCGGGCGGCCGGGAGCCTTACCTTCTCCCATTACGGCGGAGGTGCGCCGCCGGCTACTGCTTAGCCGCTACCCGTGTGGCCAATATTAGAGTAGGGGCAGACGGATTGTCCGATGCCTAAGAGGCTTTTAACTATTCTTCTTTTTACCTTGCTTGCTATACATATTATGGGACATTCATTTAATTGCGGCATCTATACAGGGGAGTAAGGACGAACGGAGCTTGCCTGGAGTCTCGTTCTATTGCGAAGGCGCCGCCCGGTGAAGGGTGTCCACGATGCGGCGGTTACGTGTACGCTGCCGAGCAGATGTTAGCTAGAGGAAAGGTAAAATTCTGATATAATCAAACTTAGTAACTTATAATCAATATCTGATAATCTACAATTTTATTTTTATCCTATTTCTTCACTATCTCTAACACGGCTTTTGCTGCCTAATATACGCTTATTTCAAGCCAAATTTAGAATTCGCTAATATCGGACTGTTTTTACCCACTAGGTATAAATAGTCAGGTAGATACTTATGTTTTGATAAAGAAAATACATAAACTGTCTGTTTCCGTATCAAGATATCTGAGTATTATATACAAAACAATAACATAATTATTGTACATTAGGGCTATCACAGGCGATGCTTCAAATGCTTACATTGCAACAGAACCCTTGACTCAATGATGCATTGCGATGGACCAGATTTTGAAATTTATTGCAGAGGTATCTGAATGATTATTTCCTAAGAAAATGTTGTTAATATTATATCACCAGTATATGCAATAACATCATGTAACATTGTGTTAACATGAGTGACCCCTTTGATTGTAACTGTCTTGCATGCCTCGACGTCTCCTCACTGTTCACTATATGTCCAGGCGTGGCACAGGGAGTGCTTCAAATGCGGTGACTGCTCTAAACGGCTGGACTCTACAAACTGTTGCGAGGGCCCAGACAAAGACATTTACTGCAAAGGTTTGTTATTACTCCTCTCATTATTAAATACATTCTAATATATCCTAATTATTATTATACGTTCCAACAATACCAACCTAATTTTTTTATACAATAATAATAATATTTTGAGTGATTACAAATCATCAATTGCATGATCATTCCAATTTTTTTTTCGTTGTTTTAATAAATTGTTTTTCTCTGTAGTATGTTATGGGAAGAAGTTTGGTCCTAAGGGATATGGTTACGGAAAAGGAGCTGGTGTCTTGCAGAGTGACCCTTACGCCAATGGGTAAGAACCGCTTGAAGTCATGTGACTTATCTGGCGAGGGCACAGCTTTTCACACAGTGTATTACATACATATACTTAATGTTTTGAGTGCCACGCTGTGTGCTCCTCAGATACAATATATAACGCTTTTGCTTTTGCTGTAGGATGCTACGCTCAAAGATTTGGTCCAAGAGGTGTAGGCCATGGGGGCATGTCAAGCCTGGGTCTTATGTGTGATATAAAGGACTTGGAATGGCAAAGGTATATAATTTGTGTGTCTCCGAGATCCTGAAATACTCAGTTTATGGGAATATAATCCTTGCCATGATTAACCGACCCATTTAACGTAGTGCATATTTGCTTATAGAATGCTTTAGCAAATAGTTTTTTTTATCCTGATTTTCAAGAACCTACTCATCGTAACATTCATTACTTAACACTGTTTTAGATGTTGCAAGTTTATTATTACGCGTAGATACTTCTCAGGTTACATGACAGGTTAGGTTATTTCCATCGCATAGTCACTTTCATAAAAACAGCTTATAATACAAACGAAAGATGGCAAAATGCCAAAATTAAAATAGGACACGTTCTCCGCTCTCGATCAGACTAATTTTAATATAGGCGAGACGAGCCACGCGGTTTGAGCATTCAACATGTATTGGGATGGATGTGGATTTACTCATTATCTTTATTTATGGGTCTCTTGAAAGAATACCATTCATTATTACATAATGAAATGAGTAACCATCCTACTACTTCATATGGTAGATATATAGGTAGGTACATACTTAGAATTTTAAATATAATTGCATACTTAGATGCTAATCAAGTATGTACCTAAGAGAAAAGCTACACTCGCTTATTGAATGTTTGTATTTTAATTAATTATAGTTACCATAATTAATCAAATAAACTAAAAATTCTTAATTAAAAATACATGCACAAACGGTAATACATACCAACCTATGAAAAGGCTATAAACGTAATAACAACCCATGCAAAATTCTAAAAACAAACAAAGTATTGTTTTTTTCTACTGATATGTAGGGACAATAGTTTTTAGAAATTATGATAATATAAGTATAAAAAAAATATAAAAATGAAGGCGCCTAGGAAGATAATTTGGCGAGTTATCATAGAGATCTACATAACCATCTATACATATTTATGTTTTAAACATAACAAAGTCATATAGTTACCACATTCAATAGCGACCTGTGCTAACACACACTTTATTATAGTTTAACTCTCTAATTCAATATCAAAAAAACAGGTAATCTAAGATTTTCATATTTTTTACAGTGAACAGGCACCTAAGACAACGTTGATTGATACGGCCTCCATCATGGCTCCACCAGGAAAAGGCTGTCCCCGTTGTGGTGGTGTTGTATTTGCCGCTGAGCAAGTCCTTGCGAAAGGCCGTCAATGGCATCGGAAATGTTTCAAGTGCCATGACTGCACAAAGACCTTGGACTCCATTATTGCTTGCGATGGACCTGACTCCGACGTCTATTGTAAGACCTGCTACGGCAAGAAATGGGGACCTCACGGTTATGGCTTCGCTTGCGGCTCTGGCTTTCTTCAAACTGATGGTTTAACGTGAGTATCTACAAAACTTTATTCAGATTCATATTTATTTTTTTTCGTTACGATTAAGAACACTGTTGTAACCAAATCTAAGAAATCCATATTTTTTTAACAGTGAAGATGAAATTTCTGCCAGCCGTCCTTTCTACAACCCCGATACTACTTCTATTAAAGCTCCAAAAGGCCAGGGCTGCCCTCGTTGTGGCGGTATGGTCTTTGCTGCCGAGCAACAACTCGCCAAGGGCACCGTGAGTATCATTTCTTATCCAGATGCATCTGTAGTTATCACATAGTCATTCCCTAATTTGTTTCTAGCTACAGAAGAAGATAGGTACCGTACTACAGTTAGTTATTCTGTGCCCAAGAGTCTACTTCACTAATTGTTTGTCATCTGCTTTACTTGGTTTAAATGGAATTTAATAACTTCAACTACTACTTCAAATGTAAACTTTTAATTTTGTAATTCCATACAAAATCTATATCTGAGTAGATGGTTCGCGTTACGTAGACGGCTCAGACCTCCCGGCTTCAGCTAGTTCGAGTTACACCACGGTATGAGACACCAACATGCTTGAGTTATTGCTTCGCTTCGCTTCCCAATCCATCCTATAAGCAATGTACTGGCCTCTTGGTCTAGTATTTAGTGACCCTGACTGCTGAGGCCGGAGGTCGAGAGTTCGATTCCCACACGGGACAAAAATTCGGTTGATCAACAAATAGTTGTCCCGAGTATGGGTGTTCTTTCTATTCGTTGATTGAATGTTTATAAAGCCCCTGAGACACAGGTATTATTCTTAATGCGGGAGTTGCTTTATGAACAAAAGAGAATGTCCCATTCCTTCCCCGTTTTGACCTTTCCCTTTCACACTTGACGGCAATAGGCCAAATTCTAATTCGAAAAATTTTGGTGTTTATTACACCTCTGAGTACCCCCTCAAGTATAGTGAGAGTTTTGTATATTTGTACAATATATCTTATTGGTAGGATATATTTTTGGTCTGATGATATGCTACTCACTGACTGAATGCAATAAATTAGCAAACCAACCTATGCAATGAAACCAATTTCTTTATTTTGTTTCTAGATGTGGCACAAGAAGTGCTTCAACTGCGCGGAATGTCACCGTCCATTGGACTCAATGTTAGCATGTGATGGCCCTGACAAGGAAATTCACTGCCGTGCTTGCTATGCTAAACTCTTTGGGCCTAAAGGATTTGGTTATGGCCATGCCCCTACCCTTGTATCGACTGATGCTGAACCCTCTGTAACTTAGTAAGTATAATGTTAACTTTACCGTTAACGTTAACCATATAATTACAAATTAGTTAAATATAGACTTTGGAAGTAGATAGGGGACAAGAACCCAAAAAAGGTACATTTTAGGAACCCTATCAGTGGGCTACTTTGAAATGTAGCATTCACAATGAAATATTATTTTTTGGCAGGCATAGTATGATGTACAGTGCATTTCAAATAAGATTACTGCCAAACCACCATATTGCTTCGCAATTAGCATGCCATATTGCATAGAAGCTTTGGTCGTAAAGAACAAACAATGGAGAACATTCTTTATCAATACATTAATTTAAAAATAATAATTGATAAAGCACAATGAATTATATTATTAATTTTAAATGAAAAACATAATTTTTTTTTCTGATGTAACTATAATATTTGTTGTTCATATTTTATGGACAAATCTAAAATGAATCTGGTGATTATCATCTCATTTGAAATGCTTAGTATAATCTTGATTAATTTAGAGTATATTATACCTTTTACACCAGAGGTTTTATTACTGTTGTTGAGTCCGTTCTAAGACAAGAAAAGAAAAGCCTGTTTATTTATAAAATTTGTATTATTAAATATTTACACATTTTCAGCAAGAAACCCTATAAAATATCTCTTATTCTAATATTAAAATTATTTTACAGCAATGAGCAGCTTCCTTTCACTGGTCAGAAGGCAGCCAAAGGTCATGGTTGCCCACGCTGTGGATTCCCAGTATATGCTGCTGAACAAATGAACTCCAAAAATGGCACATGGCACAAGCGATGCTTTTCGTGTGCCGACTGCCATAGATCTCTTGTAAGCATTTTTATTTAATAATGATAAAAAGATATTTATTTATATTTGATTCGTTTTTAAATAGTCAGGCTCGTCTTGTTCCTTATCAAGATGAGCATTTAAAAATTCTTCTACCGAGTCTGTATTCCATTTCTCGATAGCAACAGTATCTTTAACTACTCCATCCTTATCCATCAGTTTAATGATAGGGTCTAAACCTCGAACGTATTTGATCTGTAGATTAGGAAATTTAGCCGGCCTATCGCTTTTCACAAATGCTTGAATTTGTGGATATGCTGGGAATTTACAGGTACAAACCTCCAAAACGGCTCGAGCATATTTTTTTTCTTTTGGGGCTGTTTGGTCCTGATGACAACATTCTTTACAATGAGCTATTAGTTGATCTAACGCAAAGTCTTTTAATTGATCACAAGATGAACATAATAGATTGGCTTTGATGAATCCCAGAGAGGCACAGTCTTCAGTTGAAAATTCCGATTTACTGTTTTGAACCAAAATAAATAATGCAAATGCGAAACACGTCACATAATTGATAGTCGCCTTCATATTTTCTGGTTCTTAATAAACAGTGTATTAAATTGTTGAACAGCGCTACTGACAATTACTTATACTAAAGTGTAAATTAGATAAACTTCCAAGTCCGATACACGTCATTCCAGTGTATAACAAAATGATAAAAATTATTCCTTTTCTGAGTTTTCAGTGCTTATGCCATAAATATGATTACTGACTTAATTCATCTCTTTCTACTTCTAAAGAAATAAGGGTTCGATTGTACAATGCATAATTAGCAGATTTAGAGTGACGGAACGCGATTTTGACATTTTTGATTTTTAAATGTTTACATTTTTGAGTTAAGGGCTTTAGGTTACTTTATGTGGTATTATCATTTATTATTTGTTTCAGGACTCTACTAACTTAAATGATGGACCTAATGGAGAAATATATTGCCGAAGTTGTTATGGCAGGAATTATGGTCCTAAAGGTGTCGGATTCGGTATGGGTGCAGGCACATTGACCATGGCATAAATATTTGAAGCTGGTCTTCATAGGAACCATTTAGATACAATGGTAGCTTGAAAGGAATTTAATCTATTGCATATTGCTACCTAGCTTATAGACTATCATACCATTTATTAAACTGGCTTTAATAATGGTTGATACCTAATTACTTTTAAAGAGACTAATAAATAGTAATACAGCCTTTGAGCAGAAATATTTTATTACGAAAGTTTAAATTAAAGGTTACATTCCTTTCATATAATAATGTACAAATTGTGATGAATGTGTCTGGGCCCTTAGTTTACATGTTCGTTATGAAATATTCTAGAACATTAAGATAAATAAATAGGCTTAATGTACTTAAGTTATAAATAATTTGTTAAACTACAATATAAAATACTTAAAAAAAAAAAGATGGCATTGTGATTACATATACCTTATATTTATCACATTGTGATAATGAGGTATTTGCTAAAACTATCCTGTAAACGCGGATAAGATTGCAAATTAATTGCAATCGTTTCGACCGACCAGATCTTCGTATATAAGGTCTGAAGTGTCTATACATACTTTTATACGCCAAAGATTTTGTACATAATTTTGTAATTTAGATCATGCGCACAGATCGTGACACAATAAATTCTAACTACCTACGTATATTACGCTTTTGAGCTTTTGCTATATTATATATCTAACAATCACATAAACAGGTTAATGTAAAGATTTCAAGCAGCTTATTGCATAAGTATGTTTATAACGAACAAAATTTGTATAAGGTACATTTTTATATTAAATAAATAAATATTCAAAACTCGTTTATTTTTTTTTTATATTGGGTAAAAATCAAAAAGAAAATGAAATTTCAGAAAACAATTTATTCTTATATATTATTGTAAAAATAAAAACTAATTCTTACAAGATTTAAAATCGTGGGACATGCAATAGGCGCAAGTTAAATGCAGAGCTGAGGCAGTGTTAATGACAGTACTACACTATGAGACGTGGGTAAAATGCACTCGCATTTCACCTCAGGCCTGGACTGCATTCAACGCACTACTATACTTTTCAAAATCAGGATAACAATAACATTGAACAATACTGAATACAAACTTATTAAAAACTAGACAACACTCTCACCTATAAAAAAAACCATTCATTCACCATTCTGTGTTCATTGGACATGAGGAAGAAGAGGTGCTAACTTATCTTAAACTATGAAGTGACCGATGTTTCACAAACTATATTTTATGGTTTAAGACTAGAACTATTTTTGATCTTCCTTTATAAGGTATATTACAAATAAATAGTAACACATCTTCCATTTTATAAAATAACCTTTAGGTACTAAAAAGTAAACTGTAAACAAACACTGGATTTAAAAAAAGGTTGTATGAAATCCAAAAACTTATAAATTCTTATCTTAGATATCAATTGTTTCTGATGGCTGTCAAATGTTTCGAATATCTTAGAGATCTACAAAATTTGGTATACACACCGAAAGTAAATATATTAATTTGATGAATCTTTCTAAAAAGCAACACATTCTCGAGATAAATGTTACAGATCAACATATGATATTGCTTACAACCATCCTTACATTCTATATTAAAATATCTACCGTCTTCACTGACTTACTTTATCTATATCTTAAGTGCTTTCTACATAACCTGTACTAGTAGAAATATTTCAGGTGGAAAAAGCAGCAGGAGTAACATAAAGCGAAGTTTATGACTGATTTTTATTTATGAATTTATGACTTGATGTCGACAGTTAACATTCATAATAAAACACATAAATTTAAGTAGCACCTGAACATTTCTCATTTATGGTAAGCAACTTAATCTGCTTTTTAATTAATTATTTTAAAATATCATACCTGTCATCATAATTGTATCAAGCTATTAATTTCAGAACACGGTCTGCTATTGGCTTTGATAGGCTTGTGACACAAATAAAGTTTAAATGTGATCTTATGACATAAAAATCGTTACATAATACTTCAAGATTTCTTCTTCACAACTAACTTCGGTCCTTTTGATTTACCTTTACCAGTTGTTGACGCGGTAGGTTTCTCAAATCCGTATTTATTTTTAAGACGTTCACGAATTAACAAGCCCTTGATTAATCGCTTCCAGTTGCCATATACTCTTAATTCTATCTTTTCAAGCTCTTTGCGCTCTTGTTCTTCTTGATCCTGAAAGACGACGAAAAAAATTAGTATCATTAGAGTCGATTTGAATTTTGCTTTGCCCTTAATTTTTTACATTATTTTGTATTCTAACCTTAACCCAAGCCTCAGTGACGATTGTTTCAAATTCCTCACAAACGACGAACCCGTCGTAAACTGGATGGGACCAGCCACCATTAAAATCGAAACCAGTCATGGCCGGAGCACAATCTATGTTTAGTTTCTTTGCTACTCTATTCAAACTAGGCACTGAAAATTAAAAAAGAAAAAATGAGAATAAAAAAAAATATATTACTTAACTTGATATAATGAACCTTGAAATATAGATTCGGATTGAAACCTTGTTTAGAGATCAGACAAATTACTTAATAAAGGGCTACTAACACTTAAATGAGCAATGCCACTTTTAGTCTGTAGTATAAAATTAAATTGTTGCTACTAAGTTCCTATGGGTCCAAAAATCTACGTACTTATTTTAAAACGAGATGATAGGAACCTTTTCATTTTTTAAATGACAATATCTTGAGAAAAAACACTTAAATTTCATTATTTAAAGTGGACATTTACTTCATAAAATTATGATTTATTCATTTCAATACTATTGATTCTACAAAATGCTGCTCTATTTAGAGGAGTCGTGCATAGTACATAATTATATTCTATGTATCCATATAAAAACATTTTCAACTTACACTTTAGATGAACAGTTCCTTTTGGCAACATGCAATCTTTAAATAGCTCAACATTGCCATATGCGTTTCGAGGTACTATACCATTTTCAGCAATTGGTGGTTCATAATCTTGTACTTGCCATGGCCCAAATACTTCTAAAGGTTTGTCAGTAATCAGCTTATTAGAAAGCTGGAAAAATACCAAAGCATAAGGTTAGAAGTGCAAAACTAGTACTACTTATCTTATCTTTAGACCTCGGCTCTGCTAGCATAAAAGCATTTGTAAATCCCTTGGAATATGCAACCCGTATCCAGGTTGTTTGTGATCAGTCGCCGATAGTAATACAATACAATATTCTTTATTGTACACCACAGAAAAAATACAATATAAAAACATATAATATACGGGCAATAACAACAATCGGCGATCAATGTACTGTATCTTACAAATATTAGTATAATAAACTTTTGTCTTGCCTTGGCACTGTACCCATGACTGTACATTTGCAAAATCATGATGGGTAATTCAGTAGTTTATCTAAAAACAAACAAAAAAACTCAGTTTTGCGTTTATAGTATCTTATAGAAATAAATATCATATCTTTGCTTGAATGTTTGTAAAGTCCCCCGCAACACAGGAATTAATCCTAGTGCGGGTCATGTCTTTTTAAAATTTACAATAATTATTCACATAAATACAGTATGACTGTTTTATCAAGCTTTTCAATGTACATACATACATACGCTCCCTCTATCCTCTAAGGGGTAGGCAGAGGTATATAAAACATTAAGACAAACAAACATTAAAAAAAAAATGTTTCGACTTACGTAATAGAGGGCAAGCCTATATACCAGTATAACCGTCAATAGGGCACTTTATGATTGTATACATATTGTCTGATAGATAACAGTCCGATTTTTTTGTCACATTTTTTAAATATCAAAAGTAATTTGGAGTACCTTAAAGTACTTTTACACTTTCAATATAGATCAAACTAATATTGAAACTACTAAACTATTAAAATATTTATTTTCTTACCTTATCCCACTTGGGCCGAGCTTTTACAACTTTGTAAGGGGTTTCTCCAAGTTTGACGACCTTAGCTTCCTTCAGCCAAGTGTCTCTAGATCGGCACGTGTACACGCACTCTCGCGCATACACCGCCTCCCCGCGGACAAATCCTAAAGATGCCGCGTCCGGCGGGTATATTGCTTCAAACTTCAGTAGATGTCTTTTCAATGCATATAATGGATGGTTTTTGTATCTGAGGACGGCACCAAAATGTTAATCCGTTAATGTAAATAATATATATTATACCTAGAATAATAGAGAGAATAGAATCGTGTCAACTTGACTTGAATAATCAAGCAATTGCTTCTTATCAGGGGGCTCTTAAAGAACAGTTGCATCACAAATTTATAGACATTGCTTTGGAACATGCATGTTAAAATATAGTGGTGGTTATCATGAATACTTTTATGATCCCATTAAAAAAATAAATAATCAAATGGATTAGAAAATATTCGAAACCATTCTTTTTTTATCAAACTATTAGCCATTTCCCGCCGCACCTAAGAGTGGCAGCGTGATGTTTTATAAGATTTTTTTATGGTGTAGGGGGCAAAAGAGCAGACGGGTTACCTGATGGTAAGTGACTTCTAAGGGGAAAGAGGGTTGGGCCTCCGGTAACCTCACTCACTCGGTCACACAATGCAAGCATTGTTTAACAGTCGGTTTTCTGTGAGGCCCGTGGTAATACTCGGGTCTAGATGGCCCGTGGTAGTACTCGGCGGTGTACGTGGGGTACAGTCCACCGCCCAAATCGTTTAATAGGTCCGAGGTTGCAGGCGTGTAGTGTTCCGCGCGCCTCCTTCAGGGAGTGATGGTGGAGGGAGAGGCGCATTTCCCCCTCAAGACGAGATGGGGTCCGCTCCGGTCACCTGCTGGCCGCGGAAGAATGTCGTGTTCCCGCGGCCTTCGGCAGCAGGTGCGAGCAAGGAACACCGTGGTGCTTTTAGCCGGTCAAGTCCGACACACCCCTCCGCTGATGCCCCCGGCGGAGGATAGTCCATGAGGATTACCCCACGTAAAAAAAAAAGAAAAAAAAAAAAGGGTCTAGACCCGTACGCGTCGTTGCATGGCTCTCCCACCTTATTAAAACCTTAATCAATAAACGGGCTATCTGCAGCATAAATATTTCTTCAAATCAATACAATAGTTCCTGAGATTAGTGCCTTCAATAGATAGATATAGATATACTATATAGATAGATATATAATATATAGTGGTAGAGCCATGCTTAGACACGAATGGGCCGGCTCGACCGGTGAGATACCACGGGCTTACAGAAAACCGGTTGTGAAGTAACGCTTGCGTTGCATTTCCCCGAAATGAGTGAGGTTTCCGGAGGCCCAAGTCTCCCTCTCCTCTCATTCTCTATCTCCTCTTTCCTCTCCCCTCATTCCCCATCTCCTCTTTCCCATCTCCTCATCGACCGTCTCTTCTTTCCCCTCCCTGCACCCCGTTTATCCCTCATCACCCTCAAAGGCCGGAAGCACACTTACGACTCTTGAGTTGCAGGTGTCCATGGACGGCGGTTGCCGCTTATAATCAGGTGATCCGTCTGTTCGTCCGTCCCCCTATAGTATATAAAAAAAAAATAGTCAATGGTAATATAAACGTTAATAAAAATAAATAAAGTAACAATTAGGCTATTAAAATAAGTAAACTGAAAATCGGGCTAAAATGACTAATAAAAGAACGAAACAAAAATTGAACATGAGAAAGATATAAATTTACATTACACTGTATTGAGTATTTGAAAATAACCTGAGAATTGCAAGATAATTACTAAAATATAACATAAACAGCTACTCACTCAGCAATACTCTTGGGCAAAGGCGCTTCCAACTGCATTCTGTTCAAATATTCGTCTTCCTCCCTGTCTCGAGCCGTCTTAGGTCCAAGATAGGGGCTCACTGCTTTATCCCACCACAGTGGCTCTACGCGAAACTTTCGAGTTTCCGTGTTGTAATGTGGTGCGTATTTACGAGTCAAATCCTTCAAGTAATTGTTGTTGTCCCAACCCACCACATAGCATACTGGGTGTGTTGCATTAGCCTGAAGAAAAATTTATCAGATTTAAATAATACAAGACTGTTGGCGCTCCGTGGGGGAGGCATTCGTCCAGGAGTAGACAGTTAGTGATGATGATAAAATATTACAAAAATATATACACTCACGCCTTTATCCCCGAAAGCGTAGGCAGGTGTTGTGATTTTTTTGTATGTGAGTGAAAGTGAGTGAGACGTAACTCACTTTCACTCACACACAAAAAATATATATTTAAATAATAAACAAATGGATGTTTACATTAAATACAGTGAAAGTATTTATTTCAATGAAATAAATACATACATTGTATTTATTTGAAGGATTTCAAATTCAAATTTGAAATGTTATTTTAATGAAATATCTGCTGACCTAAAAGAAAATTGTATATTTCTCTTGTGGTTGCTTTCATTAACTTCATATATCTGTTGTATTGAATGTGGATTGTAAGATTTTAAATTAGTGAAAAGTATGTAATCTAAATAATTGTGAAAAAGGTGTTGGAACCTCTGAACTAAAAATGAAAAGGTTTAAAATTTTACTCTTACCAATAGCATATATGTATGTATCTATATTCTATTGGACTCACATAAAAATCTTTAGTAGAATGTATTTTTCCTTTTACTACATCAACGGAAATCCATTGTTCCAATTCTTCAACAAATATTTCGCACCATATATCAACTTTATTCTTCTTGACTATTTCTTCTTCAGCTGATGATGACAAAACTCTACGATCTATGCGACGACTGGTACTCGGCTTTGGGCTGATTTTTGAAGGTTTGAAATCATCATCACTACCCGATTTGCGGCGTTTAATATCTTCTACAGGCAAATAGTCACTGTCTTCTCCTGAATCAGTCGTATTTTTTCCTTAAAACAAATAAGATAGTTGACTAGGGCAGTATAAGAAGTAGAGTTAGAAAGTTAACAAGTTACAGCGTAACGGCTTATAGTTTTATCTTAATATAATATATAACATAATTATAAGTCAAATAATATATATAAGGCTGGTGCTGTGAAGTGTAAGCTCTATAAATTTATTTGATATCTAGACACTTAACAAGTAATTATGACTTCAAAAAATAGTGAATGTCCTATCCAAATTGAAGCATCTCTTTTAGCTAAATAAGGGCCTCTATACATTCATTGGCTTACCCGTTCAAAGCCTACAGCCGAGATGTTATCTTTGAAAACAGTACGTATAGATTTACGATTGCAGCAACCGCGGGTCATTTGTTATTAATAATTGAAGAGTTCCATTGTGTCTTTAAGGATCTTCATCATATCCTGTTATATAAGGAATATACTAAAACCCTCCTGAAACAGGCATTTCAATATTGAAAATCAAAATCGAATCAGTAGCTCCTGAGAAAGTCGCGGATATACATACAATACATACATATGGGTCGAACAAAGAACCGTCTTTTTTGAAGTTGACTAAAAAGAATATCTTTTAAATATACCAAATGGTAGTAAACAGATTACCTTTCACTACTCCTTTTCTAGCTTCTAATTTCGACTCTTTAATTCTGTTTTTAATAATACCAACTAAATCTCCAGTAACATCCGTTTTCCCTTTATTAATGTTTTTTGCAAGATCTCTATGACTAACTCTCTGCTGATCTTTACATTTTTCAACTTTAGCTTTTCGCATAAGGTTTTTCGGTGTATTTTGTTTGGGTTTGTCACTTTCAAAATATTTACTCTTCTCAGCAGCAGAGCCAGGAGCACTTTTAGTCCTTCCTTTTCCTTTAGTAATCATATCTTTTTCTTCTACTTTACTAGTACTTTGTGAATTACTAGGATTTGTAGTTTGTGATCTTTTTCTTGACAGCCGTTTGATTTTGGCAGCAGGTGTTGTATCTTCGAAATATTTGCTGCTAACTTCTTTTTTATTTTCATCTAATACGGTAATTTTGGGTATTTTCAATTTGTCATTAATAGCTGAAATTCTTGATTTTATGTTATTTTGGGCTTTATTTTTAGTAGTTTTGTTTAATTTTGGTATATAATTGACGTCGCTAGAGTTCTGACTATGACTTGCATCCTTGTTAGGTGTTGATTCACATTTCTTCCTAATATAAATTTCATTAGCTTCATTCTCGTTATTGACATCAGTGCCTTTATTTTTACCAGCTTTCGGTTTGGGAGAACTACGGCCACATTTTTTTTGTATTTTAGGAGGTGATACATCTGGATCATCTGTTTTAGGCCTCTTGATTGGCTTTGATTTTTTGGAAGTGCTAATATCATCACTACCATCAACTTGCATGATAATTTCGTTTGTACAACACTTACTATTCCAGTGAATTGGCGTATTTTCACTATCAAAACATTCATCATAATTTCCATCAAATTGAGGTACTTTTTGTCTTTTTAGGTTTGTTTTACTAGTACTTGCTTTCGGCTCTGCCTTGCAATCTTTAGCGTGGGTTGTGGAATTTATTTTGAAGTTTGGATTTGAGGATTTTGTTTTTTCATTGGTTTTTTCGTCCTTTGGCTTGGTCGACAGAGAGCATAATTCAGAAGTAGGAGGTTTTATTGGTAATGTTACAAAGTTAATCATAACACGACATTGTAGACCGAGTGCTCGTAACATGGACACAAATATATAAGCTAAGTATTTTTTTGCTGTTACAACTCTCTTTTTGATTTGATCTAATAATATAATCTTTAGAGGTGGAGCTTTTGGTTTGAATTTATCTTCGTTTTTATCTTGTTTTAATGTTAATTTATCTTTGTACCATGTTGTTATCTGTTCTACATATTTCATGTCTACTCTCTCGCCTGGATAACACTCTTTTGATGGTACCAAAGACAGTGCTGCTGCCATAACTTCCTGATCATTCAAAATCCTGCTAATGTAATTTCCGTGGCCCAACCAACATAGAACATGTACTTTATGCATATAGACTTGGTATTCTTTCTTGACCTTATTGATCTTCCTTTTCATCATCATTTCAACATCAATATTTTTGGCCTTCCTATAGCCAGCATCAGGAAATTCAACAAACAGTTGTATGCCTTGCTGTGGTATTGCTTTTGTTTCTAAAAATAAAGTAGTTATATAACATGATAATGTTTTGTACATTAAGAAATATAATTTTCAGCTGCAGAAAAAATGCTATTTATTAAATAATCTCATTTTATTATACTCCTTATTTTTAATGACGTAATGAAAGGTCATTACTTTCCCAAATAAGCACTCCATATAAATTTATAAAAAAATCAAGCAAGACTGATCATTGAAGAACTGCAGGATACAAGCAGGTCAACAAAACCCTAAGTATTTAATAATAATAATAATAAACTTTAAAAAGTATATAATCAACTTCAGTTATTGATGAATATAACATGATATAAATGATAAAGTTGTATTTTATACCATTTCATTTTATGAGGGGAGTGAGAGGTGGAATATTGTACCTCTAAGGTTCTTCACATCCAACAAGTCTTTTTTATTTAAATTCAACAAAGATATCATGGTGGTTTAAGTAGCTATATCGCCGAGAGTGTAGCTGGGCTTGTTCCCCACATGGGACAACACTTTGTGTAAACCTTAAATTCTTGCTGTTGTCCCCGTGATACAAGAATTAATCCCAGTGTGAGAGTTGTCTTTTAATAAAAAAAAAAACATTTAAACTAGGACCAACCTCAAGTACCATCTTTTCAGTGGTAGAGCCATGCTTAGGCATGAATCGACCGCGAGATACCACGGCCTCACATAAAACCGGTTGTGCAGTAACGCTTGTGTTGCATTTCCCCGAATTGAGTGAGGTTTCCGGAGGCCCAATTCCCCCTCCCCCCTTTTCTCTCCCCTCATCTCCTTTCTCCTCTTTCCCATCTCCTCATCCCTCCTTTTTTTTTTTTTTTTTTAATGCGATAGGGGGCAAACGAGCAGACGGGTCACCTGATGGTAAATGACTACCGCCGCCCATGGACACCCGCAACTCAAGAGTCACAAGTGCGTTGCCGGCCTTTTAGGTAGGAGTACACTCTTTTCCCTGCATCCCCCATCCCTCATCACCCTCAAAGGCAGGCAGCGCACTTGCGACTCTTGAGTTGCAAGTGCCCATGGACGGCGGTGTCACTTACTATCGGGTGACCCGTCTGTTCGTCTGTCCCTCTATAGTATATAAAAAAAAAAAAGAACTAACCATTCAATAAAAATATCAATTTTTGAGATTGCATAAAATATTAAAAGATTGATGAATTGAATTTGAAATCATTACCTTTAACTTCTTCCCAGTCTTCTATGTCAGAGTCACTATCATCCTTACGTTTTTTAAATTTAGGTTTCTTATTTATAATATTTACTTCAGGAATTGGTAATGCCTCTTCACCTAAAGCTAACAAATCTTTTACATCTGATACTTGTTCTTTCAGTTTTAGTGTGTAGTTCTGTAATGAAGCTTTTGTCTCCTCAACCTTAGACTTGTGTTGTTCAAGTTCCATAAATGTCTTTTTGGCAATTTCTTCACTGTCATCCAGTAATTGTATGTTATTTGAAAACACCTGAATATAAAATTTAAATATAATTAAAATCATAAAAGACATGAAGACATGGTTGTCAGTATCCTTTTTTTTTAAAAACAAAAAAATAACTATCACTCTGGGTAGCAAACAAAAAGGTATACATTTTCAACATGTTAGAGACATGCTTAGGCTGGCTTGACTAGTGCGATACCATGGCCTCACAGAAAACCAGTTGTGAAGCAACACTTGCATTGCATTTCCCAAAATTAGTGGTTTTCAGAAGCGCAACTCCCCCTCCTGTTGCCATCTCCTTATCCCCCTTCTCTTTTCCCTCCTAGCATACCCTCATCCCGCATCACCCTCAAAGGCAGGCAGCATACTTAGGAATCTTGAGTTGCAGGTGCACCATCAGATGCCCCATCTGTTCGTCTGGGATAGGGTGCTATAATATAAAAAATAAAATCATCATCAACAGCTTATTGCATTCCACTCCTGGACAAAGGAGCCTTCTCCAAGGAGTGCCAACAAAATTATTGAAATAGTGATTCAGGCCAAATAAAGAATAAATTACAATACTACCTTTATGGCAGTAGCTAAGGTGCCAAGTCATATATATAGATTATAACACTTACATACATAAGCTTACACCTTTCTCCCTTTGGAATAAGAAGAAACAACAGCCCTCCACTTACTTCTATCCTCAAATACCTCATAAGCTTCCTCTACTGTCATCACACCTTTCATACAATTAGGATAAACTTATAAATTATTTATTAAATTACATACATCTTTATATTCTGTAATAACTTCATTATCACTTTCCGCCTGTTGTTCTGTGGGCTGGAACGATATTATATTTTTCTTGTTTGTTTTTGGAGATTCATCATCACTGCTATCTATGAAATAAAAATTGTATTATAAGACTTACTGGTTACATAGGGAACTTTCAATCAAAATGAATTTATTCATGTATGCAAAATTTTTGTATAACAAAAATGTCTATGATAATTAATATATTAAAAGCTCAGAACATTACATATTCTATGAAGTCATCACACAGAACTCTATGAAGATAGCAAAGGTACTTAAAAATATTGCGCAATTTCTATTATGTATTTAAATTAGATTAGGAACTACTACTACGTACCACTTTCAGACAAATTTAGAATAGAAGGCAATAATTTATCTGCTTCAGTGAGGTCATTGATTGAGAAACTAGTTGAGGAATCAAGATCATTTAGGCTTTCATCGCCTCCTTTGATTTGTTGAGTAATTTTTTTAATAATATTCTTAGTAAGTTTAGGTTTTTTTAAGGACTGTTTACGATTACATTTCAAATTTTTAGATTTTTTATCAAACTCATCTGCAGATGAATGTTCTGATTCAATTTGTTCTTCTTCAGAGCTCGATGCTTCAGATATTTTCGCATCTGAACCTGAGTCACTAAAATCGCCGCCTTTTTCCTCATCGCTAGTCTCATCTTTATAGACTGTTTTGATCACTTTCTTTCGGGTGGTGGGCATTATGCAAGGTGGTATAAAAATATATTCTTTTCTTTTTTAGCAAGAAAGCATAATACCGAAAAGGCCGATATTTTAAAAACAAAGTAAACACTTCCTTGACGTATAATTCCAAACTTGACAAATTCAATTTAACTTGACTGGCAGGTGGCGCAATCGAGCGCAATTACTACAGTGTGACCACATATCAAAGCATTTTTTATTTTTATAGCTTACTGTTGGTATAGCCACGAACAAATATCAAAGCTACATATAAATCGAGAATGTGATCATTGATAATGAATATTCCCTATGTTTAATCACAATATAGTTTCCAGTTTGTCGCATCAATATCTTAATCCATTTTTAAAACAAAGTTCATACACGCAAGCCAGGAGCGGGTGCGCACTCTTAGAGACCGTTGGAAAGTGAAGTCACAGCGGTGGGCATTGTATGCCTCACTAAAAAATATAATATCTCTAAAATCAAAATCGTTTATTTCAACTGAACCAATCATCACACTTTTGAATTGTCAAGAGTCGCCCAGACTTAATCAGTCATGAAGCTAGTTGACTGTTCCAATACGTAGATCCTATAGAGAAGAATAAGCAAGAAAAATATATTTATTATATAATATTATTTATCAATATATTACGTATCAAACAAATAGTTATTGATAGAGTGTTATTTCAAGTAAAAAATATAGTTGTTAATATTGTCTGTTGTAATAATATTTTGTAAAACATGGTCATAGTGATAAAACTATAATTTGCGATTAAAATATATAATACCTTTGTTTTAAATTGTGGAACAACGTTACCCTAAAACACTACAACTCTAAAACTACCAGTCAAAAAGTAAAATAAAATAAATTTCAGTGGTAGAGCCATGCTTAGGCTTCACGACCGGTGCGATACTACGGCCTCACAGAAAACTGGTTGTGAAGTAACGCTTGAGTTGCATTTCCCCGAATTGAGTGAGGTTTCCGGAGGCCCACTTCCCCCTCCCCCTCTTCTCTTTTCTCCTCTTTCCCATCTCCTCATCCCTCATCTCTTCTTTCCGCTCCCTGCATCCCCCATCCCTCATCACCCTCAAAGGCGGGCAGCGCACTTGCGACTCTTGAGTTGCAAGTGTCCATGGAGGGCGGTGTCACTTACCATCAGGTGACCCGTCTGTTCGTCTGTCCCCCTATAGTATAAAAAAAAAACAAAAAAATTACTGCATTTGCCGTTTTTATTAACAGGAGTTCTGAGTTTTTTTATTATTAATCTAGGGGGACAGACGAACCGACCAGTGTTCTGATGTTAAGTGGCCGAGGTATATCCATGCATAAGCATGGCTCTACTACTGTAAAGGTGTTATATATGGTAGTTATTTTTATTTTCACTGTGCACTTTATGGTCGCAAAAAGTATATTACAATCTAGCCTCTGTTGTCTGTCTAGCTGAGCTTATTATGTATCAGTTTGCAGATGCTGGTGGAGGTTTTTTTTACATAATAAGGAACATTAACTATACCCCTTAATGCCAATACCTTATTCTGGAACCTCTGAATCATCATCCTATTAGTCCTCAGGTGTATTCCTTAAGTCTACACTTGCATTAAGAGTTGCTTATATTTAAGAAGTTTGCTTTGAATAGCTACAGATGAATATCTTCTCGACGTGTTCCTTCCATAGAAGATTGAGATCAAGAGTATGGCTGTTGATGTTGATAGAAAAATATATTGTTTCTCTAACATCAATAGAAAATTAATGTTATAGATATTATCTAAGGTGCTTTTTTTTAAATTAAACAACTACCTACATTAGTAACAGCAGCCGTTTGGTCTCCGTCTGTCTGACAACACCCACCGCTGACAGCCTAAAAAGTACATGTACTACTACCTACCTACTGGAATGTCGTTGACTTATCTGCTTGTCATAGAATGTAACATGTCAATATTGTGTAACATTTTGTTTCAGAAACAGTAGCAGTTCCTAAAAGTACAGTTTGTATCAATCGGAGAGCCGTACTATTCTTTATATACCTACGTTCAACAATAATCTTCAAGTAATTTCTTCTATCGTCGCACAGCTTTCGCCGTGCGGCCCTAAAAGATAAGACCGGTTCTATCAAAAATGACTAGCTGTTGGGTAGGTGACAGCTGCTTCGGTCTGTTAACTGTGTATTTAGAGGGCGCTACCATAGCAAGTGAGTGTCGTAATAATTAAGGAAAAACTCCTACTTTGTAAGGACGCACTTTTTAATGTGATTATTAATTAGAAAACAATAAAATAAATTAATAAGATTAGAGTAGCATATTCTTGGTAGTTCACTGTAGGAATTACAAAAAATCTTAATTTAACATTGACGTATTGTACAATGGGCGGTCTTATCGCTAAAAGTGATCTCTACCAGACAAACTTCAAGATGAATTTAGTGTCAATACGTCATAATAATTTTATCTATATACATATTTACCCATGTATTCAAATACCCACATAATATATACATAATAAAAAATACTTATATACATAAATAATAATAATCTAAAATTAATTATATACGACGATGATAAATATAGATATTAAAGTAAAGAAAGTATACAAAGTACATAATTAGTTAATTTATTCTGAATTTAAAAAGTGACATTTAACCTATTTTTAAGGTATAGAAGGACAGGAAAGGACGTGAGAAGCGAGACGTAGTGACAACTCGATGTTTTTTACGAAATTCTGAAACGTGATAGTACGTGCGCCAACCGAATATAAATCTTATGCAAACTGATGACGCTCGAAATTAATAAGATATCCGGCTATTTTTAATATATACCATTTGCCTATCATCATCAGTTTATTACCGTCCAATGCTTGACTAAGGTCTCCCTCAAGGAGCTGCATACATCCCGGTCTTGGGCAGTCCGCATCCACTCGCTGCCAGCCAATTTTTTCTTTGCCTATACTAAAAAAAAAAGATCTTGAATTGTATATTTATTACTTTCAATATGTTGAAAATGAAAAAATATCATGAAAAATTATTTTATTTGTTCACATTAGTGTATACATTTACAAAACTATCTTAAAAATATTCAAGAGATAAAATTCTAATAAGACAAACATCAGTGGCAGTAAACGACATCATCATTAAACGGGGTATTCATTTAAATTGTTATGACCTTAAAAAATAGTGTCCAAGACAAGAGTTGCATGGGAATTCTTATAGGCGGACACGAATAATATTACATAGTATCACATTACTTTAAATACTAATAATAATAAGTGGTAACGTTTACACAACAGTTTAAAATGAGATATTTAATTTTCATTAATGCAAATGAATAATTAATTTGCAAAGTAATGGTACTCAATACGAATGAAGTAATAAATGCTTCATATTCTATTACATATTACTAAAACAAAATAGGCTGTAATAAAGAAACATACTACTTGATGATGTACTTGACTTTAACAATATTAAGATAAGAATGATGATTTAAAATGCACATAATTTGAATAATAGCAGAATAAACATCGGCGGGAAAATAATAAGCTTAGCGTATATCATAAGTGCCGCAACTTGCTCTACTGTGCCACACAGTTGCTTGACTCAGTACGTTACAAGGTAGTGCAAACAATTTACTATCATTGTCTGTACGACGTACCTCCTACACTACACTGAATTGCGTTAGCTGCATTCCAGAATACTTGTACCTAGCCTTAATTCGGAGCACGCTCGCATTTTATGCGATCGGATTGAAAATCTTCTCAGAATGAAACAATTACTCCAGATTTATTGTCTAATCAATAAATCTGGAGTAATTATTAGTATAATTAATTACTGACAATCGACAATTTCTTTTTATCTGGCAATGCGAATGTCGAGTAAAAAAGTCGCCTTATCTTTCTGCAAGATGGTAATATGGCTTATATTTTATTAGCATTAAATCTATTCTCAATCTCATTTTATAGAAATAATGTCAGTTTGAAGTGACAAGAGAAATAATGGCTTAGTTCCAGGGAAATATTTCGAGAATATTGATACTTGCAATAAAGAATATATTTAGGAGTATATTAGCAACTAATTTCTTATGCCATAACCTTGTATTTACTTGGTTTGTTGAAATTTGTAATATTTTTTTAACGAATTACACATACATACTTCTTTAATTCCTATAGAACTATTTTATGCAAAAAAATTACTACAAAAAATTTTTTCCTTTAAACATAACAATAAAACCAGTTTTCGAAGCCTTTGTTTCGAATGTGTAAATGACGAATAATATTTAATAATAACCATAACTTAAACGTAACATACTTCTATATCTATTATTTTCTTTTCTTAGCCACCTGTTTTGATCCTTTCGATTTTCCTTTGCTGGTTGTTGACGTGGGAGATTCGTTAAAGCCGTATTTATTTTTAAGACGTTCGCGAATTAATAAGCCTTTGATTAGGCGCTTCCAGTTGCCAAATACTCTAAGTTCCGTCCTTTCAAGCTCTTTACGCTCTTGTTCCTCTTGATCCTAAAATAAAAAAATAAGTGTTGTTTATCTATGTTTTAAAACTTAAAAATTGCTTAGACTAAAAGGTATTGGACTACAAAGTTAAGTTCTTTACTAGATGCCGAACGACCATCAATTCTAGGTCAGACGCTTCCATTTTTAGCAATGCTCTACCAAAAAAACACCCCTAAACCCTAATAACAAAGATATTATACTAACCTCAGCCCAGGCCTCTGTAATGATGTCTTCAAACTCCTTGCACACAACAAATCCATCATACACTGGGCGGACCCAACCATGGTTTACTTCAAAACCAGTAATTGCTGTAGCGCAGTCTATGTTTAATTTTTTCGCAATCCTATTCAATCCAGGTACTGAAAAGGCAATTGTATGATTATTGCAGATAGTACAGGGTATAGTTACATGGTATGTGTTCCCTTAATAAGTTTAACTAACTTACATTTAAGATGCACTGTTCCTTTCGGCAGCATGCACTCTTTAAATAGTTCAACATTGCCATATTCATTTCGAGGAACTATGCCATTTTCAGCCACTGGTGGTTCAAAGTCTTCTACTTGCCATGGGCCAAATATTTCCATAGGTGGATCGTCAGTTATAATTCTTCTGTTGATCTTATAAAAAAAAATACGTAAAATATGTTAACCAGTGATTACGAGTTAATGAATAGGTTGTGTAGAGAACCAAATAACAACACACGACTAATAATACCGTGGGAGAGCCAAGCTTGGCACGAATAGGTAGGCTCAACCAGACAGCCTCACAGAAAACCG
Organism: Tyria jacobaeae; assembly: GCA_947561695.1. Classification (NCBI taxonomy): domain Eukaryota; kingdom Metazoa; phylum Arthropoda; class Insecta; order Lepidoptera; family Erebidae; genus Tyria; species Tyria jacobaeae. The sequence continues at coordinate 11,580,226 of OX387216.1, forward strand.
TTTGTCAAACAATGCTAGCGTTATATTTACCGAGTGAGTGAGGGAACCGGAGGTCCAACTCCACCTCTCCTCATGAACTTCATAGGCGGTCAGCACACTTACAACTCTGGTGTTGGAGGTTTCCCTGGGCGGCGGTTGTCACTTACCATCAGGCGACAAGATTTTTATTTTTTTTTTATTTATAAGCCTACCATAATGACTCCACTTTGCCTGATGGTAAGCAATAAATGGAGTCCAAGAGTGGTGGTCACCATCCTCATTGCATGTCTAGTCAATGTAGTATGGTGACCCACACTATGGCGGCCTGGTGAGATGCTTTTTCACGCCCCGCTTAAAAGACCCAGGATCAAAGTGGGAAGGAAAAACGTGCGCTGGTAGTGAATTCCAATCTTTCACCGATCGGCACAGGAAAGAAGAGCCAAACCATTTCGTTCGGGATCGCATACCTTCGACTCGCAAACGGTGACTTCTCAGGGCACCACGTGTAGTCCTGTAGAGGAAGGGAGAAGGTGGGACCAATTGGAAGAGTTCGTCAGAACACTCCCCGTGATGTAGGCGATAGAGAACTGCCATAGAGGCGACATCTCTTCGCAACTGCAGGGGCTCAAGAGACTGGGTGACCTCAGGACAGTCTATAATACGGACTGCGCGTCGTTGCAACCGATCGAGAGCGTCAAGCAGATACTGCTCATAGCCATCCCAAAGATGAGAGCAGTACTCCACGCAGGAGCGAACCTGGGTCTTGTATAAAAGACACAGATGCTCGGGCGAGAAGAACCGTCTCACCTTGTTCAATACACCGAGCTTCCGCGAGGCCGCCTTAGTGACGCTCTCGATGTAATCACGCGGATTGAGATCCCGACAAATGTCCATACCCAGTATACTAAGCCTATCCTGTAGTGGCAGTTGAGTGTTCTGAAGAGGGGAAGGTATGGAGACTTTTTGTTTGAAAACGCGCACGCCTGTGTTTTCTTGGCGCTGAACTCGACCAGATTCTCACAACCCCGTTGAGAGATGCGGCTCAAGACCCGGTCGAGCTCAGCAACAAGCTCCTGTCGTTTTCCCTCAACGTCTGCTAGCTTGGCAGCAGGATGTCCAAAATATCGCCCGTGTACTGTGCTGTCGTCTGCATAACAATGTATGTTGCCAAGAGCCAACATATCATTGATATGCAGAAGTAACAGCGTGGGCGATAGGACGGAGCCCTGAGGCACACCAGCGCTAACCTCCTGGAAGTCAGAGGCCGCGCCGTCACAGAGAACCCTAATGCAGCGCTTGTGGAGGAAGGCAGCAACCCAGTTGCATAGCTTAGATGGCAGACCAAATGCAGGAAGTTTGGAGAGAAGCGAGCGATGCCAGACCCTATCGAAGGCCTTGGCAATGTCGAGGCTGATGGCCAAGGACTCCCCATGCCTATCCATAGCCTCACCCCAAAGGTGTGTGACGTACGCTAGAAGATCACCCGTGGATCGGTTCGGCCTAAAACCATATTGCCGATCATTTAACAAGGAGTGATCCTCTAGGTGGCGGATTAATTGGGTGTTGATTATCCGCACCTTACAGAGTATGGAGGTGACGGCTATAGGACGGTAATTAGCTGGATCGGAGCGGTCGCCTTTTTTGGGAATGGGTTGTACGTTCGCCTCTCTCCAGGCCTCCGGAACAATTCCCGAGGAATAGGACAGGCGATACAGGCGCGTCAGTACAGGAGACAACTCTGGTGCACAGTTTTTAAGAACCACCGCCGGAATACGGTCGGGTCCACTGGCTTTCCGAACATCGAGTGACCGAAGCTCCGCACGGACATCCCTCTGCCGGATGCGAATATCCCGCATTGCGGAGTCGCAAGATGCAATGGTGGGCGGGTGAGCGCCACGGTCGTCGATTCGGGAGTTAGCCGCAAATAGGTCAGCAAGTAGTTTCGCTTTCTCTTGCGGCTCGTGGGCCAGTGATCCGTCAGGGTACTTCAGCGGTGGTAGCGAAGGCTGGCAGTAGTTGAACTGCACGGCTTTGGCCAATCGCCAAAACTTACGGCTACCCGTAGGGTATGCGGCGAGTTCTTGACCAAACCGTGCAATGCGCTGGGCATCAGCTCTGATGTAAGCCCTCTTGCATTCCCTAGTGGCTTTGTTAAACGCTGCTTTTAGGCGATCAACGTCTGGGTCACAATGAGCGCGGGCCCTGATCCATGTGCGGTAGGCTGACTGCTTTTGAGCGACAGCACGGGTTCACTCGCGATTGAACCAGGGACGGGTCTTTGTGCTGGCGACTTCACTCTAGGGGATATAGTACTCCATACCGACAGTGATTTCGTCAGCCACGGCAGACAGACGACAGATCCCTGTCTTTAAAGCAGCGTTGAGCCCACGGGATGGATGCAAAATAATCCCGCATTCCATCCCAGTCTGCTGACGAGTAGTGCCATAACCGTCGCCTTGTTACCACAGGCCGTGGTGGGGGAACAAGAGGCACCGAGGTGGACACCAGGCAGTGGTCGGAGGATCCCAGAGGGGCGTGAACCGTTACACTGTACTGCGCTGGGTGACTCGTCAGCAGAAGGTCTAGCAAAGAGGGCGCTTGACCCGATATATCTGGTATCCTGGTGGGTTGGAGTACCAGTTGGGTAAGGTCATGCGTGAGAGCGAATGCGTGGGCAGTTCGACCAGCGTGGTTCGTTCTGTAAGATCCCAGAAAGAAGTAATGGTGGGCGTTAAAGTCTCCCAAAAACACCAGTTCGGCGGTCGGGAACTGCTCCTGCGCTTTGTCCGTTGCGTGATTCATGTAGTCAAAGAGTCGAGTTGTCTCGGAGTCTCCGGAATGGGACCGATAAAGGCAAACGTAGATCCGGCTCATAGAGCCAAAATCCACGTGAAGCCAATCCACGTGAAGGATGGAGAAGGATGCGTCTTCTAGGCAGTGCAGACGGCGACAACAAACATCCGCCCTGACGAAAAGACATACCCCAGCCCTCGCGAGGAAGCACTCCACTAGCACGTAGCCGGGATAGTAGAGATATGCCGTGTCGGCAGGGCGGCGTATTTGTGTCTCCGTAAGAAAAAGCATGGCCGGCCGAGCCGTCTCAAGGTGCTGGTGTACGGCGCTGAGGTTTGCATGGAGTCCACGTATGTTAGTGAACTCCACCTCAAAAAGCGGGTTGGTGGGAGAGGAGGATGCCGCTGTTGGACCATTTCTCTTTCTTTGTACTGCCATGATAAGAGATGGGAAAGGGGGCGTAAAAGGCATGACAGTCATCGTGACAGTGTAAACTGAGACTGAAAATACTGTGTCATCATGTAACGGTGAGGCATGGCGGAGACCGAACCCTCCCGGAAGGGCCCCCGTACCCTCCCGGAAGTGGTCGCGGGGCCCACCATCCGGTCAGCAACCGGCACGACGAGCCACTCCGTGGATTATGCGCGACCTGACGGGGCAGAATCCCAGTGTGGTTAGCCGTGGTTGGGCCCTTCTCTATGCCGCGGGCGGCCACCGTTTCTATGGGTCTCCCTGGCCGACGGCTCGATCCACGCCACCCTCACCATGATTCTACGAGCACTCCACTGCTAACACACATACCACGATAACTATCACCCCTGCATCATTGGGCCTCCGGCGCACTCACTCACCAGCGAAAGACGACAGCACGAATTTTGTCGCTTTAGGCTGGTTTTCTGTGAAAGGGTAGTACTGCGCCGGTCGAGCCGGCCCATTCCTGCTGAAATCAGCGTGGTACTACCTACAAAATGATGAATGATTTTTTTGAGTGAGAAAAGAAAGAAAGAAATATTATCATTATTATATTAAGAACATTTAATGAACAATTAATGAAGGGTCTAATTTGAGCAGGATTTCCAACTTGCTCAATATTAATACTGTAACATATTCTTAATGATAATGACTCCTTTTTTTTTTTTTTACGTGTGGAAACCCCCTCGGGCCGTCATCCCACCGGGGTTTTCGGTGGAACGGTGTGTCGGAATCGGACCGACTAAAACCACACGGTGTGCCATCCTGCGCCTAAAATAGGAGGAATCCGGGAAGAGCTTTGGTAAGACATCCGGACCCCTCCTAGCGCCTGTTGCCCGCAACAGTGCGGGCACCACCTTCTGGTAACTCTCAATTAGGCAACGTCCAGACACACCAGGACGTCGCCTCCTCGCGGCTGGCCATATGGCGGATGGAGGGAAAAACCCGTCCCGACCACCCGCGGCCACACTCAGGGCGGCATGAGGCACTGGTAAGCGCGCCTACGCCGCCCGGTTCGCCGGCGGCGAGTTGGGTCCGAGTGGAGATCGTCCTCCCGGGCCCGCTCCGCCGCCTCCTTCTGCGAGATAACCTCCTCACAGAAGGTTGCGACCGCGGTGAAATTCCTGTCGCTACCGGCCATGGAGCGTATGACGGCCGGTAGCGAGAGATCCTCTCCGATGACTGCAGTGAGGACCCGACGCTGCGCCGCCCAAGCGGGGCAGTCTGCGAGCGTATGTTGAGCCGAGTCCTCACTGCAGTCGCAGTGGTGGCAGGCGGGACATAATTCTCTCCTAGCGACCGAGGGCAGGTACTTTCCGAAGCAGCCGTGCCCGGAAAGAACCTGCGTTAGGCGGAAAGAAAGAGTCCCGTGCTGCCGCTCTGCCCATTCGACGATGACCGGCTGGAGCGCCTCCACAGCGGCAAAGCCAGCACGTGGAGCCTCCAGTCGGGACGACCAGTGAGCCATCGTGGCTCGACGAGCGGCTTCACGCCACTCGCGTACCTCTTCGGGCGGGGGCCGTCTGCCGCTACCCGCCCGGAGCTCAGCCGTCCGCCGATAAACTTCGGCGAGCACTTCCGCCTCCAAATCCCACGGGGGAGTTCCGGCCAATGATAATGACTCCTTACCTTATCCCATCTGGGTTGGGCTTTAACTAGTTTGTAAGCTTTTTCTCCAAGCCTGACGACCTTGGCATGCTTCTTATACCATATATTTCGGGAGCGACACGTATACACACATTCACGCGCATACACCGGCTCGCCGCGGACAAAACCCAATATTGTTGAATCAGGGGGGTATATTGCTTCGAACTTGAGTAGGTGCCTCTTCAAAACGTACAAGGGGTGGTTCTTGTATCTAAGGATGGATAATCATCATTAACAAAAAAATACACAAGTAACTGGATTTAGATTTTAGAATAAGTACTTATTCATTAAATTGGTTATACTTTTAGGATACACATTAAAAATAAAACTATCTAGTCTAGATGTTTGTGTAATTAAGTGAGTTTTTTATTAAAATTCAATAACACTATTTTTATTTATTTTTTTTTTGTTAATATTAACTACTTAATATAAAAATTGCTTTGGCATAGTTCATAACTTATATAAATTATAAACTACTCTTTAAATAATTTATTATCGTGTTATAAAAAATAATTTTATTTTTATTAGTACTAACTCTCCAATAACAGTAGGTAAAGGCGCTTCTAGCTGCATTTTGTCTAGATATTCATCTTCTTTTTTATCCCGTGCCGTCTTAGGTCCAAGGTACTGATGCACCGCTTTATTCCACCATAACACATCGACGCGAAGCTTACGAGTTTCTGTGTTGAAGTGTGGCACGTATTTACGAGTCAGATCTTTTATATAATTATTGTTGTCCCAACTGACCACATAGCATACTGGTTGTGTTGTATTAGCCTGAAAGTAATAAGAAATATGCATGATTTTTTAAAATATTTAGTTGATAATTCTAATCGCTTATAAAATAATCAATGACAACAAAGTAATTTAAAGTATTTAAAAAGAATTAAAAGTAGCCAACCGATACAGGCACTTCAAACGTTTGAGACGTCATATTACACCATACAAATAAATAAGTGTGAACTGGAAAGGTTAGGTCAAAAAAGATTACCATGCTTTCCATTTGACATTTGTTGTTGTAGATAACAACATTTTTCAAATAATGCAACTTCCCAGTTTGGTATTCGATTTTTTTTAATAAATTCCTACTTAAAACGACATTATTATCAAATGTCTCTATAGAGTATAAAGTTCTTTAGTGAGAGCCTTTATTATAATATTTAACACATTATTCGAAGGTTTGATAATCAATCAATCAAATCATTTATTTGCATGAAACAGGTTTAGGGCTGAAAACCGATAGTCAAACAATGCTTGCGTTGTATTTATCGAGTGAGTGAGGTTAGCAGAGGCCCAACTCCCCCCCTCGTCATAACCCTCACAGGCGGTCATATTATTATCCAATGAGTTGATATTGTTACGAGCTGGGTATTTAATAAATTAAAGTAGTCGATTGATTACCAAAAAAAAAAACAACACAATAATTATTAGTACCACTCTTTACAATTACAAATCACTATATCACTCTCACTAGAAGATCGCTTCGATGTTTATTAGCTGTATCTTGAATCAATACTGCCCGTACGGCTAACACGATCCGCTTTTATATTGCTGCCGAGATAACTTGAATGTACGATAATATTCGATCGATGGCTCTAGACTAAATAGATTAGCCTAGAGCTACTTGTAGCGCCATCTAGCGTCATAATGTCCACAGTTGCGCGCTATCCGACACTAGATGGCGTTGTCCCTTCGTTCTCGCGTCTTGTAGATTGTTCCAGACTATTTTTCTCGATGGAGCAACAATATCAAAACAACATTATTATCAAATGTGTCGATAGAGGGAAAATTCGAATGAATATGCTTTATTTATTATTAAATTCTATAGTGAGTACATGCCTTTATTATCTTTATATATATAATTCTTCTGTGAGTGTGTGTCACTGAACTACTCTCAAACGACTGGACGGATTTTGATGAAATTTTTTGTGTGTGTTCAAGGGGATCTGGGAATGGTTTAGATTCGCAAATCAGCCCGGCAGATGGCGCTGCAGTCGGTATCTAGGTTATTTATCTATATTGATCCTAATCGCTTGAAATATCATGCAGGACAACGTCTGTCGGGTCCGCTAGTAGCTATATATAACACATTAATCAAAGTATTGATAATAAATCAATCAAATCATTTATTTGCATGAAATAGGTTTAGGGTTGGTATAAGGTACAAAATAAATCCCCCCCAACTGTATCCTTACGTTGTCGTCGTGGGGGGGCTTGCGTGGGTCAATGATCCCTGGGGCTGTGCCGGTAGAGCCACTCATGCCGGATTGGCTCAGGGGGAGGCTCCAGACAAAACAGGATACCATGTGGGACTCCTTCAAAGGTTTCTCAGTGTCACTCCGCTGTCAAAAGTGGAGCAAATAGGACGGGCCCAGTGTGCACTCACACTGCCACCGAGCAGGCAAGGGAGACGTAGTCCACCTGCCGCCGTCGGCACATCGCAATCTCGAAAGGAGTTCCGTTGTTAACCCTCGGGCTCTGATCGGGGGCGAGAGTCCTGGCTTAGCCGCCCGGACTGCGAGGTAGAAAACCTCTCTAAAAAATTACCCCGAATCCCGTGCTCTGGTGTGTGGCCAAGGGATGCATGGCTGATGGGTGGTTCAGTTGCAAGCGCACTCCCAGCCGAGGTACCTGCGGACCCCTCGGTTGGGCACAAATATACGCCTGCCCGGGTATTGGGGGATCTCTGCCCGGGTCGACTCTTATTTCTCCCCCACACGTGGGAACAATCATGGAAACTTTTATTAACAAACAAAATCAAATTGAGAAGAAGAAGGAAAGTCAAAAGAAGACCGTAGAAGAGGATGGTGCCGAAAACTTGAAACGTGTAGAGTATTCTACACAAAGTCTAACGCCTCAAAACATGGAGCTCTCAGAAATAAGCTTGACTGCTGAGAGCAGTCGAAGATCTGAGCGCATTCGTATTAGAGCTTCTGTACCAATAGAGGGGGGGGGCGACTCGGAGTCGGACTCCGGATCGTCTATTAATGCGTCTTTTGGCACGGAAAATCGCAAGCGGAGCCTTTCACGATCAAGGGTAGGTGCATCAGACGACATGCCGGCTCCGAAAATCGCAACAGCATCGAGGGGGCGCACGAGGCCGCATTCTCAGACGCCTGCTGGTAGGAACCCCTTTTCTAGGGCTGAACAGACGGCCCTCACACGTGCAGAGGGCGAGAGAGTGGCTGAAGAGGAGATCGCGGATCTTCTACTGAAGATCCGTCCACCTCTGGAAGGGGGTTCCGCCGACGTCCAAAGTAGAGCTGATGCAGCAGTAACCATCATAAATATGGTGGCCTCAAAATCGAGGAATTTGAAAGGTCCCTTCGTCCGGGCACTTAAGGACTCGTCTACAGCAGTAGTGGGAGTCGTTGAGACCCTCATTACAGACGTTGAACGTTTGAAGGAGGCAAATACTCGACTCTCAGAAGAGATGGCGGATCTCCGTGCTCAGTTTGACCAATTTAGGGCCAATGGGTCGGAGCGCCCTGAACAGCCACTGTCACAATACGCCACACCTGTAAATTCCCCGATTCCGGACGCGCACCTGCGCCAAATCACCGATGCGGTGTGGCGCATGATGGACGGTCGTCTTGCGGGGCTCGAGGCAAGGCTACCTCCTGCACCCCTTGTTCGACCCCCACTTGCCACCGCAAAACGAACTCTACCTCAAGCGCTGCCTACCAGCAGACCAACGTATGCAGCGGCAGCGGCGGCCAAGACGGTAAACGCGACACCGGGAAAGAAAACGAAGGTCTCCAGTCCTCAGACTCAGGCTCAGCGTGCTCCTGCTGTTGCTTCTAACGCAAACAGCGCCCCGGTAGTGACCCACAACCCTTCACCTCCTAGCCCCTCCACCGAAGTCTGGCATACTGTGAAGGGGTCCAAGAAGAAAAATAAGAAGAGAGGAGGAAGGAAGAAGAAGGGGGTCGTAACTCAAGCAGTAGCTCCAGTTGTAAATAGCAGCAAGAAACCCATCAAGCTTTCACCACCGAAGACGGCCGCGGTGGTCATCACGGTGTCACCGGAGGCTCAACAGAGCGGCCTCTCCTACGCAGAGGTCTTCCGTAGGGCCCGAGATGTTATCCAGCCCGGGGAACTAGGAGGCGTCGGTGGGCGAACCCGTAAAGCTCAAACCGGGGCTCGCGTCTTAGAGTTTCCGGGAGCAGAAGGAGCGGTGAGAGCCAACACACTAGCTGAAAAACTGCAGGCTCTTTTTGCGGCGGAACAAGGCGTTAAGGTCACTAGGCCAACTAAGTGCGCAGAGATTCGTGTCTCCGGCCTGGATGACTCAATCACTCCGGATGATATCCGGAGCTTTATCACGTCTACGACCGGATGTGCCGCGGACACAGTTAGGGTCGGTGCAGTTCGCCCTGGCCCTGGTGGGGTCGGCGCGGTGTGGGCCAGTTGCCCAGTCGCCGCAGCCAAGAAGCTTGTGGAGGGTGGAAGACACCTCGTAGGCCTAAGCGCTGTCCGGGTTTCAGCCCTGGAGGCCAGGCCAATGAGATGCTATAAGTGCCTGGCACCAGGTCACACCCGCACCCTGTGCACCAGTTGTTTTGACTACAGCGGACTTTGTTTTCGCTGTGGTCGTCCGGGTCACATAGCGGCAACTTGCGCCGCCGCCCCTCACTGCACTGCTTGCGCGGTTGCAAATTTACCTGCCAACCACATGACGGGACGTGAGGGATGTAGGTCAAACAAAAGGACTTCCATGCCAAACTCGGGGTTAAGCCAATCGACCCAGGCTTCCCCAGCAGTCGTAACTAGACCGTTGTCGCCGATGGAGGCTGTAGAGACAACTCAGTAAATGGATCAGGTCTCCAGTCTCATAGTCCAGACAAACCTGAACCACTCTGCCGCAGCGCAGGACCTTCTTCTGCAGACTATAGCGGAGTGGTCAGTCAGTGTAGCCGTAGCCGCGGAGCCCTACTTCGTTCCTCCCCTCCCGAACTGGGTAGGGGACCGGGACGACTCCGTGGTGATCGTCAGCTCCTCGGCGCCTCATTCTCCGCCCTTGTCGTTAAGAGACAAGGGCTCGGGATATGTTGCCGCTGAATGGGGGGGAGTCATGCTCTATGGAATATATTTCTCCCCCAACCGGAGTCTGGCCGATTTCGAGGTCTTTCTAAATTCCTTGGAGACCTCGATGCGGCGTCAATCACCTGGGCACGCGCTCGTGTTGGGGGACTTCAACGCAAAATCTACTGAATGGGGGTCCCCCAGGACGGACGCCCGAGGCGAGGCAGTGGAAGAGTGGGCAGCATCAATGGGCCTCTGTCTCCTCAACAGAGGCTCCATCAACACGTGCGTGCGACAGCAGGGGGGGTCGATAGTGGACCTTTCGTTCGCTACCCCTGCTCTCGCCGTACGAGTAAGGAACTGGTGTGTCCTGGAAGAGGTTGAGACGCTCTCGGATCACCGCTACATCCGACTTGAGCTCTCCCGGACCCAGGACCCCAGAAGGGGTCACTTGGAGCGGCGATCTCCGCGGTTTCCGCGATGGGCTGTAGGTAAGCTGAATAGGGACCGTCTGGAGGAGGAGGCCATTGTTCAGTCTTGGCTATCCCCTCCTCCACCTCCGACTGAGGGGTTGGACGTCGGGGCTGACCGCATCCGTAATGCGATTACACAGATATGCGATGCGGCCATGCCCCGAATTCGAAGTTTTCGTCCTCCTAGAAAGGGGGTTTATTGGTGGTCCCAAGAGCTAGCGGACCTCCGAACGGCCTGCATTCGTGCCCGGAGGTCCTATACCCGCAGCCGGCGGCATCGCCGAAACCCTGGGGCGGAGGCCCAGCTTTACGAGCAATACCGCGAAGCGCGGACGACTCTAAAGCTGGCCATAAGCCGCGCCAAAGAGGATAAAAGAAAGGAGATGCTGGAGGGTCTCGATCGTGACCCCTGGGGACGTCCGTATCGCGCTGCGCAGTTAAGGCTCCGCGCGTCGGCCCCCCCCCCTTACCGAGACTCTCCAGCCCAGCTTCCTGCAACAGGTGGTCGAGGGTCTTTTCCCGGAACGGCCGGAGCATACGCCCCCATCAATGGCCCGATTTCCCGATGTCGGGGGGGGGCAAGAAGAAGATATTCCGCCCGTCACGGATGCAGAGCTGGGGGCAGCCATTCTACGAATTCGTTCAAAGAACACTGCCCCCGGGCCGGATGGCATACCTGCCAGAGTGTTGGCTCTGGCCCTCGGCTATTTGGAGGACCACTTCAGGGGACTGCTTAACAAGAGTATGCTAGAGGGACGGTTCCCTGAATGCTGGAAAAGCGGGAAGCTGGTCCTTTTGGCGAAGCCAGGACGGCCAGCTGATTCGGTCACGGCCTACAGGCCCATTGTATTGCTAGACGAGGCGGGTAAATTATTTGAGAGAGTTCTCTCTGCTCGCATCGTCCAGCACTTGAACACGGTAGGGCCCGATCTGTCGTGCGCCCAGTTTGGATTCCGGGCGGGGCGCTCGACGATCGACGCTGTGTTGCGCCTAAGGGTTGTGACCGAAGAGGCCATGAGTAACGGAGACGTTCTGTTGGCGGTGTCGCTGGACATCGCCAACGCATTTGGTAGTCTGCCATTTAGCTGCATCAGGGGTGCTCTCCACTACCATGGGGTACCCCAATACCTGCGGCGGCTGGTGGCAGACTACTTACAGGAGCGTACCGTCATGTACGAGGATCGAGAGGGAAATTTAAGACGTCGGGCCATGTCGTGCGGTGTTCCGCAGGGTTCTGTTCTGGGCCCACTCCTGTGGAACATGGGCTACGACTGGGCCCTTCGTGGTGACTTCCCCTCTGGGCTGGACGTAATATGTTACGCCGACGATACCCTCGTTACAGCCCGGGGGGCAAACTTTCAACAGGCGGCACGCTTGGCCACCATAGGAGTCTGCCTGGTGGTCGAGCGCATCGAGGCACTGGGCCTACGGGTGGCCCTGGATAAGACGGAGGCCCTTTTATTTCACGGGCCCCGTCGTGGTCCACCCCCCGGTGCCTCGATCGAAGTAAACTCGGTCCTCGTACCAATCCGGGCCCAGATGAAGTATCTGGGTCTGATGCTTGACGGGAGGTGGCGCTTCGACGAGCACTTCCGGCAGCTCGCTCCAAGGCTGGTCGGTGCTGCGTCCGCCCTTGGGCGACTTTTGCCCAATTTGGGTGGGCCTAGCATCGCTACAAGACGGCTATACATGGGGGTAATCCGGTCAATGGCACTATATGGTGCACCGGTGTGGGCGGAGGCTCTAACTGCCCAGAATAGGGCGCGCCTATGTCGCCCACAGAGAGTAATGGCGGTTAGAGCCATACGCGGATACCGCACCGTGTCAACGGAGGCGGCGTGCGCATTGGCTGGTTCTCCCCCGTGGGATTTGGAGGCGGAAGTGCTCGCCGAAATATATCGGCGGACGGCTGAGTTTCGAATGGGCAGGGGCAGTAGGCCCCCTCCCGAAGAGGTGCGCGAGTGGCGCGAAGCCGCCCGCCAAGCCACGATGGCTCGTTGGTCGTCCCGGCTGGAGGCTCCACGTGCTGGCTTTGCCGCCGTGGAGGCGCTCCAGCCGGTCATCCTCGAGTGGGCGGGGAGGCAGCACGGGACTCTTTCCTTCCGGCTGACGCAGGTGCTTTCCGGGCATGGTTGCTTCGGCAAGTACCTGCACTCGGTTGCCAGGAGGGAACTGAGTCCCGCCTGCCACCACTGCAACTGCAGTGAGGACTCGGCTCAGCACACGCTTGTGGATTGCCCAGCCTGGGTGACGCAGCGTCGGGCCCTCATTGCAGTCATTGGAGAGGATCTGTCATTGCCGGCCGTCATACGCTCCATGGCCGGCAGTGATAGATGTTTTACCGCGGTCGCATCCTTCTGCGAGGATGTCATCTCGCAGAAGGAGGCGGCGGAACGGGCCCGGGAGGAAGATCTCCACTCGGACCCCATTCGCCGCCGGCGAACCGGGCGGCAAAGACGCAACTTCCAGCGCCTCATGCCGCCCTGAGTGTGGCCGCGGGTGGTCGGGACGGGCTTTCCCCTCCACCCGCTATAGTGGCCAGCCGCGAGGAGGCGACGTCCACGTGTGCATGGATGCCGCCGAAATAAGAGTTACCCTAAGGTGGTGCCCGCTGTTTGCGGGCACAGCGCTAGGAGGGATCCTGATGTCCTACCAAAGTTGTTCCAGGATTCCTCTTATTTTAGGCGCAGTGTCGCACACCGTGTGTTTTTAGTCGGTTCAATTCCGACACACCACCCCACTGAAAGCCCCGGTGGAGTGACGGCCCGTGGGGGTTTCCACACGTAAAAAAAAAAAAAAAAAAAAGGTACAAAATAAATGCATATGCACAAAGAAAGAAATAACTTCTTTTCATTAACATGCAACATAACATTATTCATAAATTATACTTATTATAAATTTATAATGTCAAATATTAAAATATTATGTTTATGTCATGTTGTCTTAACATATGTCTTACCAAAATATGTAATAACATTATGTTAGGTGAATAGAAGGTTGGTTTTAAGTTAGATACTTTATGAAACCTAATGACCTAATCTATGTGTGCATACTTACGTAAATTTCTTTAGTAGATTTTATTTTTCCATTAATAATATCAATAGAAATCCACTCTTGTAATTCTTCAACAAATACTTCACACCAAATATCCATTTGGTTTTTCTTGCTCGTTACATTATTAGTGTTCGCCAGAACTCGACGATTTCCACGATTACCTGTCTTTGGGTTAGGACTTAATTTTGGTGGTTTGAAACTATCATCACTGTCCGTATGGTTATGTTTCGGGTCATTTATAGGCGAATAATCTGCATCGACATCTGCCTCCTGCTTGATTTTTCCTGAAAAGTACCATTATTAACGCAAGAGTATTTGCAATGCCTTAGCTATGATGACAAAGACAAATTAAGTAATTACTGTTTTAAAAATCCTTATAAATATAACTAAATATACCTCTAAGAGACTTCTTCCTTGTTTGTAATTTTGAAACATTGTTTTTGTTTTTAGACTCTTCCATCATTTCATGACTATTATTTTTCGTTAACCGTAGTTTTTTATCAGTACCTGTCTGCTTGCTTTCTGATAATTCTTCTTTGGAAGTTTTTTGTGATGTTTCACTACCGTCGCAAATGTTTTCTTTCATTGCTACATGGGAAGCTGTTTTTCTTACACTTTTTTCCTTATTAACACTTGCTTTTAGATTATTTCCATCTTTAGGAGATTTAGAAGCAGTTTGAGTTCGCTTTCTAGTCATACGACTTTGTATCTCAGTAGTATTTGTATTTTCAACATCATTATTTTTTATTTCACACACATGTGCACAGTCTCTTGTTAAAATTACTCGGGGAATTTTTAGTTTATCAGTAGTAACAGTTGTTATTGTGCTAGTCTTTTGATTCTTACTTTCATTTTTTTCTTGTGCATCAATGTTATCATTTGCATGTTTAGATTTTTGGCTGCGAGTTAAACTCCTAGTTATAGCTACTAAATCGTCAGTGTTAGTCGTGTTATGATCACAAGGACGATGTTTTTCTTCAGTATTGACTACTTTTTTACTCCTTTTGAGATTTTTCTTTGTATAGGTATCTGTTTTATCTTCATTTTTAGCAACTGGTTTTGGTTTAACTTTTAAATCAACTGTTTTGCGAAGACGTTGAGTTTTCTTATTTAATGCCACATTCTTTTCACAGTTATCAGCAAGAAGCATAGGAGTATTTCGCCTTGTACATTTCTTACTTGTTTTCAGAGAGGATACATCCTCCTCTATAATTTCGTAATTAGTACTTGCTGACTTATCAGGCTGATTCAATTTCACTTCCATGTCTGATGTTTTAAGATTTCTTAGATTCCTTTTCTGTAAAGGCATATCCTTTTTTTCATTACTGTTACAGGGAGTTTGTTGAGTTAGTCTCGAGCTTTTTCTTAGTAGTTTTGGTGATAACGTGTTTTCTTGTGTATTTTTGTCTGACGTAATATTTGTAAGCTCTTTTAAATTACTGTTATTTCCCAAATAATCATAACTTTTATATTTTTCGTCTGATTCAACTGCAATTTTACCCTTTTTAGCCTTCTTATTTACATCCATATTTTTGTTTTCATCACATGTAACGTTACGTTTTAAGGAAATACGTCTAGGGATTTTTCTAGATTTTTTAGGAGGGGATATGTTTTCATCCTTAACATTTTCATTTGCATCGGCTCTGTTCCTTTTGTTCAATCTTGTTCTTCTGGTAGTAGAAATATCATCCCCACCATCAACCTGCATAATATTTTCATAGTCTTCGTCGTACTTCCCATTCCACCTTGACTCTCCTATTTCATCAACAAAAAACAGATCATAATTTCCATCTACTTGTGCAATATTTTGTTTTTTAGACTTTGCTTTCCTAGTGTTCGATTTCACCTTCGTTTTGTTTCCCTCATCAAAAGGCATTGTAGTTTTTGTTTCTGTTAACTTTGATTCTTCAATTGTTAGATCTTGCTTCTGAGACTTACTTGCCTTTTTATCTTTTGGTTTTGTTGAAAGTGAACACAACTCCGTAGCAGGTGGTCTTATAGGAAGTGTTATAAAGTTAAAAATAATACGACATTTTAGACCGAGCGCCCGCAGAAGGATAACAAAAATAAAAATTAAATATTTTTTTGATATTACAACTTTTCTTTTTATTAGATCTAACAATACACTTTTAAGGGGAGGTGCTTTAGGTTTGAATTTTTCTTCATTTTTATCTTTTTTGAATGTTATATGATCTTTGTAGTATGTTATGATTTCTTCTATATATTTCACATCGACTTTATTTTTTGGGCGACGCTCCTTCGACGGTACCAAAGTCAGTGCAGCTGCCATTAGCACCTTATTATTCAGAACATTACTTATATAATTTCCGTGACCTAACCAACAAAGGACATGCACTTTATGCATGTAGACTTGATATTCTTTCTTAACTCTATTGATTTTCCTCTTCATCATCATTTCAACATCAATCTTTTTGGGTTTCCTACGACCTGCGTCAGGAAACTCGACAAGAAGTTGTATGCCTTGTTGAGGTATTGTTTTCGTATCTGCAAATGAGAACAAAATATTATATATATTTCTTAGTTTACCAATATTTAACAAGATCAAAAATATTTAGCAATATGTATTAACATTTAACAATAGAAAATGTAAACATTACCTTTAACCTCTTCCCAGTCTTCCATATCAGAGTCACTGTCAACTTTGCATCTTTTAGACTTTTTATTGACAGGGCTGTCTTCAGGTGTTAGTAAAATTTCTTCACCTAAAGCTAACAGATCTTTTACATTTGACTCCTGTTTTACTCCTATTAATGTATAGTTCTGCAAAGTAGCTTTAGTCTCTTCAATTTTGGACTTGTGTTGTTCAAGCTCCATAAAAGTTTTTTTAGCAATTTCTTCACTCTGATCCGGTGCCTTCTCAATTTTTGACCATATCTTTAAAAAGTAAAGAAAAACTAAACTAAATGAAATACATATATTACTACATCTTTAACATTTCAATTACAATTTCTTTTTGGTATCAGGGGCAAACAAGCAGACAAGTAACAATAACAAGACGTAACATTGCCGGCATTTAGCCTAATAATATATTATTCTAATAATTCCCTGAGTGCTGAGCCACTTTACAAAAAATATTCCTGGCCTGTGTGTACTTGTCTGTATCTTCAAACCTTCAAGAAAAGAGCATACTCCTATCTAAAAGGCGGGTAACGCACTTGTGACTCTTAAGTTGTGGGTGTCCATGGGCAGCAGTAGTCACTTACCATCAGGTGACCCCTCTGCTGCTTTGCCGCCTATTGCATAAAAAAAAATCTAATGTTGCAAGAAGAGAAAGGGTGAGACTTATATCTGCAATTTACATTCAGTATATGAGATGGTGAATCCTAATCTTGGTAGTAGTACTAAGTAGTAGTAGTAGTAGTACTATAGTATGTACATAATTATACTGTAACATATCAACCTCTTTAGATGTGAGAGGAGCCTCAACTGTTTAGTGCTTTTTGTGAGGTATAAAAAAATATATTGAATTATATAAGTTTTTAAAATATAGAATGTTGGAAGACCATACAGAAAAGTACAATAATTTTTATTGCTGTAATGTTAAAAGTGTGTATTATAAATATAGTGATATATCAAGCTGCTTGATATATCACTATTTTAGCTACTTAGCTACAGCTACTAGCTCTTCAGCTATTTGAGCATTTAGGCCACCCATGTAGTAAGTCAATGTATATTAACTACAAAGACATTTAAGTAAGAATAAAGAATAAATTTTCATTCTTACATTTTTATATTCTGTATTAACTTCATTATCACTATTGTTGTCTTGGTCTGTGAGCTGGAAAGACGTAAAACTACTTCTATTTAATGTGTTTGGGGAGTCTTCATCACTGCTATCTATAAATGCAAAGGTTTCTTAGGAATTAGTTGCTTAAAGTATAAGTTTAAGAAGGCAAACATTTTTAAGAAACAATACAATTCAAACTTTCTTTACTCTCTTCTTTAATTAAAGGACTTTATAGTAGAACTTGAAGATAATCTACAAATATGCAATAAACAAGAATATGATTCTAATGATTCTGATAAAAAAATATATAGCCAGTATCACTGTGAATTACAAGGTTTCTAACATTAGTTTAACTCAAATTAGTTTAGACATTTAGAGTGTATGGTGGAATAAAGAATACTCTGGAAAAATTACACTAGTTTTTGGGGAGTATTCCAATATCATTCTTTCTATTTTTTATTAAAGGAAATAGGTATATCTTCAGAAAAATAATTGTATCTTATATGCTATATGAAGTTAAGATTTTTTTTTGAAAATAAGGAACTATGTCAATAAGGTAAAAGAAAATCATTCTAAATAATAAAAAAAAACTTATTATATATAATTTCAGTACAGAAGAATTAGGTAAAGTAACTAAAATATTATTAGATGTTATCAAGTGCTCATAAACTATAATGTTGGTGTAAGGGTTTACCAAACAAGAAAGGAAAAAGACACATCTGATTTCTTCCTATACAAGAACATAAAAATTGTGCTTTGTTAAGGGGTTATACTGGTAAATTTTTTAAAAAATCGTTTTTTTTTTGCATATTTTCAAAGTTTAGACCCTTAAAAATATGTCCTTAAATGTAAATTTCAAGTATGATCACGTTTCAGAATTTTGCAAAAAACTCGAGTGGCTACCAATACGTCTTCGCCGGAATGCTCACGTCCTTTCTTTATTGTATAATATATTGTTTAACCCTTCAGCACCTTCCTATCTTAAGGGACGCTTTGAGTTTCTTCATGATTCACATACTAGATTCTTAAGATCGTCAGAAAACCTAGACTTAAAAATGCCCTTGCATTCCACAACATTTGTTGAAAACGACTGTGGAATGCACTGCCTCTTGACATAAGAAAAGCCCAAACCATTAAAAACCTTTAGGACAATGGTTAAGAGCCACTTTTTAAATTCAGAATAATGTGAATAATGTAGTAAACTAGCTGTCACACTGTTTTCATTTTATTTTAGTGTATACTTGGTAAATTCTATTTGTATCACATCATGTAATTAATATTATATTATTATTATTCATATATATATATATGTGCGTATGTATTATTGTATATACTATATGTGTATTTGCATTCATTCAAATATGTATATTTATTTAGTTATATAAAATCTACAATATTGTACACCTCAGCTACCCACTCTCTCTTGACACTAAATCCATCCTAAGGTTGTCTGGTAGAGATCGTTTTTAGCGATAAGACCGCCCATTGTATGTTAATGTTTGTAACTAAGATCTATTGTAATTCCTAAAGTGTACAATAAAGAATATTCTAATCTAATCTAATCTAAATTTCGAATTATTTTCGGAGATACAGTAAATTTTGTGACGCAGCATCCGATCGGAGAGTATCACACAATAAACAGCTTCTGCTTCTTCAAAAGAAGGCAGAATAGCTAGATTAGCAGAAATAACTTCACAAAAAATTGAGTATGAAGTAGAAAAAGGCCCAATGTATGGATCTGGGATCGCCGATTAATATAAAGTGAGTATTAAATATTATTATACTTCTACTGGAATTGTTTCTCAAACTTTAAACGCGATTTTCTCGAAGCTACTTTTTTTGAAGTCTGAAATGATATCTCAAGTTCTACCCAACCAATTTCTTTGAAATTTGGTGGAAATCGTCTTTATATATCTCTCTATCACCTCTAAGTTGGATTTAAAAAAATCAATTTAAGTATTTTTAAAAAATTCGAAAAGGTAAAAAAAAAGGGGTAAAATAAAATTTGATATTTCATGTCGACGCCATTTTGTGATTTTTTATTTGTTATTGTTATTTGTTTCTTTGATTAAGGTCAACGAGATAACAACATCTTTACAGATTGAGAATTTTTCTTGTTCAAATTTTTTTGTTTCAGATCACTACAAGAGCTGGAATCATGAAAGCCAGGGGGCACCGTTTTTTTGGTAGCCCCCACTTCACCACCCTGTATATGTCAAATTTATCATTTTTTTAATTTTTTTTTGTTAGTTTGAAAAATGCCTAAAATTTAGGCTTCTAGACCAGAATACCCCCTTAAGAGCAAAAAACAATAGCTAAATATGTAGGATACATTAGCCTTTTTAGTGCAGCAAGTAGCTTTAATAATGTGTATAAAATAAATACTTGAAGTGAAATTGAATTTACACCTCTATGCCAGGGACTGATAATTGATAATACATTCAAAATTATAACATACCAGAATTTGCTTTGTTTATCATTATCATAAAAAAGGACCATTATTTAACCATCCACAATTCGTTCTAGTATATTTATTTGAGCGTACATGTTTTGACTTGTTCATGAAGTACATAGGTATTGCGCAACATTTATTTTATTGTCGCAATTTAAGAAATAAACTCACCACTTTCAGATAAGTTAAGGATTGGCGGCAATAGTTTGTCTGTTGCGGTAAGATCTTTAATTGAAAAAACTGGTTGATTTTCTGTGATATCACACCCAAAAATATTTGATTTTCTAGTGAAATTTCTCGCTGATTTGACCTTTGTTGGGTATTTTCGTTTGGATTTGTTAAAGGATTCTCGATCATCAAACTCCTCTTCAGGAGAAGAACTTTCGGAGATAATATCATCTTCAGAACTCGATACATCAGATATTATCGCCTCTGAACCTGAGTCACTAAAATCTCCGCCTTCTTCCTCATCGCTGATCTCATCTTTATACACTGTTTTAATTACTTTTTTCCTTGTAGTAGGCATTGCAATTAAAAACAAATGCACGATAAAAGAAGTTCACAAAATATTAATGTTTGATCTCAAGTTTCCCTATTTTATTCAAACTACTTTGGACCGGCCGGGTTTTCCCGCATTCCGACACTGTGTTGTCTATATTGACAATTGACAGTTGAAGACATGTGCGCCGCTTTCGCATTGACTGTTCTATAGTGCTGCCAACTAAAAAACTTTGTTTAAATAATTTAAAAAGCTTTTGTTCTCTTTTACGTAAATGGTAACTATAAAACAGTGTTATTATCTTTACAATGTTAGTTTATATTTTCAACATCTAATTTTACCTGCGATTAAGTGATTAGTCATATTAAAATTGAGTCTTAAATCAGAAACATTATCTCGTACACCGACCTTTACCTACAATAAAAAAATCCTAATGTTTTAAAATGTTAAGTATTATGACTTATAGCTGAGGTTTCAAGTGTACCCTAGAAATGAATCCATCGCCCTCAGGCAAGCGCTCATAGAGGCAGGATCAGAGCTGAAGAAATTTAGAAATCCCCGCTAACTGAACGATGCGGTGCGCTTTAGAAGAAACTGAACCTACTTTAAACATTAAAACATTAGTAATTGTTATTATTCCCATAGCCTCACAAGAGTGAAATATAATATAAAATATTGATTTAAGTCAATTCCTTTCATCTAAGAAATGCATAATGAAATTAATCATTATATAAAAATATGCATATTATGCATCTTTATTTTGGAAAAATAACTAATCAATTTAGGGTAGTAGTACACTGTAGTGTAGTGAGATATTTTTTTAAAAAGTTTCACTATAATAAAAATGAAATAAGAAAATATAAAAAAAAAAAGAATCATTATTAGTTGTAAGTATGGGTGTAAATAATAAAACATATTAGAAACCTATATTTTATTTAAACATGAAATTATAGTTATAAGTTATTCGCTTATTGTAGTTAAGAGGTAAAGTAAACTACAATCTATACGAAAAAAGTCTTTCTTAGGTACTATCGAATTTCAGCATTAGTTTACGAGATTCTAACTTTGCCTTAATAAAAAATTCGCGTGATGAGTTTGTACACAAACATAAAGCGCCAGGCACAGTTCTTTCGAATACTTGAGTGTCGCAGGTAATCTCAAAAATCATATATTTTATTGCCCTCTCTCCGAGGAACGTAAGACTCAAGCTCATCATTTAATAATAATATTTTTTTATTTTTATCTGATAACTCCCGTAGTAGGATTAATTACTGTGTCGCAGGGGACTTTACAAACATTCAAACAACGGACACAAAGAACACCCAGACTCAGAACAAAAACTTGACGAACACAAAGTGTTGTCCCGTGTGGGGATCGAACCTACAACACTCAGCGTGGCAGCGTAGTATCGAAGTGACCACTTTAACCGCTACGCTATCCGTGCAGTCAATAAAAAAAAAATCGAGAATGGGTAGGTTCAAAGGTGTTATAATTAAACAAAGTTTCTAATTTCTTCCACTAATGCAAATATTAACAGTAGTAAGTGATACGATGTTTATATCATGTAGTCAACAATCTTATACCCCAAGATAAATTTAAAATATCGGAAGTAAAACAGCCAACAAACAACTAATAAGTACAGGTCTCCCAAAGTAATAATGCGCATAGAAATCTTCGTCACTGTTCGGCGTCCCGAGCATCGGAATGTATATAGAGTGGTTAAGTGCATTCATGCATAATTTAGTAGAATTATGTGTTTTGTTCTAAAAGAGATAAATATTGATTTATCAGTAACGAAATTTGATTCGATAATTCCATGTAAGTAAATAGTGAGGAAAACCACACGATTGCGAATATGCTACAATCTTTGTTGGATTGATTCACTTCGAAGATGTTATAGTACTTTTCAAGTGTCTTACTGAAGCTGGTGTAGTGATGGAAGAAAAGAAGGTTTAAATAACACAAGTTTTATATTAGAAGTAGAAAAAATGGTTTTCAAACACAGGTTTACATTAAAATCTTAGAAATCTAATCATTAAAGTCTCAGTTCAAAAGTATTTACAGCACTGATCATTCTAGAATAATATTACAATTACAAAAAAATAATCAGAATCAGGGAGGATCTCTATTCCTGACATCGTAGATTCACCAGAACTTTCATTATGCTCTTGTTCATTTACACTTTCACTACCACTATCACCTGTGTAAATAATCATTTCATCGGAAAAACTATCGATTCTTGGCTCAAATTTTCTATATTCATCTTCGCATTTAACAGCATGCTCACAAACTTTTTTCCAC
This sequence comes from Tyria jacobaeae, assembly GCA_947561695.1. NCBI lineage: Eukaryota > Metazoa > Arthropoda > Insecta > Lepidoptera > Erebidae > Tyria > Tyria jacobaeae. The sequence goes on from OX387216.1 coordinate 11,602,668, forward strand.
TCTTCTGGTCCTATATTATTGATTTTTTCTAATATAGCATCTTTAACTGACGTGACAGTCATTGCAATATTTTTTTTGGCTACGTGTTGCTTTATTTGGGACCAAATATTTTCAATGGGGTTAAAATCTGGATGATATGGTGGCAATCGTATAATTTTATGCCCATGTTCCTCCATTATACGGTCAATGGCAAATTCTGTGTATTTTTCTTTATATGTTTTTATAATTTCATACAAATCGGGTTTCAGTTTCTTTGGGTCATGCGGAATGTTGTGTTGTTGTAACCAAGCTATCATTTGTGGTTTAAGTGTGTTTGAGTTTGGTGGTTTCACAGACAGCTTATTATGATATGGGGCGTTGTCAATTACCAACACACTATTAAGAGGCAAGTTGGGAATTAATTGATTGCGTAGCCAAGTTTGATAACGTTCCGCGTTTATTTCTTTATGATAGTCACCTTCTGTGTCGACACATTTATTTAACATTAGAGCCCCTGGGACGAAGCCTTTTTCATTGCCTGCGTGTACAATAATTATTCGCTCTCCTTTGGAAATGGGTTGTTTGATACCTTTTTTGCTGCCATCTTGCCAAGTTTTACCCTTAGTATGTGATGTATGCACGTATGACTCGTCCATAAACACTATGTTTCTACCAGAATTCCTCAGCTGTTGTATTTCTCTGAGATATTTGATCCTTTTTAAACATATATCATGCTTTTCCATAAGTAACCGTCTGTTATTATCAGTTTTCAGAAACCTAAAACTCTGCACAGCCTTTGAAATTAATAGCTTCGATCAACTTTTTTCTCAAATTATTTACAGTTGGGAGTTCTTTGAGCATCAACTGTAAATTGTATATCATATTACGAATCACACAGTAGTCGAAATCATCAAGCCCTAGCCGAAATCTACTTTTAGGTTTTCCTTTTTTCGGTGTGGAAAATTTCATTGATTGATTCTGGTTTTTTTCGTTTAAGATATTACTTAAAGTTCGTCGTGAAATTCCTGTAGCTTTTGTAACACGGTCCTGAACTTTTTTAAAATAATCATCATGGTCTCTTTTGAAAACATTGGCTTCATTTAAGAAATAAAGGTACACATTAAATAACATTTGTCGTGCTTGTGACTTAAGCGGCTTTCCACGTTTAAATTGATCCATTCTGGAAGAATTCGTCTGAAAGAAAATGGTATGGGCAGAGTTAGGCATATTTTTATATATTTGTTGTATTATTGCATTATGTACTAATATACTTTTTAATATTATTTATTCCTATATCTATTTGTTTATTTATGCATGTGTTTATTTATTTGTTTATTAAATTTATATAAGCCTAAATCTTAATATGTATTTAACGAAGGTATTTTTAATTTTTTAATATAAAAACCGTGAAAATTTTTATGTATATTTACCTATTTTACAAAATAAGCTATTTAAATTTGAATAAAATAATTAAAGTTGAAATTAAATTTACCTTTGAAAACAAAACCAAGAAGGGTGTGTAGTAGCAGCTCTATATAATTCCACACAGAAAGAACACGTGCAGTCACCACCAATATATAAAGACGACTGACGGACCTTTAACTGACCGGCGACCGCCGCCGACCGCTAGAATTGTTTTCGATTGTGTACTCATGATATTGACTCCTATTCCTTTAACAAAGTGGAAAATGCAAGTGCGTTGTTTAGGGCTCTTACGATTCAATGATTCGGGTGTTTCCGGGAATACGACCATTAGCGAAGATCTGCATGCGCATTATTAATTTGGGAATACTGTAGTGAAGTTTTATACTAAAATTATATAAACTAATCATGTCCCTATGAATAAATGTAGTTAAAATTAAAATAATAAATTCATTTAAGGTTAATATTCTTATCATCTAAATATTCTTTAACAGTATAGTACGCCTTTTTAATCAATATGTTATTAGGTTTTTGCTTAAATATATCATTTTTTTCTATTGTACACAGCTTAATCTGTAGTTTATTATATACTCTTGACACCACACAATAAACTCTTTTATTCAAAATAGCCGTTTTATTGGGTATTATTCTTTCTTTATGCTGATGTCGGCGAGCGCTTAGCGTTCAAAATAGTTGTGCGTTTTTTTTATGAAAGTAGCCACTCCCAGTATGTATATGCTCGGCAGGGTGAGCAAGTTTAAGGCCTTAAAATGTGGCTTACAGCTGTCCATTCGTGTAAGCCTATACATGGCTCGTATGCATTGCTTTTGAGCTTTATACACATTATCCCAGTCGGTGGAAATTCCCCCGAAAATTATGCCATATCGAAGTGTCGATTCAACAAAAGCATAGTATGCAGATAGCAGTGTCGTAATATCAACAGTTTTGGATAAGGAGTATAAAGCATAGGAACTTTTATACAGTTTTATGCAAGTATGATCTAATGTGTAATATGTGCTGTCCAATTCAAATTACAATCTACATGCAAACCCAAAAATTTTGCAACTTCAACCTTTTATTTTAAACTTTTATTTGTGTGCCTGAGTATTCTATTCCAAAATCATTACGTAAGCGTCTAATGCAATTCCTTAATATAATTATATTCATTTTATTGTAATTTATTACTAGGTTGTGTATCTTCAGCCACTCTACTATATCTATTAGTTGATACTATATCTAATAGTTGAGTAGCTCGCGGATAGGTGTCAAAAAGATAACACGGGCAAGTAAGATCTCCCAAGTAATTATAATTTATTATTGGAAAATTTTCATTAAATCACACAAAATAAAGCTTACTGTTATAGGGTACTTACATTAATCAAATAGTTCTCATGAATTAAGCTGAATATTTGAATCACCTGCCAGCCCATTTGCACAATTTTTTAACACTCATAGAAACAGATATGTAATTTTAATCAATAGTAATAATCAACAATAATGTCACAACTTGCGGATATCCCAATTGCTCAAAGTTGCCTTGAGGAAAGCTTCTCAAAAAGAATGGCTGAGCTGGAGGCACAGTTGCACACTGCAGGGAACTCTAAGGAGGCGGTGGCCCGGGTTTCAGAAGAGTTTAGAACATTCCGGAAGCTTATGTTCAACATGTTGAGTCTACTCCGCAAGCAGATTAATGAGTGTGTCAAGATGATTGATGTGATGGAGACCCAACATCGACATAAAACAGTACTCTTTATGGGTGTACCCGAAGCTGATGGAGAGGATTGCAGCAGAAAACTTCTTGATGTGATCAATATGAAGATGGGTCTTAAGGACATCACTTCACAAAACATCAAGCTCTGCCACCGCATTGGTGCCCCAGGCAAGGAGCATCATCGTCCTATATTGGTGAGGTAAGTCACGACGGAGGTAAGATCAGCTGTTTGGAGAGTGAAGACGACTCTGAAGGGATCAGGCTTCTCAGTACGAGAGTTTCTAACTAACACCCGACAGACAGCCTTCAGCATGGCCCGGCAACATTTCGGTGTTTCTTCTTGTTGGACGCAAGACGGCACTATAGTGATCAAAGCCTTTGACAATAGCCTTCATAAAATAACATCCACAGAAGAGCTGAAACTTTTGACAGCTTAGTATCCAAAGACGATATCCACAATCGGGAATGAATCCGGGAATGCAAGATCTGGCGTAAGTGCGAAAAGTTCCCGAAGATAGACAGACATTGGTTTGTGTTTAACAATGCTGTTCCGCTGTAGTTCGTAGGTCATAATCAGATATTTAACTCATACATATTTCGTTTTGCTGACAATAATGTACGTAAGTTACCCATACTTTTTCCGTCTAACAATAGCATATAAACTTTTTCTTTTCATTACCATCTTTTTTCAATAATACATATTTCAATAATATTTGAATCGATCTTTATTATTGTGTATAATATTTTTAATTTTATGACCGACGTTGACGAAGTGTACGTTTCTGCTCGTCGTAGTGAAACTATCAATATTATCAACGTCGGTCATAAAATTATAAATATTATATATTTATACCTACACAAGTATATGATTCTAATTTAAAAAATACCACAAAATATTATTGAAGAATATACAGCAAAAACTATATACAGTATCTCTGCTCCCAATCTTGTGTCTTCCCATGGTCAACATCCTGCTCCTGGTTTTTCCCATCATGACCTTATTTTTCTATCTTATGTCCTAAAAATTCCCAAATCTTCTTCTAAACAAACTAGACCGGCTTCTCAATAACTGCATTCGATTTATTTTCAATCTTCGCAAGTATGACCACGTGTCTGCTTTACGTTCCGAAATAAAATGGCTTCCTATTCGCCAGCGTCGTAATCTGCGAGCACTAACTTATCTTTTCTCGTTTCTTAACTCCCCATCTCCCCCTTCCTATTCTTGTGCTCTAATAATGATAGAAACCTTCGTTCCATAAACAATAAATTTCTCTTGTGAGACAAACAATAAATTTCTCTTCCCCCTCATTACTCAGACTTCGTTAACTCCTCGTTCTACGTGCAGTCAGTTCTTCTCTGGAATGCTCTCCCACTCGAAATCAGGATGTCCACTAATCGCTTTATATTTAAAAGAAGGGTACGCGATCTCCTTCAAAACGAATTGGCAGAATTGTCGCAGCGTTAGCATATGATTCAATGAATGAATGTTAAAACTTTTATTGTATTTGTATCTGTATGTGTGTGTGTGTGTTTATTTATATGGATTTGTATATCTGTGTGTGATTTTACTGGTATATTATATTTGAGTAATCCAATCCAATCACATGTACACTTATTTATAATATTACCTTTAGAATATGTATATGTATGTTTATATCTACATATATATACATATATATATATATCTATCTCCATTTCCCTCTATTAGTTATGCGTTTTTGCACCTACCACTTTTATCTCTGCAACACCCCAAGGTTGACTGACAGAGAATGCCTTAGGCATTAAGTCCGCCTGTGTACGAAATGTGCATAAAGATTTTAAATAAATAAATAAATAAATTCGTTATATTACATTTGGTTCTTGAAATCAAAATATTTTAATTTTGATTTCAAGAAACAAGGAAATTATCTGCAAATAGGAACATTGGTGAAAGGGAAATCATTTATATGAATGTGAAATAATAAAGGGCCCAAAACGGTACCTTGGGGCACACCATATTTAACTTGTCTATATTCAGGCGTAAATACTAATTCCTACTTCACCGTATGGCTTACTTTTTTGATAGATGTCGCTTGATGTCTATTGCCTATGTCTTCCGAAAATGCCTTAAATTCCGCGGTCTACGCAATCGAAAGCTTTGTTGAGGTCTATAAATAGTGAGATCATGAGAAACTTGCTTCAATATATCGGTAGATCTGTAACCTGAATCTACTAATCAATAAGATCGTAGTATACTTTAGTATCCATATTAATGTCTGGAACTGAAATGGTGTTAACTTTTAAGCTTTAGCTTTTAATTTTGTGAATAAGTAACAAGACCTAGAGATTAATATCTATAAATTTCTTCCTCCATCTTTGCAACTTAGGGGGCTTTTAATGTGAAACTGTATATGAGCTTACTATGACCACATACAGACGTTGCTAAGTTACAAGGTTAAGAGTTTTATTTGAATGAGACATTTTCCAGGTGATTTGTAAGCTAAATCTGCAGGGCAATAGTATATCTACAATTAGTGAGAATTTAGATCATTTGTGTCTATCGTATTGGTATTTCACCAGGAATATTTTAAAATCGGGCGTTATAAACAGCTATTACTACGCAATTATTCAATGCTTTTAAGATTTCTCCTGTACTTCGTGTCATCAATGAAAGAAAATAGATTTCGAAAGGGCAATTCGTTCATATGCAGCGTACAAATATTCGACTGCAAAGGTCTGTTTAATGTTTTTGCAATTATCCTTATTATACCAACTAATTTTCTAACATTAATATTAGTACCATCACATCCAATAACCATCAAGTGATCGAATGACACACTTTCAAAAGTAATTAATAATTGCCTTTCTATATAACTTGCTTTCCCAGCCTTTGGAGTGAAATAACGTAAGTATTTATTATCTGGTTCTTTAATTAATGAATTTTTATCTTTTCTACCATAGAAGCATAGAGCAGGTGTAATAATCGGCATATTTATTTCCTGTAAACAACAGAAGCTGCGGCTGATATTCTATACCGATCGCAGGTTTGAGATAATGCAGAATAACTAATAGAAACAAGATCCTTGCTTCAGTTTTTTTATTGTTTTTGGTTGAAACTCTTCGCTTTCGTTTGGTATATTACACGCTGAAGACGGGAAGCTATTAATGACAGAGGTTGTAAGCAAGAAATCGGTGCTCGTTTGTGTGTGAAAACGTTTGACATTTCCTGTTACAGTTTTTGTTTTAAGCTTTTTAGTTTTTTTTTTGTTGTTGCCACGTCTGTATTACTTACCTATAATAATTTTTGTTAAAAACCTGTGGTCGTTGGGAAAGCTTTATTCATTGGAATGGACTTTCTTTTCCTTAGGACAATTACATTTATAATAATAATAATAATTATTATTATAATCCCAAATCATCTCCTCCATAGCCTAAAATTATTAGACCTTAAAGAAAATATTTACACAACCCTACAAAAAGCTGCCATCTTAAATACATGTAGAATAGTTAGAAAATTCATGCAGATTGATGAAAATGAAACAGGTTCTCTTCACAATACGGTATAAAAACGTAAGACACCACACTCCACATTTACTTGGTTCCCACCCGTAAATGTGGTTAAAACCGGCGAAAGAGCTGAGAAAAAAGTAAATAAAAAGAATAATAATAATAATAATCTTTATTTCCAACGGTCAAAATACATAAGTAGATGTTTTTACAAATAGGCTAGCACAGCATAAATTCTATGCACTTGCAGGCATAAATATCAACGCTTTTTAGGTATTTTAGGATGTGATTTCATATATTTTTTTAAAGCTTTAAGCATTTGTTTTTTTCCACATGTTTTAAATTTTTGCGACGACAATCACAGTAACTTCTTGATCTCTGAACTTGAAATTTGGAACCGTTTTGGTATTCTTGTTCATTTTGGTGTTAAATCTTATCCATTCTTAGCATTTTATTTTATTTTCATAAGTTGAAACCACAGTACATACATACTTATAAATCACTAGGTATTGCCCAATACAGGACTTTCCCATACTTTTCAAGTACTAATCATTTTAAAGAAATTATAGTAACATATCTTTCTTCTAGCCAAGTGCAGCCCAACTAAACGACTGAAACAATCGAGTTGCGGGTGGAACTTAAAGTATTACCACTTACATTCAAGCACTTTGTTTACGTTTTCGATGTTGTTTGTACGATATAGTATAATCCTAATATAAATAAACAGAGTTTTGAAAGAGTGTAAGTAGTGTATTTAAGTGTCTTAGCAATTCATTAAAAAAATACCAAAAATAATAATAAAAAAATTGAAATTGTAATTTACACTACAGTTAAATTAAACAGATTGAAATAGTATTTTACACATAATATATCAGCCCTAACTATCATTATGATATGCTTATTAGAATCTAAAAGTAATAAAAAAAGTTTTTTGACTTACTCTCTATTATATAGTTTGTAGGGTAGTCAAAATACAGTAAAAGTTGGCGCCTGTACCTATTTGCTATTCAAAACATTGATGATTCATTATGGGGCCGATTATAATAAAGGATGATCAAGCGGAAGCACATCAAGTTAGATTTTTTTTTAATTAACAAATAACAAATGAAAATATGTAGGATTCAATGTAACTCTTGTATTGTATTATTCCTACATTCTGTTATCTTTTTACTAAAGTACCGAAGGTTGATATAAATAAAAAATAACATATACTTGTCAACCAACACAGTACAGTGTTGGAAAGGCGAACCTGATTTATATTTTAAGGTACTGGCACTGCACTTACATTGCTCGAAGGCGGTAAAGGAATAGGTACACATCATCCGGTTATTGGGCTAAAACGTACGATACGATACATGAGAGAAGGATTTTCGCAAAAACGGTTACGTTTAGTCCATAACTCGTACGTTCATATTATTGCCGTGATTACGAATAATTGTATTTTACGAAATTACCTAGGTACATTACCTTTAGATCGGATGGTTGTAAAAATTCGACCACAATTTATTTCATTGGTCAGTGTAAGTTAAGCTGTTATGACAGGCGTGGAGCTTTACTAAGTCGTTTTCGTGTATTTTTTTAGTTTTCATAAAAAAAACAGCTCTCCGAACTTCTTCTACGTAACTTCGAATTCCTGAATTATTCGAAATTTTCAGAAAATTTGTGCACAGAATTGTCTTGAAGTATTAATTTATAGATTACTGTCTTAGATCTTAGATCTGGTTTTTAATAGCGATCTCAAGAGGTAATCTTCGCGAGATGTACCTGGTCTGCAATTTATTCTTTTAATTTCAATCCTAAAAAGCAAGTATCCCGAATGTTTCAAATGTCTATTTGTGCCTGGAGGCCACCTAGATAGTTCTTCAAAATTATTTCGGCGTTAGAAACCAACCTATTTAAATAATAATATTCAATAGCTACAGTTGAGACCGCTCCTTTTTCTTAGATTTCGATTTGCTAAAAGGTTTTATAATTTACCATAATGGAAAGGTTGTGTTTGTTTATAGAATGGTAAATGGTCTGAATCAATCCTGTTAAGTGGTTTTCAACAGAGCTTTATTGCCTGTATAGTAATGTTGAATGGATGAGTCTAACTAGAAGCTCATCTCTTAACATTTCGTTTAAGTAAAACTTTAAACTCAACGCACAAGTTCTTTTTAATATTAAAAATGATTTTATTGTGTTCAGTTCGTTTACAACAAATTATGAGACTTACTCATAGTAGTCATCAAGTCATCACTCATCACAAGCCTAAAAAGGCAAAATAAAGATTGTTAAGTGCTCCTTTGTTACACTTTAATATGCATCTACTAGATTCTTGTATACATAATTAATTCGTATATAAATTCTTATCTATTTAGGGCCAACCAAAGGGAAAATATCTGCATTCTACAGATAGCCGCTGTTAAGCCTATTGAAATAAGGGCTACTTAACAACACTACTAACGTATTGTTGCGATCGTGCTGTAAGTGCTAAGATCGCTCTGAAAGGGAAAGTCATTGGCAAAACCCGCGTTCCATAGATCAAGGCTCAAGAAAGTCATGACCCGAGTAATGCCTCAGTTCTCAGTCTCAGTTTTCTTGAACTATTCTTTCTTTCTTTTTGGCATAAGGTACTGTATTTATAGTAAGACAGAATCCTTGCAACAAAAAAAAAATATGGTAGATGGAATATACACTAAATATGTACACATATCTACTATGTAAAGTAAACTATTATATATATTTATACTAAAACATGTATATACATGTTTTAGCATACACCTCTATGTGGGAATTTTGAGTACATGACAGTTCCATACACCACACACACTTTCGATTACCTCATGTATCATGTCGCCTTATCTGACAGGTAGCAGTGGTAACGTATACTTTCATCTCTTTTGTATATCCAATTAGAAGGTATCTTACTAATTAATCATGCAATATTTGTGTTACCAACACAGCTAAAGACATAACAATGAGAGTCAGCACATTCAAGTCGACTTGAGTAAATCGCATTTCCAACGTACCAGTACTCGCCATAAAGCATAAACTAACATAAATAACTTCAATTGTTTGCAGCCTTATTGTTAACTTTAATTACATTTTGAATTAATTTTGTAATTAAAACGGAAGCTGGAAGCGCGCCGCGTGAAGTTTAAGTGGCTGGTTACGGATCGACCCCGGTTGGGAATGGGGTGCGCGGGGCAGCGGGGGCTTTTAGATGCAATCTCTGAGTGGATTAATTAATTCTGAGGTGCCGGTTATCTCCTGTTATCATTTAATAAAGTTACGTAAGGATATAGAAATTTCGCTTTACGGCAAAGAGATGATGTCTACTGAGTATTTCTGGCAGGAATTCGCTCTTTATCTAAATAAATTCAACCACAGTAAAATAGAAAATGTTATTGGTATTTTTGGATTATTCCACATGTTCTAGTTTTTAAGTTGTTTAGCTCGTATCATTATTGAATAATATGAATAAAACTTGTGGCTATTCATGGGCAAATTTGACCTACTATTATTACCTATAATTGCCACGACCTTTAAGATAAATGGCAGCAGTGGCATTTCTCAGTATTTAACTTTCATTGACTTGCTTGAAAATAAGGTAAATAACATCTTCTGAAAGATTTAAGGCTTTGTGGTAGGGCAATCTCACAAACGGATATTCTTATTAAAACAAAAGGTTTCAGTTTAATTCAAAGCCATTAATTAACATTGATTTCTTAAGAGATTATAATCTTGGATCGCCTGTTTCAATTACATTAGCGAAGCTTTCTGTTGAATTAATTACTATTTTACATAGAATTATGGTAAAGCTTTGAGCTGTGAAAAGTTTCATTAACTGTAGTATTAAAATGATTATGTTACAGTGTGGTTTGAGAGTTTCTTTAGGCAACGGTTGTCTGGTTTCTCTTATTGAGTAACTACCGTACGGAGTTCTTTAAAGTGCAAATTTGTGTAGGTCTTTCGCAATATAAGTTTTTTTTTTAAATATATATATTGGTGCCGATGTTGGTCACACATTAATACTAGACAATCACGACGGTAGTGCTACCCCCGTTTTGTATTTGACAGTTACTTTACTTACGTTAGGCTTGTTATGTATGGGGTGCTGGCTAGAAAACCTCCACGTGGTGCATCCTGGGCAACGTCGGCGATGACGCCGCCACCTCTGTTTTTGAGGAGGGCGTTATCGCCAACGGCTAATCTTCTGGCTAGAAGAGTGCCACATTTCTTCGGCCCCTCGGTCGAGGTCTGGCCCAACAGAGCGGGCTTGTATATCGATCACTCTGTTGGCTCTTCGCTCCTCGGAGCTATGAGGAAGGAAACCTCAATAAAAAATTACCAAAGTAGGACCCTTTCATGGGTCGGTGTTTCTCCATTGTTTACAGTGGAGAAAGAGGATGGACTCGGCGTACACTTGCACTGCCATCGAGCAGGCATTTCGAGATTTGTCTCAATGCCACCGTCGGCATATCGTAATCCCGAAAGGAGCGTCGTGGTTAAGTCTCGCGGCTCTGATCGGGGGCGAAGGTCTTGGCTTAGCCGCCCGGACTGCGAGGAAGAATACCTCTATAAAAAATTACCCCGAATCTCGTGTTCTGGTGCGTGACCATGGGATGCATGGCTGATGGGTGGTTCAGTCGCTAGCGCACTCCCAGCCGGGGAAACTGCGGACCCCTCGGTTGGGCATAAATCTACGCTTGCCCGGGTATTGGGGGATCTCTGCTCGGGTGGACCTTTAGCCCTCCCCATTCGGGGGGTTATTATGGATTGCTATAAATTTAAAAAACAAAACAGTGAAGTAGAAAAGAAGGAGAAGATTAATGAGAGTCGAACAAGGTAGACGTCGCCGCATCTAACTACCAAGAAACTTCACTTGGAACGCCTATCTCGCAGGAGCTCCCAGAAGTCAATTTGTCTTCTGGGAGCAGAAGAATCTCGGAGCGAGTGCGCTCCAGTCCGCAGTGTGGAAGATGATGGACGGGCGCCTCGCGGGCCTGGAGGCTAGGCTGCCTCCGGCACCCATCGTTCGGCCGCCTCTTGCTGCGGATAAGTTAAGGAATGCGCCTCCGATGCCGCTCCCGGTCTTGGGCCGCCGCGTTGCTCTTTCGTACGCTGCAGCGGCGTCTGCGCCGTCCCCTGCGACCACAACGAGAACCAAGCGGCCGGCTAAAGCCGGGAAGGGGGCAGTAATGGAGTTCCCTCCCTCTCAAGCACTACAAGGTAGGAGTGCCCCTTGCGCTGCTGGTGATCTATCCATCCAGGCCCAGGCTATCCCTGCCCCCTCTACCTCCGCCCCCTCCAATGATGGGTGGCAAAGGGTTGAGGGAGGCAAGAAGAAGAGGTCCCGAAATCGAAACAAGGCCGCCAAAATTGCGGCCTCTCCGCCTATAACGTCGACTGTGGCAGTGACAAAGAGGAGGTGACGACGGACAACCTTGCGGAGAAACTGCGGGGAGTATTTGCAGCGACGGATGGTGTGAAAGTCGCCAGGCCCACCAAGTGCGCGGAGCTACGTATATCGGGCCTGGACGACTCCGTTACGGTCGATGATGTCCGGGTTGCAATTCGGGAGAATACCGAGTGCAACGCGGACAACATAAGGGTCGGCACCATCCGTCCCGGTCCAGGCGGTCTTGGCGAGGTGTGGGGGCGAGTTGTCCCGTAGCGTCGGCCAAAATTTTGGGCGACGCCGGCAAGATCCTCATCGGTTTTGTGAACGCCAGAGTCACGGTCCTGGCGGCGAGTCCGATGAGGTGTTTTAAATGCCTAGGGTCGGGACACACCCGCTTCAAGTGCGGAAGCTGCTTTGACTGTAGCGGACTTTGCTTCCGCTGCGGTCGACCGGGCCACAGGGCAGCTGAATGCTCCGCTACCCCTCACTGCCCAGCGTGTGCGGCTGGCAATTTGCCAGCCAATCACCAGATGGGGCAGAGTGGGTGCAAGCCTCCCCGCAATATTCCGCAAACATCGGTGGCTAGCCAATCGGCCCAGGCTGCCTTCGTTGCTAATCGTTCGTCGTCTCCGTCGCCCATGGAGGAGGCTGTAGAAACGATCCAATAATGGACCAAGTCTCCAGCCTCCTTGTTCAGACGAACCTGAACCACTGCGCCAGTGCACAGGACCTTTTCCTGCAAACTATGGCGGAGTGGTCTATCGGTGTGGCCGTAGCCGCGGAGCCTTATTTCATTCTTCCCCGTCCAAACTGGCTGGGTGACCGGGACGACTCCGTGGCAGTACCATATACGGTGTTTACTTCTCCCCCAACCGGAGTCTGAGCGACTTCGAGGTCTTCCTCAACAACTTAGAGGCTTCGATACGGCGACTAGCGTCTGGGCACGTCTTAGTGCTGGGGGACTTCAACGCCAAGTCCATTGCTTGGGGTTCCCCTAGGACGGACGCACGGGGCGATGCGGTAGAGGAGTGGGCGACGTCGGTGGGCCTCTGTCTTCTTAACAGAGGTTCCTTCTCAACACGTGCGTGCGGCAGCAGGGGGGGTCGATAGTGGACCTTTCGTTCGCTACCCCTGCTCTCGCTGCACGAGTAAGGAACTGGCGTGTCCTGGAAGAGGTTGAGACGCTCTCGGATCATCTCTATATCCGATTTGAGCTCTCCCGGACCCAGAACCCCAGTAGGGGTCACACGGCGCGGCTTACATCCCGCTTTCCGCGGTGGGCTGTATCGAAATTAGATAGGGATCTGCTAGAGGAGGCAGCCATTGTTTCCTCTTGGCTGTCTCCGTAGCCTCCGACCGAGGAGGTAGACATGGGGGCTGGTCGCTTTCGCGATGCGATTACGCAGATATGCGATGCGGCCATGCCCCGCATTAAAGGTCGTCGACCTCCGAGGAAGGAGGTCTACTGGTGGACCCAGGAGTTGGCGGACCTCCGCGTGGCTTGCATTCGTGCCCGGAGGTCCTACACCCGCAGTCGTCAGCACGTGAAGAAGAGGAACAGCTTCATGAAGAGTACCGGGAGGCACGGAGAACTCTGAAGCTGGCCATTAGCCGCGCCAAAGAAGTGAAGAGAAAGGAGATGCTGGAGGGTCTCGATCGTGACCCCTGGGGTCGCCCTTATCGTGCGGTGCAACAAAAGCTCCGCGCGTTGGCCCCCCCCCCTTACTGAGACTCTCCAGCCCAGCTTCCTGCAGGAAGTGGTTGAGGGCCTTTTCCCGCAACAGGTGGAGTACTCACCCCCGTCGATGGCCACCCTGGTGACTTCTTCCTTGGCCGGAGACGACGGGGAGTTCCCGGAGGAGGATATTCCACCCGTCACGGAGGCGGAGATAGGGGCGGCTGTTCTACGGATCCGCTCCAAAAACACCGCCCCTGGGCCAGACGGGATCCCTGCTCGAGTCTTGGCCCTGGCCCTTGATCACATGGCAGACCACCTCAGGGAGGTGTTCGACGCTAGCTTGGTGTCCGGACGCTTTCCTGATTGCTGGAAAAGTGGGAAGCTGGTGCTTTTAAGAAAGCCGGGACGGCCTGCCGATTCGCGCGCGGCCTACAGACCCATTGTGCTGCTGGACGAGGCGGGTAAACTATTTGAGAGGGTACTCTCTGCCCGCATCGTCCGGCACCTGGAAGAGGTCGGCCCCGATTTGTCGGACGCCCAATTCGGTTTCCGAGCGGGTCGTTCGACTGTCGGGGCTGTGTTGCGTCTGCGGGCCGTGACTGAAGAGGCGGTAAGCTGTGGCGGCGTGCTGTTGGCGGTGTCGTTGGACATCGCCAACGCATTTAATAGTCTGCCATTCATCTGCATCAGGGAAGCGCTCCGCTATCACGGGGTGCCGCAGTACCTGAGGCGGCTAGTGGCAGACTATTTAGAGGAGCGTACCGTCATGTACGAAGACCGAGAGGGAAATCTGAGACGTCGGCCCATGTCGTGCGGTGTTCCGCAGGGTCTGTCCTTGGACCACTCCTGTGGAACATGGGATATGACTGGGCCATTCGAGGTGACTCCCCCCCCGGGCTGAGCGTAATTTGTTACGCTGATGACACGTTGGTCACAGCCCGGGGGCTGAACTTTCAAGAGGCGGTGCGCTTGGCCACCAGAGGAGCCTCACTGGTGGTCAGGCGCATCGAAGCGCTGGGCTTACGGGTGGCCCTGGACAAGACGGAGGCTCTTTTATTTCATGGGCCCCGTCGTGGTCCGCCCCCTGGCGCCTCCATCATGGTTAACTCGGTCTTTGTACCAGTTCGGGCCCGTATTAAATATCTGGGCCTGATCCTTGACGGGAGGTGGCTCTTCGACGAGCACTTTCGGCAGCTTGCTCCAAAGCTGGTCGGTGCTGCGTCCGCTCTTGGGCGCCTTTTACCCAACTTGGGTGGACCCAGCATCGCTACAAGACGGCTGTACACGGGGGTTGTCCGGTCAATGGCACTGTACGGCGCACCGGTGTGGGTGGGGGCTCTGACCGCCCAGAATAGGGCACGCTTTTGGCGCCCTCAGAGGGTTATGGCGGTTAGAGCCATACGTGGTTACCGCACCGTGTCCACTGAGGCGGCGTGCGCGTTGGTCGGAACACCCCCGTGGGACTTGGAGTTTATCGGCGAACGGCTGAGTTCCGGGCGGGTAGCGGCAGACGGCCCCCGCCCGAAGAGGTACGCGAGTGGCGTGATGCTGCTCCTCAAGCCACGATGGCTTGTTGGTCGTCCCAGCTGGAGGCTCCACGTGCTGGCTTTGCCACCGTGGAGGCGCTCCAGCCGGTCATCGTCGAATGGGCAGAGCGGCAGCACGGGACTCTTTCCTTCCGACTGACGCAGGTTCTTTCCGGGCACGGCTGCTTCGGAAAATATCTGCACTCGGTCGCTAGGAGGGAATTAAGTCCCGCCTGCCACCACTGCGACTGCAGTGAGGACTCGGCTCAACATAGGCTCGCGGATTGCCCCGCTTGGGCGGCACAGCGTCGGGTTCTCACTGCAGTCATCGGAGCGGATCTCTCGCTACCGGCCGTCATACGCTCCATGGCCGGTAGCGACAGGAATTTTACCGCGGTCGCAACCTTCTGTGAAGAGGTCATCTCTCAGAAGGAGGCGGCGGAGAGGGACCGGGAGGACGATCTCCACTCGGACCTAATTCGTCGCCGGCGAACCGGGCGGCGTAGACGCGCTTACCAGCGCCTCATGCCGCCCTGAGTGTGTCTGCGGGTGGTCGGGACGGGTTTTCCCTTCCATCCGCCATATGGCCAGCCGCGAGGGGGTGACGTCCGCGTTTGTCTGGACGTCACCTTATTGATAGGTTACCCGTAGGTGGTGCCCGCATAGTGCGGGCAAGCGCTAGGAGGGGTCCGGATGTCTTAATAAAGCTGTTCCCGGATACCTCCTATTTAAAGCGCAGCGTGGCACACCGTGTGGTTTTAGTCGGTTCGATTCCGACACACCGTTTCACCGAAAACCCCGGTGGAATGACGGCCCGAGGGGGTTTCCACACGAAAAAAAAAAAAAAAAAGGCTTGTTATGTATACATTTTTAGATAACTTCACTCACGATTGTACATTTTGGACTCACTAATGTAATAGGGCGCAAGCCTATTGCCATCAACCTAGTCCTTTTGTTATGTATGTTTCGCAATAAAAAGTCTTACACCCACCTAGGCTTGATGCAGCTATTTGGAATGAGTTAAGCAGGGACATTAGATGTACTCTTGTTTCTCTTGAGAGAGCGTGTTTCATTGGTTCCCGGTTAATCCATGATTGTGCCAACATCAAGCACTAAAACACTTTCTGGAAAGATACGTAGATATGCCTTGAAGAAAATTATATATTATATTACAACCTCGATCTATCCTCGTCCTCGATTTCGGTGACATTTTATTAATAATTGTTACTTTCTCTGACCTCAGATCGAAATTGTTTGGATATGGTCAATCAGTCACTTACTTGTACATTCTTGTTTACGAAACAAACTTGACATTTTGTGTTCCTAAGAATATACATATATGATTGACATTAAGGTAGTTAAATAAATAAAAAAGGACTGTGGAAATCATGTTACTTATATTTTTAAGGACTAAAAAAATTTTACACCAAAAGCGGGGACATTTGCGCATATTGAAACAAACAGTCTTCTCTTCTCAATGGGAATAAGCTCCGTCCCAAGAACTTAATATTTCCCACGGTTTCGTCTAATTTAACACCAATTTATTAAGCCGACGGTATAAACATTTTGTCACTTTTAACTGCTTTAGATGCGGGATCACATCTAAGGTTTAGTTCTTGTGACTATACATAAGGCTTATCTTATCGGTAGTAAAACACTGTAAAAAAAAAACAAGAAAAAAGCAAGAAAACTTATGTTTTGCGGTTTATTTCATGTATTTGGAATAACGATGATGATCTTAAAATTACATACATACTAGAGGAGCTTCGCAAGTGTGCGGATTTTCTTAGATTTTGTATGTCTACTGCAACGATAGTAAAAATAACATCTATGTCATTATCATAATGACTATAGATAAACTACATCATAAAAGGACTTGTGATGAAATTAATTAATATAATCTTTCGAATATTCAATGCCACCTCCTGTGCTAAAAACACCACAGACGACGATGTAAAAAGCTAGTAGGATAACCAAAGTAACGTATGTGGCTAACACTTTAATCTGTTGACTCGCTCGTTGAGCAATATTATGTACATCGATATGTTGTTAAATGTTTCATGAGGTGCCTGAGCATCACCTGGTGTGACGAAAATAACAAATTCAGAACGCTTTTCAAAACAACACTCAGCCCCAGCTACATTATGCATGAAGCACTCCATTTGCTGATCCGCTCAGGAGTCCCGCTCGCGGCTCGTTAAGCGCTTACATTAGCTACAAACACTTATTGATTTTGAGAGATTGATATAATTTATAAGAAATGTACGATATGTTTTGTACTGTCATAGAACATATAAGGACTGACAGTAGAATATTGCTAAAATAAATGTAATTTGTACATATCTACTGTACTTACTATTTAAATCTAGAGTTATCTGATATTTTCAAGTTGAATTCTTATTGGGAATAATAAATAACTCATCTAAGCTCTGTCAGTGTGGGCTTTCTCTTTCTTTTGTCAAGGTATGATCTGATGTGTATCTTCAAATGGGTTAGTAAGGGGTTTTGGGCTTTATGCTTTTGTTAGTACCTAACTACAACAAAAAACTATTGTTGTCAACTCGATCCTAGAATCGGTTCGGGCCAACATTTGACATCTGGTCTTGACCTAAAGAAGATGGCGCTTCGACGTGCACTTCCTTTAGCTTGCTCCAAGGCTGGTCGAGGCTGTGTCCACCCTTGGTTTACTTCTGCCCAACTTGGGCAAGTTAGTACATGGGGATTGTTAATGGCGCTTTACAGTGTGGTACGGTATTCTGAGCTATGGCTACCTCAGAGGGTTAAGGTGGTTAGAACCATACGCACTAACCGCACCGTGTCGGCGGGAAATGACTCCTGGGCCACCACTGCAACTACAGTGAGGACTCGGATTGGTTAACGTTAATGGCCCTCACTGCGGTCATTGGGGAGGATCTCTCGCTAACGGCAGTCATATGCTCCATGGCCGGTAGAGGCAGGTACCGCGGTCGCAACCTTCTGTGAGGATGTTATCCCGCAGAAGGAGGCGGCGGTTCGGGCCAGGGAGCATGACCTCCAGTCGGACCCGATTCGTCGCCGGTGAACCGGATGGTCGGGACGGGTTTTCCCCTCCACCCGCTATGCTGATCCACCGCGAGGAGGCAACGTCCTGATGTGCCTGGCACGCTGCCTAGTTGAGAGTTTCCAGAAAGAGAGTCATCGCTAGGAGGAGTCTGGATGTGTTACGAAAACTGCTCCCGGATTTCTCCTATTTCAGGCGCACTATGGCACACCCTGTTTTTTAAACTTAAAAACTTAAACTCATATTCTAATATGAATTGGAACCTATAAGGTTTTGCTTTTTAGCTGAGGACTTTTGGCCCGATGTTTACCACTGTTTTCAAAACGCAACCGTTTTTCCTATTGCTTTGGGAAATGGTGACGTCACTTTATGTTAAAGGTATCCGTTTACTGAGCATTCAAAAATCTGTGATTGAATATCATTTTCGTTCGACTATACTGACATCAGTCGACATCGTGATGATAGTAACAAGAAATGTATATAAAATTCATGTGTCTTCTATAATACTTTAAAAAAATAAGTGTCCATCGAGGAGTTACAATCGTGGAAAGTATGGGCAGTACTAAGGAGTTAGAATTGCAATATTAATGCAGTGCTGAGAGGCGACCGGAGTGCATTTACTTAATGGATTGTGGGCGAAATGTTTACACTATCGTCAAACACGAAAAAAAAAGCAACAGACCCAGTGACGGATAAAGATAACTTCTTTGGTTGGATTATAGCGAGCGACTCGGGATGGCCTGATTCACAGAAATAACAAAGTTCCTTACTTCATCTTTCAACTCAGTTAAAAAAAACTTATACGACATTTCCACTACAGACATATGAAAGTACATACATTACCGGAGTGGAAAAGTTAAACAGCTTAAATGTATCTCCGGCGCAGCTAAAAGTGTCTGACAAAAGTTCGACTTCCATTTTAAAAAGCTCCATTACAAAACATCGAGATTCGCTTCCGCCACGCCACCGCGAGCTTGAACTGGCTGGCTCGAACGGAATTAAACTCGAAAACTTTTCAATTTATTTTATATGAAATCGAGCATAGCCGCGTATTCGAGAAGCTAAGAAAGCGAACTTCGTGTCGTTTAAATCGCGGCTTTTGTGGAGAGAAAGGTTCACGCGGTATGTTTGTGAGGGTATGACGAGAATCGGAAAGCAGGCATCCCCACTCGGACTATATCGCGTGAGTGTAGTTGAGCTGCGGTCTGTCCGACGGTCAACTGCAACCAAAGCGCTACAATCTCAGCCCTGCGCGTCACTAAACTTGAATTCGTTACGAGTGTCGTATCCGTATACATTTTGTAAAAGGTTTTGATACTTTTATCTAAAAAAAAAAAATATTTTTTATTGTAAATGTGTTAGCATTTTTATAGCAAGTGGATGTAACTAAGTTTATTTAGAAAAAAACACATTCCAAATTTGTATAATTCAAAATTTGTTAATTATACAAATTTAGAATATGTATGCTATAACAATTTTTTTCCTGTATCTAATATTAAGTAGTAAAAAAAGAAACAACTAAAAAGAAAATAATAACACAATTTCAGAGAAGCCAGTCCACGTTAATCACATACACACATTAACTCATGCCTTTTACCTTCGAGGTAGGCAGACACAACAGCCCACTACTTGCTTCTATCCGTTTATCACCTGTTTCCCTTTTATTACGGCGGCAATATAATTAATGAGTCCAAAATACCAGGTCCTTGTCATGGTTTATGTACACTGATCTATTAGAAAATTACGAGTTATTAACAACTGTTATGAAAAGAAGTAAAAAAATAATAATATATATTATTATTCTTATATGAAGGGGTGTGATATTTTTATTTCAACACTGCCCAAAAAAAGAGTTATAAATGCATGAATAGATTTGGATGTCCGGTATACTGTTAGTATAATGGCTACAAAAAAAAGAATGGCATAGTATAATATATGGTAACAAATATGTAATCACTTTTTTCGGTGGGTAGTTGTGTTTTCTTTTATGACCTCAATATACTTTTTCTGAATTCTGAATGTTTTAGGTAAAACACTTTTTATAACACAAATAAAAGTTTATGTTTAAACGTGTTTCAAAGGAAGGCAACTAAATAGGGAGTAAAACCCTAATATTAATCATTTTATTTATAAACTTGGAAGATTAGGTAACGAAGATAATATTACTTGTGTTGTGATTTCTATTTCTCACATACAGATAGACTAAAACGAAGGTACCATTAATGGAGGAGGATGGTAGGTCTACATTTAGAATTATTTATATTATGTAATGCTTATAATGAACGTTTGACCTTCTACCGTAAGTTAAAGTATACAAAATATTCGACAATTAAAACATTTCGTAAATATTCAATACCCCAATGTATCAAGATTTTAGGTTAAGCTACAAAACATCTGTACGGGCTCCTCTACACAGAGCAAAGTAAGTTGAATTTGAGAAGAGTTGTAAGGCTTTGGCTCCGAGATAGTGCTTTTAGGCCCTAACCCCGGGGGTGATGCAGTGGGTCCGTGGAGCTTCTTAAAATGTTTTCACTTATGTACATATATATGGGAATACATTACCCCTGCCTTCGGGTTACTCGAGGCGCGCACACTTACTTTTAACACAAAATTGAAGTGACGTAAAGCCTTCACTCTGCTCTTATGTGTATCTTCACTTAAATTACATTTTATTGCAAAGCTGAAACGTCTTATTTGTAATAGCAAAAGAATTACAAAACACAGGTTTTAGTCGTCTGTTAATCCGTATTTGATTAGGTTATAAAATAGGGAGTATGTGTGGATTTCCTTCCACTTAGGTTTAATCGCTACTAACTTATAAATATATACAGTGGTGGCATGAAACATTGAGCCAAAGATTAGTGAAGATAATAATACTAAGGGAAACAGTGCACATCAGGTCCACGCAAAACCTAATGTAATACAGTTTACCTTGTACAAGGTGACTAAATTATTTTCAGCGGTGTGGCAATACCTCATCTCTTGACCGGTCTTGGATCTTTGGCTTTTTTATTTAAAAAAATAATGGATATGTGTTGAATGTTGATTTGCAAGGACACAGCGAAGTAGAAAAATATCTTGTAATTCTTAATTAAACAGCAGTATTAAAATTTACAAGAATACATTAAGTAAAGACAAGTTTTATGTTAGCATTAAGAAGCTAGAAGTACTCGTAGAATAAAATATATGTAATGGAAAGACTCTTGACAGGTTTTTTTTACCTTGTATTTGCAAATATTCAAGCCACAACAAAAAAAAACCATCGCCCCACTGTACTATTTTTATATACTTTTGTTTATTTTACTAATATACATTTAAATTAAAACTTATGTTGTTAACTTTAGTAACTTACTTATACTTATCTTCTTATCTTATATTTATTCTAAAGTATCTATAGATTTGCCTTAGAGTACTGAGGTATCACATCAAGTTAACTATCTCCATAATAACGTCAATCCATAAAGTTAACTCTCTTTACAGTGTACATTTTTTTACATTTATGTTTCATTCATAAGTGTCTTATAATAGTTTATTTTCACTTTTTTTAAGGTGGTTTTACATAATTTTTTGGTTGGGTCTCTCGTGAAATCTATCCTGTCAAATATTGTTATAGTTACGTATTGCCTAGTTCTTTTTCCATAATAGTTTCTTATTGCACAGTTATATATTATTTTTCATATTTAAAATAACTCGTCGTAGTTTGACTTACATACTCAATTAGTCTGATTTGTAATTGTTTTATTATGTCTTATCTTATTAACGTTACTATGTGCTATTCACAAAACTGATAGGTGCAACAATTTATCCGGTATTTACTGAAGTTTATTACAAACGTCATTTACTTGCATACAGAAAAACGGTTCTCTAAGGCTTGTTTCATATAAAAATGGGCTAGTCTAGATGATGATGATGTTTCACGACCATCCTGATTAGGCCCATGAGACATGAGTTCTTCTACGTCATCTTTTCAAGGGTCATGAAGTACAATCAAATACATTATATATATATGTATATTCTATCCGTTAATTTTGAAAAGATGCTATCGAAGAACTTATAAACCGCATTCGAGCGGGTCCTTCTCATACTTCAATGAAACGTCACGATGAGTGCATCTAACATTTTGCGTTCATAGTTACTAATAACCACTTTACTTAATTGCGGCTGTTAATTACCACCGATCTCGACGGTTCAAATTACGTACTCTAAAACGCATTAGCGACTGACAGCTGGAGATTATCCGTCTAAGCGGCGTCGGTCCGGTCGCCCTCGCACCGCCGCCCGGCCCGCTCACGGGACCGCTCCACTAATGAAATTTAATGAGGCTTAATTGTTGACGACTTGATGCAGGAACTGTAAAGATAAGTGCTTACTTACGGCCAACCTGAAACAAAACAACGACCCACGTTCAGTGCCTAAGTAACATTCTAATTTTGTAAAGTGTTGGCTTACACTCCATATACTCCCACCCCAGTCATCTTGCCGCCTGTGTTATTAACTACGGATGCTTCGTTATATTGTAAAAAGCTTTTTGTAAATAAAGGAGGCTAGCATAATATGTTGTTTTTAGTTAACTTTTTTATACTATGCGATATTAAAATAAATATTGTTAGGTAAGACCTATAGATTACCAGTTACCTCGCTACTATAAAATTCTGATATCTTCTATACCTACACATGTATATGAATGCTTTAATGATCAAGTCCAATATCAGGTTTTAAAAAGTTAATTTAGGTACATATTTTTTTAAAGTTATATACGAGTAAAGGTAGATGGCCTAAAGTGTAGGTAGGCTAGGTTTTAATGTTTTTATAACAAGTTATGTAATGTAAATTGCAGATTTTCTTGTTAACTATTACAAGCTCTCTCGGTCAAATATAAAAAAAAAAAACTTTTTGAGCTGAAAGCTGTTATCTAGAGTATCATCAACCGTTATTCTACAAACGACAAACAGGTATGAATATGCATGTCTCTGTCCCCGTCTTCCGACTGAAGTCTTCCTCTTTTGCCAGACTGTCAAAAAAGGATTATATTGTGTTCAGAGGTCATGCATGTACGTATTTACATAAGATTTTTTTTAAAGACAATTTCGGTCCTAGATATGGTTCCTGTGTTACGAGGGACTTCACAAACATACGTATACATACATATGTAGGTAAGTTTCTTTATTAGACCGTAACTTCTTAATGTTTGAACAGATTTATATGTAAGGGGTATCATTAAAATCCCGAGTCTTCATAGTAAGTATCTTTGTATGCGTGGTGTAGTAAGTTGTAATGAAAACCATGACTATTTGCTTGATTACTAAGATCTAAAACATAAGCCATTTCTCTCTGAAATAGAAAAAGTCACTGGATAATAAGTTACCATTATCCAGTGACGACAAATTAATTATAATTTGATGACGTGTCTTTAGCTTAATGCCGCTCGACAATTAAAAAGAAGTGTGTCCATCAGCGAATTTAGACACTGTTATTATCGATTTGCTGTTGGTCCGTCATCCAGTCTGTCTGAAGTATTGTTTTCTGTGATATTATATCATATATGTTAACGGATTAACAATAGAGTGTACTGAGTTTCTTGTTAACTGATTAGAGGCAGCTGAGTCGTGTCATCTCAGAACGTTCAATTACTAGAGGGGGGGGGGATGGGTTGGTCGGGGAGATTGGGGAGATTGCTGGGGTGTGAATGATCCATTTCGAAAACTAATTTAGAGTTAGCAACTAAACAAAGAGCACTCCTCGTAGATAATAATTAACGCTTGCGGTAGAGTTCCACTTAGTCTGTATTGGTTAAACCTCACTATACCAATGGCAACGTTAATTAAATGTTTTTCCGCCCCTTTTAATTTGTTGTAAAAAGATTAAACATGTTTACGAAGTAATAAAGGATTATACGAAAGGTCTGTTTTATTTATTGTTTTGGGTTTTTGTTGATCAGTATATTAGTAGGGTCACATTGTATACAGCCGACTGGGTTAACTTAAACCAATCGGTGCGGGTGCTCTGGTGTTGATCTAAGTGGTCATAGAGTTTTGTAACTAAGCTATCACATACTAGGTGTATCGTATTAAGACAGCTATTATTAAGTACAATTGAGACCAAAGATTTCTGTTCCCCATAGGCTTCCAAATACTTATACGTGTTAGCGAACTTAATATGACAAAACTATATAGACTGTCATAGACCAAATATATATATTTGGCAAGACAGCATATAATATTTATTTATTTTATTTAATCACATTAATAGCATTTTAGATTATATAATTAACATTGGCTTCCGCACTAAGCTAGAAGCTTGTGGCAACCAAGTAGATTTTGCATTACATTGTTTAACCATTACGTTGCAGACATCGGTTCTTATGAGCCAGTTTGTTATGAGCTTTTCGATTTTCCTTGGTGTAGATGTGGATTACATACTCTATTGTAAACTTTAGCGCGTAGGTAGTTTATTAATGTAGTGTTTATTGTGGGGAGAGGAATGCGAAATACCCGGTTTGATTAATTTATTTAAGTAAAGGTATTTTGTTACTTTTTTCTGCATCGAAATTATTGCTTTTAATATAAATATTTGTCGCATTCTATGAACCTTACATTCACAGTCATTTGTTGGGTACATCAAAGGTTTTTTAGCATGACTTTTAAGACCGCTTTCTGGGCTCTTTCAAAGATGGCTTATTTTGGTTTAGTATAGTAAAGAAATGATTGAGTTACTTCTTTAATAGGTCACATTTCGTTGAATATGACACATAATAAACAAACGTCAAGCGTACAATAGACATATTGATCAATTATCAGGTAGTGTGAGAAAATCTATATCTTAAAATGATTACGTAACGGCACCGATAAACACACTCTAATAATGATTTACATAGCAGTAACTAAATTATATCGCAATAGGCAATGGTTGTAGTCTGCACGATCAATAGTACTTTTATTACTACATTAACAGGAGAGTGCAGATTGGTATTTTTAGGTTGTCATTTATATTAACACAGAATAACGTTGGCCCTAGAGTATGTACTCCTTTGGGGGACGCTGACCTCAACATGTTGTCGGTCACTTATTGTGACGCATTGAAAACGATTAGTCAGGTAACTGCGAAATCAGTCAAGTGTAAGACAACGTACACATACATACACTCTAGTTGGCGGAGCAGCATTATTACGATCGAACGCCCTGGATCCATTTAGAAAGACTCCTAGACAGCATTAATTGCTAATGATACTACGGCATCCGACTAGGTATATACATGTAAATATTTTATAAATATTTAGTCAATCGAAATTGATTTTAAAATGATTAGAATTTTAGGTTTACCTACTAAACGCCACTAGTAGATACCTACTTTTTGCGTACCAATAAATAATTGTATTTTCTTAAAGATTGAATAAAAAAATATTACAGAGAATTATTAATAGTACTTGTATGTCGGTAAGCACCTCCTAACCCTAGTCATAAAGTTCATGACACTATTAATTAAATATTATTACACATAAGTATTTAATATTCAAAATACAAACGTCTCAAAGTCCATTATCTCTCCGGCTATAGCTTAAAGCTTTAAATATAAGGACGCGTACACAAGTTTAGCTTGTTTAATAAGTATAAAATCATGAACTTAATGCAAAAAAAACTTAGTTAAATGGTGATCGAAAATTATATACTTTTAGCTTGATATTTATAGTTGAAAATTCAAAACAACTGAATCGAAACCCACGATGGCTATCTCAGCAGTCAAGATCACTAACCCCTAGACGAAAGGACACCAAACTTTTTTGTCTCGTAAACCACTTGCTAGGTTTTAAATTTTTGATAGACTCCTTTGTATACAGCTTTATTTAGCTAAGTGTATTCTATTTTTTTTCCTATAACTTAGAAATTATTGAAACTATAGTAAAACAAAATAACGATTCTGAAAGACATATCTTAGCTAAAGCTTCAGTAGGCAGCCTCAAATCCATTTGCTTTATATTTTAAAATAGTTTGAGGCTAACAAATATCGATTTTAACAATTGAAAAATATCTTCCCTCCTGTGATATATTTGAATAAATATATAATTTAATTTATATATTAAACGTTAAAAAATAAGGATATAGTATAAAACAAAATAGGAAAAAAGGAATCCCTAGGACACGTCCACTGACTGTTAATATTTGTTATTAACAATTATTGGACGTGTCCTGTCGATAAATTTAATACATTCAATTTTATTGTAGTAGAGATCAAACCTTTTACGTTACGATAAAGTTCTAACCACTACGTTTATTATTATCTTTTTACGATTGTAATGTGCATTTATATGCACATATGTATTTAAATAAACTAAAATAAAAAAAAGATTATAAGAGAGAGAGAGGAGTAAGAATTATTATGAAGGTTTTAACATTAAAATCTCATTTTAATTCGAAGTACCAAGAATTAACGCGTTTTTAATGTTTTTGGACTATTAATGGAAAGTAGATATTTTAAATAAGATATTCTATAGTGGACTCCCGTTTACGTCCCACGGAACCGATTTTATTTCCATAGACCCGTTGAAGGTCATCGCTGACCTCTGGGGGTCGCTATAGACCACTTTGGGCATCCCTGCCCTAGAAAAATTAGACGAATAATCGATTAACATAGTACATAAAAAAGATAAGTACAGTTGAATTTAGAACATTCAAGGATAACTTTTGACATGCCCAAGTCTTTTCAGCCTATCCTATAATTTTTTTATTACTTCTTCTTTTCAGAATATCTAAATTCCTCTTTACTTTCATGTAAATGTACCCTTAAATATTATTATAATAGAACGAATGACAGTCACTAACGCTAAGTGAGGATAGATGGAGAGCTTTATATTTAAGTGAATGTTTCTGTCCTTCGACTGTTTGTGCTGCTATCCGACCGTTGTCCAGATAAAAGCTTCTCCATAGCACGAAAAAGCACTCACTCCAAATATTGATTTGTTACTTCGCCGCTCCTAAAATGGGAGAGATATGTCTTGGCTTTCATGTTCGCTCCTATATTTAAAACAAGTAGAAGTTATTGTCCCTCTGGGTATAATGGTTACGTTGTTGACCCATTTATTTCTACATGTTTAATATTACTACATATGTACAATAGAAAAGTGGCAACGTTGTTCTTTTTAGAAGATACTTGGTGTTAATAATCTATTTGTTCTACAGCGTGACCTTGAAAATGGATTTTCTCAATAGCGCGATAGCGGTTTCAACAATTGTAAAAAAAATATGCTAGATTTTTAATCTTTAAACTTACTTGTTCCTGTTGCATATATGAGAAACGGAGGTGATAATATCTCGAAATTAAAACGGTCATAACGTTACTTTTTCTTTTTTTTACAATTGTTTATGTGAGATAGCGTATTTACAGTAGTTTTTTTTAAACAAGTCTTTCATTTTCAAGGTCACTCTGTATACTATGCATCTTACAACTGTGAAAAAGCTTAATGTACGTTGAAGATATTATAAACAATTATATTTGATTAATTATATTGGCAATTATATTTGAAATTTGATGACTGGCCTTTTTGTATAGTAGTTAGTGATCCTGACTGCTGAGCCAGAGGTCAGGGGTGCGATTCCTAGACGACATAAATTTGTGGGATCCAGAAATAGCTGTTCCGAGTGTGGGTGCTCTTTGTGTTTTTTGCTAACGTGGGAAAAGTCTTTAAAAAAATTGGTATTATTATATAATAATTTAAAAAATAAGTTTTAAGTAAAATCTATCACTCAAGTCGTTATAGTAACAGTAGTAATTTTTTTTTTTTTTTTTTATACTATAGGGGACAGACGAACAGACGGGTCACCTGATGGTAAGTGACACCGCCGTCCATGGACACTTGCAACTCAAGTGCGCTGCCCGCCTTTGAGGGTGATGAGGGATGGGGAATGCAGGGAGTGGAAAGAAGAGAGGGGGGATGAGGAGATGGTAAAAAGGAGAAAGAAGAGGGGAGAGAAAAGGGGGAGGGGGAATTGGGCCTCCGGAAACCTCACTCAATTCGGGGAAATGCAACGCAAGCGTTACTTCACAACCGGTTTTCTGTGAGGCCGTGGTATCGCACCGGTCGAGCCGGCCCATTCGTGCCTAAGCATGGCTCTACCACTGTTTTTCAGACATCAAGAACTAATAGGAGAAAAAAACTATTTAGAAACTTACTCCAAAACGAGTTTGTATATCATCTAGAGTCTACGATCTCGAAGGCTATCCAATAGTCTAAAATATCAAACGGGCTATCCCACAGACTTAAGAACTTTAACAATAGCCTAAAAACGAATGAGAGTAATTCATTAAAGTACCTTAATTTTATCATTATGAAATGTAGGTAAGGAGGCGGCGTTGTTGGGCAGGCGCTCGCGCTAAATCCTAATTAACTGCTTGATTACAAGGGGAATAAAAAGGTAGTAATCTTAATTGGTATTTTTAATCAAAGCTCTGTAGGAATAGGATGCTCCTCAGCCGTTAGTTAGAAGTGCTCTCCTTTTGTACTTTATTATAAATAATTTGATACTATTTACTAGTTTACAATTAAATGTGACACGTAATTCATCTAGAACTGTTTTATTTTACCATTAAGTATGCCGCCTTCTCAGGTTATTTAAGTATTTCTTCTTTCGACATTGGCATAACAATTCCTATAAAGTAAGCTTGATTTAGTTGAGTGTCACTTGCTGGCTGCTTTGTGTCTGAACGAATGTTGAGTGCTACTGTACAAGTAGGGTTCAATATAAATAGTTGTGATTCCGCGTACACATAATCTCTTAAGTATGTGGGGTAGCGATAAGCTAATATTCATAAACTTTGGTAGTTGATTATATTACTGCACAGGTAAGACAAGTCTCTATTTATATTTTTTTGTGTATTCTATGCATGCAAGTATTTATTTTATTCACGTGAGATCATTGTATTTTCTTTAAATAAGTAGGTATCTCATCATTATTAGGAGACAAACTACGCAATGTTTCCGCAGCGAAGAAATATTAGCGAAAAAAAAAGGTACCACCACAACAAATGAGGTCCATATTAGTGAAACAATAGCGTTTTCAATTTATATTTAACAAGAACAGCTCGATATATTAAGGACTCCGATATGTACTTTGTTTATATATTAACAACGTAACATCACGGACGATAGCGTTTACAACGTTTCAATTAAGGACAAATAAATAACTTGAATCTCCTACAGAGGTAGAGCCATGCTTACCGGGGCGATACCACGGCCTCACGGAAAACCGGTTGTAAAGTAACGCTTGCGTTGTTTTTCCCCGAAATTAGTGAGGTTTCCGGAGGCCCAAGTTTTCTTTTTCCTCTGCCATGTCCCCCCTCCCCTTTTTCCAGCTCCTGATCCCAATTTCTTCTTTACCCTCCCAACACCCCGCGCACCTACGACTCTCGAGTTGCACGTGTGCATGGACGGCAGTTGTCACTCACCATCAGGTGACCCGTCTGTTATACGTCTACATTATATGGTAATCATAAAACTTTATTTATTTAAATTAGTATTTTTCGGTTCCCTAACCATATACATATCTATATAATTAGCCGGTGCAATGGAAATGGGAGAAAACGCACCAGGCGCCGGAGGGCCGCAGTATGACGTCCGACTTCCATGAGCAGGTAGAGGACCCTCACAGAAACAATATGGAGCGCGAGCCTTTATAATATGGAGGGGGACAAGGCATCTCTGCATTTCACAGTCTGCTGAGGTTTTTTTTTTTATGCGATAGGGGGCAAACGAGCAGACGGGTCACCTGATGGTAAATGACTACCGCCGCCCATGGACACCCGCAACTCAAGAGTCACAAGTGCGTTGCCGGCCTTTAGGTAGGAGTACGCTCTTTTCTTGAAGGTTTGAAGCGGAAATACGGCAAGCGACAATTTGTTCCATAAGCTGATTGTGCGAGACAAAAAGCTTCTGGAGAAGCGCACAGTGGTGGAGTGCCAATCGTCCAGGTGATGGGGATGGATATTTTGTCGAGTAGGACGATGGCGGAAACCAGCAGCCGGTATAAGTCCGAACAATTCCTATGAACACTCCCCATGATACAAGCGATAGAGGATTCAGAGTGAAGCTACATCTCTACGCAACGCTAAGGTGTCAAGTCGATCAGAAATATCTTGGCAGTCGATGATGCGAGTCGCTCTCCGTTGAATGCGGTCAAGAGGGAGAAGTTGGTACTGGGGTGCACCTGCACCTGGTTATAAAGTTGCAGGCCGGAGTAAATACTGTCTCGATCTGTTTAGCACACTAAGCTTCTTCGAGGCTAATATGGCCTTACTCTCTAAGTGACCGCGAAACTGGACTTCACTTGATATATCGACGAAAAGGATTCCGATGCTGGCTGATGCAGTGCTGGTTTTCGGGAGTTCCTTTCTGTGTAGTTTTAGTCTTTTCGTGTTCGACATACCTTCACACTGTTATCTTCACTATGAGCCGCAGTAAGGTGATAACCCGTAGTTTCACTAAAAAATAAGTTAATAATCAGTCTATTTATTTTTTAAGGTTTTCTCTAATATTTCGTTTTTTCTAAGGCCTCTTCTTATAATTGAACTATGGTTTTCAACCTTTTTTTTATGTTATTGTAAGAAGGACAACGTTAAAATGAAAGCCATTCACATTCATTTAAAATAACCCATACAATATTATTACGCTCATCAGAGATTATCTCACATATAAAATACTTAGAATATTAATAATACGACCTAAGGAAAACTGAGTTATGCTAATGAATTTTCTCGCCACCAAATACGTTAAGAATTTCTTTTATTAGGGAAGAATTAAGGGATTTCTTTATTAATACCGTAAAGCACTAACTGTAGGGTAGGTAGCCTTCATTTCGTCATGAAACCCGCCGGGAACTAACCAGGGCCGCAATCAAAACTGAATATATTTTTCGAAGCCCCTTACTGCATACCTGTTTTACGCTACCTCTGTCGTTATTATATGGGTATAAAATTTAAGGACCTATACCGTCAGGTATGTTATATGTTTAATATTAAAAACGTAACATAATCATTGTCAAAAAGCCTGCTACGAGATACTATCAACAAGAGTTCTTGTATGTGGGACACTCAGAAAGTTTTGCGAAAATAAAAAAGTGTTCTATAGGTAAATATTTTTCATTCAATCTTTTCAAAATACTCTCCACTAGCCTCTATACAAAGTTTCATGCGTCTGAACCAGTTTTCGAAACACTTTTTCTAAAGCACCGCAGACACCTCGTACAGGCTGCTCGAACGCTGACAGCGCATCTTCCGGCGACGAAAATTGCATCCCTCTGAGCTGATTTTTTATTTTCGGGAATAAAAAGAAGTCATACGGTGCTAGGTCAGGGCTGTAAGGAGGGTGACCCAGAAGTTTGACCGGCGTGCTCTCCAAGAAGTGTTTGGTCGCATGTTCCTCCCAACAGAGAAATCTTCTGAAAAGCATTTGGTGGTACACTATTCGGCGTTGATGCTTCTTTGGTTCCGTAAAGGGATTGACACCAAGTAACCAGTCAAATTGAAAAAGCTCGCGATCAAAATCTTCCCCGCGCTTCTAGATCGCTTCACTTTGGTAGGCGTTGATTAGTTTTGAAACATCCAAACCGTCGACTAGCGCTTCGTTTCTGAATTGTATTGATAAACCCAGGACTGATCACCTATAATGATATCGTCAACACGCCGAGACGAGCCTGCTTCAAATTTGTTTATATATATCACGGCACCATTCCACCCGGGGCCTGCTTCTGAGTATCGGTGAGGTTGTGCGGCACCCAGCGTGAAACTATCCTCCTCACGCGAAGATGCATGTGTAGAATTTCGTTAAGGCTTCCCGATCCAATCTGCAGTATGTGTTGAATCTCCTGATACGTCTTGTTACGTTGTCTTGGATGAAATTTTTCATTCCCAGCACGTTTTCTTCCGTAACAGCCGTCAAGGGGACCACTTCTTTCTTCATCCCCGAAGTTAGTCGGCCACGTTTGAATTCGCTATACCAACGATACACAGTTGCCTTGGATGGGCCTTCATCCATGAATGCAATTGGAAGTCTATCGTATGATTCATCCGGTTTCAGGAGACACTTGAAATCGTAAAAAATCTTAGCACCAAAATGTTCCCGGTGCAAATCCATTTTTCAATGAGACACGATAATTTAATTATCTCGCAAAAAATGAGGAGGAAAATTTTGAAATTGGAACATACCTATTTTTACTTATAAGTAATATTTTTTTTTTATAATAGTATATAACTGGCCAGTCTCTCATACAAAAAAATCTTTTTTTCGCAATACTTTTTAAGTGACCTGGTAAAAAACTAAAGTATAACATTTAAAAAACACCACTTTCTTAAGTCGTTATTCATAGTGAACACAGTGTTTAATATTTAATTTATAATTGAACGTAATATACATAATAAACTAACAAAATATTATATTTAAAGTGTTAAATATAATATTTTGTTAGTTGCATAATTATTTTCATTTGTGCGTTTTTCGTCAATGGATTTTTAATTGTATTATGTAAAGCTTAATTAGGGGAGTATTTTACCAGCATCAGTATGTACACGCCATAGAAATTAACACAAAATATCCCACCGGTCTGTGTTTTCCTTGTAGTCATTTTCAGTGCCGGTTTGTAAATATATTATATTTTAGACTTTAGAAAGCATTGAAGCTTATTTGCAAACAGTCAAAGGTCTTAGATATATCTCTTTAGCTCAATTTTAACGTCGACTTTTGCCGTATTTAAGAAAATCCTCTAAATATAAATTAACCTACTTGGCTTCAACATCAACTATCAAACAAATTGTATTTTAAAAGTTCTCATAATACCTTTTGGAATTATCGTATTATGTGTCAAAGTGAATAAAAGGATGATATGAAAGCCTGTTTTACGGGGTTTGATCCATACAATTAAAACTTGACATTTGTACAGATTGACAAGTCACCGATATTATGCTAACGTTTTTATACCCGACTAACATATTTTTTATGATAATATAGCACTTATCCTCTGATTGCATTCGGATTAGAGCTTATCTGCTCTTTACATCAGCCTTTATTGGATAAAAATAAAAACGTAGTCCGCGTTGTTCGTTATAACGAACTGGTTATGCTACGGGCTGAGTGCGTCCCTGTCAACCAATTACTGTCTTTTTGCTTATTAACTTTCAACCACCCTTAATGGTTTCCGTATTAGAGCTTGAGTGAATTGTTGATTTGGAAATTTATAAGTGTAGTTATCATTTCTATTGCACATATAATTAACTATACCATTCTGTAGTAAATTGAAGATAAATACTGAATGGAGTAGGTGTACTGTTCTTTTTGCTAAAAAAGACATGTCATGAAAATTAAAAAGTAGGTTTATTTTGACCGTTTAGAGCATACGCGTTTGTTATTATAGACGGAAGGGCCAGCTTAATTGTATAAGAAGTGCCATACACTTGGTGCCAATCAAAAAGTACATCGCTATTATTAAACTTCATTCACACTCATACGTAAGTACGAGAACGAAGTTCGATTAATAAGGTATTGTATGTGTATATAAGTAAAGTGTTAATAATGTATTGGTATGTAAGTAGTATTAATATTATTGAACTTTATATAATTAAATATTTAAATTTAACGTAATAACCTCCCTGAAATTAATTAATAAATTGTTTTCTTATATGATAAAAGACCGCATGAATAAAAAAGACAGAAACAATTGTTTCTCACCAGAGATTAATGGGTACCTACTTTGATTTTGATTAAAACAATATCGAATACATGGTACATTGTTACTTTTATTAGCAAAAGTAATATAACGAGAGGACAATGGCGTTGTACCACTAGTTGGAGTTGTACTGCGCTCGTAAGTGGCTACAATAAAGCTCTCGGTACATTAAGCTTCCGCTAGTGCGCCGTTAGCGAGATAACGAGACCCACTGCCCGCCGCACACATAATTTATATCGTCCGAGCTCGTTAAAAACTTATAAAGACGCACATTGTTAGTGCGGCCAATATTCGCGGTTATCCGAGGATATACGAGCGCCCTAACGACTCCTTGCCTGGTTTGTACGAACCATTGCACAAAAGACGGTGGTCGTACCGTCTCTGTGATGCCACCGTCCGATCCTCAAACCACGATTATGTACATACTTCATGGACCATTTTATATTATAATGTACTTATATTTAAAAAGCAAGTAATAAACTGCTTCTTGTCATTATGAATAGTATGTATGTACCTATTTATTTATTTAAATATAATTATATGTTAGTATTATATATTATATTAAGAACATATATTCATGTCGTTATAATAGTACACCTTAAACTACCCCTAATCTGATATAATAATATCTTTATAAAGTTTGTCTGTAACCAATTGTTATACCGAAATATATGCAATAATGTCTGTATTCTTTAGTACTTTTATGGTGTACAATAAAGAGACATAAATAATTATACTGCTAACTGTTGTTTTGAACAGATTCGACGTAGGTGTTAATGGGTCACATCTGACAAAATTACATTGAATTATGATGAGACTGCTGCAATTTTTCGATTTTAGTTCTAGACTAACTAGAGAAAAAAATATTTAGTCAGTCAGTAGTTTACTCAGTCAGTCACTCTTTGTCAACACATCAGGTTGGAAATGTTAGCAAAGGTAGCAACTTAAAATACTTACAATAAAAAACATTTAAAAATCTAAAATTAGGTATCTTGCGTTTACACACCATTCAAGCGTAGTATCTAGTACTTTCTCACTTCTGACTAGCTACTAATTAATCCACCAGCAAAATTTTTTTATAGGAAAGTTTTATTTAACATATATATATATATAATATATATATATACATATATACATATATATATATATATATATATCATATATATATATATATATATATATATATATATATATATATATATATAGTATACCTAATTTTAGATTTTTAAATGTTTTTTATTGTAAGTATTTTAAGTTGCTACCTTTGCTAACATTTCCAACCTGATGTCAAGGGGTACAGATAATAAGTAACCGTAGCACCAGTGGTGATACTCACTAGCTGACACTACGTATAATATAATACCAAGCTTGGTAGTTTAAGTGCGGTCAATTTTTACATTTTACTTCTTCGTTAAGTCTTTTCTGGACTGGATTACAACTTCAATATCCGCTTCGGTAAAAAAAATGCTGGTGAGGCAATACACTAACGTTTGTCGACTACAAAAACTTGAATTGGTAAAGTTTACGGCCTTTTATTTAATTAAAATAGCCGGTTAAAGCATCGACCTTAACTTGGTTCTCGAAGCTCGTAATAAAGAACTAGCGCGTAATGGAAAATCCGTGTGCTGATGCAATCTACCGCGAAGCTTTTAGGCTGGCTAGCGAGCTTCGTTTTTCACTTAGTCGATGTGCTCGCAATTATTCGCATGAACTATTTAATGAGTTAGATATTTCTAGATGTTAACATACATATGTACATAGACTTACGCCTGTAGCTCCGAAGGCTTAAACAAAGGCGCATAAAACGCGCATAAAATATGCTAACCACAAATAGGTAATAATTATTGTTAAACAAATATTATATCAAATGTTAGTGCATAACGAAAGAAAATAATTAACAAGCTATATGGCTTAGGTGGAAAGTATGGCCCGACAAATGCATAAAAACAATATTAAGTGATGAGTAGCGGGGTAAACAATATGCTAAATTTTCGAGGTCAATCTCATGGCTACGTAGCAATTATATCAACTGTAGACGGCTACATACTCTTTCCACTGTCAGTCAAAATAGATATAAACATCATTGGTTTCGTCATAATAATACTGGGCCTGTGCTTGATTAAGATTAATACTTTTTCTACGATCACACGTATAATAAATTAAAAAGTAGAATAATATATCTCGTCAGATATCAGATAGCAATGTCCCATTTTGAAACATGAGATATAAACATAAAACATAAAGAAAATAGTATTCTTTTTTTCTTCGGAAGACAAGATATTTACTTTGACAAACATTAAATTTTGTAGTTCAAGTGTAGGGTAGGTGTACATTACCTCGTCGCACCGTCCAACCGGGCTGCGGATCACGGACTGGGCTAAACACAAATCAACACCGATTCTCCATTTGTTAGACACGGGAATGTAATTATGGCCGGAACACTTGAGGGGTGGGTTGCAAACGGGGGGCTCCCCGTCATTCAAGCTTTTAGTTCGTTGCTCAACAACGATAGTTACTTTGGATTCGTGATATATGTTACGAAAGTGATAGTCTAAGAATTTTTGGTTGACATTGTTTTGTTATTTGAAGTGGCGCAGCTTGGGGAATAAAGCCTCAGTATTGCAATTGAAATATTTAATCCGCCTGTTCAAACCTCATCTGGTTACACTATTGACGTATTAATTGTTCCAAATGTTGAAGAGGTAACATAAACAGTTACTGGTATTTGTTACATTAAAATTTCGCACTGATGGTGTTATCATCATCATCACCATCAGCCTATCGCCGTCCACTGCTGGACGAAGGTCTCTCCCAAGGACCCTATCCTGGTCTTTCGGTATCCATCCACTGCCAAATACCACTAACTTAAAAACAGGATTAAGCATGTAGTGTACCACTGACAAAAATATGTAGTATGTTTGTAATAGCTAAAAAAACTATTGAAGTATTAATTACCACTATTTTGTATTAGAATAATGGTTCATATTATTGTGTATCTTGCAGCAACATCTATAATCTTAGTTATTTTAATAAAAATAGAGGTAAACTATTTAGCCCCCGGATCAGCAGGCTGTAGTGGCAATGGGCTGGCCATATTAGCGGCAAAACCGACGACCGTTGGGTAAAACGAGTTCTTGAGTGGAGACCGCGTCTCGGTAAACGTAGCGTAGCACGCCCACAGGCCAGGTGGAGTGACGATTTGCGCAAGATGGCTGGCAGGAGCTGGATGCGAGAAGCCGAAAATAGATCGAAGTGGCGTGCAATGGGAGAGGCCTATGTCCAGCAGTGGACTTCGATAGGCTGATGATGATGGTGATGATGATGATGATGATGAAACTATTATGAACGATAAAATAAAATAGTATTTCATAGAACGAGCCTATACATATGGACACATTATTACAAATTACACCGTAATCGTCACGCCATCCGTCCACCCGATAAATGGCGGGGAGTGGTGAGGCGAAAAAAGTTACTAGTCGGGTCGAGATACGGACAATATTGTGGTTACTGTTAGTGAATTTTGACATTTTATAACACTAGTTGTGTTGTTGTAACTTCCATATCCCGTTTTGTCGAATAGCGTCGAAAGTATGTCGGTATCATACAACTAATATGGTTTTATACGTATTAGGTATACTACAACTACTTAGTACAATTAAAATTCAATAATATTTACCTGAATATGAGCGATAAAATAACTAAGCAAATAAATTACTTATGTAAACAATACTTTGTTATTGATTGTTTATGTTTGTGGAGATGAACTAAGAATTGACTCGTTAGTTATATTATTATATTATACATTTTGTGGCATACACAACTTATAGATATAATATTACTAAAATACCAACTTTATGGTTTACATAAATATCAGCTAGGAATAAGTCTCAATGTACATATTATAGTTCTTGATAGCTGCCTACAGAGCGTAGTGTTACGGACATAAAAAGTATTTATATAATTAAGTTTAAAAAATAAAATATCAACCGACTTATTAAGCGAACTACCTTAATTTTTCATCCTTAGATTTGAAATGTTTTCTCCAAATCTCAATGGAACCCACCTTAAGATCAACCCTTTCGTTAGCTAGTATCCAATAAATAGAAGAGCTTATATCATTTTTATGATACATGCTTTTTAAATTATTGTTATTTTTTCCCTCTATCCCTCTATTTATTACTGCCATGAAGTTTTAATTTGTGAATTACATATATTTGTAAATTTGGCGAAAGTACAAGGGGTACAAAGGGGTACAAATAACAAGGGCGCTGCAATACATAGACTTGTATTAAAAAAGTAATAGATGAATATTTGCGTATAACGTTAAATTAAAAACTATGGTGATAGCGTGCGAGCTACAGCGGGCATACCGACTGGGCGACTGGCCCGCTGCCGTGACACGAGTTAAACTAAATTAATAAACTTGCACCAGTCTCCGGCTTTATTAAAAAACACTCATTAAAAGCAAAGGAAAAGTAGGTGAAGTCGCCGTCGGGGACAGAGCCGCTAATTGCGTCGCCTTTATTGCTTAAATAAAGTTTTAGTGGGGGAACACAAGTTTTAATTAAAAATGAGAGAATAGTTTTTAATAAAGGACGGGCTAGGTGCGCGTATATTGCGAAACTTTAAGCGACGCGATACTCTCAGCTTACAGGAAGTCCGGCGATATAGGATCTTGCGCACGGGTGCACTTGCAGCAACCGCTCTACTACCCCTGGCAGTGTCTGCAGTCTTAGGCTCTTATTCGCCTTACAGCCTTACAATTGCTATTGATCTTGATTAGGTCAACATACTGGTTCCATTTAAATCTGATACTAGCAGTAGGAATTGACATATCTAATTAGTATTATAAAGCGAAACCCGGCTGAGTGTATATTCAAAGGTATGGTATTGACACTAACTAACTATGAAATGGCAAGACAGGATTGTGACAATTTTAAAATACATATTGGTCGTGTTTCATATAAACGAATGTTGTTGGCAGATGGAAACCACATAGAAATAAAGATCTACGCTGTTGAAGTTTCGGGAAAAAAATAGTAAGTGATACTAACAGTTGTGAATGTTTGTAACGATATTTTTAAAGATTGATTATTTCCTGAAATTATATGAATACTTACTTAATTAATACTAAACACTTATTAGTGCATATACTATTCGCAGTACACTATTTTATACCTACGGTGATCCTTCCTACATGAAGCAAATAATTTTTACCAACTTTGATGTAAATTTATCGGCATTTTAATATACTGCATAAACTTTCTTTATTCTCGCATCAATATTAAGTGACAAATGGCACGGGTTACAAGAGAAACTAATAATGCTAGTGATTTACGCCGCCCTTGTTATTACGACTCATGTGAAATGTAATTTCGGCATACTGCGTGTACGGGCAGGCACGCACACACGGGCACCAGGCGAGTGTGCAATACGTTTAATAAAGGAGGGACGCGGAGTAAATCCTTCAATTTCGCCGGCACACTACGGCGTATTCTCGTTAACCGTGGCAATAAGTTAAACGGGCGGGCCACTGCTGCCCGCGCCCGCCGGTCGCGACCGCGCCTACCGTCCGCTTCAGGAAATTAAAAAAAGTCTTGAGCCACAATACAGCCATGCGATTTGCCGCTACAACGTTTACTTTCACAGCTATGACAATCTTACACACATTCTCAAGTGCTTACATTATATATTTTTTTAAGATTACTAAATAAAATCAAAAGACAAACAGTTGTAGTACGTGTGAGTTGTACGTTTAGCATTGCTCTGCTTTGAAACGGTTTGAATGTCTTTAGTGAGATTTGACACAAATAGATGATATAATTACTTATAGGATGACCAACTAACCTGCCAGCAAAAAGCTATAGTCATAGCAGCGAAATTGTGTTTGTTTATTTGTTTTCCTTTCACTTTCGAAGGCCCTAGGAACAGTTTACAATACCGGAAGTACATTAGTCAACTTATACATATTTCTGAAGTAAAAAGAGTTTGATAAAATTGGGGAAGGTCTCGCCATGATCTTCTGAACAATTCAGTCGTTTCTG
Organism: Tyria jacobaeae; assembly: GCA_947561695.1. Taxonomy (NCBI): domain Eukaryota; kingdom Metazoa; phylum Arthropoda; class Insecta; order Lepidoptera; family Erebidae; genus Tyria; species Tyria jacobaeae. Next base: position 11,642,647 of record OX387216.1, read on the forward strand.
AGGCACGGATATTTTCTTTTCAATAGAATTACAAAACAAATCCGCTGGCAAATCTACTATATATTTATAACTACCGCTATCTATAAAAGCTTTGAGTAAAAAGTACGTGGAGTATAAATCAATTTCGCCCTAAGTAATTTTAAATAATGTAACGAGATTGAATAGAGTACCAATAACAGCGTCTTCTAAAAGCTTATTGACTTTTAACTTCATATTAAACACACGTTTAAATCGATACGTACATGTCTCACGGTTCTATATAACAGAACAATGTTAAAAGATTACTAAATTTTAATGAATACTTAGCAGCAATGCAAGCGGTCGATTTTAATCAAAGTTCGTTCATTTCGAACTTAGGTTGCGCGGTGTAATATAGGCCGAGTGTAATATCTCTCGAACAAAGAATACACACGTTCCCACCCCGGCACGGCTCGGCTGCACTCCTAATTAGATGTTCGATGAAAGTGTAATCAGACGTTGGCTGGATCCGGGACGTAATTAAACGGCTCAGGCGAAGAGTGATTTATTAATAGAAAAGCTCGAGCCGTAATGAAATACTGGGCGGACAATGGCGACGAGGGCGGGCGGCTTGTGGAAATTAAATTCTCAGCGATGGCGCGCGACAACTGGACACACACTTGCCGTTTCTTTGCGGGTCGCCGGTGACCGTGGGCCTGCCAGTTACTTAATAATTTAAGAGGTTCCGGCCACATCGGCGACGATGCCAGCACCTCACTTACTTCAGGTACCTCCCAAGATGCGCCCAAGATGTATGGAGGTGTATAAATTTGTCGGCGAGGGAATGTAAAGAAGATTGGTTTCCTAGTCGAACGGGTGCGGTGAAAAGGGGTGGAATTGAATTTAGGCTGGAATTCACTAGCGAGGTTGAGTTTGTGATATTTCTTACCTATATGGTAGTGGGACGTGACGCACTTGCCGATTACATTTATTAAGGACTATTTATATGATGCCTGCGTAACAATATTATTTTTTTATTGTGTTGGTCGTTGTTACTAATATTACACAATAATTTAAAGACACAGATACTCAAATCGTTCCGTTCATTAATTTGTTTTCGTAACAATTTTCGATCGATAACATTAATGTTATTAGTATGACCTACAGTAATTTTATTTACTAATATATTTTTTTCGTATTTGGTGTTTTAGTGTTTACTCTTGTCTTGTGCTTTTTATCTTATAACTCTAGTCATTAATTTTAGAACTCAATAGTATTATGAATTGTGGCAGTATTTAGATGTTCACCAAAGGATGCCGTATACGGTAAAGTAATATTCTAATAACTGTATCAACTACCTATAGCGTTTTATTATCCATCGCATTGATGCAGATGCAGATGCTCAAAAATTTAATAAATAATATAAATAAATCTTAAATGAAAGCCGTTAGGAGTCCTACTTACTACTTAGAATTCCGCGATACAAACATACATATAAGCCTTAATTATTCCTAAGCCTACAATACTATAATTCAATAAAAAAAATCCCGTTATTGAATGAACTATGAACACATTACCGCCTTAATATTATTCGGTAAGGATATAAGTCGAAGAGGATTAAACAACGTACAAAACGCTTATAAATATAAATAGATTTGCCAAAAGCAATCGCTGAAGTATCTAATATTGGAGAAAGTAAAGTCACAATGTGGAAGCGTAACCTTAATTACACTTAAAAGCTGTCGGAGTATACTTTTTCAATTAGAGTATTAAAGTGTTCCGACCCTGTCATTATATTAGAGTGTTGTTCCATTCCACCCCTGCAGCCGTGGTCGGGGGTGTCGTGGAAGGCCGGCGGCGGCGCGGCGCGGAGCCCGCATACTCGCTCCACGGACACAGTGCCTCACTTCGCCGCGAGTTCTCCTCGCCTGTATACGTGTCGGTTACCCTCCTCAGAGGTACAAACTTTACTCGAGCTATGTCGCTCGCCGTAAACGTTTCCCTGTCATTCAATCACAAATTTTACTAAGCATTTAGTAGATTGCTATTGAAGGCTTTCCTACCGTGAATACACTAACGGAGACCTGTCGTGTTTGTACTACACGAATGACAACGAATTTATTATAAATTAAACTGAAAGTGACAATCGTTTGTGTGGACAACTGTAGTATTTTTATATTGGTGTTCCAATTTCTTGACTGTGGATTTGTTTGTCGTGATACGAGTGTTGGAGATATATGTTTTGTTTGCTGACTTCATTGCGGAACACGAAGTGAAGGTAAATAAACATTATGTTTGCTAGGCTTTTAGTACACCATAATTTGAAATAAAAAAAAATTAATGCGATGTTGTCCATATAAAATTTTATGTTTTGTTTACATTACTTTAAAAAAAAACATCTTTGAGAAACCGCTTATTTATAGTTAAAAATACTGTTAACTGGCAGAGTCATATTAGTTTTCGTAATGAGAAAATTCAAATAATTGTATTCATGGTAATTAAAATAATCATTGTTATAAATCTTCGTTATTATTAAATAGAGTTGGTTATATCTTGACGCTGGCTTGTCGAATATACCCAGGGAACTCATTCATTAATTTCCTGTTTACGTCCCGCACGTGTAGAGTTAACGAAGTTATGTTTTGGACAGCTGATTGCGTGACCATTGACTAACTCTTGTAATTGTATACCAGACGGATTGTTACGTTATAATTTATTGTATATTTATTAGTAGAGTTAGAGCAGTCTATGCAAGTTAAAATACATTAAATTGATGTTCCTTTACATAGCTTAGAAAATGTAGAGTTTTTGTTTATTTATGCTTGCGTCATATTTTCAGTGTAAAGTGTGAAAGAAATTATGTTGGTTCAACCCTTTCACTTTCAATAGATTATAAACAGCTATAACTCCTCTAAATTAATAGTATAAAATATAATGAGTAACAAAACCTAAGTATTTTTTTTATATACATATATGTATATATACCATAACGACTCCACTGTGTCTGACGGAAAATAACAAGTGGATTCAATATTCATTTATTCACACATAGTGTCACTAGACGGGTATAAAATGACCTCTTTCATGCTTTAGAATGGACAATAATAGTACCAGAGACTAATATCCAGGCCGTATAATGTTCAGAGGATTAAGAGAGCGTTATATGCACCCCCACGAGTCCGCATACTGATATGACGCCCACCGCTTGTTATTTTAATTATTGTCTTAATTAAAGTTGGTAGAGTCCTTTGCCCCTTTCTCTACCCCCTTTTACTCCTCACTTACAAACAAAGCTTACCAAAGCTGCTCTTATAGGTTTGTAGAGTTCTTCTTAATAGCTGAAAACTAGCGTTGCTATCCATGAATATGTGCAGGCACTTTTAAAACCTTTAAACTAACTCAGAACATGGCATTGTATATTCCTAGGGTAAAACTGTTTTGGATTTATACATAATGCGTCTAGAAATTATAAAGTAAATGATTTTGGTTTTAAAATCTAACCTTTTATTACACTCTATACTTTTATCATTCATAGCATTAGGTGGTATCTACGTAAAAATGACCAGTATAAATGTACTTTAAGTAAGTTAACAGACAAAAATCTCAAATGCAAGGATAAATATTCCTGCACACAAATATTTGCACTAAGCGGTCATTGAACCGACGCCCTATGACCATGCAGTCGAATAAACGTGTATAATTGTAATATGTTACGATAGTGGGGCGAATTTCTAATTAGCTAAATGTGGGTGTTTAATACACATCTGCTTGCCCCTTCGGGGATACAGACATGAGTGTATGTATGTATGGAAATTTGTATTTATTGTATACATAATTGACATTTTAATTTATGAAACGTAATTTGAATTAATATATAATTCTTAAAAGAAAAATTCAAAGTTTTACTAATTATGTTTCATTCGTGAATAAGTTGGCTGTTTATAATCTATTAATTACATCATGATCACATTTGAATTGTAAATTACTATGCATTAGATGGAGCCAAGGAGAATTTATATAAAGTTGAAAAACATTAGTTACAGAGACCATTATAATTTTATATATTTTCTTTTGTACGGCACGGCAAGACTATTGTCGTCTACCAGGCACTGACTGTTTACATATGTATGTACATATATACTGTCTGATTGATAAGAGTCGAATCCCTTAATCGCCTCTTACGATACCCGCAGTATGAGCTAGCCCTGCTTCTCTTTTTTATAAGCGGTATTCGTGTTTTGTACCACATAACTGAATTTAGTTAATAATCATTTGTAAATTTATGAATGCGGTTATGTTCGTTATATAATAAGCTATGATTATCATTAATATAAATAAAACTATTACCATAACGATTAAATTAATCATGTTGGTAATTGCTTAATCAATAATGGAAATTTTTGGTGACATTAAATTCCAGTTGTAGTAGGAACGTGTATATTAACATTTAATTAAAGTACTCGCATTCACTGAATATGATTGTAAAGTGCACTGTAATTACACATTTAAACGTATTGTATTCGTGATAGTATCACATCAGATTTTAATAACAAGAGACTATATTTGGTACATACTTTTATGATGCAAATTAGCTTCTTAAGATTGCCCTTACGAACACACAATTGTTTTTTTTTTGTGTAATTTATGGACTACTATATTCGAAAATTAAATTTATGAAGTACTTACTAACTGACACCACTACTACTACTACTGAAACCATAGCACAAGCAGTAACAGAGGCATAGCTTAATTTTACAGTCATACGTATATATACACGGCAGAGACATCAGACCGCTTCTTACTTCTACCTCCCGAGGTTACTCTACTATCAACCTTTTTTTATGGCATAGGGGGCAAGTGAGCAGACGGGTAACCTGAAGGTAAGTGACAATCACCGCTCATGGATACCTCAAACTCAAGAGTTCTAAGTGCACTGCTGGCTTTGAGAGTCGTGATGGAAGAAGAAAGAGGAGAGATGGGATCTGAGGTCACCGGTAACCTTACTTACTCAGTAAATAAAACGCAAGTATTGTTTGACAACCGGTTTTCTGTGAGGACTTCGGTCGACCCGTCCCATTCGTGCCACGTATCACCTCTCATGGATAAATATTATTTAAATAAAATAAAATTGATTGATATATAAAATCAAGATTTCAATAGCCAAACAGTAGAGTACTATTTTCTCGATACAAAACAATATGGGTCGAAATAAATCCACAAATGTTCGTTTTTTAGAGATTTCTTTTTTTACCCACATGAGATACTTTTGTCAGGCGTCTTCTAAAGCACGCATGTCGCCACTGTAAGTTCGCGCATCCATGATCTGGCGTAGATAAATTGTACAGTTCATGTAAAGTAAAGTACTCTTTATTGTTTTGATTGATTATATACAGTTGTTACGGGTACATAAAAAATATTACATTTTTTTAACATTAATCAGAGATATAATCAAATATAAAGAGAGCTTACAGTAGGTATGTATTTCAGTTTTTCTGAATAGTGGCCTACAGAAATCTAAAAGTTAATGATTGCAAATTGCCCGTAAGCATTTTTTTAAGACAAATAGACTTCATACAGTATAGTTGCATTGCCCCATAACAGTACACTATATCCAAATAACGATCCAACATAATCCAACACAACAATCGGTGTTTAGTGAAACCAATTAAAGTAATTTCTATTACCGTTCAAATGTGTTATTGGTTAGTCTGCCTGTCTATGTATATAATAAAGAATCTGTCCGTAAGGAACCATTGATTTATTCTTGGTAACTTTTGAAATAAGAATCGAACCTAGTTTGATTTCGTTTGATGCACGAACGAACTTTGCTTCAAATATTAACTAAGTGTCATGATAATAATTAGCATTTTAATATATTAAAGGTACTAATCACTAATATTTTAACAAATTCTATCTACTTTTATCTGTTATCTTTTCACGACTAAACGCCTGAACAGGTTTTGATTGAACTTTGTATAAGTATCCAACTTTAAACCCTGGGGACATATTAACCCATACATCCCAAGCATCGAAAACTTTGGAATTTCTTTATCAAATCTTGAAACTAAGTTCATTATACGCTAAGAAAAATAATACGAACAAAAAAATATAAAAAGATAGTACTTTTAATGCTGATTCAGCCTGTCCTATAATATGACAGTGGGGACATGTGATCAGAAATAATAAAAGTAAACAATTATAAGAATATTAGTTGTATTTGAAAATTTGATCATTAACAGTTTTAAACATAAAAGTTCTATTAACTTATTTTGTATGGTAAGAGGTATAAAACAGTCACTGCTGAGTATTTTTTCACATTTAGCGCAAAAAGTAAGAGGTTTTTTTTACAAACTTGTCACTGGCAACGCCTCTGTTTGTCCCTCTTCGTCATATAGTGACCAATATTGTCAAACATGATAGGTTGTAAAAGGCGTTCTGATGTACCTGGTGTAGGTTTGCTTGCCTTGCCTTCCGATTTTTCATCCAAGAATAACAATCAAGAATAATATTTTAAAAGATTACCACAAGTTCTTAAATTATGTTTTGTGTATGTTTTCATTTTTTATATATTTGGTAAAGGCTTCAGAATCAGTTTTATTTCAATTGGAGTTGGCAAGTTTTTTTTACATTATGGTATATAAAATCAGAATATGATGCTTCTTTTTGAGGCAACAAAAATGGTATTTTGAAAAAATACATTAAAATTACGGATACACTTTTTGCAGAAGAAAAAAAAATATTTTATCAGAAAAACAGGGTAAGAATACGAATTTTGTTAGAAACATTAAAAATAAACGACCTAACAGGTATAAAAAAAATGTTGAATATGGTGTCCTAAAAATAGGACAGTGGGGAGGAATGGGTTAACATACATATATATATTTTATTTAGACGCGAACAAAGCTTCGGGCTGATACTAGTAATATATACTATCTAACAATTTTACTTTTTTTGTTTTAAATTGTAAACATTCATATTTTTTTAACGCAGAGCACAAACCATATACCCTTGTGTTATGAATACTGATACACTTAAGAATTTCATGACACTGCAATGTTATTTAATCTTTGTTTTCGATTTGAATTGGTTTGAGGGTATGACTAACATCAAGCTTAAATAGAATCGAGTCAGTATTAAAAACAAAGGAGAAAGGCAAACGTTCACTAAAAAGGGAATTTCCTATTCAGTTATACCTAAAGTACAAGCAGAAAATATACAGTACGGTATTATTGTAAGAAAGAATATTAAATAGTTATTTTGGGTGAATCTAAATATATACTTTGAGAGCGTTGATTCAATAACTGTAGAATTAAGTAAACAGTGACATTTTGAAACTATTTTAAGTGCGAAGGTGAAGCCTACGTTAAAAAAATACAAGCGGTTGGTTGCGGTGATGTAAAAATGCCAGATTTCATTTTGGAAGCAACTCTAAAGCCTTTGGTAGATGATTATTGTTAGGCATACAAGAGATACTCATTAGAGGCACCCGTAATGATTCGCTGACGGACCACGTAATGGCAAGCTCCCCGTAATGAAGACAGCAATATCTACTCAACAGAGAGATGAAATGAATACCGCACCACCCCTTTGTTTTTTTATTGTCTGGTATTTATATAAAATATTGTCGTTCTAAGTACCACTACCATCAAAATAAGAATTAATTACTCAACTAATAATGTTTGATTGTATCGCTCTAGATGATAATAGAATTAATTTCATTGTGTCCCAATTATAATTGATTTCATTAACAAAGCTTGGCCCATAATTGAAAGTAGGTATACAGTTTCAGCAAAAGGGAGGGTAAGGTAATTACCAGATCCAATTTAGAATTGCCAAGTCTACACTTTGCTGTTAGTTTCAAACAAAAGCTTAATTAATTAAGTCGAGAACAATTAAGTTCACTGCCGTAATATTCTCACCAATTACGCGGAATTCGACGTATTTTGTAGCAGTCCGTAATTACCGACGAGACTCGAATCAGATTGTATTCGACACTAATACACCACACATCCATTAATTACATGGAACTCTAAATGGGAAGACTATTAATTAAATTACCTATTAGTGCATCATACCGTCCAAGAGAATGTTGAATAAACCAATACTACTACAACACGCATTTATTTACACGACAGTACGTATATAGAATACAGTAACAGAATATAGCTCTATTTCATTTATTCAGTATTGTCAAATATTTTTTGGTGTTAACAACACCACCGGTCTTTTGTAACATGAAATAGAAATAAAATTTGATAATAGCATCCATTTATACCCGCGACCAAAACGAGTCCAATAAAGTGTTAATCGAGAAAGTAGCACCCACACGTCTAGGAAACTAAGTTTCTAATGTAACAACATTATAGCGATTGACACCAACGGATTTTTAAAGTCTTTCAAATTAATGTAAATTTTCTCAAATTATCTCGATATAATATGTCGTTAGGTGAGCAGTCGTTAGGTATCAGATTTGTCGTTAGGTGAGCAGTGGTACTTGGGACAGGTAGGCGCCTGTAACGAGACACATTTCCGGACGTATCCTTCCAATTAGCGCGTTGTGCGGGCGCCGGGCTTGCTGGTCACCGCCCGCGCCGCGACGCGCTCTCGTTACTCTCCCGCCTCGTTAGGAGAATTGTTTGTTGGAGTATGTAAAAATGTGTTTATTTGCACGTACGCTTCAGGGTAAAAAATATATGAAAAGACCCTTTTAAGACTTTTAATGATTTCCCGGCAAAGGGAAATTGGGTTAGTTATTTTCCCCGGGGTTGCCCCTCGTTAAGTTTTAATGGGGTAGCTAGCTTCAACGTAATCAAACGTACTTATTTAAGTTAACGACGTTTACCAGCGCTCCGTATTTTGTTGTCATTGGAAGTTATTTAATGACAGACACAGTAAAACGTGGGTTTGTTGTTTACATGGTACACAAACAATTATGATCCGCAGTGTTAATATAACGATGTTATCCATAATGAGTGATAGTGTATTAAAAAAAAAACTATTATTTTTGCCACATACCTCTATCATTATTATCACTATTATGTTTTGAATGCTTCGTTTCAGAATCTTTAATGGATCATAACAGGATAACTCGTTAAGACTTGGTGGTTTATATTTTGCCTGCGAGCCGTAGTCTAAATATGAACATATTATGCGAATCACGTTTGACGTTATACTTTCTAAGAAAAATGCTTAAGGTGTTAATAACAAGTTAGAAACAGGGGCTTTCGCTTTTCGCATATACCTAACTCCGTATAGGTAGAATGCCTAATTAATCTTCAGTAAAATGTCGACGTTGCTTGTTTTTGCCAGGAACTCGACTCATTAGACCGACGAAGCATGTTGATTACATTCTGCAGTGCTTATTAGCGCAAACTCTCATTAGGGGCCACTATTGTTGTAATTAAACAAGAAGCTGCAACAATACAGATCGCTAAACGCGAGTTAAGCTGAAATCGCCGCTATGTCTCGGTTTTAAAGGATTGGGCTGTAAACTGTTCAACCGGCTATTATGTTGTGCGAATTCAATTAACAACTCAATAGTTATACAGTCGAAGAATAGAATGGTAGGGTTCTTTTGTTGTCTGACATGATTCCATTGTTAGCGTCAGTGCAAAAAAATAGAGGTTTGTTTACGCAATTACGAGGTGGTGCTTGGTTCCGTCGTTGGCGGGTACGTCGTCGTCAGTGGCGAGAGTGAGTTTAATTGGACAGCCGAGGGGCGAGGGGGACAGGGAATGCGGGTGCTCCAACACCTCCTAACACTTCTAATTGGCTCGCCCACACTAACAGGAGACTTCCTCTAAAATGTATACTCATCTTCATTACGTATAATAGGCCTGGATTCTAAAGGTACACCTGATACTGTTTCAATTTCTTGGAAGAAATATTGTGCTATTGAGATCGAATGTCGATTTAGCTTTGGCGATTTTACCCCTTTGTTTCCGATGTGAACAGAGCGAAGTAATCAGAGATTCTTCAAAGCTTTTGCAAACAGTTGTCTAAGGTTGCATTCACTATAAGTAATTTGATTATAAAGTTGAAATACGATCGTATGTCTATATAAAAAATAAAAGGAAACCAAATCCATACAATAATATCGATCGATCTTTAAGAATTTATGAATACGTAGAAATATGATATCAGATCTCCTTACATACAAATAGCCAATCCTCTCCTTACAAATGTATATAATAAACATGATAAGATTTTCCTCCTACAAAAACAAAATTTAAAACCTGAGCTCCTGTTATCGTATGCATACATAAAGTATCTTATAATTAATTAGGAGTGTTATCTAATTAACTACTTCAGTTCGCATTATATGTATAATATGTATGTATGTACTCATTGATTCTTAATATCGACTTTTCCTTCACATCTGAGTAAATAATTTATTTGATAAGTTTATCTATTTTACGATTCATTGTCCAACTAGCACAAAAGACAAATTAAAACTAAATTTATTCTTGTTTTGAATATGATAATAAAAAATAATTATCAGGCGACGGCGACGCTTCGTTATCATTGTTTATTTTTATTTTCATTAATGAAACTAATAATTAGAGGATCGTTAAATAGTCCAATTAATGAATAAGTGAACAAGTGTACAATAAGATAACAACCAATTATCGATGAATTTAACGACGTTATTTTCGGTTCTCTCATGAAATTAATTACATCCAGTATATATACTCGTATCTTATTTATTAATTATGGTTACATTTTGTCTTTAATGAGCAGGGTTTGAGTCGCTGTAACAAAAACGATACCCCCTTTTTTTAAGAGTGACCGCGACCAGACTAGGTGATCATTACTGGCGGGCCGCTGCCGTAGTTGCTGTTGGGGATTTCTCTATATACAGGCGATCTTTCAATAGTATTCTACACATATGGTTTAGAAGTTCTAGACATATGTGTATATAAGAACTTATCAACGCGATCACAAGTTACTATGAACACCAGTTGGTGATGGCTAATTCCTCAGCCTTTTGAGGCTGAGGAATTAGCCATTATTCAGAAAATATGTGGAGGCCGGATATGCTTTATTAGTTAGATAGTTTCCATTTGAACATAAATTCTAATATGCCTGTGTGTGTATGTTCTTATATAATTTAACATTTGATTCGGGATTCTAAGACTGAGAGTTTGCGTATGGTTTAAATTGATTGGTGTTGGTTGATTATCATCTCACGGTTCTAGCGCATGCGCCAATGAAATGCCACTCTCAGCATAACACGAACCCGACTAACCGCTTATTATGATAGCAATCCCTAATTAATATTTTACGAGTAGATACGTGTTTTGCAGCGGTAATCAAGTGGTTAGCTTATGCGAGTTTTATTAATATAATAACTTTTAGTAGCTTAATCATATATTGTTTGTAACTCCCTCATTAGGAATTATTCCTGTGTCGGGAGGGTTGATATACAAACCTACGACGGACACTTAAAAAACTCAGATTTCGGAAAACTTTTTTAGATCACAAATATTGCCCAGTGTAGGAATCGAATCCACAACCACCACCTCAACATTTAGGACCTGTAATCACTATACCAACAGGCGAATCTTAAATTTTAAGAGAACTTTATTTGTGCTGTGGAAGTCAAATCAAGAGGTACAAACCTAAAGTTAATTTATCGTACGTCTTGAGTTGCTGGCTGGATTATCTTTCAAAATTATTGTAAAATTATGCACCATCAAATGCTCAGTATTTATCTGATTTAATAGAGTTACTGTCGAGGGTCTCCTACTGCACAAGTCGGTCTGCTACTTACTTTTGTAATTCGATGTGCCCCAATGTAGTACGGTTTAAGCGGGATTATTTCTAATTTCGTAATTCATCATTCTGTTCGACGATTTTGCGTAAATGGGTGAATGGCTGCTATCGCTATTTCAACTCCTCGAGGTCATTTATCAAACCACTGATATCACCTATGACCTTGGGGGAGTCCTTGGTGACCTTAGGTATTTCACCCGATACTTGGCCGCTCCTGTGCACTCCAAAGGATGTGGGTTATCGTCTCTTCGGCCTCAAGCATGCTCTGAATAGGGGCTCTCCGTTACACCCATATTAAACAGATGTTTGGTAAAAAGACCGTAATCACCCTGGCTATTTTCATAAGAATAACGACCCCGTTCTACTATTACCCGTAATACTATTATAAAGAAAGCACAATGCAGAACCGCTCATAGAAAATAAAATAAAAAAGGAGAGTTTACTTACATGAATTTCATGTCTTGTCGCAGACGGGCAGCAGTTTCCTTATGTTAGGTTAAATAACAACATCCAAATGCAAATTTTCTTTGTGGTTTAAAAAGTCTAACATCATACTTATTCATGTAAGTGGTTGAATGCGTTTGCTCTAGTGCGTCCCGACAAGAAGCTTCATCGACCCGGATATGAGCGGCTATTTAATTTCCGTGCTTTCAATGATCGTTTCATATTCAACTATATACATAACTCTTGTCAGCTACAGAGTTTACACGTGAACGTATTGAAGCTGCATGATGGATTAAGGATTTGAAACGAGCTGAGAGTATCGATTCTATAACCTAGTTCTAGCCCAGTTCACTTGGATATCGCTATTATTTATTCAGCCTTTTATAATTTGATTGTCCTGCAATACAGAACAAAACAGTACTGGCGAATAGCAGAATAATATAAAAAATGCTGTGATTTTTTATAAAATAAGTTTTAAATAATTTAATCGCAGTAAGGGTTTCTTCTGGCAGTTAGGGTTTAGTGTTTTCAGATATATTTTATTAAAAAGAGTATTTAAGGGTTAACACGGCAATGTGCAATTTATATATTTCGTACAGTCACACAACTGAAAGAGCATAGGAATTGCCCCATGTTGGCTAAAGTAAGTTTAAAAAACAATAATTCTTTAAAAAGCATAGAGATCATCATTGTGTAGGCAATTAAATGCATTTGCAACGTCTTTAGAGACTGTATTATTTCTGATTGTTCACGGAGATTACATTGTTCAGTTATTGTAACGGAGAGTTGTTTGGTACGTGAAGAAACCAACGGCTTTACATCTAACTTTATCAGTTTGAGAAAATTATATCAGATATAAAATGTCAGTTATAATGATCGTGTTTCGTGTCCATTCTGTTTTTCGAAACAAGACTGCGTGAAAATCGTTATGTTCCTTGAGTTACATCAGCGTTGTGCAATAATAGCCGCAAGACTTTTTTTCATATTATTATGAGTTATAAACTTATAAATGATGATCAATTATACACACGCGTTTCAGCTTACGGTTACGGGTAAAGTTGATCGCTGGTTATCAGACAGGGTATAACGTCTTTCTTCAAGTCTACCCAACCCTAGTTCTTGGGATATTTTAAGATTGTTTCATTCTTAAAATGACTAGCATTCTTAACATCGTAGCTCCGTCGCAAAGAGTGACATTCAAGGAAATTAAAAAGGTCCGGTTATTATATTAGGTTGGCAACTAATAAACCCGCCACTTTTTTCGATCAGTTTCTAAAACGTTATAGAACTATATCAATTTTTTTGGAGTAGTATATAAATAAAGCAAGAGTTGTATGTTAGATCAGTTGACAACTGGATCTTGAATAGTAAAACTACAGTAAATTATGGATATTTCTAGTAGAGAACTTCGGCTGCTTTTACTTCACGAATTTTGCTTAGGTCGAAAAGCGACTGAAGCAGTGCGCAATATATGTGCAACGATGGGCGAAGGCGTGCTCTCATACAATACCACCAAACATTGGTTCAGAAGATTTAAGGATGGAAATTATGACCTATCTGATGAACCTCATCCAGGACGACCTCCTACAATAGATGTAGATGAGTTAAAAAGGCTCATACAAATGGATCCTAAGTTCACTTCACGTTGTCTGGCATAGTAGCTTTAGTGTTCTTATACTGCAGTAGAAAAACAACTTCACGCTTTTGAAAAGACCTGGAAATATTCAGTTTGAATGCCACATGACTTGACGCCGTTTCAACTTCAGAAGAGAGCTAACGTGTGCATGGAACTACTTAGTTATCATCGTACCAATGAGTGGCTGACGAGGATGAAAAGTGGGTTATGTACATAAATTTTTCGCGTAAGCGCCAGTGGCTTGGATCTGGAGACCCACTGGATAAAGTAGCAGCGAGATTACCGAAAAATCAAAATAAAGTACACTTTTTGCACGATAATGCTCGAACACATGTAGCAAAAGCGACTCGTGAAAAATTACTTTCGCATGGCTGGGCTGTCCTTTCTCACCCACCGTACTCTCCAGACATTATGCTCTCAGATTATCATCTATTTCGTTCTCTAGCCCACTACTTAGCAGATAAAAAGAGATGCTTATATAGTTGAGAAATAATTTGATTTTGTATACTTAAAAAATTAAATAAACTTGTGTACAAAGATGGCGGGTTTATTAGTTGCCAATCTAATTTTATTTTAGTAATAGTAAACTACTAGTTTTGTTTTTTATACTTTTTTACTTTTATGTTATTTCTTTAAGAAGATAATTTTATTATTTAATAGCATAAGCATAAACTAAGAAAGAATGAGTGAATTGAATAGGTTAATAATATAAGTGACCGTGGTGCTTAATAATTAGCAATCATTATTATCAGTTGCTAAGTAAAAATATTTATAGTGACTGTAATGTTAGCTTTTAATGCCTAGAGTAAATTAATTAAATTAAAACAATGACGTTCATTTTACATTTCAAAATAAATCAGTACGTATTAATGTAAAACAACATTGTTAGCTAATATATACCTATATTTTTTATATAAAATGCACACAAAATTTTACGTTATTGAATCATCATTACACTTCGACGTCAAGCCTATTTACAATTTTTATTATACTATCAGTCCCTCATAGTACCAAGCTTTTGTAACATCCGAAGTTAAAAACGTTTTTATAAACGTTTATATTTTACATGACTGTAGCCGGTGTTGAAAGTATCAAAATCCCAAAGCAAGAAGTGCATTGAGGGGTGAATTCGCCTCAATCCATCTTGTGCGATAGCAATCAGTGCGTCGCACACTAATAGAAGCCAATGTTTGTTCGACATTAATTTCGTGAACACAGTCACGTATACTAGGGAACTTCTCTCTATCTGTGTATGTCTTTATGTTATTTGCAGTAAATGCTTCACAATGACAACGTTAATTAAATGTAAGCAAATTTGTTTTTGAAGCTATTCATAATTCTAAGAATATCTTACGTTCATTGGCATTTTGTAAGTTTGTCTTAAATAGAAAACATATGATAATTTTATTTAAAGATACATATGATAATTTTATTTATAGATTTTATATATTATAGATTTACTACATCAAACAATAATCAGTGTTATACTTCACATAGTATTTATAACCTATCTTTTTGGAAATTATAAAATACATATTTGCAATTCCTCAAAACATATTTTGTACATAATCTAATTTAATGCGGTTGTTTATAAGAATGGAGATAGAAGAGAGGGGGGTTTCTGTTCCCTCGCGATAACATTGTGTCATCACTGTTATCAGGAAATCGGGATATGTCATCTACCGCGTGAACCTAGCGCCAATATCATGTCTAGATTATTCCAATCCACTCTGTATTGTGCTTTTATCAACCGCATTTGATGTAATTTGGCACGGTGATACTTCGACTCTTGGGGAAAGACATTGGGTATTTTTATTGACTGGGACGATTATACTGGGACGAAGAGCGGATGGCAACTTGTACACCAGCTTATGAATTCCTTATTAATGTTCTGAAAACTAAAGGTCGATTTACACATTCATCAGAGTGAGCAATGTGCCGTGCAGTAGTAGATTTCTTATATTCTTAAATTTTGTCTGGATACTTACTTTTTTCAGTGACACTAAAAGTGTCTTAACAAAACAACCTCATCTATTTTTTTTCTAAGTACTCCATTAATTTAATTCCTATTTACATAAAGAAGGGAGGTAAACAGATAAGTGTAAAGTCGAATAGAATACTAATATCACAAAAAATGATACAACACATTCATATCAGAACTGATAACCTTATGTTTTGAGTGACAAACCAATTTTATTCTCGACTGCCCCTCTCGGGCGGCGGCCCGCGCCCCTCGGACCGATCAGACCTTATCCAAATTGGATCTTGAATAATAAAGAATCGGGGCGATTGGATTTTATTCCTTAAATTCAATTAGCACACGAGGGTCGTATGTGACTGCAGAGGAAAGATAGAAGCATATTATAGTATTAAAAGGGATTGCAAGGGTAAATAAAAAAATAAAGTGACTGTGACTTGAACAAAAAGTACTTTTGACTGACATGTAAATATTTGGAGTGAGAGATACATAGTAAAGTAATACAAAATAATTTAACAATATAATATTCACATTTATGTATAAGTAACATTTAAAAAAATAAAATAAGAATAAGGAATATGTACAAGCATACAAAATTTAATATTTGCGTCGTTCACTACAATTGGGAGGTTACAAAAAAAAAAAATTAGTCTCATTAGATGCTAACTGAATATTTTCCTATAGTAGCATAGATGGAGAATAATCGAATATCTGAAAAAGTGACAACACTATCAAACCCAGATTTAATGGATTTCGATTAACTTACACTCCTTTTATTAAGGAAGGAAATCGATAAGATACGATCTTTTATTTGATATTTGATACGTTGTATGTAACAGCTTAATCGTGGTGCGATAGATAGATTTTGATTGTTAAAATTGGTTTTATAACTGAGTGGGCTTTTATTTCGTTACAGAAACTTTTAAGAAAATCATAGAGTCCAATAAAGGGTACATACATGATACTGTTATTGACAGCAAATTAAAACTAGGTATAAATAATATATATCTTAATTACGTATAACATTAATCTTTACCTCTGAAACTGAAAAATATATGTTATAGGGCCGTGTGGGCCACCCTATCTTTTCATTCATCAGTCATAACTGTATGACTGTATAGATACTTTCCGGGCACTGGCATCCCAGTTGATGGCAATTGGTTTGTTATATTTAGTTAGTTAATTGTTCCAAGTTCGTTAGTTGGACTAAATTCTTATTTACAAAATGTGAGTGTTTAATACACCTCTGCCTACCCCTTAGGGGATACAGGGATGAGTAGTATATTATTATTTTTTATTCGTCTTCTAACAAATTCTGTCAAGTGACATTGATATTAAAGACAAGACAAAAGACAAGCTATATTGAGTATCTATTTATTGATCTATTTTGTATATCATTTATGTATGCTTCAAAGGGGTATTTGCCTTCTCCTCCTCTTAGTCTGGCGTGTCTTGAGAAAAACATATTCCGCAAAACTGACATAACCGTGACTAACATAATCATGAGGGGATTTTGTGTCCATAGATATATATTTGATAGAGTATGTTCTAAAACTCGGTCACCAACAACATCCTGGATTGTAATTAACAGCGGTCATTTTACAAAGAATTTAAAAATTGCAACAATAATTTTATCTCGCATTGGTAACACACAGAGCAAAACCAATGCTAGTCATAAAGTATAGAAATCCGTAAAGGTCATATATATAGAAATGCCTAATACGTAACGGATTTAGAATGAATGAATTAAATAAATAATGACTAGGTACGATAACCAAAATATAACGATTTACCCATAATTTTCGTTAGGTACATTGATGTTCTGGCAGTACTAAAGTTAACTGCTACTGACAGTCAATAAATGCATTAAACAAATACAATGTCGTGTATAATAATCTGTACGAGTATTCGTGTCATCACCTACCTGCCTTCCCATTAGACTGAAAGTGTTAATATAATAAATTGCGATATTATCGCCAACGCGTTTGACATAAACATCGAATTCTACTTAAAGTAATGGAAACGATTTAATGCAGCCGAATCAGGGCGAGCGATAAGACCTGTTTCCTTACTAATGTTCACAAATAGATATTAATTTTCAAAGTGTTCGCTCGTGATATTCTAATATATTATTTTCTTATTGAGGAAAAATAACTTATATTATGGCTATTATCTTTTATTGCCATACTTTAGTTTTTATTTCATCCTCATTAGCACATGTAACAAGTTGTAATCAAAATGAAATAAAAATCAGTAATTTATAGCTATATTTTTGTAATAATGTATATGGGCAGGGCTTTTTAAAAGAAGAATAAATTTAAGGTTAAATAATGTGTCACACAACTTTCTAAGGCTGGTAAGGCTGTTGTTTGGATATATATAAGGATACTTATATTTTCGTGTATGTACATACATATGCCTGTATATGTTTTTATTTTATTTGTAACGTACAGTAATAGATAGCAGATTAATAATTTCTTAAAATAACAATAAGACAGTTTAGACAATTTGTAAACCTGGAGTACAATTACAACTGTCCACAACATTTATGAGTAATATGCTTCGTTAATTACTTTTTGATAAATTGATATAATGTTCATAATGAACAATATGTATGTATGAATTAAGGTGTCACTTGAATCATTGCAATAGTGGAAGTGACAATGGATATAAGGTTTTACAAACATACATAAACTCAAACTACAAAGCGCTATTTGCTTCTATCCTTACTTACCTCAAGAGCTCCCTGCTGTCATTACTCCTTTCATACAGGCACTCCGGTATCGGGTACTTCTGACCTGGGCTTTTTACAGAACATCACCGGTTTTATCAGAGTATGTTTTCGCTTTAATCACTAACGTTCGCTTTATATATTTGTTTTGTAAATTATTTGTTCCTCACAATTTTTTTCTACACCTCAGCATACCCTTTTCAATTCTTTTTTTTTAAAACAGACAATTCCCGCACTAGGATGTCGCGCCTGCACCTGTGTCGCGGAGGACTTTGCAAACATTTAAACAACGGACACAAAGAACACCCAGACTCAGAACAACAATTTGAGGATTACACAAAGTGTTGTCCCGTGCGGGGATCGCACCCACAACACTCGGAGCGCCAGTGTAGTAGTGAGGTGACCATTTAACCGTTACGCCATCCATTTTCAATTCAATTTTAGTCATTACATACTCTTTCAATCCACATTTCTTTCTAATATGTTCATTCTTCTTTCATTCTACTAACCTTACTCTAGACATACTTTCCAGTGATCTCATCTCAACAGCATTTATGCTACTCTCATCATGTTTCTGCCGTACCCAACTCTCCCTAACATACATTAAAATAATTATAAGACCGAATTTATTGCTAGGATGATTACCGGGCCAACTCGTGTCACAACAAACTGTTTCAGAATAAAGCACAGGTTGTGTTAATGAATTTACTCTTTATCACAGAATGCAGTGATTATTTTGCTACGAGGAAATTCAATAAGTAATATCTGCTTTCTGTTCTGACAGTGACAGGGTGATCTAAACCGTTGGGCCATGTGATCCGGCTTTATCGAGTGATCCATAATGATTGTTATTTGTCAAATTCTCATCTACCCTAGGAAAATGAGAGCTAAATTTAATATACGCATATTGTTGATAAGAGAATTTAATACTTAAAGTAATTTTTAAGTTTATTTTTATCCCTAGTATGAGTTTTGTTTAAATAAGGATGAATTTTGTTGCTCTTTCATTCATAACTATCAGTGTTACTTTGGTGACTCTAGCTATCAACAGAGATAACTACCGTCACTAGAACAACACGGCCGAGGGAAGGGATTAGCACCTCGCGAGTCATACAACTAGAGTTGTGTGCATTTATAGAACTTGATACAATACGTGATATCGGTTGTACAATTTGCGTGAAGTCTCCACGAGCAAGCCAGCGCCGCATACGTGAATTTAGTTGAGAATAAATTGGTGCATCTTTCAACCCACTGGTATTGACGCGTATACTCCAATTGATGCATAGAATTGCTTGGCTTGCCATGTCCTCCCATCTTGGCGGTAGTAAACAACCAGATTTCAAAACGAGATCCACAGAATGGGGCAAGATCCAAATCCAATATAGCACAGTCACTTAGGAAAGCATCAGTATCAGTGTCTTTAGGCATGCAAGGGTCACGGGGGAAAGATCAGAGTAATGAGGCAGTTCAGATCAAATGAAACTAAAATAATAACGAAATAGGTGATCGAAAATTTTTTTTTTTTTTTTTTTTTTATGCGATAGGGGGCAAACGAGCAGACGGGTCACCTGATGGTAAGTGACTACCGCCGCCCATGGACACCCGCAACTCAAGAGTCACAAGTGCGTTGCCGGCCTTTTAGGTAGAGGTACGCTCTCTTCTTGAAGGTTTGAAGGTCGTATCGGTTCGGAAATACGGCAGGCGACAATTTGTTCCATAAGCTGGTTGTGCGAGGCAAAAAGCTTCTGGAGAAGCGCACAGTGGTGGAGTGCCAATCGTCCAGGTGATGGGGATGGATATTTTGTCGCGTAGGACGATGGCGGAAACCAGCAGCCGGTATAAGTCCGAACAATTCCTCTGAACACTCCCCATGATACAAGCGATAGAGGATGTAGAGTGAAGCTACATCTCTACGCAACGCCAAGGTGTCAAGTCGATCAGAAATATCTTGGCAGTCGATGATGCGAGTCGCTCTCCGTTGAATGCGGTCAAGAGGCAGAAGTTGGTACTGGGGTGCACCTGCATAGAGATGAGAACAGTATTCCATGTGCGGCCGAACCTGCGCCTTATAAAGTTGCAGGCGGTGGGCCGGAGTAAAATACTGTCTCGATCTGTTTAGCACACCAAGCTTCTTCGAGGCTAATATGGCCTTACTCTCTAAGTGACCGCGAAACTGGACTTCGCTTGATATATCGACGCCAAGGATTCCGATACTGGCTGATGCAGTTAGGGAAGTGCTCTCAAATTGAGGTGATACGACCAATGGCATCTTTTTAGCGGTGAACGCGCAAACCTGTGTCTTCGTGGGGTTAAATTGGACTAGGTTAAGTCGACCCCAATCTGAAACTTTTGATAAAGAAGTTTCGATTTCAGACACAAGTTTGGATCGGCTTTCGATGACGTTTACCCGAGAAATGTTAGCGCGGCCGGTGTAAAGGGCATCACTCGTGCTATCGTCTGCATAGCAATGGATGCTGCTAATCTGCAGCATGTCGTTGATATGCAGAAGAAACAGCGTGGGTGATAGCACACAGCCTTGTGGGACACCAGAATTAACAGACTTGGAGTCGGAGCATGCACCGTCAACAACGACCTTGATGCTTCTGTCTGTAAGAAAACTGGTGAGCCAATTGCACAGTTTCTCGGGAATTGCACAGTTTCTTTGCAGGTTCGACCAAACCAAGGCTGGGACTTGCCACCTGTGGGAATCAGGGAGAATGGAATGAAAAGTTCCATACCCTGAAGCACAACATCTGCGACAGAGTCAGCAACGACACTGAGATCATCCGGCGAGAAGCAAACCTGCCTCCATGGGTAGGATGCAAAGAATGTTCGCATTCCATCCCAGTCTGCTGACCTATAGTGCCATACGCGGCGACTGCCTGTAACTCGCGGCCGCAGCGAGTGAACGAGTGGCACTATACTCCTAATCAGGCAATGGTCCGAAGAGCCAAGAGGGGCCTCAACGGATACTTTGTAGCCGTCAGGATGTGAGGTCAGCAGAAGATCCAACAGTGAAGGCACGTGGCTTTCTGCATCTGGGATTCGCGTAGGCGTTGCTACCAGCTGCGTCAAGCCATATGCCAAGGCGAAATCGTGAACAGATCTTCCCGCATGATCGGTTTTGCGCGAACCAAGCCATTCGGCGTGATGGGCGTTAAAGTCGCCAAGAATCACGATCTCTGCGGATGGGACCTGCTGGAGCACTGAGTCTGTAGCCATTTGGACGTGTTCGATGAGTCGGTCCGTTTCGGCATCACCGCTATGGGACCTGTAGAGGCATAGGTAGATGCGGGGATGGTCGTCGCAGTCTACACGTAGCCATAAGATGGAGAGGTCCCTACCTTCAAGATTGCCGAGGCGGCGAGAAGTAATATCATCTCTTACGTACACGCATACACCAGCCTTAGGAACAAAGGAGTGTTCCAGTCCGTACCCAGGGTAGCAGAGGTAGGATGTGTCCGCTGGAGATGATATCTGCGTCTCGGTTAAAAAGAGCAAGGCCGGCTTTGCTGTCTCAAGGTGGTGGTGGACAGTGTCGAGGTTCGAATGTAAGCCCCTAATGTTGCAAAAATCCACGGTAAACGTGACAGGGGGTGCCATGGTATGCCTTCTCTTGCCCCGAGCAGATTTTGAGAGCGCAGTTGAGCCCCCCCCAGAGTACGAGGGGCAGCCTGGGCGTCCACGCTCAGGCATAATCCGTACTGAGGGTGGACGTCCAGGGGGGGATTCTCCAACGCTAGCGCTGGTACCCCCCTGGGGTATTCTTTTCGTTAACAGCGCTATCATTAGGGGGGTGGGGGATTTTGGGCCTCCGGAGACCTCACTCATTTCGGGGAAATGCAACGCAAGCGTTACTTCACAACCGGTTTTCTGTGAGGCCGTGGTATCGCACCGGTCGAGCCGGCCCATTCGTGCTTAAGCAAGCATGGCTCTACCACCTAAAAACCAATAATACAAATAGAAAACAGAGCGCAAACATCTGTCTACAGTTGTCATAGTTGTCATTCTTATTCTTATTTCTTATATTTTTGAAAAATGAATCCCGCATTAGGATTTATTCCTGTGTCGCGAGGGGCTTAACAAACATTCAAGCGATGGGCACTGAGAACACATTGTCAATAAACCTTTTCCTTTTTTTTTTAGCTTTAGATATGAGGCCTTTAATCGCGAGCAGTTGCAATATATTTTTTACTTATGTTCCACTATAAGATTTTCAGTAAATATACCAGAAACTATAATTTTCTTTATTGATTCAGTTCTTACAATTATAAAACTAAAAGAGATTGGTAAAGAGAAATGGTAACCCTAAACTGATAAAAGAAATTAAAATAATCAAACAAGCAAATTATTTTCTTTTCATCGGTTCTGCGATAGTTTCAAAAAACGTAGATATTTAAAAGAATGAGTTTCCTATGAATTGCATTTCAAGACGCTCAAATTGCAGTCAAATAAGATTTTGTACTTATAATACGTACTTTTCAAGGCATCGGTAACCGATGACTGTCAAACCAACTGTCCTTGCCGACTTATTTGAAATTAAAACTAGTTTTTTTTCTACTAAACTAATACAATCTTAAAAAGAGGGCATTAACTTTACAATGTACGTACTAATTAATTCAATATTAATCTTGAATACATGTTTTGTATTACAAACGACGATGTATAAAACAATATGCTATATAAATATTGCTAGTAATAAAATGTATTTACTTTACAATGTTTCGTAATACCCGAACCTAATTAGAACAGCATGCTTATTCGTTCGCTAGTCACATATTTAGTAGTATGTTCGACCGTTTTTGTCTATTAACATGTGGTAGTCATTACTGGCAAAAAAATTAAGACATGAAACATACATTAGGCATTTTATTAAATTCACACGTCATAAAAAATATAGGTTTGCCTATGTGCCATTCGTATGTGAGTAAGTTTGTGATTAACAGGCATTAGCGAAAGTTAATTAACTAATTGGCTAAATTTAAAATGTTTATTTGCGGTGATAGAAAAGTCATATTTGTTGTTATAGTAGCATCAAGTAAAATTATAGATAGTACGTATTAAAGCTGATTCCATTGTACACATTTATTTTTTAATAAGGTTATCTTGAAATCTTATACCGTGTGTCACTACGACTATTAAGATTAAAAAATTAACCCTCCTTCTTGCCCATTGGGGTAAAAATTTAAACACGTCTGTGATATAATAATAAACACATTAAATATTACATAGATTTATAGAAAATGTTTCCTGTGTATTTGATATAACTTACGAATACCGATAGGTATAATATTTAATATGAATAACGTTATTTGAGAAGCAATAAAGCACGATGGTAGATAGCACGTAATTAATAATATGCATGTGTCGCCGCCTGGCGAGAGTGTCGTGAATGTACCAGGAACTGACGACATGTCGTCGACACCTGCTTCATATGAACATCAGATAAATGTTTTAATGATTGCTGTGACAATATTGCTACCCATAATATATATCGCTCGTTTTTTTGGATAATATATGCACTGCCATGCCATTTAGCTTACAAGTAGCATCATCATTAATTTAATGGCATCTAAAATATGAGCAATACGTTTAAATGTAAGGTAATTTCTTCATAAAACCAGTAATAACTTTATGCTCAAATATCAGCAACATAAAGTAACTTATCCCGTGTATGTTTTGAGGTGAGATAATGTTTTTATATTAAGAATTCTTTCGTAATAAAAAAAAAAAAACAATAATGAGGTGATTTGTTATTCTTTTATTTTTTATATTTTTATAATGTTGGATGTTTTCGTGCCTAATATCAGCTCACCTAAGTTATTTCAATAAAAAGACATCAATAGTCAACGTATAAATAAAAGAGTGGCCCCTATCATACGTGGATTTAATACCGACAGCAATTTCCTCTAAATATTCAGATGCGTCATTGTACCCCAATGTTTTGTCAATAACAATCCCGAATTCCCAACAGTGTGCAATAGTCGATCACAGATGTTCCATTTATTTTAATCAAATAAACCTTTACATAAACAAAAGAAATTATTTTTATTTAAGCCAGAGATACTGCAAAAACCTCTGGTATGCTCAGAAATTTAAAGAACAATGTCCAATTTTGGTTTAGAACCTGTAAAAGGCAATCAACTTTGTACATATCATAAACGTACTACTCGTAGTATGTTTTACTCGTTACTTGGGTATAAATTAAAGTGCACCTCTGTTACCGTTTCGGCATCGCTCTTAAATTGACTGTCCATCAAATTGTGAATCCTACGGGACGGGATGCAAACCGGTGCGGCGCGCCCTTCTCTTTCTGACACAACACTGCCCACTATGCACTCGCATGATTTTAGTTAATTAAAGTTTAAGCTTAAAGGAAAATTTAATTTCCGGAGCAGCTCCGAGGGATTATGTTTCTCTTATTATTATTTGTGATGATGCCGACGTTCTTTTATGCACTGCTTATAAAGCTTCTGTCAGCTTCATTAATTCTAAATTAACAACATATTGTGGGTTGGATTAAGATTACTTTTTGAATAAAAAATAATGTAATATTAAATGTGTCTTAGTTTAATCATTTGAAATCTTATATATTTATAGTAATGTTAATTATTCAAGCTCTTGGTACAATTGTAAGCCGAAGACGGAGAGAAGCGTTTAGCGTAGCGTATAATACGCGTATGTTTCTGGTGCGATGGCGTGTGGCGCAACCTTAAAAGCAATATCCGGCGCCGCGCGCGCCGCCCGGAAATGAACCGGAAACGGCGGTGTATTAAGCCGCAGGTACCAGCCCTTCAATTTATAAACGCTTGCGGGTACACTTCAGCCTTTAGCCGCGTCTGCTCGCTGCTTTCCTCTCGTGGATTTACTCGATTTAGTTAATTTGTTATTTGCACCTTCGTGAAAAAAACGCGTTCTTTGTTGCAATTTAGGTATTTGTTTGTTTTAAATAAAATCTTCTAGTACGAAGAATGTAAACATAAAGAGTTCTATTCAAAATATAGACGAGGGCGATATCTAAAATTACATTCTCTGGGCCTGAACTAACAGTGAAATGAAATAAAGTCCGCAAACAAAAGTTTGCAAATCCAATATGATTTGGCGCGTCGGTAAACATCGGCAGCATCCCGGTGATATCGCGAGCGAATAACATTAAACTTTGTATGGATTGAATGTAGAAAACCAATTTCGGTGCTCGGCGAGTGCGAGCCGACGGGATGAGGGTGTCAGAACGCTTTGACAGCTCTCTGATTGAAAAATACGGAAACCTGTTTATGGAGCAAGTGAGCTCCTGTGCGCGAGCTGCGGGTCCGATACCCGCAGACCGATCACGTGGCGACGTGACAGCGCCACTCATTTGCAATTATATTGGAACCAGCATGTAAATTACCCCTCTTGTGCCCCCCTCAGGTGCACATACAATTATGCAACTTAGCATCTAAGTACATAGTACATAGCCCAATATACATATATTATAAGATTTGCAAAACCTGTTGTTTTGAATTTGGAAGTACGCTTACGTAAGTAAATTTATATTATATCACATAATTTATTTTATTTATTACATATTTGATAGTAGTGGCACCAGTAAGTTCATAATATAAACGTTAGTAATATATATATGTATATATATAGACAAACAGACAGGTCAACAATTGACTACCGCCATCCATGGACACCTGCAACATAAAAGTCCCAACTCGCCTCTTGGAGCGCCCCTTCGTGTAGGGAAAAAAGGAGAAGGGGATAAGGGACGAGGAAACCTCACTAATTTCGGGGAAATGCAACGTAAGCTTTACAACCGGTTTTCTGTGAGGCCGTGATATCGCACCGGCCTAGCCGGCCCATTTGTGCCTAAGCGCCTTTTATTAACTAACATATTATATATTTTATTAAAATAATAAATAAGGAAATGAATAATATATGACTATTGTGACAACTTAGTTTGTCTGTCACTGTATGCAGTTATCAATCATTAATATACACATAATATTTGTTATTGAACCAACCATTTACAGCTGTTAAGAATTCTAACAATTTTCATGTGTCTGTCAAAAGCCAATGACACCGTATATACTTTTTTGCCGAAACAGTTTTATTAGCAACATCACAGCATATTGTATAGCCCATTAGCATATGGTTAAGAAATATTTTCTTATTTATGTTAATGGCTTCAGTTGACATTTTGGTAAGATATCACGAATCGCATACTGCTATTTGAACAAACTGAAATTTAAGGTTGATTTTGTTACCACGTTTTGTTTATTGTCGCGTAGTTTGAGACTCAATAAATATATGATACAAAAAATGCCTAATACAAAATGTCAGCCGACAAAACTGTTTACTACGATAGATGTTTCACTTCATCTTCATGCTGCGCCGTCAAAGATATCTGTGTCTATTTTTTTTTATTTTAAACTTACGGGCAAAGCACATTATATAAAATGATAATTAAAATTCGAACTAAGTCTTATTGTCCTAGGAAGGTCCCTATCATGACCTGATACTTTCTTAGAACAATTAGTAATACCGACCCGATATCCGATAGTAATCACGATTTAAACAGAATCTAAACACCTTACATTGCATTCTTTCATAAGAGACGGACGGCCAATATAAAATCAGCAATGATAAATGATCTAAGAATTATGTACGTTATGAAATATCTCATAAACAGGCGCTTCCGAAACGATCTAAGCATCGATATATCACGACTTTGGACATCACCAGTTTAGCTATTGGAATTCTGCAGATGATTTTCCTTAAGAATTTATACGCGCGGACGAGCGAACCAATCGCAGCAAGGATTTTGGGATTGGATATGAGATCTGCGATTCATTTAAAACGACGAAATTAAACGTCTACGGGATTACCAGTTGGGTCATTTGGGGATTACACAGAGATAACTAGGACGTTTATGGAACTACTTTGAGAAACTTTTATTAAATTTATGTCTTATCAGCACCAAAAGATCGTTTAATAGGAAATATAATTTACTGTCTTCCAAAAAGCCAAAGTTTTTGGTTTAGTCGACTTGATTTTTTGATTTTGAAAGTTTGATTACAAACATAAATCAGATAGGTTTGTTTTTGTAGAGTTTGTTTTGCCTGAAGTTTTGTGTCTGTAACATACAGTGGTGGTGAGTGGCTCTACAATATTGTCTTTTTTTAAACCACTCGAATTATTATAAAATGGAGTGTTAACAGTTATTATGACTACGTATGTATTTATATCTATATACTTATATTAGTTTTTTATATATATTTGCGTTTAAACTAGCACACATTACATTACTGTACACCATAGAGATCATTAAAATCCTGTTCATCCTAAGGTTGCCTGTAAGATATTGCTTATTGTGATAAGGCCGCCCATTGCACATTTTATGTAAAAATATCAGATGTATTTTATATGTATATTTGGTGTACAATAAAGAGTACTTACTTACTAAAAGACCAAAGTGCTCTTACAGAAACAGTGGTTTTGAGAAGAATCTACACAATCCTGACGGGAAGCCTTTTTTGGCTCCCCGTCAGGATTGTGTAGATTCTTAAAATTCTGAAAAAATATTTATAGAATATAGAAGAAGAAATATAGAAGTCGTGAATTTGATGTTCTGGTTTGCCTAAAGACCTTAAATTGAAACTGAACAAATCTAAATTGAATAAAAGAAACATAAATTAATATACAAGAGGGTTGAAGATACAAACAAATATGTTACATATGTTGCTGGGGGCTGGCATTAAATTAAAAAGTTAAAACTGTTTTCGATTTCTTTCGGAAGCTCTACACGAAACTCCATTGTACTCAATTAAAAGGCGTCTTAATTACAAAACGGGTGAATATTTAATTAAAAACTTTCCGCACGCGAGTAATTCCTTATTCCATGTATACGAGATTGAGTCAGCGTCGATTCCTCTTTTCTACGAAGCCGTCGACATTCGACAAGGGTTTTTAATTGAACGTCGACCCATTGTGCTCGTTAAAGCGATTCTGAGTTAATCACCACGTTTTTCGTCCGTCGTAATGGAAGAAAGTAATTATCAATTAACTGCTCGATAATGGATTGCGGTCGCTTATCCGTCGGCTTATCTCGGCGTGTAACGACCCGCTCCCGCTTTATCTTTTTAATAATGAATTTAAATCATCAATCATGTCCACAGTTTATGTCAATATCCGATATTATGTTGTAGTGGACCATTTTACCCGCTTTTTGTCTTTCAACGGTTAATTAACTTAGATATGGTTAGTAGTTACAAGCTTCCATTGTGTGTAAAATACTTCTAGCGCGAAAGATTACTTAGTGTATGATCGAAACAATTCAATTTAACAATAAGTAAATAAAGCCTATCGCAGACAGTCAAACCATATTGTTTAAAGTAACATTTCCATAAGTTACTGATATTTCTACATTAACATTTACTAAGACAATATAAAATATTTTGATATTGACCGGATATTCTTTCGTTTCAAAAGCAACTTTTTTTTAAATTTTCATTACACACACATTTGCACATGGATATTATCATTCGCTGCTTTCATCTCAGCTATTAGATGTGGTTAAGGAAGGGATTGAATGGATTGAGGGTATTTAATCATGTTTCATTGGTTTTTTTTATTGGGAACGGCAGCGTGCTATTTATTAGGTAGGCGATACGACAGCGGTTGTGAAAACGCGACGTCAGATGATGTGATATCGTGCTGTGAATTAGCATTGTAAATGCAATCACAGGTGTCAACTTGACATGCGCTTCTCGAATTTATAAGCCCTCACACCGACCATTTTGAATATAACAATTTATTATATATTTTAACCACAACCTCATCCACAATAAAGCTTTTATATTATTTGATGTTAGGAGTTTTCGGCTGGAAGCAAATAGTGTTAATGTATATTTTGTAATCTAGCTTGATCTTTACAAGACATACAGTATAGTAGACATGTCAATTGTGGGTTTGTGAATACTAGCGAAGTACTGTCCTTCTCTGCTTTTTTGTGAGGTTGCACAATCAATGTAACGGAATATCAATTGCAATAGCACAGTGTAACTTGCGCTTCGCAAACAATATTTTTCGTACTTCCCGAGGAGTTTGGGCCTCTGTTCTCATCAATATAGTTATAGAAAAACAACACTGCACGGTACTTAACACCATTTTTTTTTTAAATTTATAAGGTCGTGAAGTAGTGCCAGGAGAATAGAATTTTTTTGGCAAAATCGAAATTTCTATTTAATACCGATGGAGAGCCTGGCTATTGCTTCGGCACGAATGGGCCGGCTCGTGAGTGAGTGAGGGTAGCGGAGGCCCAACTCCCCCTCTCCTCTTTCCCCTCCCCTCATCACCCTCAAGGGCAGCGCACATACGACTCTTAAGTTACAGGTGTCCATAGGCGGCGTTTGTCACTTAACATCAGATGACCCTATTATCCTATTATCCTATATATCTATTCGTCTGTACACCATATCATTAAAATGAAATATATGAGAATGAGGTCTTTGCTTCTCAATCCTTTTCATAGCGCTAATCAAAACGAACTCTCTACACTCGTACAACGGGGGATCATGCAAGCAGTAGGTTTTTTATTTTTAATCTCATATGTATATTGGCAATAAAATTTTTGACAGGGTTAACCAGTATAACCGGACTCTTTCTTTGGTTACTCAGCAATACATATACATAATACTTTTGGATGCCATATTATATTATGTAAGAACACAAGAACAACGTCAAGTGACATTTCTATGTAGTTTCACATCAGTCAGAATTATGACTGCGGAAACCGGATTTTGTTTTGTGTGTTGTTCAACAAAACAACCATTAAGCGGATTAAACATGTACTGAACCAATTAAGATTTTAAAGCCGACAACGTTACTTGTACTGTAGTCGATCGACGGTAGCGACGCCGCTATTAAATCTCATTAAAATATCTAGTATAGTGGACAACGATCACGAACACTTATTTATTGCATTGGGAATAAAGTCTGTTTTACACGTTTAAGTAAGGTACTAACAGCCAGACTATTAAACCTACACTATAACTTATTACTCTTTTTATTATTACTCTTTTCTAATTAATGTTTTACGTGTGGTAGTGATATTGTATATAAAACATTACAAATCAAATATAATGCAAAGACAGAACTGCTATCAATTGCACCGATTACACTAACACTCGCAAAATCAGCAACTAAACTCAGCACTAGAGTAATAAATGTGTACACCGGTCTCAAATTATTGCAGCTAAGTCAACGGAACAGCGTACCAGCCCCGCTCGTCTCTCGTTAATTAGCTACATTATCGCTGAATCTACGCGACGTGTAACAATGACAATTATGTGGGGGAATTGTACCGCAAGCGATCTAAAGTCTATTGTATATATTGTACATAAATACAGCGATTAAATTATCCATAGGGGGTCCATACACACATCACATCTATTCTTATGCTTTTCCCTGAGCATTCTAATGAATAATCTTTTGAAGTAATACACACTCTATGAAGTAGAATGCGTGTCCTATGCCAGTTACTAACTCCTTTTTTTAAAAGACGTCTCGGTAATTTAGAAATCTGTCAGTACTTGTTTGTTATTTTTTTTTTCAATTTTTAAATTATAATATAATTATTTTAAGACGGTGACTTCTCGTATACGCAATGATTACGACTTTTGTACTGTCACTTCTAGTTTATAAATTACTTGCACTGTTTGAAGTGTCAGTTCAAAAGTCGTAATCATTTCGTGTAATATCATAAGTAATTAGATTTTTTATAACAATAATAGTCATCTTGGATGAACATAAATTGCTTTTGATTGAATGGCTTCATAATACTCGTACTTGAGTCATTTAATGTAAATTCCTTTTGTACTTCCACGTCTTCCACCTACATATAACGTATTCATAAGCGTAATAATTTTGTTAATTTAAGAATTTGTATTAGACAGACATGATATCAACAGACATATGTATATGTAATGTCTGCTACAAGGTTAATCAAAATAGCCTCATATATTTTCTCTGCCTTCTGCTTGCTTTTGCTCTTTCTTTTACTGGTTCTTATAATCAAGTATCTATCATATATTTTAATTCAGATCTCTAGCAATCTGTGACAGCTGTATTCAATTCCATGCAGCGGTTTTTGTGGGATACGTGTATAAATATACAGACAGATAGACCAAAAAATCTAAAACCTGATGTGTTATGTATGTATGTGTTGACCAATATCACTTTTGTTTATATGTGTAGATAAAAACAAAAGTGATATTGATTAAACTTTCATTAAGAGTTAATTATATTTTGTTCTAATTTAATAAATATAAATTTAAAAGTTAAATATCTTATCAGGAAATAAATATTCATGGACACTTGGCTACAGCAAGTTTGAGTTACAGGTATGTGACCCCGAAGACCTCCAGCTATTACTTGCGCTTCTCAATCCTTCCATTCCTTTCCCTTCCAATATACTCACAATTATCCAATGTTTAATTCCTGAAGTGCCCGGTTGATAGCAATAAGCTTACAGCTTATTACGTTAGTTGCACCAAATTCTAACCGGCAATAAATGTTTAATTAACTTCTGCCTACTCCTTCAGGGATACAGGGGTGAGCGTATGTATCTATACAATATTTATTTTTTCCTCTTTACAAAGAAAATCACCAACAACAACTTTAATTGGAAAGAATAATACCACATCAACATTAATGAAGTTTAAAATTATGAACAAGGAAGGGATCAAAACATCTTTAGCTTCAATATAGCATGTGGGCTTTAATACAAAATTTTAACATGGCACCTAATCAATGGTGCCGTTCACACGAGTGGCTTGTCATGGGTAAATTCATGGCGTGAAACACACCATTACGTCCGGCTACTTAATTATAAGTGTCCGGTGGTGTCCGGCTTATATGGCGGCAGACTGTCTGGGTTAATTTGCGCAAATTACATTTCAACCGGTGGTTTAGCAATCCGCCATGCTCGTGGATAGATTCAAGAATGTTCGATTCGGTACAGTCACACTAATTGTTACTTGGTGTGGGTGGTAATTGTGGCTGTGTAAATATACACAACAGTTATAATATACATATATTAGGGCTTAGCAGAGTTGAAGTATCTATTATGTAAATTGACAATAAAAAATTATGGCAATTTTAATTTGGGTTAATAGATATAGAAAGTTCAGTCGGCATCATGCATCGAATATTCCGTCTGTGTTTATAGTTTCATTGGAACTCTTAATATAATTTTCATAATATTATTTTATTGGCTTGTGATATGACTATAGAACAATGTTTGAAACTATATTTTATTAACTTTTGTTGGGGATATGACTCTGTACTGTATGATTTCTTGCAACGAGTACCTTCTAATGTATAGGAAGCGAATGTACTCTCACTGAGAGACTTTCATTAATTTTTAGCATTTTTATTACGTTTGTAGCGAGAAGTAGAAATACATTCCTAATATTTGACTACAACTTTACTAATGTAATCCATCAGTTCGTCACTGAGGTGCTTAAACGGAATTTGCGCATTTTAGGACAATCTGCATAACTTTACTGTTACCAATGCCTAACTCATGTTTTAATATGTTAAAAAAAAACTTAAATATTATTGTATTATCCATTATATGTGTTCAAAGTCCCTGAAATTATTAATTTGTGTGCAGACTAATGACCTTCTCTCCATTCGAAGAAGAAAGCAGCACTACGCTAATAGCACTATAGCAAAAAAAGCTACCAACATTGCTACTTATGTTTTAAAGTTTGAAAGAATGTAAATGTTTCTTTTAATGTACATTTATAAACAACAAACAAACCTTTACAAAATACATTATTTCAATCAAATATATTTCTAATAATACGGTGAAAAATGCAAGTGAAGTACAATATACATGAATATCTCTGTATAACCGATAGTAATGAATATTGCATTAAAACCTTACTCTTTGTTATCGGGTTCATGAATAACAAATTATACTTCAAGTCGAATAACATTTAGAAACATTAAATAATACGCAAATAATCGTAGATACGATCAAAACGGGCACGCAACGTCGCGAGGCAATAAAGGTAATGTAGGCAAGGTATTTGCCAATATCTTCGTAGAGTGGCCCTCCCAAATATCTTGAGATTGTATTCCCCCTACATAAAAATTGTTCCGGAATAGAGATACTACCCGGATAAATATTCAATTTCACTACGGACGAAAAAGATTTGATACCTTTGGTACCTACCAGGTTTATTGGATGATAGCCTTTGGAATGGTGTGGATAATCATATTCATAGTTTTTCGACAAAATATAGATGAGTTTTTAGATGAAAATAGTTTTTGTACGCCGATACTGACCTGACACCGGCGATACTGTCACTGGCCTATATATAGCAGCTACATGTGTTGATCCTGACGGAATTATTTATGAAACTTTAACATTCAAACTATTACATTATAAAGTTGATAACATTACACGAAGACTTAAATACCAGTTTATTAGTGAATTATGCATAATTCGGCCTCTTTATTAAGGAAAAATATATGCTCAGGCTCATAAAGGAGGAGCAGTAACCATAACGCGCTTAAAACCACATAGTAATACTTATAATATTTTAAAATGTATACAGTGTAAAGATGACTTCTATAAAATTTAACACAGACATAAACTGTACGCTGTTTTACCTTAAAGCGTTTGGATATCGAGATACACGTACAAGAAATGGCAAAACCAAAGTTTAACTACTGCAATTATAAATACGAAATATTTGATATTTGGTGTAGAATATAGTCTAAAATAGCACGGGTTACTTTTTATCTCAAAAAAAAATATACGATACGCACGCAACATCTAGTACGTATGTATATAAATATGTTCATAAAAATATCTCGCAAGGTCTTTAAAGATTTTTCTCA
Organism: Tyria jacobaeae; assembly: GCA_947561695.1. Lineage (NCBI taxonomy): Eukaryota > Metazoa > Arthropoda > Insecta > Lepidoptera > Erebidae > Tyria > Tyria jacobaeae. The sequence continues at coordinate 11,677,069 of OX387216.1, forward strand.
TACATATAAACTTAACCCAGTAATTGGTGTCAAATATATGTATTCTAAACTGTTAACCGTCTTAAATTATTACTAACCCTACCTTATAAATTACACATTTTAATCGAATCGTGATGAAATTATAAGGCAATTGTTAAACTGAATAGTAATGGCAAGCAATAAAGTCAGATCATTATTATTTATGTTCCAATATCAAATATATAATATATCTTATTATTAAAAGTAAAGGGCAGTTGTACATAGTACACACGGCACTTGTAGTAAACGTGGGTAGGTTCACGGCGTATCCACTAGTCGAGCGACCCTCTTGAGAGGTAAAGAGAGAACGACATGTAGATGAAAAGGGCAGCTGAATCTAATACAATCGGGGAAAGCGATACTCGCTACCATCTCAGGGTTGGCAATATTTCACTGAATATTTTATGTATATGTTTTTTTTTACCAAACTAGCAACAGGAAGGGTTTGAGTGTAATTTTGTTTTTAAATTTGTTTATCTTTGTTATTTATAGGTCTAGTATGGTATTTGTAGGTTAGGAATTGACGTTTTACTAGTTATATTAAGCATAATGAATAATGTACATACATATACTGTAAAAAAAGTGTCTTATTTTCTTCATATATATATAATCCACGTAGGTATTTACGAGTTTAAATACAAGAATTTTCTATTCATTTAAGGTGTTTTGCATAATCGAGTCGATTGATATATTGTTTGACTATATTATAAAATATGAAAGACTAAACTGATATTTGTACATTTTCTAAAATTGCAAAAAGGCAGTCTAACGGAATTATAAAGCTCAGACTATTGCTTTGAGCTATTTTCTCTATATAGGGCAATTAAATTGTTATATAAGTCTTTAACAGAAACTGATTTTAATGTGTGAAAAGTAGTGTCATTTTGATTATTAGTTTTTCCTTTATTGGTGGAGGTGACAGTATACCAAATCATTTAAAAATATCTTTAAAATTAATACTGTATTCAAAATTTATTAACCAAGAGTAATAAGAAAACACTAAGAGGCTGCCCCTTTTAAAATGATCACGATGAAGATAAGATTATAAAATTATATCTATTATTATCAACATAATATATTATATGTATAATTATCAACATAATTATGATTTATACAATCATACTTCATTTAAATTGATCTGGTATTCTACTTTATTAGCAAATTTTAGAATATACGGATGTATAAAAATTTACAGTTTCAATCTAACCTAGAATTTGAATTGAGGCTGGCCTGTTGGTGTAGTGACTGCAGGAGCATGATTATTTGTTCTGTGTCTAGGTGTAATTTATCTATTATATTCAGAAGTATTTAAGTATGTTTATCAGCTGTCTGGTTACCATAGCACAATTGGTATTATTGGTAATAATCAATAATTAATTCACTAGTATTGAACGGATTATCGAATTAAAAATGCAAATTAAATTTATTGAAACTTAATTCCATACCATAACAGGTTTTGGAGGAACAGAATTACTTTAATCCAGCAATTCTAATAAGTTACTAGAACAAATTCAAAGAATAAACAGTTCTTTATTTATGCCCCATTTCGTATCAAACGCTGATAACTACGAGAAAGTAGTTAAAGAGGAATGTAAAGTTTTATTGTGTTCTGTGATAAGGCGCGCACAAAGTATCGTATTGTTAGCAACGGTGGCAACCCTAGGCACTCTCGGTGGGGGCAGGGGCGGGTATTGAATGAGATTGCTTCTTACTTCGGCAAATGGATCACGTAGTGGATGAGATGTCACAGTGTTTTAAGATCCCAATTCGACCCATTCGTTAGGTAGTTTAGCCTACTTGTATTTGGACGTCTTATGCCCTGGTCTTGACAGGATATCATTTATAATGTACTATGTTATACTCAATATTGTCATCTTTAATTGGAAATCATAAATACTTTTTTTTGATATCTTATTTTCATTTTCAAACATTTAAACACGTATCTTACTCAGTCTCTACTCAAAGTCTGTTTTAGTTGATATTGTCATTTGTGTCTTAAGTTACTAATGAAATTGCGTTATCGTTATTTTAATTTCATTTACACATTGTAGTAATAGAAATGAGAATTGTAGCATTTAGGCAATCTTCAAGTTAGCTTTAGTACATAAAATATAATAGCGCAATGCTCCAAGTCATGCCTTTAAAGTATCCATTACGTAATCAAGTAGATACATTCACACCCAGTAATTGGGAAATTCCCGAGCCGGGCCGCCCGCCGTAGCCGCGTCGGCGGCGACGGTCGGGTGCTGAAAAACAATTTCACGCCAAATCTTAGCTTGTGTTTTCCTATTTCCTTTTTATTTATCTTTTAGTCTTTCCTTTTCTTGAGAATCAATTTCACGGATGAGCGTCGCGATGATCTCAGTTCAAAAAGCGCGAGGGTTCGTTCGATCGGTGCACACGTGCAGTCCGTAGTCCGTGGTCCGCTAATACCGGTTTGTCTTATGTCCGTTTCGAAAAGGATAGCGTCTCGCTCTGCTCATTACCCGGTGACGCAAGGCCGCGTCCCGATAATAAGCTTTCTGCTCGCTGCTCCTTGTGATTGAATGGGTTATGCGTGTGTTATCTGCGTGCGCTACTCGTGATATATCTGGCCCAATTTTGTTTTACATCACTTCTTAAATTGAAGTGATGTAAAACAAATTGTGAAACAATGTTGTGTAATTTACTGTATGGTATGGCTAAGTACTGAATAACAGTGATTGTTTTGGCGCACACCCAGATGGCAATGCACTTTTGCTGACGTTACCAGCGTGGGCACAGTATGTTGATAGTACGTTTTATTAACTTGTATCTCTTTATTAGGACACGAGGGATTTTCTTTATTTCTTTTGTGGGTATTTAACGAGAGAAAAGATGCAGTGCAATCAAAACAAAGTGCTAACATGACATGGCTTTTAAACATTGAATTGGAATGGAGATCGTTGAGTCGGTTGAACCACATTCTTCAAAATTGTCGAGTCCAGGCGCTAGCGTTCCCTCGGAATTGACAATTTTACGGACGGTTTATTTCCGGACACCGAACTTCCTTGGTGAAATCCACGCTCCCTCTAGCCACCTCCCTAAACACCACACAACCCCTTCGCTTGTCTACAGATAAAGCCTACTAAAACAAAGAATATTAACAATTACAAGTCTTTATATATAATTTAAGTTTATATAAATATTACTAGGTACAAAAATATCGGAGTACGTTTTAAAAGTTGCCAAGATACACTTATGGTAGGTATCTACATAAAATTTACATTGTATGTAAGTGTCTTAAGCGAAAGCTTCCCACTTAAAAGCTCTACAAATGCACTGAAAGCTCTTTCGCGCACTAATCCCAAACCTTTTAGCTGCAATCAAAAGCCCAGAGCGCTCGGCGCGGGGAGCGGCGGGCCCGACGTCATGCTTGTGGAAGCGACTAGGAATTTAATTTACATTTTTAATTAAGTTAAATTTTGTTCGAAAAGCTTTCACAGGATAGGAGTTTTCTTGATTAGAGTTCAGCTCAGCCTGAAGTTTGAGATTGATTAGTGGAGGTTTAATTGCTCTCCTCCAGTGAATAATGAATTCAATCAGTGCGGAATCAGAAGGGGTGTCTAACGGATTAAAGCGATAGTTATCGTATATAAATTGATTTTGTGCATTATCCGCTCTATAAACCATTAACGTTTCTCTATTCTCGGTATGTAACTCGTGGCGTGTCCATATTTTGCCTCACGTCGAGTCAGATGACGCGACGGCCGGCTGCCACGTAATTGATGGTTGGTTGGGGTGAATTTTAACGTAATGCTACTTAATTGATTGCATTGATAACATAATCATAATGGACCTATCTAGTAATACCAAACTACTATCCGCCCTCTGTGACAAGTGGGCATATAACCTCATTACATTTTTATGAATACAATTGGATACATACTCGGATAGTCTTGTGATCATTTATGTGCCCACTGAATGTAAGTTTTCTCAACTCTAGAATTATAAAAGTATGGTGTATACAAATGTAAAAATCACAAAAGAGCTGACGTAAAAGCGAATAAATAATCGACTTCCGTGAAGCACTCTCGGAGAGAACAAGTCGAGAGCCGGTAACATACGATTTGACGTAGAATATTTTATACGGCATTGCGTCGACCGTCATCCATTCCTCTTATCCCGGTTCTCTGTTGAATTTCTGACACGTCGCCCCACGTACTAGTCTTTTCTTCAGGTGGTTTAGTGAGCCAAAGCCCTTTAAATTCGCATTATGTGTTGGGCGACATCGTTTGTCAGTCTCACACTACCCGTAGCGACAAAGCACTGCGCGATTCTCCTCGTTCTTTATGTGTGTCATAGTTTTGTCGTAATCTGACAGGGCTTATTGTATTTGCTACAATGAAGAGTATTTTATGAAGTATAATTTCAAAACCCATTAAATTTCCACCACTGGCTGAAGGTTACCACTTACATTTTCGTAGTTCTTTCTTAACTACTATCAAATACAATATTCTGAATTCAACAGTTTTATAAGTGGCTCGTAATGATTTAATTCGGGATAGTTATAAAATGGTAATAAATAGGTGGTTGTGACCTAGAGGCTCGCAGTGGCGCAGATGTCCGTCCCCACCCACTTTTTCGGACCGAATCCGGCGCAAGCAATCCATATTAGATTTGCCCGCTCTCTCATATCCATTCTAAGATGTTCATATTTTATTGGGGCCAATAAAACGGATTCATGAATATGAGAAATGCATAACGAATACCGTATTTATGGATTGAGGCGCGCTCGCTCGGCGCGCTCCGCGGATATGTCGCGGGTAATATGATAGCCGCTTTTGTAACAGGTGCTGATGGGAATTTCGATGTGGTTATAAAATTTTTTTCATTCCACTCAAGTTTGATAGCACATTCTGTTTTTATTTTGAGCTTACGATATGTTGACAGATGACATTTAATTTAAAATGATATGTGTTAATGTAGTTTGAACGAGCTTTTATCAACATTTGCCACTGAATTTACAATGATGTAATCGAAACTTAAAATTGCCATTAGGTCACAAAAGGATTTTAACATAAACTGTTTATTGACAAATTGGTGTTCAACGTAGAATATTGTAATATTAAAAAAGCATTATATGTTAAATTAATGACACCTATTTTTATAAGTACATATAATTAGTATTTCTTTAAAGAAGATATATTTAGATTTTTCATTTTACGAAATAGTTTTGTACCTGACTGCTCAAGACGGAGGGTTATGTTTTTCGAGAGTATGTATTTTTATTTTCTTTTTATAGGGGACAGACGAACAGACGGGTCACCTGATGGGAAGTGACAACCACCGTCCATGTATACCTGCAATTCGAGAGTCGTAAGTGCACTGCCCGCCTTTGAGGGTGATGAAGGTGAGGGTATGCTGGGGAGGGGGGGGGGGGGACAGAGGTGGATGAAGAGATCGGAAAAGAGGGCGTTAGGGGAGAGGCAAAGGAGAAGGGGAGTTGGGCCTCCGGAAACCTCCAGCCAGTGTTGCTTCACAACCGGATTTCTGTGAGGCCGTGGTATCGCACCGGTCGAGCCTGCCCATTCGTGCCTAAGCATGGCTCTATCACGTATAAATGTATCTATAAGATAAGATTTATTTATATTAATTTGGCACAAAAGTACATCAACAGCGTCACAATTCACACACAAAACACACACTATGTCTATAGAGTCATAATTACATTACCCACATCATCTTAGAGATGATAAGTAGGTCTGTTCTAAGGTTTAGAATGCTTTGCATTTTACTTGGCAGCTGTTGTCTTATTGATGACACCTATTTTCACATCATAAACATTTTCACTTTTAAGGAAATTTTATACCTGCTAATAACATGAATAAATACTAAATATTTAGATAAATCTGTGAATTAAGAACGTAGAATCATAAACATTAAACCTATTAATTATTCCTATTCCCAACTTCATAAGATCCTAGCTATTAAAAAGAAGTTCAAGATTTAAACGACGTAATATTTTTAGATCACCATCGCATTAAGTTTTGTTCATGTCCTGCAAGTTTCAGTTATAAATTAAGTGTTGTTTTGGTTTATAATTGACATTTAGAAAAATAGGAATGATTTTCAGTAGTTAATCGAAATCATAACCTTCCTGCTTGCCGATGTAGTTGATAATGTTTAGAAACCATTCTCATATTCTGGTTATTTTTCTAGCGAAAGTTGAATAATAATCATAATATATCATAGGTTTCTTATGGTAGACTTGTTTCAATAATAAATACTAATTAGTTTCTTCTTTATAAATCTTAAAACACATTCTAAGCACTATTTTACTCATGACAATAAAATTAAGCTACGATAAATAGCACCTCACACAATAAACACTATTACTTCTTACTCTTACAAGATGTTTTGAAGATTTAAATTCTTCGTCTACTAGTAAAATACATGTGTACCTACTTATAATAGAGCTGCGCCGGCGCCGCCGGAAGCCGATAAATCGCTTCAAAGTATTCCCAAGATGGATCGCTTCATTGCAACCACAGGCCCACATGATAAAGAGTCTGTTTCCGACCTTTGTGTGTGCGTTCCTACTTCGTTAAGTATATTTACGAGTGAGCCAATCTGAGGTGGTCGCTTTGTAGTCTCTAAGGATATTGTTACGTAGAAGATCTAGACTTTAATAGAAAATTTGTAGTTAGAAGCATCAAAGGAATGTTAAGTTTATAATACAGTTATTATAAAACTTAAATTTTCTACTAAAATATGTCTTAATCATAAACATTATTAACGGTATCCATTATTAGAGATAATAGTTTTTGTATACCATCTAATCAAAATCTATTTTTTGCTACTAAATGTACGTAGAGAAAAGATTATTTTTGTATGTATATATGGTTGGCAAAAGTGGGCGTTAGAGACACCTCTGTCTAATGTATGTATGTATCTCTGTGTATGTATGTATGTATGTATGTATGTATGTATGTATGTATTAACCTGATCATTTTGCATTGGCTGTCAATATTCGTATATGGAACCCATCATCATCATTGCTGTTATTTTAATAAAAAGTTTGGTCTGTAAGTACTACAGTTTATATTTGCTATTTGTATACACAGGCGTCAACAATTTATTTACAAGTATCAATATGTTTTTTATTTACTAACTGTTAGTATAAAGTATAGTAAGAGAAGTTTTGCCGCGGTCGCAACGCGAGGTCGTCATCTCGCAGAAGGAGGCGGCGGATCGGGCACGGGAGGACGATCTCTATTCGGGCCCAATCCGTCGCCGGCGTCACCGGGCGGCAGAAGCGCGCTTACTAGCGTCTCATGCCACCCTGAGTGTGGCTGCCGGTGGTCGGGACGGGTTTTCCCTTCCACCCGCCGCAGTGTCCAGCCGCGAAGAGGCGACGACTGCATGTGTATAGACGCCGTCTTATTGAGAGTCACCCGAACGTGGTGCCCGTGCTTTTGCGGGTAGGCGCTAGGAGGGGTCCGGATGATTTACTAAAGCCGTTCCCGGGCAACTCTTACTTCAGGCTCAGTATGACACACCGTGCGGTTTTAGTCGGTTCGATTCCGACATACTGTTCCACCAAAAAACCCAGTGGGATCATGTCCTTTTCTGTATCAGTGACAATGTGTCTACAAAACTTCATGATAATCAGTTCAGTAGTTAATGCCTGAAAAAATAAAATACCACGCAAATAAATTACTTTCTTCTTAGTCGTTATAGTTCTTAGTTTTTATATATGTAAGAATTTAATTAGAAGATATAGAAATACATATAGATATGAGAGAGATAGAGATTTGATTTGAAAGAAATTAGCTTATCCATATTCGACTTCTACCTCACCTGATGAGGGATATGAGATGTGGGGAGGGGAAAGAAGAGAGGGAGAGGGGGAATGAGGGGAGAGAAAATAGGAGAGAAAGAGAGGGGCCTCCGGAATGAATGAATGGTATCGCACCGGTCGAGCAGACCTGTACGCGACCTAAGCATGCCTCTATCAATGTTAGAAACCTCTAACAACGTTACAAAATTGATGACATTCAATATCACACGAGACAAGCCACAAGAGATATTAGTGCCTCCCCCAAGTTTCAATTTACAGCTTTGCTTGGACGTCTCAACCTTCGCGGAATAATACCAATTGATAGTGCGTTTTGTTATCAACGCTACATTCAAAATTCGACTCTATATCGTATTGGTAAGACTGAAAATTATTATCTAGTAGAAGCGTGTTACATGCTATCGGAAAGCAAGCCGTAAGTAATTGACAGCAAGGTTCTCTTTAGTTATATTTTTCTCTTCCTGGTTGGTACAGTTTGACGGCAGTTTGTCGGAGTAATAAGGTCTCGCAGAGTGGACGTAAGGAGAGGATATCGTTTATTCTAATGAGGTTTCGTAGCGAGACTTGTACTGGTGCTGGCCTAGCTAGCTTTGGATATAAATCTTTGTGAATACATATATCTTTGACCTCCTACGTTGGACATGTTCACTACATGGTAAGTATGTGAGAAAGTGATTGTTTAGAATATTTAGTGATTAGTGGGTCAAAGAGGCACTATGAAGGCATTATATATATTTCAATTTTTTCGTAGTACATGGTACGTCGAATTTCTCTTCGAATATACTAATTCGAAGAGAAATACGACGGGGCTATGATAGCTTTGATTTATAATAGTATAGCAGTCACGCAGTCTTTCACGAGCATGACACACGCGGCAACCATCATCCAATTGAACCATATCGAAATGAGCCTGAGAATTATAAAGCCGATACATACGCCACCATCGGCAGAACATATAGGCGAGCTATGAAATTGGGGAATATTTTAAGTAGTGCACAATCTCTACCTATGACTTATTCGAAATATCAGTCCCACTTACGTAATAGGGGACAAAGCTATTGCCGTCATAAGGGCCCTGTATGCCTGTATGTATATGTTTGATAAATAGCAGTCACTATTAGGGGGTGACCCTATTTTATTTACCACAGCTTAGATTTTTTTGTACACAACCCTCAGAACTTGATTCTGATTAATATATATGTACACAAAATTACAATCACCTGAATTGGATGTATAGCTTCAGGGTTTCATTCTAAATACGCATATAACTACTCATGTCCAGTTAATTATAATCAGTCATTGACAATAACAAAAACTTATTGTGCGTTTGTTCATTCTTACAGTCTTAGTAATAGTTCTTACAGTCCACCTTTTTTGTTTCAGGACTTAAGTGTTGTTGTGTAATGCACGAGTGACGAGCCTATCATGATTCGAGATCCTCCGGCCATGCACAAACCTGACAACGCCAATAGTAAGTATACATTATTCAACATCCTGTCCAACTATAGAGATTAGTCAAAGATTGGGGAAACAAATGTGATGGATTATGTTTTATTTTTCTGACGTTAGCACATAGCTAGACGCTTTTGTTAGCTCGTATAGCTTCTATATCGATTATATTTTTTTATTTAGATCTAATTTTCGGTAGCAAGTCTAGTAATAAAAAGACCACGGCTCAGGAACCACACATTTGAGTTAAATTATTGAAAGTATAAGTTAATAATTAATGTAAAACACCAATAACCACCTTCATTGCAGTTAGTTTATTTACCAAATAATAAACCGCCTGCAATGAAAGTGATTGTGAAAAATACATAGACGTACTATAGCAAAGAACGCGGGTTCTTAGCTTTTAGTTATTGAAGAGTTGCCCCGTCGATCTCCGAAGAGCTTCATCAGATTCTAAAATACATATGCACATACATACATTCATAGGGATCTTATTACAACCTCCTCCCGTTTTTGAAGACGCTTAAACAAGTCAGTTAAAATAAATTATCATAGATTGATAATGACATATTAGGTTGGCAACTAATAAATTCGCCACTTTTTTCGATCAGTTTCTAAAACGTTATAGAACTATCTCGAATCTCTTGGAGTAGTATATAAATAAAGCAAGAGTTGTATGTCAGATCAGTTGACAACTGAATCTCGAATAGTAAAACTACAGTAAATTATAGATATATTTCTCGTAGAGAACTTCGGCTGCTTTTACTTCACGAATTTTGCTTAGGTCGACAAGCGACTGAAGCAGTGCACAATATATGTGCAACGATGGGCGAAGGCGTGCTCTCTTACGATACCACCAAACATTGGTTCAGAAGATTTAAGGATGGAAATTATGACCTATCTGATGAACCTCATCCAGGACGACCTCCTACAATAGATGTAGATGAGTTAAAAAGACTCATAGAAATGGATCCCAGGTTCACTTCAAGTTGTCTGGCAGTCTCAGATTATCATCTATTTCGTTCTCTAGCCCACTTCTTAGCAGATAAAAAAATTAAAAATGAAGACCAGCTTAAAAGTGACCTTACCACCTTTTTTGATCAAAAGACTAAAAACTTCTACGAGGAAGGCAGTGCTTATATAGTTGAGAAATACTTTGATTTTGTATACTTAAAAAAATAAATAAATTGTGTACAAAGATTGCGGTTTTATTAGTTGCTAACCTAATATTATTTAGGTCTTCGTTTGTGTTCATATATTATTAATAAATTTTTGTATATACATATTTACCTATATATACATATTAATTGGTATTCCCATAAAATAAACAGATAATATAAATTATTCATACTTACAATGTCGCCAATCCATCCATTTTATTCCTGTCAATCCAGTTGGTTGCTGTAAAAGATTGCTTCTTAGAGATAACGCAACTCATTGTTGTTGTTTTTCTTGTGTAAGAATATCTGTTTATGTTAATGTTTAATGGCGTCCAATAACGAGTATTAACTATTACTAAATAAAGCTAGTTACTTTATTAAGTAATGTATTTTTAAGGAACTTAATTTTCATTTGTAAGAATCATTACCAGTTAAACATTAGAACAACTGGCTCTTTAACTTTTTGCGTATGTAAACTTGCAAATATGTTGTTTCCTTCATCAAGTGAACTAGAAAAATATATACATGTTATTAGAGCAGCAATGAGTGAGGACAGAGAGCGGAGATCCTTCGATCAAGTTAGGTGAGCATGTCTGGAGGCAACATTAATGCCTAATAACCTGCGCATAGGAGATAATTCGTTGGCCCACGACGCTAAAGAAAAAGCCGATCTTCTGGGCAAACTCTTTGCGTCCAACTCGACCCTGGACGACGGGGGAAACGCACCGCCGACCATACCGCAGTGCGAGACCCGCATGCCGGAAGTCCGGTTTACACAAAGGGCAGTGCGTAAAGCGCTTCTTTCCCTCGACGTTCATAAGTCGAGTGGGCCCGATAGAATCTCTCCTATCGTGCTGAAGACGTGTGCTCCAGAGTTAGTACCGGTTTTAACGCGCCTTTATCGGCTTTCCTACTCTCTTGGCGTAGTCCCGAACTCATGGAAGACAGCTCTAGTGCACCCAATCCCTAAAAAAGGAGATCGCTCGGATCCGTCCAACTACAGACCCATAGCCATCACCTCCTTGTTCTCCAAGATAATGGAATCCATTGTTAACTGCCAGCTCCTCCGGTACTTAGAAGACCACCAGCTCCTCAATGATCGACAATACGGCTTCCGTCAGGGTCGTTCAGCTGGTGATCTTCTCATACACTTGACTCACCGGTGGGCACATGCGATCGAGACCAAGGGGGAAGCGTTGGCCGTTAGTTTGGACGTGGCGAAGGCCTTCGATCGGGTCTGGCACAAAGCGCTCCTTGCGAAGCTTCCTTCCTATGGGCTTCCCGAGAAACTGTGCAATTGGCTCACCAGTTTTCTTACAGAAGCATCAAGGTCGTTGTTGACGGTGCATGCTCCGACTCCAAGTCTGTTAATTCTGGTGTCCCACAAGGCTGTGTGCTATCACCCACGCTGTTTCTTCTGCATATCAGCGACATGCTGCAGAGATTAGCAGCATCCATTGCTATGTGGACGATAGCACGAGTGATGCCCTTTACACCGGCCGCGCTGACATTTCTCGGGTAAACGTCATCGAAAGCCGATCCAAACTTGTGTCTGAAATCGAAACTTCTTTATCAAAAGTTTCAGATTGGGGTCGACTTAACCTAGTCCAGTTTAACCCCAAGAAGACCCAGGTTTGCGCATTCACCGCTAAAAAGTTGCCATTGGTCGTATCACCTCAATTTGAGAGCACTTCCCTAACTGAATCAGCCAGTATCGGAATCCTTGGCGTCAATATATCAAGCGAAGTCCAGTTTCGCCGTCACTTAGAGAGTAAGGCCATATTAGCCTCGAAGAAGCTTGGTGTGCTAAACAGATCGAGACAGTATTTTACTCCGGCCCACCGCCTGCAACTTTAAATATATTGTTTTCATCTCTATGCAGGTGCACCCCAGTACCAACTTCTCCCTCTTGACCGCATTCAACGGAGAGCGACTCGCATCATCGACTGCCAAGATATTTCTGATCGACTTGACACCTTAGCGTTGCGTAGAGATGTAGCTTCACTCTGCATCCTCTATCGCTTGTATCATGGGGAGTGTTCAGAGGAATTGTTCGGACTTATACCGGCTGCTGGTTTCCGCCATCGTCCTACGCGACAAAATATCCATCCCCATCACCTGGACGATTGGCACTCCACCACTGTGCGCTTCTCCAGAAGCTTTTTGCCTCGCACAACCAGCTTATGGAACAAATTGTCGCCTGCCGTATTTCCGAACCGATACGACCTTCAAACCTTCAAGAAGAGAGCGTACCTCTACCTAAAAGGCCGGCAACGCACTTGTGACTCTTGAGTTGCGGGTGTCCATGGGCGGCGGTAGTCACTTACCATCAGGTGACCCGTCTGCTCGTTTGCCCCTATCGCATAAAAAAAAAAAAAATTACAAATCGCATGATTCTAGTCATAAAAGCTAGCACCACCAAAAATCGCTTATCTTATATATATATATCGCCTAAATTATGTCAAACAATGATGACTATGTATACGGTGGTCGCAATTTCAATTTTTGTTGCTTTTCGACGTAGTCTCCGTTCCTTTCTAAGTACCGTCGCATGCGATGGAACCATTGACTGAAGTAGTAAACAAACTTTCCTTTAGGGATCTCTTCCAAGCCTTTTTCAAACAGGCACAGCATCTTCAGGGTTCATAAAACTCCTCTAAGTATATCTTTTACTTTTGGAAATATATAAATGTCACAAGGTCCCAGGTAGGACTGTATATAGGATGAGTCACTAACTCCAAATCTTCGATAGACAAATATTCGATAGTCCGTCGGACGGAGCGGAACGTTGTCGCTGTGGAGGAGGATCCTGCTTTTTAGGCGCTTTTATCTAAAAATTTAATTTTTTAGGCAAACCTTCAAGTGGAAACATCCGTTGCCCAGATTGTCTTTATTAGGCAGATATTTTTGAAATTGACTCATACCAATGATTAAAATAGCCCGAATCTGTTGATCATTATCAGTTTCTAGTCTTCGTCAAAGGACGTTCTTATCGAAAATCATCAGTGAGTTTTCTTCAATCACATTTAAACTCATTAAACCTTGTTAAGTGTTAAGTTGTAAACAGTGGCACGAGATGGGGCTTTGTATTTAAATGTCAATCGAAGTTTATCGTAACATTGTTGTTAAGTAAACCGCAAAAAAGTCGTAATAAATCATTGAGGAAGAACTTTCTCTTGGTCAAATCCATTTCGATGAACGACAGAAACTTTTTAAAATGCCGCTAATTTGTAAAAAAAAAAAATGAAAACGGAAGAAGTAGGCTTATGAATTCTATAACACAATAACTATATCAAGTATAAGTCGAGACGTTTTCGTTTTGCCAACGTCAATTTTTTCATACTATTAGGACAAACAGGTCGCGAATAAAACTCGGAAAGGGTTGTGCCATAAACCGCCCAGCAGCGTCCGTCGCGATATTAAAAAGGGGACGAACGATATTGCAATATCACATTTATGCGAAATGTCCGACACCAGATCGTATTGATAAAAATAAGCGATTTTTTATTGTGCCCCACAAACTTGTACTGCTACAATGTTTTTCTACGGTATTGCTGATTGTAGTCTACGTTTTGTGAGCAGAATATAAAAAAGTGAACGTTTTAAAAGGACAGTGAAACATATGAATGTTTTGTATGTGTAATATAATGTACCATGTATAATGTATAATGCATCTTTGTCATTTGTAAGGAGGTAGGACATAGTAGATTGCGGCACACTTGAATTGAAGTACCAAAGAAAACCATGTATGTAATGCTGCTTGAAGATTATTTAATGAAGAGCTATTTTGGATTGACCTCACAAGTGATGGTGCCTTTGTTGCTGTTGTTGTTTCTGCAAATATCGGTTATAATCTGATAACTTAAAATGCATTTTTGTATCATTGAAGGCCTTGTCCATAATCTAGGTTAGACACGTAAAGGACAGCCCTAAATTCTTGCAACATACATATGAAAACAAGGTACAATAAATATCAATAAATAGTTCTCGACGCTTATAACATTTTAGCCTATTTCCAAGAATGTATTTTATTTCAATGCGTTTTTATGAAAGTAACTGCACGAAGTTAAAGTAACTACGGTTTGTGAATTTACTACCAGCTGTGCAGTAGAAGATTGCCGCATTGGCCAATTTCATATACGTGGGTATTACCTCATATTTCACGATAACGTGGTTATCCATGAGGAAGATTTCAATTTCTTCTGAAATAACAAAACAAATTCGCATGAGCAGGGAGTATGAGCATCAAATGCAGTAAGAGCAGTGGCGGAAAATTGTTGAGACAGTATCGTTGCGGAGTTGCGGATACTTGCGGGTGCGAGGCGGCGACGCAGCGTGGCGTGTGCGGTGCGGCACAGCGCCCGCGGCGGCTCTGGGCGGCCCTGATAAAATTTATGGCCACTTCCCCTTTAAAACAATATTGAGGGCTCAGTTGGGATTTATGTCTCGCCGCTGCTGCAGCGACTCAATTTATTCTTCAATTTTTCATACAATAACTCACACACGTATTACGAGTGATGGATGAAAAGGACTAACTTTCGGGCTTTAATAAGAGCCTCCAGATGCGAATCTCCAAATTGGCTGAAGTTTATTGCCCACTTATGTCAGGCTTAAGTTTCGCCCGGAGCCTTTCTCTGAGAAAATAATGTATGAAGTAGATTGTCTCGATTTTGTAACCGTTTGATTGTCGTTTTAGGGTACGATCTCTTAAATAGTGATGTGGATGATGAATGAATAAATGATTTTCCCAAAATTAATTTTATTTTAAGAAAACAAGTAAGATCAGGACCGTCATACAAAGGAACAAAGCAGATTGAATTGTGGAAATGTTAGTAAGCTGTATATATTTTCCAATTACAACTATTGGTACATCCAGGTAACAGCAAACCCAACAATACTCATATGTTTCATCACTTCGTAAAAAAAACTATAATATCGACGTCGCACTTCGCAAGTAATTAAATTAAACGAGATATTTATGTAAAACCCATCACCAGTCCGATAACCGTCGATAGTCAATTATTTTATGAAATGATTAATTGGCAGTCTTTCTGATATAATATTTTTTCATTCCATTACACATTATTATAATTATCTCTCCATAATAAATAATCGGCAGAACATTAAGGCAATAAAACTGTTATATGAGAGTGAATAAAGAAATTTCAGTTTATATATTTTACCTTGGTAACGGTAATGAAAGGAAAACATGGAGCCACTCAGCTGACTTTAGATATGCAGCGCATGGCAAGTTGTGCGACTTGCAAAACCTTTATAGTAAGATCTATCAAATATCAGATAGTTGGTGTTTTTAATTATCTTTATACATTGTTCAATATTGTGCAGTTCATATTTGCATTTAATTAATCGTTTACGTGTTTCTATTTTATGTGATATAGCTTTAGACTAGATAATTTATTTATTTAAATTCATGAATGTATCCATTGCATGAGGCGGACTTAATGCCGTTTCTTAATAGGATTAACATTTTAAGCTGAGAAATACATCTGTTTTAATTTTTAAATAATTGTATTTATTATATTTAAAATTGCTTGCTATAGTTAGGTTAAAGAGATTTTACCCTAATGACTGAGTAGACGGTCAACTTATATGTATTTCATAATATTCTTAAAGTTATATTACAAGACATCTAGGTTTCCCTACTATAATTAATGTAAGGTAATAATCACTACAGTAATTAATGTTGGGATTATTATATTTAACTACGGTGATTATGATAAAATACCCAAACCGATTAGTGTTGATAAAAATGATTTTAAAACCAATTATATCACAGTGTTTCGTTATTTGTTAAATAGAATCATAAATAGTTAAATGTAATAAATTATAATCCCGTTAGAAGTAAAAAGATGGGAAAATAAAATTATAATAAGTGTCTGATAAAATGAAAGACCTGACCTAGGTATTAAAACACATGTTTTAATACCTAGGTCATATCTTCTCAGAGCTTGTAACTAAGCACTTATTTCCGTATTTTAATTTGTTT
Organism: Tyria jacobaeae; assembly: GCA_947561695.1. Lineage (NCBI taxonomy): Eukaryota > Metazoa > Arthropoda > Insecta > Lepidoptera > Erebidae > Tyria > Tyria jacobaeae. Next base: position 11,693,522 of record OX387216.1, read on the forward strand.
GTTGAGGCAATAATTTTCTGAAGAAGCTGATTAATCTTTACAAATTGCAAACTTAAGCCGTCTATTTTTATTCAAGTAATGAAAAGCAATTAAGACACGGTTTTCTACCATCAAATAAATGAAATTTTAATTGCTGAAAACTCTTTCCTTAGAAATCGTTTACCACTGCCATTAGGCTTAATTCACAAAATTAATTTAAACTTTCACAAGGTTGAGCTGGGAAGCGAGCACCGACGTAAAAGCAATATCAATTTCATAATTTTAATTAAAAAAAACTAACTTCTCTGATGACAAAGTCTCGTACTTTTTTAATATCGGAAATGTTAACGATGGCGGTAAGAGGAAGGGTGGAGTATGTAGGGTGCCTTTTTACCATGTTTAGAGTATGCACGTCAGAAGAAAGAATGAGGAAACCTAACCTTGTTCTTTACACTTTGAACTGCAGCGCCGGTGCGACACGCACTGAAGATGTACTACTGTATCAGTTCTAATAACTCTTTGTTCTATTCCTGAATTGTAGGGCAACAAACTTCCATTCAATAATTCAAAGCTGGTATATACACTAAATAATACAGCGTGAACTTGAAAATGGACCACTTGTTTTAAACAATGAAAATATCAGACTTGCCTGTCTAGTGGTTAGTAACCCTGACTGCTAAGCCAGCGGTCGTTTATTCGATTCCCACCCAGAACAAATATTTGTTTGATAAGCATGATGGGTGTACTCAGACACAGAACAAATGATTGAAATTTATCTATTATATGTATATATTCAGAAGTATAAAAGTATGTTTCTCAACAGTCTGGTTACTATAGTACAAGTTCTGCTTAGTTTGGGATCAGACAGCCCTGTGTGACACGTGTCAAGTTATTTAGTTAGGTATATCTGTAGCATGGTCCGGTTAAAAGCTATGACCGTTTTAATTCTAAGGTATTATCCTCGGTTTCTTAAAAATGCAAGTGGAATGGAAGCCAGAAATTTTAAATCTTTTTTTATTGTTTTGTAATTATTCAATCCGCTATTGCTACTGAGAAAATAAATAAAAACTTTGACATCTTTTTAGGTTTTAGTCATTTATTTTGTCAAAAGAAATGACATGCGTTTAAATGTGGTAAGTTAAAAGTGGCGAAGCGGCTTGTTAATTAATTATAATATATTATTCCTTACATCAAGTTATATGAAGAAAGTTAATAAAAGTTATTAAGTGGGTCTCTGCCACAAAAAAGAACCAGCAAATCCCACGCGTTTGAAATTATGTCACTATCGCAAGATTCTAACGACTGACCTTATTACGTATTGTAAAGCGATTGCCATTTTATTTATATATTATATTCTAATAATTACTATCCATATACAATAAAATATGATTATATAGGCACCGTACATAATTTATATACATCGTTTAAAATTAAATTTATTTTTTTTCTGTTAATTATGCGTGTAGGGTAATTTATCCTCTTTTTTTTTTTTTTTTGTCGTGTGGAAACCTCGATCGATCATCCCACCGGGGTTTATCGGTGGAACGGTGTGTCGGAATCGGACCGACTAAAACCACACGGTGTGCCATACTGCGCTTGAAATAGGAGGAATCAGGGAACAGCTTTATTAAGACATCCGGACTCCTCCTAGCGCCTTTGGGTAACTCTCAAGTAGGCAACGTCCAGGCACACCAGGACGTCACCCCCTCGCGAGGGTAATTTACTCTAAAACAACAAATTATAACTGCATCTCTTACGTTGTTCTAGAAAGTAAATGTTTAAAGGTAGGTACATTTTATGCTACTGTAGCATAACATGTACCTACCTAATGATAATAATAAGCAAATTATTAGCAAGAAATAATTATTATAGTAAGTATATGGTTTCGTTAAAGAGTTTCTACAGTCTCGGCAGCTATTTATGTAGAATAATAATAACCTAAAATATAAACACTAACATTGCCAGTCTTTTATCTTGGCTGATTAAGTTCTTTCTCGTTTGCAACGTTTAAATAAATAACCAATAGAATGCGAAGTTGTCAATATCTGATTCGTCTACATATGAACATTATATTATTAATTGCAAACATCTCAATTGCTTTCATTACCTGCCGATGTTTACCGAGTCACTTAGTAATACGCAACACTGACGCTAGTTATCCTGCACCTTTCAAATGTGTGTGCGTAAGCAAGTTAAATACAGTATACTTTGCTTAGTTTTACTACACTCTATATCAAGGAGTTTGATCTGTTCGGGTATTATAATAAGGAGCCATTTGCAGAGATATTTAAAAAGCTTTTTTTTTTATTTTATATAAATGCTTTCGATTACAATGATACCGTGCAATATCTTCACTTTAATTAACTTTGGTAAGATGTGGCTAGTAAAAGGTTAAAGGAAAACAACGCATAATTCTTGGGTCTGACTTATTGAGTATGTCAGTCTGGAGAAGCGGCAATCAGCAGAATGTCCGTAGTCACGTGGAAAAAAAATATATTCCGACAATAACTTATTATCAGAAAGCAGTGTTTTATGTTGACGTCTTATTTGCAAAAGAAATAAGTGTGTCAAATCAGATATATCTTTAGTGATAATAATATAGTGCGCTTCATTCGCTTTTGATTTTGTACGTAATTTAATGTCATTCAAGTGCTTTGAAGATTGAAATAAATTATCGCTATTATGGTTTGCGGTTCGTGCTGTATAAGTCTTTAGTGTCTGTGCCTGACTTCCGAGTTCTCACACTTTCTTGACTTTAACAGTTCTTATAGGTTATTTTAATGTTACGTGCGATATGTTTTTGTAATCTAGTGTATTGTCGTTAGATGTTTGTTTATCTTGTATCTATTAAATTCAATTTTAAATATATTTTTCAGGTTATATGTATACAAAATATCACCTCTGAGAGCAAAAAAAAAATTTTTTTTTGTTAAACACATATCCAACCTGCTCATAGGAGGTTTGTTTTGGGTCTAATTTTCAATAAATTTATAAAAGCCTTTAAGACATCGTATAATACATTGCAAACCTGAACTATATTAAGATACTAAGACTAAGGTAGGCTTTGTTCTTTAAAAAACGAGGTTATTCTCAGTTCTATATTTTGATAGTCTTTAAAGCTGTTTGTTAAATTTAATTTAATGCTGCTTAAAATAATAAATTCTTAGTAATTGTTTTTTCCACCATAAGCAAAGAAGCTATAGTGAGTGGTCTTTGGGGACTGCTGATAGAAGTGAAAACTAAATTATTTGTGAATTGTATCGTCGAGCTATTAGATTAAACACAATATACACATAGCTCATGGAAAGTGTTCGGTGACGATGACGCGGGTTCCACGATTTTTGTTCACCCAAAAAGTGCTCAACGCGCCTAAAGAAGTTTTCATTTTAAAAAACGTTTGCTTCCATATAGCGTGTAGGAGACGAAATATGTATACAATATTGTGTTAATTTTACAAAGCATTTTCAAAATACGTCATGAGTTTTAGAATTTCAAAGTTAAATGAAAACGGGCACTATCTACAAAGTGTAAACAACAGCACTGAACGCAATAGATACTATCATTAGTGTTTAGTAACACAAGAATGTAACGTTATTGAGGGCGAGCATCCTGCGCATTATTTTTTACATTTTAATCACTATAATGCAAAGCCCGCATTTGGTTAATTCTAATTACTGCCCGCATAATAATAGTATCGCGAGTACGCAATCAATTCTATTGTTTAATGAGTGACCGACGCGGCGACCACTAAAACTAAATACACATACTGTGTGACCATTTAGAACAGCTGCAACCACAGTCATTATACAAATCCATTAGTATCTCACTTTAGATTATGCTAGTGCTTATATATTTGTTTTTGTAATTGAATTGCTTTCGGTACCTGCCGATGTTTACCGAGTCACTTAGTAATACGCAACACTGACGCTAGTTATCCTGCACCTTTCAAATGTGTGTGCGTAAGCAAGTTAAATACAGTATACTTTGCTTAGTTTTACTATACTCTATATCAAGGAGTTTGGTCTGTTCGGGTATTATAATAAGGAGGCAATTGCACTTCAGCCTTAGCGCTGTTATTTAAGGCTTGCAGAGATATTTAAAAAGCTTTTTTTTTATTTTATATAAATGCTTTCGATTACAATGATACCGTGCAATATCTTCACTTTAATTAACTTTGGTAAGATGTGGCTAGTAAAAGGTTAAAGGAAAACAACGCATAATTCTTGGGTCTGACTTATTGAGTATGTCAGTCTGGAGAAGCGGCAATCAGCAGAATGCCCGTAGTCACGTGGAAAAAAAAATATATTCCGACAATAACTTATTATCAGAAAGCTATCTCACTTTAGATTATGCTAGTGCTTATATATTTGTTTTTGTAATTGAATTGAACAAACGGAAGGGGTTACGATGCGTTGGCATTTATTAAAATTTATTTGATACTAGCTGTTACCCGCGACTTCGTCCGCGTTGTATTTAACAAAAAAGTTATTGTTCACGATAACGTGTTTACGATAACTTATTAATTCTGTATTTAAGAAATACCTATACTTATTTTAATGATATTCTTCTTTTAATCGAATATTATAAAATTTAAATTGGTTTTAATTTTTTTTCGTGAGATCCTATTTTATTTCTAAATTAAAAGTAGCCTACTTACGGAGTACCTCCTTGTTACATCAGTTATCTGCCAGTGAGTCCTGCCAAAATCGGTCCAGCCATTTCAGAGATTAGCCGGAACAAACAGACAGACAGACAGACAGACAGACAGACAGACAGACAGACAAAAATTGAAAAAAAATGTTGTTTTGGTATATATACCGTGTATACATCCATATGCAATTAGTAAAAAACGGTTATTTTATTATTACAAACAGACACATGGATTTCTGCGCAGTAGTTTGTTTCCTTTAACATGAACGTGAATGGTTTTTTAGTTTGCATTTTTTTGTTTTGTCAACAGATCATTTATTATTTATTGTTAGCCTACATAAATAAATAAGATAAAGATCAAGGATTAAGCTAAAGAGTAAGATTCAGATATTTCACTATTTTATTGTTTTACATTTCACACATTTATTCACGAACATAAATTCTTACTCACAAGTGTGTATTTCGGGGATTCCCAAAGAATTAAGAGAATTAATTGGAAAAGGTAGGTAATAAGGAAAGACAAAGACCGCATGGGGAGTGAAAGCAATAGCTCAAACATCCTGTAACTCCAACGGGCTATGAAAGCCATCATCTAACTAGTGTATGTTTGATATTAGAAAAAAAAAGCAAAATTCAAAGTTAGTTGTTATTTCTTTTTGAGTGTTGCCGGTTGTTATTTCTCTAAAAATAGTTGTTACTAGTAGTAGTATTTTAAAGTAAATAATATTATCATAAACAACGCGAATTCTATAAGTGATAAATGTATTCAAAACAAATGTTTATTTTATAAATTTATATGTAACTTAGGGAACAATATAAAACACATATTATAAAGCTTTTGTTATGATGCCATTTGGCATGGTTGCAGAGTAAACCGAGACTGCTGGCTCAGCGCTTGAGTGACGCTTAATTGTATCATTTTGTTATTACTTCATTCCCGAAGGCTGTGTACAATAATGGATATGCTGTTTCTTATAACTAGATAGAACTATATTAATATTGACAACAGACAAGATGGACCTGGGTTACAATATATCCCACACTTGGATTTACTCCTTGTTGGATTGCGCAGTATCTTCGGTTTTACTATCATAGGAAACTGTTTGTGGGTATTGGTAGTTTTATCAATACATAATTCTTTTATTTATATAACCTACATAAACTCTAAAATTTATAAATCTAAATTAACTACTGTTATAATTAACAGGAGTATACAGTGGATTACCAAGATTTGATAAGCTTATTGTATAATTATAAATAATATTTTTGGAAGAACTACTATGATAATTAATACGGAGTGTTGCATAATCCAAGTGGTTGCTAGAGCTCCACTCTCGTTCTGAAAGATTTTCAATTTCTAAATATAAACAATTTATAGCTTGGCCCACTTATACATTGTTCTTGTCCTTAGTTTTACAGCTTTCCAACAAACAAACTAAATCAATGAATGATATTATTATAAAACATACAACTCGACGTCGTAATTACCAAAATTTTACAATATACCTTCTTTGAATATTCAACCGACAGAAACATGCTAAGTTGTTCATGTTCGATGTCTGAAGTTATTATTATTATAAATGGGAATAAATTGGGACCATTCTCACAAATTAAAACAAATAATTGATTGCCGCGTGATTCCCGGTGGAGTAGAATAGAGTCATCCCTTTTCTTCTAGTGGGGGTGGCGACTGAGGGATCGGACTGCTATCTATCAGAAAGTATGTATGCATATATACATAAAGTGCCCGGTTGACGGCAATAGGCTTGCCCCCTATTAAGTTAGTGGGACCAAATTCTGATTGGCAAAATGTGGGTGTTTTATACACCTCCACCTACCCCTTAGGGGATACAGGCGATAGCGCATGTATGTATGTTATTTATGTGATAAAAGCACAATTTGTTTTATGAAAGAATGTTATGTCATTTTTATAGTCTATTGTGGACTGTAGGGGTGTGGGACATACAATATAAATTAAAGTTAAAGCCCAGAAGGAATGCAGAAATCTAATCTTTAAAACCATATATACTTAGTCTGGTCTTAACTACTGTTACAATAAAAAAAAAACATAATATGTATTACATTTGAATTTGGAGTCTGTCATCCTTATAAGAAGATTTATTATTTTTTACTTTTCGCGCCAATCGGTATTAAATATTTTTGTGGTATTAAAATGGAATGGGGGGATAAAGAGAACCGAATTGCAGTGATAGGATTATACAAAGTAGGTATGAAGCCAAATGCAATTTTTGAAACTCCATCCGCTTATTATAGTTGAATGTTTATGTACCGGGCTATCGAACCTTCTCCTCCGTTTGTGACAAAAAAAGATCTGGCCGTCCAGGTAGTATTTGTGCGAAAAATGTTATTCACTGACGAGAAAATGTTTAGTCAGCAGAGTACAAGGTGGGTATTAACAGGCTTCAGTGATGGTTTGGTGGGGTGTTAGCTATCAAGGAGTGACTGAGCCATGTTTTTTTGTGAAAAAGGTTTCAAAACATCGGCACAAGTGTATCAAGATACAATCTTTGAGAAGGTAGTCAAGCCTCTTAACGTGGGGTCGTTCCATAACCAAGAATGGTTGTTTCAGCAAGACTCAGCACCGGGTCATAAAGCGCGATCCACCCAAGCGTGGTAGAAAACGAACGTTTCTGACTTCATCAGAGTTGAAGACTGCCATCATCTAGTCCCGGTCTTAATCCGCTGCATTATGATCTATGGTCAGTTTTAGAGAGTATTGCATGCTCTAAGCGCCATGACCATTTGGAGTCCCTAAATCAATCGATAAGATTGGCAGTGAAGAACTTTCCCATAGAGGCCATAGAGGGAGAACTGGCCTCAAAGTTTAAAGGACTTTATTAGAGCCAATGGAAAGTATTTTCAGTAAGCGTCATATATTATGATGCTATGATATTAATATATAAACTAACATACATTACAGTAAGTAATAAAAGTTTTATGCAATAGAAAAATATATTTTTTCTTCTAACAATATTTATGGCAAAACTAGTTATGCCATAAATATATAGAGCGTAATTAAATAAAACATTCATTGTTCACTTCAATGTGAAACATCTGATAATCTGTTGTTTTGTTTTATAAGTGTATAACGTCATTGCATTAGACGTGCACACCTGAAGAAATAGACAAAATAAATGTATATTTTTATGCAATGTACAATACAGGTATAATACTGGGCGTCCGTTACTATGAGCGTATAAGAATAAAACATATGTTTTTATCTGAATTTACATTAAGACAAACTCTTTTCTAACTTTCTCCGGTACAGCCGTACTTTATAATAATAAAGTCCATCAAATTACAAACCTTATCGCTAAGGAATAAATCTGAACCTAAGGCCGTTCTCATGACAAACGGTTTGATCACGCGACGTTCTTTGACACACGCGTTGCTCCTATCTTGCATCTGCATTTCTATATAAGTTAGATAGCACTTTCGGATGAGGGATTGCTGAAGTTTCCTATTTACTAATAGGTATATTTATGGTTAAATTTTTAAAGCACATTTCTGATACATTCAAGGATAGCATGTCTAGCATTCTAAAGATACTCAGATTTTCTGATTTGAGATCATTTGTCGCAAAAGCTTAGTATGTTAATCATAGTATTAGTATAATAAATGATAAATGGAAGTAGATGTAGCATTGTAGGGACGTTGACTTAATTGCAAATCTTATTGAGTGATTGCAAATTACACGGAATGAACGTAACGATCGTGATTCTTGTTCATTACAATAACCTAGCATTTAATTAAATCCGAGGAATTTGTATGCTTTATGGAGCATTGTTAATAATCGTAACCTTACCATTTACGTATACCTACTTAATTGTTAGTAATATTTCCTTGTACCTAATTAAAGGCCGTACATTAAAATCGCAAACGTGTAATTTTTCTCCAGAAGTGATTTGTTTTATATTAAGGTGATTGTTTTTTTTTAGTAGTTCAGCAAAGAATAAGTGTGATGATAGGTTAACGGTCGTAATTATAAAGTTAAGTTACAATATTTTATTATTACTGTTAATAGCTTCGTTTTAATATTTTTTTACATTTGTCAACAAGTTGAAGAACAAGTATGTATGTTGAACAAATAACATTCCCTGTAAGATAGGGGTTACTAGGAGTTATTAAAAAGTTAAAGTAATTACATGTTGGCATATAACAATGATATAAAAAAAAAATTGACGTCTGTATTAAAAATGAAATAATGGAACCATATTTAGGTATAAGTACGTCTTTATCGGACATGGTTGCTTCGGTAAGTACCTGTGTCGCATAGGCCGGGAGCCAATTCCTGTGTGCCATCACTGCCAAGGCTGCCGCGAGGACACCGCACTCCACACTTTGGTGGAGTGCTCTGCGTGGGCACAGCAGCGTGCCGACCTCGTGGTGGCTATCGGAGGGGGTGGTCTCTCGCTGGAGACCATGGTTATGTCCATGGTCTCTAGCGAGGGCGCGTGGGATTCTGCCACCTCGTTTTGCGAGGTGATGCTCGCCAAGGAGGTGGCGGAAAGGGAACGGGAGAGGTCTAACACTCTCCCATCCCGCAGAAGACGCACCAGGCGCCGGAGAAAGCTTAACGATCTCCGGCCTCCACGGCACCGTGGGGGTTTCCACACAAAAAAAAAGGTATAAGTACGTCTACACTTTTATATAACAACACAATTTACCAATGAGGTGTATCAGAATCCAATACTAAGTTATTTTACTAATATGTTTGTAAGTTTGAATTTCAGTTCATTTCGTACAAATTTCTACAGTTCCGAAGTATTTTTCATCTCGTATCGGTACCGCTGAGCGTATTATTGTCATAATAAAATAATTATTGTTTGTATTAGATTCATGCATAAACTTAAATGCAGTTTGTATATTGTTCTTTGGGTTAAAAAAAAAATTGGCTAAATATAAAAATAGCTACACGTTTTATATCGCTGTAATTACATTTCAGTAAATGAAGTTTTTAATGGAAAAATAACGCTTTAAGAATTACAGAAATATCAGATACAATTTGTTTAATTAAGTGAATTCTTGGGAATACAAACATGTAATAACTTATGCGTCGCATTAAACTCAAGCTACCAAAACAAACGGAAATGAGTTTCATCGTAAGAAAGGATTTTCTGAACGTAAGGCCATTACAGATTCCAATTAGATGCCGTGTTTAGAAGTAATTTCGCGGTGAAATTAGAAAATTAATATATTGCTTAGCGAAATTATCTCTTTTATTTAAAACGTGTGGTATCACGCATTCACTTTAATATTAGGAATTTATGATTGTAATTATTTAATTAAGGTACAGATACCTATTTGCGATAGACCCACTGGTATTGGTATACCGTGCGGTTTTAATCTTGTCAACTTACCACTTCACCGTCCGTCCCGGTGATGATAATCCTAGGTGATGAAATCACTGTAAAAAGGTACATTAACTTCACCATGTCGAGGTCGTGGGTTCGACTCCTATCAAGGACAAATATTTGTGTTATTATCACGATCGTTTGTTCTGTGTGTAAGTGTAATTTATCTATAATATGTATGTATTTAGAAATATATAAGTATGTTTATCAACAGTCTGGTTACCTTAGTACAAGCTCTGATTAGTTTGGGATCAGACTACTGTGTGTAAGATGAGTGAAGTATATTGTACTAAATACATAATATGAAGCTACAAAATAAATAAAAACAATGTTAATTATGTTAATGTTTAAAACTATGTATTTAAAAACTACATTAATTAAAAGTATATATTATAATAAAAAAATAGCAAAATTACATGTATGTATTGGCTTTTTTTTATGCGATAGGGGGCAAACGAGCAGACGGGTCACCTGATGGTAAGTGACTACCGCCGCCCATGGATACCCGCAACTCAAGAGTCACAAGTGCGTTGCCGGCTTTTTAGGTAGGAGTACGAAAGCTAGTTTCAAAAATGTTAGTTTTCTTATTGGAAATCGGTTTCGGAAAAAGAGAATTATTATTTTATCACAAAAAAGTTTAGAAATCTTAATCCGAAGTAAAGCGAATTGCTATTGGTCTTTAATTCATTGAATCTATGAATGGGTAATACCTAACAAGAATGCCTGAAAATGTCATCATCATGTGCTCATTAACTCGTCTCTTTCCATCTTTTATCAAGAATTTGTCGAATTAGCTACTTGTCAGGAATAATTATGTGAATGTCTACGTGTCTTTGATATACCATAAAACTGGAATACTATTAATAAAGATCTCACAACATGCGCCGCGATAGACCGGATTGTGATGTCTTCACTGCTAAGAAAAATCTATAAATGAAATATAAATGGCACCACATAAAAATTTATAATCGATGAAGTAGATTTTGCTATTATTATTAGTAGACGAGCTGCACCGTAATTATAGCAATAACAGCATGCACAACCACAAATGGATAAAACACGTTGGTAACCGCACGCCTTACTGCTACATTCTGGGAAAAATACTTACTATATTTTTTTACAACTCCAGTTAAGGTCTGCTTCATACTAAACGCTACCAACATTTTACCTTGTGAGGAGGATAAAATGCCTGTTAAAAAACAGTTATCCAAGACGGTACTAGAAATTGTAGAGAGATAGAAATAACAAAATTATATTTTAACTTGTAAGGGCGATTCGTTTTCAACTAGTCTGTGCTTTTACAGCTCATTTGCACGTTATCATGATTTCATTGAAAGACTCTTGAGTTATTAAGAGTTCTTTACAACAATCGACAAGAGACTTTTATTTGATTAGTCATAAAGTAAAACATGTGACTACTTTTGTCAAAGGTTTTCTAGCATTTGTAAGACTAATTTCTCACTTTACAGTATTGAATGTCTTAATAAAGTGAACGTTATTGAATGTTATATTAAAATAGCAATTTAGCTATGGCTCTTACTATAGAATTTGACTAACAGTCAAATGGATCTAATATGTGCGATAACTACAACCAACGTTCTAAGAATATTAAAGGAAACCACGTTGTAATTGATTAACTTGTTACTTGAACGTTCTGCATGAAGCGCATTAGCCGTGCGTAAATATATTTTATATTTTGCAGTTTTTGAACTGACGTTAGAACATATATTTTTAAATTAAAGTTCCTAAAAATACATTGTTAGAATTTCAGTTTAGTGTTATTTAGAGACAAAGTTCATAGCATGCCTAAGTTTTGTTTCATTAGAACATTGGTTTGTAGTTTTCAAACGAATAACATATTGTATATTTATACATATTTAGATAGTTTTGCTCGTTAATATACGCCACAACGTTTGAGGCCAGTTATCAATAGAAACACGCACTCTATCAATGAGAAAATTGTCCACTGCCAATCTAATAGATTTTTTTAGGGACTCCAAATTATCATAGCCTTTGAAGCATGCCATACTCTCTAAAACAGCGGATTAAGATCGGGACTAGGTGACGGCAATCTTCAGCTCTGATGAAGACATAAACGTTAATTTCCAACCACGCTTGGGTGAATCGAGCTTTATGACCCGGTGCTGTCTTGTTGAAAGGTCCGTTCTTGGTTATGGAACATGGTGTTGTTAAGAGGCTTAATCATCTTCTCAAAAATTGTATCTTGATATCCTTGTGCCGTTGTTTTGATACCTTTTTTACAAAAATATGGCTCAATCACTTAAATCGGGTAATGCCAGCGTTGTACTTTGCTGACTAATCGGGTAGTTTCTATAGAGCTTTGAACATAAACACGGTTATTCTGCTTGTTTGAATATTGGTCATTAGTAAAAAAAAATGTCTGTGACCTCCCTCTGTGTACCGCTTAAGAAGTTGCTTTGTTTTTACCATCCTATTCATTTTTGAATAACCAGTTAAACAATAATGAGTGGTCTCTTATAGGCTGAAAGTCCTAAGTTAATATTGGCGACATGGTACTAGGTGTTATATTCATTTGCCTCAATGAAATCATTTGATTTAGGTCTAGATTTCTTCTAATACTTTCCTTCACTGCTCTGATCGCCTTTATGTACGAATACTAGACAGTCAGATCTTTTCCTCTCACAAACAGAGGAGGTTTCTTTGTAACTATCAGTAGTCCGGTACACAAACATTTTTGATTGATACCAAACGGATGAAAAGTTTCAAAAATTGCATTTGGCTCTATACCTACTTTTTGCATTGCCAGCACTACAGCAATTAATTTTGTTGAATAAGCAGTTTACCGAGGCTTGGCTTGACTTGACTTGACTCGACTTGGCTTTGAAAAGTCTGTTGTCACTAGAAAAGTCTATTTAGAAAATGTACAAAACTGAAATCTGCAGTAGTTTTTAGGTTACTGAAATCAAACTCGTAAATTTTTTGTCATTTTACACAAAACTGAAAATTATAGTTGTGTACATTTTGTTCCTTGGTTTTTTATATATATATATATATATATATATATATATATATATATTTCCTTAGTAAGAAGCAAGGAGTCTTTGTTTTTTAAAATAAGGTGTCTAGATATGGATAACGTGAAAAGTTCGTGTTTGGTAATTCATATGCCCAATGACATGTTGTTTTAATGTTTAGCGCACTGACTACTGAGCTAGGTCCTTGGTTCGAAAAATTTGGTAGTGAGGAATAATTTCTTAGTGCCGGTAGACTCACGGTACACACACACACACACTCGGTACTCACTAGAGCTACAGAACATGAAAACAAGAATCCATTAACCTGAATAATAGTTACATAAAACAAATTACTATGATCATTAGCCTGTAGCCGTGGTGAGGTTTTGTTAACACCACCGGCACTATGAATTAATCCAGTGATGCAAATGTAATATTTTTTTTTAATTATAACAATATTTATTGGCAGACTAAGTATAACATTGTGCATTAATAGTTTGTAAGACACTTTTCTGGAAGCTATATTTTTTAATATATACTACTAATATTAGGATGACAAAGCCAAAACATTCTTATATTACATTCTTACACAGCTGTAACATTAACTAATTACAATAATAAAGGTCTACCTCCAACGGCGGCACATTGCTGTACAACTAATTGCTAATACCACCGACCGGAGGCAGTCCGTCATCTTTATTATTTTATTATTGAAGAGCCATCGTTAATATACCCCAATTAAGTTTATTGTCGCGACGTCGACTCCAATAAACGAGACGTATCGGCGGCGGACGGGCGACGATCCGCAAGTGATCGATTGAGATGAGTTATGTCCACCTAGTTACCCCTTCAATTGGATCCTTGATTGGTTTGATGTACGCACTATTATTATATGTGGACCGTATTCCGTTAAATTGGAACTGATTGTTTGCTAAATGGCTAAAGGTTTATTTATATCTTTTGCCTTTAATAGCAGCTTAAGTCGTTCGAATGTGTTCACGTAACATTTTATTTGTTTAAAAGGAAATAAGAATTGTTGTTTAGCCTTTTACGGTGTGAATGCTTCATAAAGTTTTATTGGGTGCTGTTAATGCACATAATGAGTCCGTATGTTTCAATGTTGCAGTTTTTTTATAGTGTGAGAAAAATGCGTGTATGTGTATGCGCATCTTAATGTCGTCAGTCAGCTACGGCTGCGTGTCACGCGGCGCGCCTCTGCTTGAATTAATTGACGCAATTACCCAGTAGAAAATAATCTTGGCGTTAATGCAATAACGACTCATCTATTATGTGCTTATAATTATGAAGAGATACCAAAAACTAAGTAATTAAATCAAAGCATTTCTTTTCCTTTGTTATTGTATATTTATAAAATCGTGTACAATGTAGATTCTTGTATATCGTTACTTCCGTGACGACTAGATATATAAGCCAGTTAATGGCTTCTGTATAAAAACCTTTGAAATGAAAAAAGTATAGAGTAAGAGTAAAAAAATATTCGACATTTAAAGGCAATTTCCGTTGACGTATAGTTAAAGATTGAAATATATGTACATATATACCAGGTTGTTACAGAAAGGTATGGTAAAATTTTAAGAGCGTTGTGTGTAGTCGACACAAATGGAAAAAAATATATTTAAATGTATATTTTGCCGACCTGAAAACGTTTAACAATCGCAACGAAGGAGAGTTAATGTTTTCGAGTGTATGCATGCATGTAGGTGAATGATGTACACATGTGTGGTATGTGGGGTATCCTTTGGATATTCTTAAAAGTGAGAGTGACATATGACATTTCGATATAACGTAAACGAAAGCAAAGGAAGAGAGGAACTTTATTTTTGGAAAGAAGTTAAGAAAAGCGTTTTTATGTATAGTCTATGTATGATGACTATACAGTGTCTAATGTATAGTCGACGTGATGACTGTTATTATTATAATATATTTTTATAAATCATTGTAAATTAAATAAAGGTGTTAAGATAATTTAGTAAAGCAGTTTTTTGAATTTTATCGATAAAAAATCATAACAAAAAATGTATACCGAAATAATTATTTTCTTTATAACTCGAATAGAACTTAAAATTAATATTTTTATAATAAGGAACTTCGTTCCTATCTGGTGTCCCACGACACCACACGGTTCTTTTTCTTTACCTTTGTACTTGTTATACTTTTAACGTCAGTAGGTTAGGGGTTTTGCAAGGTACTTTTGCATTTCTAATCTGGTTTATTAAATACTATTTTATTGTCAACAGGTCAACAGGATGACAATAAGTATGTCCTGAGCAGTACAGTGACTGGGAATACGGGAGGTGCCCGGCTATGCGCCCAGTGTGGGAAAGTCATTACCGAGAGGTTCCTTTTGAAAGCTATGGAGCGGTTTTGGCATGAAGATTGCCTGAAATGCGGATGCTGCGACTGCCGCTTAGGAGAAGTCGGTTCCAAATTATACTACAAGGCAGATCTTATGCTCTGCAAACGAGACTATCTTAGGTAGGTACGCTCATACATACATTACATTACATTCACGGCTATATCCCAACACCCACATTTGCTAACTACGTGTTTCATCTCACGTAATTGGGGAATTGGGGAAAACTTTTGAAATTTAAGAGTAGAAAATTAGGAGTAAAGAAGAGGAGGAGAAAAATTAAGAAGAGAAGGCGATTTAAAGAAAGGGATACAGTTTGTGCTTACGGATAAATATGGGAAGTGTTAGTAATACTACTTAGCTCGAGCAGATCTTTGTTGTTTCAGTGCAACAAGTAAAGCAATAGTGTTTCAACCTGCAATGTTATTTTTTATCTTCAAAAAAGTAGGAGGTTCTATGTTCTGCTGTATGTATATTTTTTGTATTTAAAGCTATTTCTCACCCACTGACCGGTTTTTTTAATCGAAGGAGTATAATAATAAAATCGTAAACAAATCATAATTAGAATCCCATGATCTAACCAGGGAAATTGAGATTAAGTTTTTCAATTGCACGTATTTACGATTTAACGTACAGCGTATTGCAAAGTAATTGGCGAGGCGCATAAGGCACTTATCTCCTTTTTTTAATTTA
This sequence comes from Tyria jacobaeae, assembly GCA_947561695.1. Classification (NCBI taxonomy): domain Eukaryota; kingdom Metazoa; phylum Arthropoda; class Insecta; order Lepidoptera; family Erebidae; genus Tyria; species Tyria jacobaeae. The sequence goes on from OX387216.1 coordinate 11,709,589, forward strand.
ATTAATTCCGAATGAGAACAAGAAAATCTAGGTATGAAATAAAAAGTGGACTTGACTTGTTTCATGGTTCGTAAGGACTAATCCTTACTTTTCCAGAGCCTGTAGAATCAACTTTAAAAATCAGAGGTACTTAATACAAAAATAAAAAATATACTAAAGTATACAATTCTTATTTTAAAGATATTATAAATTTCTTAAAAGTACATAAATGAGTTAGTTTCTCTGAGACTACAAATTCACACAGATCGCCACTACATACACTACCTGCTTCTTATTTTGTGAAATTTTAAACGTAGTAGAAAGATAAATGTGACTTCTCACATGATTAGAGAAGTTTTATTAGTCATTTAAATTTATTTTATTCATTATACAATTATTTCTATTAGTTATCAACGCACCATTAATTGGTACTTATAATTATCTAGTTGAATGAAATCTAGTACTAATAGGGATATTATTTTATTATTAACTGGTCATTATAAATTTATTACCGTATGTTATGGTAGTATAAGGTTCTCTCTTTAACTATTATTCTGCTGTTAATTGGGTTTTTAATAATTAATTAACTAATATATTATTGTTCACGTTTAAGGTACTTAATTACCACTTTATACGGCACATATGCAGATATAGTGAAATATGACCATAATATAATACCTTTTTATACTATAGTACCTACTTTAAACAATGATACTAAGTTGTAGTTATAAGCCAGCTTTCACCTATGGTCTTAGTCCCGAGCACTATTAAAAACTTTTATTTTTTAAAACATAATTTGATAAACTGCCATATCGTTAAATATTAAGTCTATATAAAGTCGCCATAATTAAAGTTGTTATATGCGATAGTATAAATGAATATATATATATATATATATATTAGAAAAGTTAGTAGAATATACAAATTTATGTATACTATTTATATATATATATAAATAGTATACATAAATTTGTTATTCGATATCAAAGGAATATTAAAGCCCAGAGAAAAAACAACGGTTTTAGTCGCGAAAAGAAAAATACATATCGATGGAGATGCTAAATGTTATTAATAAAAATGTAACATGCACATTTTAATTTGAATAAAACCCATTAATGAGGTTGATTTTAAAAACAGATGATGAAATAATTCATGGTATGATAAAATGATCGATTCTGTCCCTTCAATTTATAGCGTTATAATACTGTCCCACTTCAAAAGACTTTCATATAAAGTAACTTTTGTATTTATAACTTACACATACATACGCTCACGCCTGTATCCCCTTGGGGGGAGGCAGAGGTGTATTAAACACCCACATTTTCCTACTTAGAATAAGTTTACTACTTTTGCATATATTAGTACTTAGTAAGAATTTTATGTTTATGGGGTTGCTATTTTTAACAGGTTATTTGGTGCCACAGGGAACTGTGTGGCGTGCAACAAGGTCATTCCCGCTTTCGAAATGGTTATGCGAGCAAAGAGCTTCGTTTACCACTTAGAATGTTTCGCTTGTCAACAATGCAATCATAGGTGAGTATTATAAGGTTATTAGCTTTAAACAAATATCCTAACAAATGATACAACAGCACAAGTTTGAACGCATATTAATGCTAAGTTCGTTCACAACAATAAGTCATAAAATTACCTTTTACCTGCTCTCGAGAGGCCAGTGTTAAATACATGATTTAAAATGTTGTAATGCTATGTTGTCAAACTATTGTTAATAAATAATAAATAAATATATCACTGGGTATTTCATTTAAGACATAAACCTAAGGTTGTAGGATTACACATTATTGAATATACTTTACTTCAACGAAATTTGTATTGATAAGGATTAAATGAATGCCGACAATGTATACTATATGATGTAAATTTGTTCCAGGTTCTGTGTAGGCGACAGATTCTATTTATGCGATAACAAGATATTATGCGAGTATGACTATGAAGAAAGGTTAGTGTTCGCAAGCATGGCGGCCAATCCCAGCGGGCTTGCGCACATCCGTCGCCAAGTAAGCGGACTACAGGTTAATATTTATGGAATAACTATTTCAGATTGTCTAGACGAATTTGATTATGAACAGATATATTTAGTCTCAACACCTGTTTATTGATTGACCTCGTTATTATTGACGTAAGATTGCTAAAACACTAAAAGGTGTAGAACTATTTACAGTCAATACCAATAACAATTTGTAACACATGAGTGATCTTGAAGCAGTTCCTTGTTTTGTGTTTATGATAACATTACTTGAATTATTGTGAGCAAATGTGAGCAAAAAAAATTATATAGTTTAAAAGAGCATGGTTTTAATATCTTCTATTAATAAAGTACCTAAATAGGGGCAGTCATTTTAGTCTATAAATACCTAACAGGCGGGTGGTCTCGGTTCCCATAGCATCCGGTTTACGTGTATCATTCAGAATGCACCACGTTGTACGCCTTACTGATGAACTGACGTGGTTTTCTGATTGGGCTGTAGAAGGGTTGAAATACTTATAACGGTACAGGTACAGTGATTCCTTTTCAGTACTTTAGTAATATTTAACATATAGAGACATCGTGTAGTGTTTTAAATAGGCATATATTGTAGTAATAAATATATATGTAAATATCTGAAAAATAAAGTTAACTTATAAAATACTGAAGAATATAGCAGTCAATATACAAATCCAAATATGCATCCTGATTCAATAATTAATGGGCAAAAAAATGTTTCTAAGCTACAACAATAAATAAAAAATACGGGTTATCTTTGGGGACTGCCGATAGAAGTGAGTAACTTGTGAATTGTATTGTCGAGATTATACACAGTGTACTTATAGCTTATGGGAAGCGCGCGGTGACGATGACGCGAATTCTAATGAGATCAACTCGCCTAAAGAAGTTTTTACTTCAACAACTATTCTGCTTAAATAACTAATTACGCATTATGATGCCATCTAAATAAATCTCTTCAGTCATTTAGAAGTAATGTTGGAACAAAGAAACTCGCATAAATACATAAACACTAAAACCATTACATTACTTCTAGGGTAGTCTTGTTAAAAAAGTTAGGTTAGGTTAGTTAGGACTTTCCTAAATTACTAACTGGACATGTAAAAGTAACATAATTATGGACAATTATTATTGAAGTATGTAGAATACAGCAATATGTTGGTAGATAACGAACGGATATGTATTTTTAAATGTGTATTATACAAAGAAGAACATTAAAACAATAAGAACCCTGTTATTGAAGTGCCTTTAAAACTAAAGTTGTAAGCTGCATTGATATCAGAAAGTTGAGTTTATTTGGTTGTTCGCACTAATCTCCAAATCTTTCCACTGTTTACTGAGAAGTGTTATACCTATGTTATACAAGCAATATCAGTGAACGACGCATACGGGGCGAATCATGAACTATGAATATCAACCAAACTGGTCAATATTCGTAAATTCTATAGGAATAATAAAAGTTTAAAGTAGATAAAACCGCAGGGAATGGTTAGAATCTTTGTGTTCGCCACGTTGCACTTCGCGTCACTGAGTTGACACGAGTCTGTGCACTTCAAGGAACCGCTATTTCATCCCGTAACTAGCGGTCTTACTTAGTTGATGGTAACCAACGAATGCTATTACCAACCTTCGCATTGTTACTAGGCAGCTATTTGCATTATTACACGTTTATCGATTTAATACAGAGTCAATTATAACCGACATCGATTTACTCCTAAGTGATGAGATTTCACGCCGCTCCTCTTCGACACTTCCCCTTTTGTTCGATGTGAACAATCATGGTTACATTTTAGCGTAAGTGAATTGAGAGAGATTTTTCAAACGTCTCCAAAATATAGGGCACGTGAAAAAGTCGACTCGACGGAGTAAATAACTCCCACAAGGACACTGTTAGTGGAAGATTCTATCTCCACTTTATTATGTTTCTTTTGTGATCATTAATCTTTCTCGTACGAACGCTTGTCGGAATGCGAATGTGGGGGAATCTATTTCATTTTATGAGTCGCGCGAGTGGAGGAGCTCATTCAGCCGCGCGACATTTCTAATCGACTTTTTGATTGCGTGCATGGTCTACTGTTAGGAACATAAGTAAATTATAAACTGAATCATATCATAGTTGCCTTCTCAAGAAATTAAATATTTTCTTGAGTTATGAAATGTTTTTATTGGATAGTTCCAAAATATATTAACGTTGCAAAATCTCACTCACTCACTAGGTATCTATCATGTAAATCAATTTACAGCATTACAGTTGACGGGAAGATACTTTTGTATTTATTTGTAAGTTTTGTAATTGTAAGTCTCTAATTCATAATCTTTCATTCAATTTACGACATGGTCCAATATTTATTTACGCAGTCGCCAACTGGTGGGGGAGGTTACGTTGGAGGAGTAGGCGCTTGTGGCGGTGGCGCACCTGCTGGTGGAGCTTTGGTCGACAAGGATGCAGGTGGATGCGCGGGGGCTGATGACGCTTCCAGCGGTTACGGAAGCCCACCCGACCCAGACGTATGTGATGCCGCGCGATGACCGACAGTTCAACGCCGACATCTCGCCTCGGTTAGTCACGTGCCAAGTTCGTTTAGTTAATGTTTGTTAGTTTACTTGCGAAGAAGGACACTATATGCTATATAATAATTATAATAATTTAATTTAATATAATATATTGTCATGTTACTGCTACCATGATATTCGATAGTAATGTGTAAAATGAATCAGCTTGGAACAGTTAAATGTCAACTTTTCCAGTTTGAGATTGTAGAGTTTACAGAAATTGCAGACATATTTCCGAACGTTCTCGCAGTCTTCATGTACATATTATGTAAATATATCATTGGACACAACAATAACCTTACTATTTTTTAATGCAGGTAAAGCCCCATTAAGTATTGGCGAGACGCATAAGTACGTCTGCAGGCCCTCGGCGTTGAGGCGTATACCTCCGATGAATGCCTTTCATATACACAAGAGTAATAGACACTAGTGTGATCCGATTGTTAACCCGCAAAACTAGCCATCACCCACAAAACTTACCTACTATAAAAAATAAGGGAGTCTTTAATGCTTTATTTTTATATTTAATTAATAAAAAACTCCTGCGAACCTGAAATCTGTAAAAATATCTTAAAAGTGTAATTTTTAATACATGTTATATACAAGGTGGTCAGGTATGCAATTTGTCAGCCGGCAAACACGGGACGAATGCACGAACAAGACATTGGGATATATTAAACATGGACATGGAAGTACATTAAGCTTGTCGGTGTTCGGCGGACGAGTGGTGTATATGTGGCCACTTTACAAAGTGTCTGGGATGAGCCGCTATAACGTTGTTAGAACACGATATTTCCATTATGTATACGATTTGAGCACTTGTTTACATGTTAAGATAGCAGTTGCGTGGGTTAGGCGCGCTCTCGTTTCTACTTTATCGTACCTTCTGTACCACATTTTGCGCTTAGCCAATTTAGGCACGCTCCATACCATTAAATAAGATAATGGCGCCTATTCTGTGTTTTTAAATACTACATTTTTTTTGTTTATTTCTATTTCCTTTCAATTTCATTTAGGTAAATGTTTAAAGCTCCTAAAGTTCCTCCCGAGATGGGTTACTATAAAGTTTTGTGGAACCCATCTATTGCAAGACATGTTGTAATAAATAAACATACGAAGGCGTGGTAGACACCACTCTTCTTATTTTTATGAGATACGATAATTTAATTTTTGCATATTCAATGTTCAACAACAGAATAGGCACCTATAAATAAAATGTTCACTGCATACCGGCAACCTCGTTTCTTTATTTAAATAAGTTTTATTGAATTTTACTTGTGCAGTAAAGAATTATCAGTAAATTTATTCAGTTCGACATACCGTTTAGATTTATACTCGGTAAGACAAATTTTATTGATCGTAACGTTTGTCGTGATACAACGATTCAGGTCCACACACAAAAAATATTAATTGATAAAATCGATCTCATTGTTATGGATTGTATGTATGTACATGTACTAAACGTAAATATTGTTATCATACAAGGTATGAAGTTTAATTGAAGGTAATTTCTTAATTTTTATTTACTTTTGATTGGTATTTGTGAATGTTATTTTTAACCAAAGATAAGTTTTCTGTAGAAATTATTTCTCGAGAGTCAACACAAATGAGCTAAGATGGTAGATTAAGGATGAGAACGTATTGCGATTATTATTTTTAAGATCTATTTGCATAAAACGTTAGTTTCAAAAATCTTTCAATTTGCATTATGTTTTTTAGACGTCAAATTAACCTCAAAACTTAAGTCACGTCTGAGTAACTACTTAAAGAGTCCTATGTTATGATAGCATGGAACTTGGAAAAGTGGGTCGAAAGAGTAATCACCGCATTGCGATTTTAGCCTAATAGTAATATATTTGGTACTCTGAAGTGGTGCAATGGTTAGTTAGGTATGTATAATGTTAACGTTTAACTGTTTAATAATTGTAAATGTCCACCTTAATTGTAAACGTGCCTGGCAGTGCACCTGCTTTTTGATATACACTTTTTTATAAAAAGATATAACTTCTTAATCGCCTGAAATGGTTATCCTGGTGTACCTTCACTGTTGGTGTTGTGTAGCTACGGAATAATTTGGTAGGGTGAAAGTAGTTGGTGTGTTTAAGCAGCTCTATTAGTAGGAAACGGCTGCGTCTCTTTCTGTTTAAAATAGATACTTAGAATGATGGGGAAAGTTTTACAAAAAGATGAAACCGGTATAGACGATATACGTGTGATTTTTTTTTAATATGATATACATTATAGAAAAGGAATCAAGGTAAATAACACACTAATAAACATAACGGTTCTAGCATGCAAGGCATTTTGGCAGGCTGCGTTTATCAATGAGGTGGTATGTGTTTAATTTCAGTCACAGAGCTTCAGTGAATGTTCGCGCATAATTATAACGATAATCAGATACAGATAAAATGCTAAAATCTTTATTTTGTTTAAGATTAAAGAAGTTGAACCTCTATGTAGATAAATGCTAATTTTTTTCTAAGATAGAATACCTAATGTAAATTAAAAATTTCTACGATAAAATGAAACCTGCAAGGAAAGCCATTGTAATTGGTCGCTACCGATTTAGATTTAAAGACATAACTAAAGGTATTTGCTATCAGCATATACCCATTTACAATGTTTTTCATAGCAGGTATTATTAAATATGTATTTATGTAAAAAATTGAACTGTCGTTAATTAGTATTGGCTATGTAAAATGTTCCGTAAATTTTAATACTAAATACTACCGCAAAGCCGGTAAAAATGTTTTCAACTTCATAAACATCGACAGAATTATTTAATTTTGCCGTTAACTTGTAAATAAATATATTTATTTAATAATTATTCTGTTGTTTTATTTAACCCTGGAGGAAGGTTCCGATTTTTAAGATAAAATTTAGTATGATGACTTTCAATGTAAGTAAGAAGCTCAATTATTTCCATTGAATTAATTTCCGTGGCAGAATATCTTCCGTTGTAATAAATTATGTTGGTTCTTTTTGATATTTATCTAACAATTTCTAACGGATTTATATCGAGGCTATACGTGACGACTACGTGAAACTAAATAAAACCATACAGTATGCCAAACTGCACCAAAATGAGTAGACCGTATGTTATCGACCCACCCAGAGCGACACATACAAGATTTCTTCGAGGGAGGCTCTACCTGCAATCGCGTCCATCCGCGAACAAAGTAAAGCGGCATGGACATCAGTTAGTTAACCGGATCTACATAAAGCTGAGGACGTGGATGTTGACGTCATTGAAGAAGTTGTATACTGTCGCTACTGCCATTGAACAAAATACTGTCCGGCCGCCATTTCATACATACAAATGTTGGCTCTGTACCAATCCTCAAAAATTAACATTATATACTGTAGCTTTAGGTACATACACTCACACCTATATATATATATATATATATATATATATACTAGCGACACGTCCCGGCTTCGCACGGGTGGACAATTATTTTTTAAACATTTTAGCAGAAACGTACAGTAAATGCAGGATATAGCTAAATAATAATGTATTTAGCAATAGTGTATCGCTGGCTCCCTTTGGGTACGGGACTTGATGATTGACAACAAAATGATAACAGAATAAATGACATCAACGGGTAATTTTACAAAAACATTTTACCGAGGTTTAGAGTATAGGTATACTAATAATAATTAGATAGATTATATACCTACTACTATTACTGTACAGTCTACAGTCAATATGTAGTGATTAAGAAAGTAATTGTGTCTGATAATATAAGGGAATCTATGCCTATAAGTACTTATTATCATAATTTTTTATAGAATAAAAAGTATAGCACCCCGACCCGGCTTTTGTTCCTAAGTTTTTTTTTACATTAATTTTCACTTTTTGATTTATATTTCTTACTTATTTTAATGTAGTTTTTTTTTCATTTGTGTATGTATTTTATTTTAAAGACTTAAATTTAATTAGATATAAATTTTTTAAATTTCCATTTTACCTTAATGCTTCACTATACACTATGTGAGCAGTGGTGTTTGTAGATGGCAATAAAACATATTGATTTTCAGGAGATCCTACTCGAGAAAGTGCAACATATATTTGGCCATGAGAAAAGCACTCTTTTCTTAGATCGATGCCAACCATAGAATAAGTTTGTCCCTGGGATTTATTTATTGTAAGGGCAAACGATATCTTTACGTTTTCTGAAAAGATATCATTTTTTTCTATGGTTGGCATCGATCTAAGAAAAGAGTGCTTTTATGTAATCTTTTGAAAGATATAGGCAAATCCGTCGGTATTATCGGGATCCGCGGACTGTGAGCGACCTGTCCGGCCGCGGGGGCGGTGATGATAGTAGCTACAATCACATTGTCTCGCAATTCCTTGATCAAAAGTCTTGTCCATTACACATATTGGAAGGGCTTAAATTTCTCAATAGCATAATGGGAGTACCTCTTTTAATTTCAGTTCGTGAGGTGGCAAGCCGACAGGATTGAGAGAATTTAAAAATTCCTGTGGGCAGTGCACTGTATCTTCGGTGTTGCACACGGTGTCAATAGATTTGTAACATTTAAAATCACCGGGTATTTTTTCCATAATCATTTTGTTTATTTCATTTACTGAGTCGAATTAAAAACGTGCTAAAACTAAACTAATTTTATTTCAATTTTATTAAACTCGTAATATCTATCGAATGGAAAGTCTGATTTTAATAAACTAAAAACTAATTTATAGGTATTTAAACAGCCTTGCTTGAGAAATCATTTATTTAGGTAAAAAAGGGATTAGGGCAAAGGTATAAATAACTTGGTCTGATTTTGGTCGGAATTTCTATTAAATTTTAAAATGTTAAAAAGTAGTTATAGTTACATAACTACAATAGTTAGACACATGCTATCGCGACATTTTTTGTAGATATTGATATGTTCTTTAATATTGTAAAACATTTTTTTGTTCTATCATCAATGGTTTTCGCAGCGCATGCGATGAAAGATATTTTATAGGCATTTTTTTACACCTTGGGTAACATTATTGTAGTTTTAGTAGGGATCCTTATTATTTTCTTGCAATTAAAATAGCCTATATTAATTAGTGATAGCGTAGCATTCAAATGGTGAAAGAATTTTTAAAATCGGTCCAGTTCTTTTTTAACCGATTCGTTACAAACATACTTACATACAAATCTTTCCTCTTCATAATATTAGTATAGATATATTTATATTAGCCTACCATAGTGACTCCACTTTGCCTGATGGAAAGCAATATATATATAATTCCGATCGGCACAGGAGTAGGCAGAAGCGTCTTAAACATACTGTTTGCTAAAGATAATTACATTAAATTAACAAAAATAATTAATGTCACATAAAAATGGGAGGACACTGCCTCCTGCAACACAGTATTTACTAGTGCAGGAGATTATTAAACAATAATAGTAACACAATTACTGTCAATAAATAATAATTATTATTATTGTAATTTAGTCCCACTTACGTAATAGTGGGTCAGCCTATTGCCGTCATCCGCGCATTGTATTTATACTGTCTGATAGAGAACAGTCCGATCCGACCCCAACGGCAAGAGATGGGGTGGCACTGTTCTAATCAACAGAGAACCATCCGATATTTTTTGCTTTTGTCTTAAACTTCAAAATTATTTATAGATAGATAGATATAAAGAATACTCTTTATTTGTACACCATTCTTACTGTTAAATACAATAGATACAGTACAAGTGTCAACTATATAATGTACAAATGGCGGCCTTATTGCTATATGCAATCTCTTCCAGGCAACCTTAGAATGGATTAAAATCATTCGGAGAGACAGAGGTAGTTGGAGGATCACTTCAATATTTTAATGAAAACTATACTAACTTATGTTTAAATATAAAACTTGTATAAAAAAACTAAGCATATTTATGTACAACATATAACATACATACTAATACAAATACAGATAAACATACATACATACTAACACACATACAGATAAAAATACATACATACGCATATAAATATATACAACAATACATACATACATACCATAAATATGGAAATAATAGATACTAGATAACGGAACTAAATTGATAAATAATAGTCATGAACCATTTTCTTAAATATATTTAATGATTCCGCTAGCCTAATGTTCTTTGGCAACGCATTCCACAAGCGTACAGCTGCAACAGTGAAAGATTTGTCATAAAACCTTGTGGAATGCAATGGCATCTCCGGCCTCAAATTTTCCGATGACCTTAGATATTTGTCATGTGTGTCATGAAGGAACTTGAACCGTTCTTTGAGATAAAAAGGGGCTTTAGGATTGAATAAGATGTTATAATGAAAAGTTAGAATGTGAGTATTCCGGCGAAAACGAATTGGAAGCCACTTGAGCTTTTGACGGAATTCAGAAACGTGATCATATTTTCGTAGCCCAAATTTAAATCTTATACAAACATTTTGAAGTCGCTCAAGCTTATTATGTAGGTTTTGTTTTGGAATGTCAGTGTGACTAGCGGCCTTAACACTGTATCATTATAGAACTGGACGAATCGACAACCATTGTTCCAGACCCCAATTCCTCTTACCTCCACTGAGTTAGGCATCTTTTGTGTACAGCCTGAATTGTCAGAAGTGTCGGCAACTACAACTACAACTACAACTACAACTACTACTTTGTGGTCTACTCATGGAAGGTGGCGTTTGTAAGAATTATTAAAATGTGTAATGAATATTAACACCTACCGGGTGTAAAAATGACAAAAACTTTTAAGATAATTAACAAACCAAATAAAAACGTTCTTGAAACGCACTTAAAGTGATTTACGGATGATGATGTGAAGTTCAGAAGTGTTCAAAACTCTATATACATACATATATGTATGTATATATTTTCTAGAAGAAGTAACAACACCATGCTAATGGCGTACAAGCCTTTACACTGAAACAAACATCTTTTTAAATTCGTTTAAAAATACATTTGCTGTCAAACAAAAGTGATTAAAAATATTCTCTGTAGAAAAGTATGGACATGCCTTTTTTTTGGGAATCGATCGAATAGCAGAAAGAAAATTAATGATATTATTCATCGACACTAATCAAATCCATTTAAAAGTTTGTAAAAAATATTTCCTTTTACAATTCAGAAATGTTGACACATCAGTTTTGGCTTTGGGATGAGTTAGTTAGAAGTTAAAAGTAGTGTTCAATGGTTGAAGATATCATATAAAATTTATATCATTTAACATTTTTTTAGAGTTGATATTTGATCGAAACTGATTAGATTGCAAACTGAGAAACGTGTTCTTAGTATGGTTTCTTGTTCTTAGTAAAGAGCCAATAAATGAATTAGCTGTGCAAATTAAGTAGTTCATATTGCAACAAAAGCTTGTTTAACGGCCCATTTGTGGCAAGAATTGAGCCGTAAGTAACAAGCGGCAGTAAATAATGATATATTCTTGTATCACTTGGTAGTAGTTATTTTAAAAAGCGATCATGGACTTATTATAAAATATTGATAATAATAACATACCCCTTCATTGTACACCAGTAAGATTGACCTTATCGCTCTACGGCAATCTATTACCGCTAACTATAATAATATTATAATAAGATGGAGATAAAATTTGTAATTTTACGACAGTGCGGTGCACATTAAGTACTTTTTTTTTGATACGCAACGCATATTTGCATATGTTACCCAAAACATTTTTTCTTATTTTATATATTTTTTAACAAAACAGTGCAACGTAAGAGTAAACTTACACTATATAAAAATCTTTATATTTCATATTTGTTTAACTATAGAACTGGACGAATAGGTTATAGGTATAATAATATGGATACGGTGGCGTAGTGACATATGAAAGGGCAAAGGAAAAATAATTACATATTAACATCTCCTACTGACAGGCATAAATTCTAAACCTAGACTAGATTCTTGACTAGATTTAAAAAAAGCTTAGGCACGGGCCGGCTCAACTGGTGCGATACCACGGCCTCACAGAAAACCGGTTGTGAAGTAACGCTTGGGATCAAATAGAACATTAAAAAGTAACAGAAACAGTGATAGAATACGTGTATTCCGGTCGTACTGGCACAATACGTAAACAAATAAAATATATCCATTGTTATTTATTAAAATCCCTGTTTTAGGGTTTCAATATTATCATTAAGAAGATTCAGGATTCCTTTTAGATTCAGGATTTCCAGTTGTTGTATAAATATTTTCTTGCATGCTTATCTGCCAACCTGTGGATTACCAACAAGTCGTTGTCACGAATGATGCAGTGATGATGATGTAAATGATGCTATATTGTAATTACTATATATTTCATGTAAACTTGTAAAATTCATGGTTATTATACTTATTATAAACATAAACTTTAAAAAGTTACTCGTAATTATGGATGCAAATGCTCGTTTACAAATCGCATGACAGAAAATTACAGAAAATCCACACACAGAAATGGCTGTCAGCGTTTAAGTATGTTTATCAAAAAACTATTTTTAAATTATATCTAAAAAAGCAATATATTTGTTTGGATTTCTAGAACAATTATATATTTATTTATATATGGTGAGGTAACCCCCATACATGCCTGAGGATTTCTCCTAAACGATGACATACCCCACAAATGTCAATTGTGCCATCTTTCCGGATGCGTTTCTAAAACAACTCCGATGCCATGCAGTGTTGCCAGGTTACTATTATTATGGGAACCAGGGTATTAAAAACCCGGGAAGCTTTCTGGAAGAACAATTATATACCTTATAAGAAATTCTTTGAAAAAGTATCATCTAGCCTATTATAAATTTAAATTTGATGTACATTTTTTTATATAAAAACTGAATAAGCGTATCTCCATTAGAATAAACTATTTTTTTTTATTTTGTCGATTAAAGCATACATGTTTTTATCACATATTACAACTTTTATTTATCACTTTACTTTTGCAAAGTGCGCAGTAAAAACTTTACACAAATGTATTTTGTAATAAAATCCGATAAATGTTTAATACCGCATAAATTACTTGATTGCACTTAGTTGGTTCAAAGCCTGTATAAGTTGGTTTTATTAATTTTGAAATAACTTTTTAGAAGACAATTAATCAGGTGTATTATATCCTCATGGTTTTAGTGTTTACTCGGGCTGGGATGTCCATAAAAATCTCACCGGCAAGAAGCATTAACGAGCGTCGTTTAGTTGTTTGCTGTTTAAATAAGAGCTGTAATGTAATTTTAATGAGCTTACAAAAATGTGTGCGGGTTCCGAGTATTTACGGACGGCGCGCCTGCGCAATCATCACTAGTGGTGCACGCTATTCACATGTTTCGTCTACTTTTCACTACTTATACTTATCTCACAATTTACAAAGGTACTTTATTGCCAGCATATTAAATTAGACAAACATATTTTATATCTTTTATTACAGACAGTGTGGACGGTTTTTATAGTCGTGATGCAGTTAAGTAGGTTAGCCTGCTTATAACTACGAACAAAGTTTTACTTACCGTGTAACCGTAATGTTCGACTAGTTTAGGACACGATTGTTGTACTTTCTCACGGATTGAAACGTACTGCTGCATCAGACTGATGCCTGTAAGTTCCTCCATTGGTTCTGAAACTAGCCAGGCACAGTATACTATACATGCGTCTTTAGTGTCGAACAGTTAAAAAGTTATTCGCCAGAATAACTCTTTATTATTACTTAATTTGGCCTTTAAAAAAATTTAAATAATGAATTAATTCAGAACGTCACAAAGTAAGTTATTTATCAGGATTAAAAGCGGTTAATTACAGTTCATAGGCAATCCCCAAAGAATTTGGTTGCAGAAAGAATAGAATTTGCCTAAATTATTGAGAGCCTCGGGGCGTACGCTCGCCCGTGAAAACTCACTTTAACTTTTTTAATTAAATTTTGGATTTTTCTCCCCAACGCCGTAAGGAATCTTATCCCCAAGCTTTACTCAAAACGTTCTATTAATTAGTCCGCACACTGAAGACTAATGACCATCGTAAGGGACTTTTACTGAGAATTGCAGTCCGCGACGAGGGCCTCCCCACTCCCCCCCCACACACCAAAGTTTTACGAAGGATTCCGCTTACTAATACATACATTTAAATAAATGTTCATCCTTGGTGGAAAAAATAAATAAACTTATGTTGTTATTGATTTATTGTCTATTGTACTTGTAGTTATTGATTTTTTTAATGATTTTAATTAGGACTATTCTAAGTTTACGTTCTATAATACCTCACCTAAAGTGCAATGAAAAATATCCACTAAATTGTTAACCTATTAATTAATCGTAAAACGACAGGTACATTATGCTAAAAGCTTTTGTGTATAGTGTCGATTCTAGAAGGGAGACGCATAGATACTATAACGAATGGCTCTTGTTATCCGATTAATAATAACTGTTCATTCGCCCTTTGTTCAGATGTTTAATATCTATGTACATAAATATCCACAGTCAAAGTACTACTACTAAAACTTTATTGTACTAGTCCTGGTTGCTAGTGGATAGTTCTACTACTCCTGAGGACCTTGCACAATATGTTGGTCAGAACTTAGTATCTGAGCAAAATACATTACAAACCGTTGAATTAAAGCAAGATTTGTTCGATGAAACAGCTAGCAAAGCCCCGCTAATGTGTTTGATCATAACAGAGTGAAGTCAGCCGTCTTTGTTTGCCTTTAATTAACGAAAACGTTCCGCCAGGGCCGGTCATTAAGGCAACCGATGGATTATTATGAAGTTCGTGCTATGAGCTTTGATAATAATAATTAACAAAACATGTAGCAAAGAAGTAAAGCTTTGTCTGCACTGGAGTATTTTCTGTTTAGCAATTAAATTGATTCAGTAATTCCATAGTCCTTCTACTCCAAATGTATTACTTTGCGAACAATTTGGATAAGAAAGAAAGAACATATAACTGAAAATAGCCTATATGGGTAGAGTAAACGGAATTTATGAGTTATATCTTCAAATTTTCGAAATTACAGCATACCTATTCAGTACACATGTGTGTTTTTCAGTAACATTACCAGTTTATTTATCTGTTGTGCAGAAATATCAATTTTGCACATGTGGGTTAGCAAGGATGTGTAGGACAATGCAGATAATGTCTACGTTACATTTTGAAATTATTTATTTCTTTTAGAAATTGTCTGCACGTTATTAGGTGCTACAGAATGATTTCAAGATATTAGAAGACTCATATTATTATACCCCATAATAGTGGTGGAGTAGAATAGAGCCACCGCATTTCTTCCAAACAGAGAACAAAGGACTTTAGGATAGCATTTTTACAGCACAAAGTGATTTTAAATTACCTTTGCATCAACAGGTATGTTTAAAAACGCACCCAGAGACGCAAGGTATAGCATGTCTACGATAAGTGGTTCGCGACAATAGATTAATTGTTTTTTTTTTTTTATACTATAGGGGGACAGACGAACAGACGGGTCACCTGATGGTAAGTGACACCGCCGTCCATGGACACTTGCAACTCAAGAGTCGCAAGTGCGCTGCCCGCCTTTGAGGGTGATGAGGGATGGGGGATGCAGGGAGCGGAAAGAAGAGCGGAGGGATGAGGATATGGAAAAAGGAGAAAGGAGATGAGGTAGAGAAAAGGGGGGAGGGGGAATTGGGCCTCCGGAAACCTCACTCAATTCGGGGAAATGCAACGCAAGCGTTACTTCACAACCGGTTTTCTGTGAGGCCGTATCGCACCGGTCGAGCCGGCCCATTCGTGCCTAAGCATGGCTCTACCAAGTAAAATTATATATTTTTATCAGTTTTTTAAATACTTTGTTATCAAAGTATTCGAAACAAATTGATGATCGATGGTGTGTCGATTAGGTTAGTTAATTCTAACATATTATGAGAAGGTATTCGATGAAAGTCAAACATATTTATGTTTTTTATTTATGAATACAGAAATATCATCGAAAAACAGAAAAATCGAAAGTAGAAAAGGTTTGGTGCAAACCTCTTTACACATTTGTCATGCATAAGGAGGAGAAAAAGCTTCATCTTGCAGCAATAAAACTTTGCACGGCACCGATAGATGCTCTGTGAGCAAAAAAAAAGTAGTGTGCTCACATACCTAGTAATCTATAAAAAATCTTCTTAAGAAGGCACTTAATGTCGCAATGCCCCATTATGCTCGAATCTTGTCTCCTAAGAACGAAGTATGTAACTAAATTTATTGTGAACAGCAAGAAGCTTCCGTCGAATCATTTAAATAAACGAACTCGCATCATTATGTCAGATCTAAGGATCGAACAAATTGCCAATTAGTGGCGCGCCGGGCCCGAGGTGAACGCCGTGGAAGGGGCGACTACGATCCGAATACGGGCATATTACCAGGGATAGGAAAAATAGTTCTTGCAATTCATGAATACCCGTTGCTCTTTTAGCTAGAACTTCATTAGATAAGCACACGGTGCCACGTGGCACATGACGATATTTTTGAGATATCTTATAAACCAATTTATATAATAATATTTCTTATGAAGATTTGGTAGGAACTAAAACTTTTCATTGAATATTATTAATGCGTATGTTAGTATAAAAGACTTACTAAACTAACGTTTCTCACTTATTATATTTGTACTATACATTGTTTCAGTCAAAGCGTTATGTCCGTAGTCCGTAGTAGTATGTCGTTTCAAATATAGAACAGTTATCTTAACTAAAATGAAGTTATCCGTCTGTTCGTTTGAGCCCTATCGTCGTAGAATATAATAGAATATAATGTTCTTTATTATAGGAATTACAATAAATCTTAAATTATACATTCCCGTATTGTATAAAGCGAAGCTAATCTCTTAAAACCTTCGGATGGTTTTAGTGTCAAGAGTGAGTGGTTGCTGAGGTGAACAACATGTATCATAATAGACATAGACGAAATTTAAATAAATATATACATATTTCACCCAGGGATGCATTACATACGTAATATATAGCTACAATAATACATACTTATATACAAACATCATTAATAGTATGATATAAATGTAATATAATTTTATACAACGATGATACACATACATATTAACAAATACGCGAAAACAAAAAAAAAACAATGTGACAGCTAGTTAATGAGTACAACAGTATTCTTCTATACCTTTGCTTTAAAAGTTTATATGGTTTGAACTCTTTTTATCTTAAGAGGCCATGCATTCCACCACCGTGTTACGACGACGGAACAGATTTAAAAAAAAAATGTTGTGGAATGCAAGGGCATCATCATCATCATTTAGCCTATTGTAGTTAAGTGCAGAACATAGGCCTCTCACAAACGTGCCAAATAGCACCCGGTCCACCGTTTTTCACATCCAGTCGATCCCAGCAACTGCTATACCCACGAATGGAATTTTATTTTTGACTAAAATGTATTTTTGTCAGTAATCGGAATACTTACTAACATTTTAGACATTATATTTAAACTATTGTAAGTTTGAAGCTCTAAGAAAAATTTACTGGGATATTATATTGAAAGAAAAGGGTTTGTGTTTCAAACGACATTCCACTATACAAGCACTTAAGTAACGGCCATTAATGGTTTAATTTCCTTGAAAGCAGTTTTAAAAGACTTTCCGTTGTAAAACTTTCACAGGAAAAACTTTGACAATAGAACAATGATATGGATAGAGACGAAACTGAAACCATTGTGTAGTTATTTAAATTGAGTTTGTATACATGGTCCAGTGACGAGTGGTTTGCGATTATCAACCATCGTCACTTTGATTACACATATAATTACTGGGATACCCTCCAAAAAAATATTACGGTTGGACTCATTTCAGCTCAGAGCCTGCTCGCGACCCGACGATGAATACAAGTCATTCTAAATATCGAATAATCAATTAGATCGATTCGATTCGATCCGTTCAAACAAACAAAAATCATAAAAATATAAATTCATAGAAATCTCTTTTGCCTTTTCAGTGTAATTGACCCTTTTACCCATTGGTATGAAAAATATTAACCTTTTTGGTAACACTTTATTCTAACGAAAATAACCCTAAATGTCAAATCATTGTTAAATACATCAAAACAATAAGGAACATTCATTTAATTTGTACAACCACCCAAAACAATATCTCAGTTTATTAATACTACTCCACTTGAATCGTTGTGCCACCCGCGAGGGCGGGGTGGATGGGAGGTCCGAGAGCGTTCAGTATTCAGAGTATCGCAAATGTAACTTTCGGTTCTTTTCATGGCTAAAGTATGTTGGCGGCAATCCATAATGGGATCGCCATTATTCTTACCATTAATTCGCATGGTCCCGCTTCCGTGCATTAGCGGGCAATGTTGAGGCTGCCAATCTACAAAAAGGGTCATTTCTATATACCAACGCGACGTGCTGTACTCTTCTTGAAAACTATTTACTTTTAGTGTGTTTTGTAACTTAAAATTTACTTAACTAAGCAACAGTACAGTAGGTTAGTTCTATCAGGATGCCGATGATCAGGTTAAAGGCTAAGAAAGTAAATTCTTTGAAACTAAAATGTAGCCCTTCGAGTACAGTTGCCCTTTAAGACATCTTTATTATCAATTCAATGACGTTAGGCCTGAAGTTAGCAGTTTACGATACCCTTGTACTATTTTCGCCGTATTTTCCGAGCTGTGTATTAATAAAAATTTTAAGAAATGGATATCCTGCAGGTCTGTAAAATTATTTCTATTAAATTATATATATTATAAATTAACGTTTAACGTCGGGATCCATTCTCAAAAAAGTTACGCTATTTTATCATTTAGTACGCCCTACTAACCTAACCTAACCTAACCGCCTGTGGAATTACAAGCAACACCGACTTGGATTGTGCAAAATTAAAAATGATTTAATTTTGAAGGGCTTGCCCTAAAATTTGATCATTTTAACAACCCTAAAAATAGTTACAAAGTCATCAATCCTTAGGAAGCTCCACCGTAAATATTTTTTTTTCTTTTTAAATTTCCAGTACCTAATATCTGCTTTTTGCTTTAAACAATTAAAAACGACTGAGTTGTAGATATGTATTAAATTAAAATATATAATGCACATATAACAACCATGTAACTTTTTCTTAAAATTGTATTAACTAGAATATGGGTTTTACTTTTTTATTACTTTTTAAATCATATAAATTTTGACGCGAAAATGAAAGGTCCCCAAACATACTCAATATATATATATACATAATCAAAATATTTTAGACTTTGTAAAATTAATTACTTAATACGGGTCCCCGTGCGGGATGTAAATTCTTCATTTTAGTGCGCAAATTGCATAAAAATAATCAAATAAGTGGCATGGACATTACTCAAAACTCGTTGCAGTGCAGCAAAGGAGTGAGAAAGACATATAGACAGTACCGCTCGCACAACGAACGCCGCGTCTCCACCTCCCCCTTCCTGAAAGAAAAACTCTCGAAAAACTAATTACAAGTTGTAATTGAAATTTTGCGTGTTATATAATCGGATACTTGAGCCGTGAGTAATGTATAAATGTGCTGGGGAGATGAATGGTCGTTGTGGGTGGGCTGCTGCTGGACGAGATACGCGAACCTCCTCAATTTTTAGATTTACCAACTTTTATACAATAATTCCAAACAAGAAGTTACAATGTCAAAATTTAGCAAACCTCATTTTTTATTGAGTAGGTACCTTTATAATATTTTTTTATAATTGCTACTTGTCTTTTATTTAATAAGTAGCAAGAACTTAATTAATTTACTTCTTTAATAATAAGTTACATGAATTGAGCAAAAATTTAGTCCCTATAGGAAAACGAATCTGTGCAATTAGACATAAAATGTTCCACAAGTAGATTTAACTGCAGATAAACTACAACAAACGAAAGAAACCATTCAAGTTTCCGACAAACATTTTTAATTAAAATCCCTTCAAAACCGAGCCAACAAAAAATCTTATCACAATAGCAACAATCTAGAAAGCGATCTAACTGTATAAACACGCAAATAATGAGCAATGAAGAGGGCAGCGGGCAACGGGCAGGAAACCACTAGAGGGCTATGGGCTATGCAGCTAGGGAGTTCCACCCCTTACCTCTATCACCCCTATTACTCTCTTTGTCTCTTTTTGTGAATTTCAGTGTTGATTGCTTTGCCACACAACAACTACCTTTCATTTTTCGTTGAAGTTCGTTGAAGTTTCAGTGTTAAGCGATAGAAATCTTCACACAGCCAATTTTATAATTATTGCACTTTATTTTGTACTACGGTGGGTACTCTGTTTTATGATTTGGTATCACAAACGAAAATAATAGTTTTTCACTGGCTATAAGTAATTAATTTGAGTAACTATTAGTCATTCAAAATGCATAATTGTAGAAGTATGTAGAGCCTTAACTTTTTGTTATTCTAGGTGTAGTTTAGATATTGGTTTGTCAAAACGGTTTTCATGCAAGAATATTAATTACGTATAAAGTGCCAAGAAGTATGAGAAATTTGTTTTTGTGTGTTTGATATTCCTTTCTCCAATCGGGCCAGGCACTTTGGTATCGGGTACTTTGTACCTATCCCTTTTTTCATCGGCAACATCACTAATTTGATCGGTATACATATGTTCTCCGTGGTCAACCCCTGCCCTTGAATTTACATTTACGTTTGCTTAAATGCTTGATTTGTCATTCGTTCCGCATTCATTCTCCCTACTCTGTCTCATAAAACACAAATGATTTTTAAGAATATCGATTACATTTTAAAAATAACAAGCATTGCTATACACCGAGCTACTCGACTAGTATTTACTGTCTGGGTACGGAATGTTTATATAATGACTTAACTTCACAAAATATTTAATTTTTATACACTCGCCATGTCCCTAACTGAACCACCCTAAGGTTGACATGCCATGTTGGTAGATAATGCCATGTGGCATTAAGTCCACCTCGTGCATTGTAATATGCAGAAAGTGATTTAAATAAATAAAACAACATTTATTGGACAGTATTCTGATTCTATATTAGAAACTTTTGCAAACATATAGAAGCAGTTTATTTTTATTAATTTTTTACCACAGACAAACAATAATCCAAATCGGTCATGCCGTTATTATATACCGTTATGATACCGTTTCACACATAAGAAGCTATAAGTATATCACAATGTTCTTACACCTAAAGCCACCTAAATTTTAGATCCTACATAAACAAAATGAAACTAACATTAGAAATCAAACCCGAATTGAACACGTCATGTTGATTACACGAAGCTCTTTGGTCAAACTATCATACGAAATGTAAGAGGGTGGGTAGATGGGGAAATGGAAAAGCATTAACGGATATGTCAGTGACGCATCAACAGAGAGAAGCTTTCTAATGCTGAATAAATACTGTCTAGCTATCCATTCAGCGTCGTTACAGTCAAAGATTGCGGACAAAGTAATGGTCTTTGGAGCACTTAATCGAAGACAGTTTTGACTGGTTCTGTGTCCTTAACAATTGAGAGTAAGTTTGTTATTCCGTGGCTATTAGTGTGGATATTTTAAGTGACAGCTTTCAAACATTGTGATACAATGAAAACATCTTTGAAGAATTTGTTTTCAATTTTGTTTTTTTTTTCTAATATTAAAGAGTAAAACTTGAATTTAAAAGTATATTGTGCTGTATTCTATTTCACAAAACAATAACGTACAAGTTAATACAATTGTGTTTATAACTATCCTGTAACAATTTTATTTAATTTCACATTCCCTTTTATTGACCAAGTTACTTACTTTGATATTATTACGGGGCGTAGGTTAGCGCATAATACCGGCATCTGTTGTAATTACAAGCGAGCTTGTGTCAGTGTTGGACGGAATTTATACACCGCACCACCAACTTAGGTTATTAACTCACTAGTTTCACGCATACTTTCGCTATCATAACAACTAACAGTATATGAATATCACATGCCATGTAGACTCTAAATAGAGCGGTAAAAAAATATAAGATAGTAAAAGGCTTTGTACAAAGGCATGACAATAGCTTTTAGTATCTATCTGTTATGCACGTGTGCAAGCGCATAAGATGTGTGGGCTGTCTCCTAAAACAACTGAATAGCGCACTCGTAAACAAGGGTCATTTATCAAAAACAGGACTTCTACTATGTAATTAAATTCAGAATAGTTCTAAAACTATGCAAGATATACATGTATGTATGTCTCGATGACTGCTTAGTGCTTTGTAAAACAAAATGCGATGTTTGACTGATTAAGATTTAAGCAGCTCTTACCAGATTAGGGCTTCCCAATAAATAATAGAAACAAATAAATAAACAGCCTAGACCCACAAACCAGTCTGCAAAATAATTGTTAATAAAAAATACAGATTTATTCAAAAAGGTTATCTGACCAAATTCATTCATTTACTCCACATAAATACATACATACATATATATACATACGCTTAGATGGCATTTTTAGTCTTGGCACAATGTTTATTTTTTTTTAGGTAGTTTTTTTGTGTTATTAACTTTGATGTATTATGTTATGAAGAAACAATTATTTTTTTGTTCTTATCCCCGTAGGGGTAGGTAGAGGTGTTTAAACACTTATTATTCATTTAGAATTTGGTCAAAGTAACGTAATAGGGGGCAATCTTATTGCCGTCAATCTGGCAGTGTAGCCGGAAAGAGATGGGGTGGCCCTATTCTACTCCACCGTGAATTCCTTTACACGCGGCTGATTTAATTTACTCCGATTAATTTAATTTAATATTTTTATAATTATCAGGGGTAAGAATTACTCCAGCAAGTCAGTCGTGTTTCGTTTCGTAGACCCTATGGAGAAGAAACTTCATAGATATATTCTTTTCATGTCAACATCAACATGTTTTTACAAGGAATAAAATGCCTCTGTTAAGATTATTATTGAAGTGTCAAAATTTTTATGATTACTGAGAATGAAGTTTGAACTGATAATGAATCCCCACAGGGGACAACACAAAGTATTCTGTTAAGATTATTATTGAAGTGTCAAAATTTTGATGATTACTGAGAATGAAGTTTGAACTGATAATGAATCCCCATAGGGGACAACACAAAGTATTCTGTTTAGATTATTATTTAAGTATCAAAATTTTTATGATTACTGAGAATGAAGTTCGAACTGAGAATGAATCCACACTTATGGGTGTATTTTTAGGTGACAAGTTTGACGGTAGCTGAACTAAAATGACTGACGTCACACATCATCCAATATCGGACCATAAATAGCATAAGGTGCAGGGTACTTCTCTTTTCCATTGGACAACAAACAGAACGAAGAACCTGTTCAGTATTGTTATATTATTTTTAATTGGCTTTTATTAGGTCTCTATATAATTATTGGCACAAATGTTTTTCTTACTGCAAAAAATATTGTTGAATCTGTTTTATATCAAAAATAATGCTAATAACCTCTTTTAAAGTAACAAGGATCGACGACATATTTATTTAAACCATTGTTAATAACGGCAAACAAAGCACCTGTAACAGGAATTGATTATTGTTACTGACTTAGCTTAATTACACAAGCCGGCAGTCGACACTCAGACACATAATACTGCTAATTAAAAGCGGGTTTACAGGTCCGAAAAAGAGCCACTGGAACACGCTTAGCCCGTATTATTACAGTGTGCTCAGGAGGCTCTGCAAACAGGCCCTTGTCGCCGAGGGTGCTACTCTCAAGTTTCGCGTTTAATTAGACAGATAGAGGCGCGGACGGGCCTTATTAGTATTGTCTACGGGGGCCCAATTAACACGCGGGAGGCGCCGTGGGTGGCTCCAAGTTCGTTTTAATAATCAAGGGATACCCTTGGCTTCGTTAGCCGAATAATAGGATCGGGTAGCATCGGTGAATCTCTTGTGCGATGTGTTTTTGTATCTGACTAAGAGTGTGATCATATCTGCTAAAACTCAAGTATTGTAGTAGTTAGTAGTACTACTTGGTTAATGTATTTTCACTGCTTAAAGTACGATCCAATGGAACTCTTAAGTCCTAACATTAATTAATTGTGAAAAATATAGTTTTAATGTTAAAGGAAGCACAAGAAAGTGGCTAGCAAATAATATCATAGCAAATATTATATTGTAAACATATAATTCTTGAAAAAAGCTACTTAGTTAAAGAAAGGGTAGAGCGGATAGTATACATATATTACTTTGATAACTTTATAACAAAATGCATATTCCAATTCGCTGTAATAAAATGAATTAATCAAGTAAGATGAGTATTGTATTTACTATTGCTATTACTATTAATGTATTTAGTAATTCTATACTAAATACATTAATAGTAATAGCAATACATAGCATACGTATTTCGTTATTAAGAGGGTATTATTTACATGTATTGACATAGGGTGTGGTATCACATCTATAATATTACGACCGTGTGACTCCACGCTCATAATGAATGCTGTACAACAGGTGTGAAGTAATAGTTTATTCAGTAGGCCAAACTATCGAACTTCATTCTTACCGCTTACATAAAACTGCACTTACTTCTTTATGTACTATTTTTTTTCTATTAAACAATTGATACCAAATATAGAAGGGAATACCGAAATATAAACGTGGGAGAACTATGCTTCAGTACGTATGGGCCGGCTCAACCGGAGTAGTAGCACGGCCTTACAGAAAACCGGTTGTTAAACAATGCTTGCATTGTGTGACCGGAGGCCCAGACCCCTTTGCTTTCCCCTCTTTCCCCTCCTCCCTTTCCCCTACCCTTAGAAACGGACAGCGCTCTTGTGAAACTTGAGTTGCAGGTGTTCATTTTTTGTTTGGCGGAAGCCTCTTACCATCAGGTGACGCGTCTGCTCGTTTGTCCCCGTAGACTATAAAAAAATACAACCATAGTGAAGAAGAAAGTAAGTTGATAATTTTATCAGAGAATTGAGAATTGTACGGTCGTTAACGAGAGTTACTGAATACATGGTTGTGTTATATAGCTTTAAAATTGTTGTGATGGGAAGGTACATAAAATGTAATACTTACAATTTCAAAGTAATTTGATAATAATATTATAAGTAAAACTTAAATAATAAAAACTTAAAAACTTGTTTTGTCCTAAACAATACTGAAAATATATTCTGTTCTTCTCTCTCTGCGCGTGTTCATATTTCGTAAAAAAATGTAGTTGGTTTAATTAAAAAAAAAAACATTTTAACATTAAAAATCATTCAAAATCATTCAAAATCTTTATTTACACATACGAGCGGTTATCTTTCACTGAAAGCAAATACAGATTATTGACTTTTAACAAAGTAAATTACCGCTTGCAATGCGCTACTGCAATTAGTTTCCGCCACACCTTCAATCATAAAAATATGCAATTTAATAACTTATTCGTTACTTCCCTGTTATCCCATGATCAATCCTGATTTGGTTACAATAATTGGACACATCAGACATTTCTCCGAAAATAGTGAGATTTCCGGAGACCCAACTCCCCCTCTCCTCTCATCCCTCCTTTTCTTCCTCTTTTAAGACACTTGAGTTGCAGCTGTCCATGGACGGTGGTTGTCACTTACCATCAGGTGACCCACCTGTTCGTCTGTCCCCCTATGATATAAAATAAAGAAAGAGGGCAAAAAAAAAATTGAATATCGGGTGACAATTGGCCAAGCAATCGCTTAACATACATATATATAAAGCAAGTACATACAGTATAACATAGACCAGATTTCCTCTTAAGAACCAAATGTTTTGTTTGTTACAAATATAGGTGAATCAGAAGATTTGGATCGAAAACTGAGCATCACACTCCATGGTTCCTGGAAGCATCCCTCGTAGGGTGCCTTGGTAGGTATGCGACCCCGACCTGCTTCAGCAATAGTTCATGCAAGTCATACTTCTGACATGATGACAGCAACAGGCGTGCCCCTTTTACGTAAATATTTTTTATATTTTATAAATAAGTATAAAAAAATGATGACAAAGTGATTTTACTACACACGATAAATTATAAAATGGGCGTTAGAGACGTAAGTGTGTTTGTAAATTATGAACGGTAAATTAAATTGTTTAATTGTTATTTTTAATTGTTTGTTGCGTATAAAGATTGCCCACTATAATTAATTGTGCCCTAATTTAGTAATATTCTTCATTTTCGTTTAGAACTAAATGAAGCCATTAAGAATAATTCGTAAAATTATTATTTAACTAGTGATGAAGGAACACAATACAAGGCGATTTGGTTAACCGTATTCTGTATCGTAACGTGCTCTGTGTTTAAATACTTTATTAATTTGACTACTAATTAAATCTAAGAAAAAGGCACATTTTTTATATTCATAATAAGAACAAGAAAATGGCTAGCGCAATTATTAATATGTAAGATGAAGGTATTAATTAATTAGCAACAAGCTCAACACGGGTTGCAAATTGCGCTATGAGTCTTGCAAGCTTGCCTCACAGCCGTTTCCCAGCGTTGGCCATAAAACTCATTACAGGATGTGCAATTTCTCTCGTTAATTAACGTTGCACCACCATTTTGTCAATTAATGAAACCGTCAACTTGTCCTATAAAGACAATGCATTCTTATTTTTTTATTAATAGTTTGTCTTAACGACGTGTATATTCAATTTTTAATACTTAGTTACTTCAAAAATATCGATTTTGTTCCGCATATATTATGTAATGAAACGGCATATAAGTAGATAAGGAAAACTACGTTATGTATACGTATTTAAATTTCAAAATAGTTCATGAAATGCACGTGCAACTGAAGCACGTATACTCTGTTCCACCTAAAAACACGTACCACATGTTTCAAGTATTCCGAAATGTGACTTTGTTAGCAATCAAAATTCGCTAAGGTACTATCGGCCTCACCTCTGCTGCAGCACATGGGAGCACCACTATGTAGGCAGCCAGAAGAAGCAGTTACGTATAGCTCTACATGTTAAACTTTTTGATCAGAATCTAAGGTGATAAGATGAAGGCGTATGTTATTGTAAACATACAAAGTTGGCCCCACATTGCTCATACCTTCTTTGCAGTACTATCCAAGCCATATTAAGATTTAATAATAGTAGTTACTTAATACCTAGGAGCACGTGATCAGAGCAAGAAGTACACACTTGGTATGACGATATGTATAGAAAATCTGCGTGACAACGTAGCGAAATTTATGTTACAGCGGAATTTATAGAACTTAATAAAGTTATGTATTATCTCTATTATCTTTACATTACTAATTAATACACAGTAAACTATTTTTCCTATATTCTTCGTTTCTGGAGAAACGCATATTGGAAAAAGACTTTACTGTATATTAATTTAATAAAAAGTTTATTTTTACAATGTAATATTTTCGTTTGCACTCCACTTTAAAAATATGCAATTAGGGAGTAAAAAATACACCGGACTAGGATACAGTGCCGAAGACATCGGTCCAATTGTAACATTAATTATTAATAATATTTTCAGGTTATTTTTTTCGGGTCCTTAAATAAAAGTTATATTTGCAATAAATGGTTAAAAAAATTGACAGAAAACCAGTTGTGAATGCTTGCGTTGCATTTCCATGATGTTTTTTTTTTTTATGCGATAGGGGGCAAACGAGCAGACGGGTCACCTGATGGTAAGTGACTACCGCCGCCCATGGACACCCGCAACTCAAGAGTCACAAGTGCGTTGCCGGCCTTTTAGGTAGAGGTACGCTCTCTTCTTGAAGGTTTGAAGGTCGTATCGGTTCGGAAGTACGGCAGGCCCTGTTTGTTCCATAAGCTAATGTTCTGTCTCCATATTATATATTTAAAAAAATATGATTAGGTTTTGAAGAACATAACTAATACGTTTTTCTGCAACTGACTGAAGATTTCAGGAGCTTCTGATCTGCTGAGATTTATGCACGGGTTAGTTTAATACCTTCATTGATCGTTTCAAAATATTGTATTATAAAGAAAAAAGCTTTATATAGTTATGCTTAACTTGTATTGGTCAGTAACAAGAGACTTGTGAACTGAATGCAAATATTTCACATCTGCATTTTGATCCAGAAAATTGCGAACAAAAATGCAAGCGCATGAGCATAAGCGGCTTACATGACTTGCCGGCTCTAATTTGTTTCTCAAAACACTAATGAATAACTTGTTTCTTATTACTGGGCACGTTTTGCCACTTGAGGCTGAGAAAGGGTCGGGGCTCCGCTTTTCTATCCGAGCTCCACAGTGTTCCGTCGTATGTGCCATTCTTACAACTTACAATTAAGCAGTTTTCTTTAAGATTTATGTAGAACTTAATGAACTTGCTTATAACAGAATCGCATTTTCCCGGTAATTTTCTTGTGTTGAATTTGTTTGTTAATGTAAACGGAATTAAATAAAAAGTTTAGTAGATTTTTTTGAATTAATATTTCCAGTTTAACTAATCGTTTCAAAAACTAACGAAGTGTAATAAGAAATACTTAATCGTTGTTTAGTTTCATATACTTATATTTTCATATATTCCTCAGTTCATTATAATTATATGGATAATCTGCCAAAAGTCAGTACTGATTTTGTGTCTGTTACCATACAAATTTAAAATGTGCTTCGAGAGTTAAGTATGTACCAGGCACGTCGACTGAAGTATTATATTTTATTTTAAGAATTACAATGTAATCTATTACATAGCTGCATGTATAAGAAACGTTGTTTAATGAGTAAATAAAACACTGCCATAGAGGAACACTAGATTCTCTGCACTTAAAAGTTCTAGATTATATAGCGGTTGATGGCATTCTACAAGATTGTTTATACGGAAAATGCTATGCACATGACATTTAATTAGAGAACTAGTACTTACATTATAGGTATATTTAACTTGATACATATAAGGAATTCATATAATTGACGCCAGTTTTAATGGAACGTTTATACAGGATTGGCGATTACTCGAGCCATAAGAAGCGCAATTCGCCGAGACGAGTAGTGCAGAGCCAATTTAATTTACAAAGTTGTCGGTCAAGTCTGGATAAGCTCTGTTAGTCTTAATAATGACGTGTGTATAAACATCTGTCAGAAAACATTTACCCAGACCAATCGAAAATTTGTCCACTTCATCATTTTAAACGATGAAGCAAACTGATCTGATACCTTTTCTTTATTTTCAGGGTTCCGTTACTCAAAAGGAAAACGTACGGTACAGCATTCAATTTTAAGGGCATAGGCAATGGTTAAACCATACAAAGCGCCTTCATTTTACAAAAACGAAGTATTTGCACTATGGTTCACAAACCTAGCAATTCTCACAGTTCTTAGCCTCTATATTCTAGTGGTATTAAGTAGTTTTGCAAAACATATAGATAGCT
The DNA here is from genome assembly GCA_947561695.1 of Tyria jacobaeae. Lineage (NCBI taxonomy): Eukaryota > Metazoa > Arthropoda > Insecta > Lepidoptera > Erebidae > Tyria > Tyria jacobaeae. The sequence continues at coordinate 11,739,383 of OX387216.1, forward strand.
TTCAGAATAGCAAAAGAAGAAAAGTAATTGTTAAATGTGATATTGTCAGAGCTGGACCAAATTGAGATGGGACCACACGGGAAGCACTAGCTTTCAAATAGAATAAAAATAATCGAAATCGGTTCATCCAGTTAAACGTTCTGAGGTAACAAACAAAAAAAAAGATACAGTCGAATTGAGAACCTCTTCTTTTTGAAGTCGGTTAAATAATACTTTTTTTTTTTTTTTTTTTTTTTTTTTTTTTATACTATAGGGGGACAGACGAACAGACGAGTCACCTGATGGTAAGTGACACCGCCGTCCATGGACACTTGCAACTCAAGAGTCGCAAGTTCGCTGCCCGCCTTTGAGGGTGATGAGGGATGGGGGGTGCAGGGAGCGGAAAGAAGAGAGGAGGGATGAGGAGATGGAAAAAAAGGAGAAAGGAGATGAGGAAAGAGAAAAGGGGGAGGGGGAATTGGGCCTCCGGAAACCTCACTAAATTCGGGGAAATGCAACGCAAGCGTTACTTCACAACCGGTTTTCTGTGAGGCCGTGGTATCGCACCGGTCGAGCCGGCCCATTCGTGCCTAAGCATGGCTCTACCACTGAAACCTAGCAGTTGACCACAATGACATGGAGTTTATCGGTGAGGTGGAACAAAAACATTGTTTAACTTTGCACAATTAACATATTAAACAAAAGGATAGGCATGATATATATGCTATATTAGACGGCAGACCCCATAGATACGTCGGTAGTAACAAAAGACAAACTACCTAACATTAATATACTTCACAGGAAAATAGTCTGAGTACGTTTAGTTCATTGAATTGTTCAAGTCTGTAGTTGATAACGATAAAACAACTGATAACGTTAAAAATTGTACTATTTAAAGTGTTTTCTAGGTAAACCATAAGAACAAATTAAAACTTAGAATAGGTGGGTCAAAATTATAAGAAAGCTTGGAAGCTGTTAGAGGATAGATATATTAATAAATACAAGTTAATAAGTAGGCAGGAGAATGGCTTACTTGCTATATCACTGTTACCTGAATGCAGTGGTGCGGAGAAACATGTTACGCGTTACGCAATATCTTCATCATTTGTAAATCGATTTTAATATACTTTTAATTGAATTGATTGTACTTAGGGTTGGTCCGGTTCAAATTGTACAATTAAGGTATGAAAAATACAGCTTATTACAATTTATCATGATAACGCTGTTATATTACGGTTATTTTACATTTACATACTTTTTTAAAGTTAATTATATTTGTTTTTAGAGTTACGAAGAAGGTCTTGTACGTAACACAAATAAAAAAATGATTTGGGTTCTGTATACGGAACTACTGGTTTTTATTAAACAGTTATATACAATTAACATACTTATAATACGTAATAAATTATTCATAGAATATTAATGAACCATCTCATCATTAATCTCGTGTATGTGACTAATTAGTTGTTAGAATGTGCTACATTTACCGACGGGACGGGAATACATGAATGGATATACCTAGTGTCTCGACGAACACTTCCGGCCCTCGATCCTAATTACAGATAACGCTGAAGGCTTTGCCATCCCGTCTGATCTCGTTTACTTCTCGAGCAATGCGAGTGTTACCATCTTTAAGTGAAAGGCTATAAAACATTTTAGTTCCAAATTAGCAACAAATATGCTTTAGTGTTTATTTTTAATAAAATTGTAATTGAGATCAATGTATGTTCTAGCTCTTTTAAGGTCAGTTTTTAATTTTAAGTGAAATTTGGAACACATGTCAAACTTTTGTCATTGTTTTTCTTTTAAGCATACACAAGTAACAGGTTACCAGCCTACAAGCATTTCCGTCATCAACGAGCTGGCATCATTTAAATACAAAAATAATAGTATAGATAGACTATCCTCTCCCAGTGAACCTTTCGTAATCCTGATCACCAGTAGACAAATGAAATACTTTGTTTTGTATGTTTAAATAATTCCATTTGCAATTTAAAAAAGTTTACAAAGCAGCGTAGACAACTACATCCAGACTATTATCTATTGTCAATTTGCTTTTGTTCAAATCAAAATTGGCTATCTAAACGGGCAGTATTCACATGTGGTCTAGGACGATAAGTATGGTGGAGGTTCGCCCTCCTACAGGCCGCTTCGCAATATCTCTTAAACTGAGTTACAGGAGGATATAATGGCTGTATATATACGACTTATAGCCGGACAGTACTGACAATTACTCACTTAGTCCTGACAATGTTACTGAGATGAGAGTAAACATTTTAAAGTAAAGTGTACGTACGTAGTAAATTTTAAGGCATCTACAATCTGTATATGTAATAATACTCAGACATCAGTATTATTACCTATACAGATTAAGTATTCTTTAAAGTTAACTAAAGCGTACTCCTACCTAAAAGGCCGGCAACGCACTTGTGACTCTTGAGTTGCTTGTCCATCAGGCCGGCCCGTTTGCCCTCTATCCCATAAAAAACTATAAATAGTAAGTTCTAGTGCTAATTAACTACTCAAATGCCTTTAACACGGTGAATCATGACATCTTATTAACAACCCTATCCCACCTCATGATCTCCGATGAAGTACTGAAATGGTTATTTTCCTGTCTTTTCCTATTCTTGACTGTGGCGTTCCTCAAGGCGGTATTCTTTCTCCTCTGCTCTTTTCGCTATTCGGTAATTTTATAACCGTTTAATTTCAGTGTAGATATCACTTGTATGCAAATGATTTGCAGATCTATTCAAACGCAAGAGTAGAGAATTTAGACTAAGCTGAAAGTAGTAGTAGTCAAGGGTTGAATGCAATGTAAAAATTGATCCAACAGGTTTGGTTTCACTGTAAATAAATCAAAATGCCAAGAGATCATTATAGGGAGCCCTAGACTAATAAGCCGATTCAATTACACAATATTGCCTATTAGTTCCTGTGACCCATTATGTATTACATGTATTTATTATATGAATATACATTATAATTATATGTGTACATGTATACAATAGTGTACCTAGGTTTTTCCAAAAATTTCTAGTCAGAGAATAAATAATAAATACAACCTCTTTTTTCTAAAGCTATTTTGAATTTATGGCTAATTTCAATGCAAATCTCTTTGCTGAAAATCATTAGAGTTAATATTTATAAATATCACAAAAGTTGATACGGAGCCTAAAAAAAAATAGCAATTTTTTAGATGCAGATTTTATATTAATTGATGATTCACACTTTTTACAGACAACCGATTTCCCCGAAATCTCATCATCTCATCAGTCTCAAAGCCGAGTAGCGCACTTACGACTCTTAAGTTGCAGGTGTCCATGGACGGCGGTTGTCACTTACCATCAGGCAACTCAAGAGTCACAAGTGCGTAGCCGGCCTTTTAGGTAGGAGTACGCTCTTTTCTTGAAGGTTTAAAGGTTGTATCAGTTCGGAAATACGGCAGGCGACAATTTGTTCCATAAGCTGGTTGTGCGAGGCAAAAAGCTACTGGAGAAGCGCACAGTGGTGGAGTGCCAATCGTCCACACTTGCCATAAACATTTCTACATCACTATATATGTTTCACTTATTTTCTATTTTCAATGTCAATTACCAGGTCAATCAGTCTGTCTTGCGAAAAAAGAAGTTAATAAATCATTGTCAATAAAACCTTAATTAGTCAGTAAGGTATGGAATTTTTGTTAACAAGTAAGCGCTTTACGCTTATTTTCGAAGTAGGAGCCCTTTATTTAACCTTTATTTAAGTACCTTTTAAATAAATTAACTGGTAATCTTGTCATAAAAACCGTTGTAGATGAACAGGCCTCACTTTACTGATGTAATATTAATTACAAAACCTCTTAATTAAGAACCGTTTATTAGTTTTTTTATGTTGCAATTATGAATTAGTAGATTACATACTAAACTGGGATAAGTTGTAAAGCTGTCTTCGAAAGCACGTTGTAAATGTGCTCCAGGCGTGACCAGCCGATTACACTCAACTAGACTCGACTATGCTACTCCTATAATTCCAATCAGTATTCAAATCGATGCAAATCGAAAGATTAATCGCTGTTTGCACCACCACGTCGCACCCAAGCGAGGTAGTAATTACATTATATTTGTTAGTTAAATACCCCTTTTTGTTAGTATTGTTAATTATTGATGAATGCGGTCTAGTAATCTGGTTTCAGCTACTTCTTTTAAGAAAAGGTTTTTACAAGGCCTTTCAAGCTAGAAGTGGACAGGTATTACCTCTGTTGAACATCTGTTTTGCCCGGCCATCAATAGGAAAGAATACAAGAAAACGACCTTCATAATTAAAAAAAACATTATAAGAAGAAGAAAACTCAAAGTTATGTGTCAGACCTTGGCATCTTAGACCATCGCTGTTTATAGCCAAGAAGTAGAATCTATAAATGGTTCTGTCCAGTGACAAGTAGCAAGAAAATCGCATTTACTACACCCTAGAAATGAGCTAGTGTATCCCATGAAAATATACTAGTACACGGATAGCACTCTTGCAAGCACGAGACGACGAGGCGAACACAACGTATCAATTATAGAAAGGTATATTAACCTTGAGGCTTTCTGTGTCATTCACATTTCATAGTAAGTAATATAATCTATTTTAATATTTTATTAAATATCTCACTTACATAAAGTATTGACTGTCAATCAATAACAAATATATAAATATTTTTTTTTTATTTACTTTTTAAGTGACTTCTATAAATTACTATAATTGGCTTACTCAAACAACTTAATCAATCACGTACTAAAACAAAGACAGGGACAGAAACAGAACCGATTAATCCAAGTAACTAAACGGTATTGCCTTTTGTAAGCTTCTTAATAAGCCAATTGCTGTCACCGTAGAGTTGTCCGCCCACGCCACGCAAACTGATTTCAGAATTGTCTCTCAGGCAACGCAATCCACGATTGATTCTAATTAACGATAGCAGTATTTATTGAAACTATTCGCAAACGAACCTAATTGATTTCGCTGCTACGCTGCCAGCTGACATGGTATAGACTATGGAACGGAGACTTCTGTCCATTGACTATTAATGCTGCCTGTGGTAGGCATTTCTAGCTTCGAGACAGCTAACTTGTTAACGCGTTAATTAAAAGGATAAATTAAAACTGTTGTTAGCTTTTTCTGAACTATTTTTCTACTAATCAACACTAAAAATTCTGCATCATTCATTATCATCATTTGCTTGCAAGTGCACTGAGTATGACGTCTTAGGTCTGTTTATTTGAAAATTACAAAATTACAAAGCGAACCAATCGTATTATATACGTTTTATCTTTAAAGCAGTTTACAGTTTGTGGGTTCATACAGAGTGCAATAACAATTACAATGAAGCAATAAAATTAAATGTATAATTAAAGTAACTGGTCGGTATTCTTTAAATCATGCTGAAATATTAGTCTAGTTATATATGAATTTTAAATTTGGTATTTTTTACATAATTGTATGTATTCAGCAAAGAAGGTTTTAGGACGTGGCGCCCTCGAAGAAATTTTATTAAGTAGCCATTTATGGAACTCCCCCTCATATCCCCTCCTCTTTGCCATTCCCTCAACATCCTTAAAAGCGGACAACGTACTTACAATTCTTGTTTTCACTTACCATAAGGTGACCCGTCCAGTTGGACAGACGAACAGAGAGAAAGATACATCATAAAAAAAAGTTGATGCAGCCAATAATATGTATGTAAGAATGCAACGTGGTGCCCTTATTGTATTTATCTATGTATATTTCTACAAGACTTAAAAAGTATGACTTACAATTTGATTTAGAAATAATTTAAAATGACAATTCATTCATTAAGAATGATTCATTTACATTCAAACGGCGGACACTGAATTTGAATCGACCTTTGGCTCAATAATCAGAATCACTAACCACCAGACCAACAGGTCAGTCGTAATCGTAATGATCAGCTTGACTCGGAACGACTCTGATTGAATTGGACTGATTTCCGCGTATTGATTTTTATGGGCACTCGCCATAATTTTGACTGGTTTGGAAAGTAAGAAGTTAAATATAAACAATTTTATTATTTTCGATATTATTACCAAATTGATGATGTTCTGAAGAAAGAGCAGGCGATGGGCTTGTATGAAAGGCTTAATGGCAGTAGACGATGCTCGTGATGTATGTAAGGGTCGAAGTAAGTGGCGATTTCTGCCAACCCCGATGGGAGAAAGGCGTAAGCTTATGGATGTATATATTATTAACATCATTATTAAACTTTTATTACCTTGCTTGATAGCTTATTGATTTGCCTCAGAAAATTGCCGTGTCAAATAACTGCCGTGTCATGAATAACATTAACCTCCCTATTAAGTATAACTGAACTGTGCTGATTGAGTAATTTAGATGTAAGAAGGTAAGGTTTTATTTAAATTAAATTGCTGTGAGGTTCTACTATGGTAATATTCACAGTATGTATTATATCCCTTTAAGGACTTTGAAATATTTTATTATTCTTTAACATTATATTCATCTGTGAACTATTACCATATACAGTCGTGGTCAACTACTTAGGGACACTCTCTAGTTAATCCAAATTGTGAATTTATTTTTTATTTTCCAACGAGTCTAAAAAATATTCCACATCTTTTACATGTAAGTATAATTAGTCATTTATGTGCCTAATTATACAAACAATAACAACTTCTTAAACATTAAACCTCTTTACAGTATAGCTGATAGATGATCACAGTGCTATTTGTTCAAAGAATGCTGGCTGGCCATTTAATTAGGGACACTGAGATATTGCGTTCTAGTTTCAAAATCTGAATCTCAATTATTATTTTCTTTCTTCTCCTATTCTTTGTGGTAGTTTTGGCGGCAATCTAGATTTGTAATTTCAAGTTTTGAGAGTTATTTTGAAGAACAATGGGCAAAAATAAAAGTTGCGATGCAACACTACGAAAAATTATCATGAAGTTTGTCGAGCGTGGTTGGTCATACCGAAGGATAGCAGGATATTTAAATTGTTCAAAAACTATGGTATGCAATGCAGTGCAACATTTCAGGCGCAATAACACAACTTTAAATGTGCCCAGAAAAAAAAAATCGAGAAAAACAACTCCGCAAGAAGATAGAATGATAACCAGGTTAGCTAAGAAAGATCCGTTTCTAGGCTCTATTTTAATTAAACATGAAGTGTTTGGGGCAGACGAAAGAGTCAGTGTATCAGCGAGGACAGTTCGACGACGTCTGGTAGAAGCAGGGTTGTTCGGAAGAGTGGCTCGCAAAGTACCGTTGTTAAAGAAAGAGCATAGAAATGCACGTTTGGCGTTTGCACGTAAATATGGACATTGGACCTACGACCAATGGCAACATGTATTATTCTCTGACGAGACCAAGGTTAATTTGATTTCTTCAGATGGAAGGCAATACGTACGGCGTCCTGTAAAAGCGGAAATGAATCCAAGATTCACAAAAAAGCAGGTGAAACATGGCGGAGGAAACATTAAAATGTGGGGATCATTTTCTGGACGTGGAGTGGGACCTGTGAGGAAAGTTCAGGGTAACTTAGACCAACATCAATACAAGGCAATATTAGAAGAAACTATGCTTCCCTATGCTGAGGAACATCTTCCTATTATATGGACTTTTCAGCATGATAACGACCCAAAACATACAGCCCGTTCAGTCAAGTCGTTTCTTAACAGACAGTCGGTATCAGTGCTAGATTGGCCAGCAAATAGCCCCGACCTCAACCCAATCGAGCACCTTTGGCACGAAATTAAGAAAAAAGTTGCCATTTATCGTACCACAACTTTAGATGAACTTAATGAAGCTTTTTGTGAGGCATGGGCAAACATTCCTGTTGAAATATGTCAGAAACTGATAATGTCTATGCCACATCGGTGTCAAGCGGTAATTACTAACAAAGGTTTTGCTACTGGGTACTGATTTTACCCGTAATAAAATGAAGTTGTTAAAGAAATTAAAATACTGCAGATTATTAGTTCTGTTTAACTCTATTTTTCATTTTACTTTACTGTTCTTAATTAAATGTCCAGCTACAGAATTGTACCTTAAATTGAATACATGGTTAACCTTTGATATTAAACACTTTTTTATATTTATTTAATCTTTTATTTACAGCCATTTATAGTATAATAATCGGATCAAATTATGCAAATAATAGTTACTGAGAAATCAACAGGGTTTTATATTTATATGTACATAGCCGGTTATTGCTGTCCAATATCTTGAATGTCCTTAATTAGTTGACCACGACTGTATATAGTACTATAATACTGTGAAATATTACCATAGAAGCTATTTCACAGTATTATATCGCTTTAAGGACTTTGAAATATTTTATTATCGTTTAACATTATATTCATCCAAATAAGATGTGTAAAACGCACTTTAATCGCTTTACCTTTTTTTTTTATTTTTGATACCTAACCTGAACCGGCCCCAGAGTTTTAGATGTTTAGTAAGTGTGGTATTCCTCGTATTGTGTCGATGGCAACACCTTAAACAGTTTTGGTCCAGTGCTCAGAGATGCGAATGGCGTTTGCCCTGACTTGATATAGGTTGTCAAGCTTACACGATTCTGGGCTCTCGGGCATGTTAGCAAATGGTAGTGGTAACATATTGTAGGTGGAGACGCGCCATAAAAATCCCCACCTTGACAGATTTTTCCAAACTGCCTAGAATCAGTTTTCTGTTTCCATTTTTCTACGGCGGAGGCTACTTATATAGACAGCTAGAAGGGCAATGCCTGGCAGTGGATATTGCCAGCTTCAGATATCCTGTTATTCTCCGACAAGTTTAGTTCAGAGAGAGTGTTCACAAGAAACACAATGACAACCCTGTGGTAGGATAAGTGTGGTTAAACCATATTATATATACGGCAAAGTTTTGTATTTACTACTGCTACTGGAGTCACATATTGCTTTTTGAGAATTAGGGGTAAGATTGGCAACGAGTAAATCACTGTAACCGTTACCGATCGCCAATTAAGGAGTTTTTAATTGTATATTATTTGGTAGAAACAAAAACAACAATATACAGGATTAATTATGTTAGGTAAAGTATGTGTCATAATAGCTTTAAACTTGAAACACGACAGACTACCTAATTAATATTTATAATAAGAAGTAACAACAGATCATAATAATAATAAAAAAGGTATTCGATTAACTACGTACCATGTACTCTAATACGATAGCGAATACAGCCGTATCCACTGGCTCCGAGCGAGACAGGCATCTCTCTAATTAGTACACGTTTCATCTGCCCCTGTAATCCATCTGACTGTTCATTAATACAGCTGAATAAACAACCACATGTGGGGTTAACAATCCTGTTTAATAGACCTTTATTACGTTCTGTACCTGCTAATGTTGTTCAACTAGTTTCTTGCAATTAATACTGAACTGTATAGCCGTTACACTATCTATGAAAAATTTCGTTGTAATGAAGTTTGATCTTATTTTGGGTGCGTGCGTTATTAGTGACATTATATCATTGTATGCCTTTTTTACTTTATGATAATAAAAAGTTCTATTTTTAAACTTGTACAAATATGAATATGGACGGGGCTCTACTGCTTCCTTAAATTGCGATTGATTTTTGCTTTCTTTGTAATTGCATTCATGAGCTTTGTTTCTTCGTTTCTTTTGAAATATTGATGTGAGTATTCATATTTTTGTAAAAAATAAATTATCATGTTTTTAAATTGAATTTCACGATATGTTCCGTTTCTTCTTAAATTAAGATGCTACTTTGAATCAACCGCCGCCGCCGTTAAGTTAATTAATAGTTTGCTTTTACGGGTAATTAAAGCCCACTCACACACTAATTGGCCACGAATATTACTTCAGATTCTGCATATCAGATTTTCCTTATTTGTACTACACCATCGCCTTTATTACAATAAAAATCTACAACAAGACCTCCTTCTCCATTTTGGTGTTACTTTGAATTGTTTTAAATACAACAACTGGGTTTCAACTGCAACATTGTCGTTATCCTAGTCGATTATCTTACATTACATTGCAATCACTTATTAATTACGCAAATTATTGACTTACCGCCATGACCTCTCTTTTTGTTTGTTTGTGATCCGTTTATCTTACTTCCAATTATTTCATTACACTTATGATCATAAAAGACCACAGCAATGACACTAAAGTTTGTTAAACTAATAACTACCCGCTCATTCCATTGATTATCCAAAGTAACATAAAATAATACTCACTAAAATTAGTTTTCTAACCATTCCTTCTCCATAAATATAATTGCGTTCCACTTATTGCCCATAAAAGCAAGGGAACGTGCGAACGGCCCTGTTGCAAAATTGTACAAAAGGAAAATAATATTAGGTAGTAGTAGTATACGCAATGTTACCTCGAGCGCGTTTCGGTGACTGGGGCGGGCTTTCAGATAAATTATTTATCAACTGTATAGCAATTTTCTTTATGACTCCTTCGACGGAGCAGAGCAATTTACGCGTGAAAGAGATGCGTAAACTTGCAAGGAGCGCCAAATTGAGAATATAACAATGAGGCCAGTAAAGATTTTTAGAAGAATACTGATAGTTGCGAACAGTTAACAACTAACTTTGACAGAGAGAACACCACGACAAAATTTGGTTTAAAGACATGATACCCATGTGCTTCTCATTAGGGCAGCTTTTCAAACGGGCTCGTTGTCACAAGAATTTAATTGACATCTAGTCAACAGACCGTTGAGACTGTAACATTTAATTAATTTTTGGATACGTTACATGATTTTTTGTTTGTAAATTGAGTCACCTCATGAGGCTTTAAATAACTTTAATGTATTCATTAAATCTGACATAAAAGTTGTGTGAGCGAGTACGTCCCGTCGGAGTGTCGGACAGCGCGCGACGGCGTCGGGCGGCGGCGCTTCCAATTTCCGTAATTGTGAGTTCATCAAGGAAATTGACTGGCAGACAACGCAACGCAATCCAATCTTTATTTACATCACGCTCGATATACAGCTATTGCTTCGCGTGTTCCAAAACGGGGTGACAACATCACGTCTGCCAATGGAACGACTTTTACCGCTTCTTTTATACGTAGAAGCTTACACGTAGTAGACAATAAAAAAAAAGTAGTATTACAATAATGCGTTGATTGTGTTTCTTTATCTTACACTGAATTCAATTAGAAATAGACGTGTTAAAAAATTGCTTTGATAATATCATGACACGTAAAAAGAGTTGATTGGATCGATTCTTATTTCGATATCGCTTTAATTAATTACTAGTTACAATTTTACGGCTATTGCTCTTTATCTATGAACTGACAGTGCTAAGAGAGACTTACATAGAAAAAAATATAGTAAGTCGCTATATTTACACTGATGCGGATAAAAATAATAATTTACAGTATAAGTCTATATAATATTTATAATACAAATCAACGCATAGTATATAAGTAAGTAAAGACTAAAGTCAACTCTTTGAAAATAATGTTCCAAAAATCGGCACAGGATCGGTTCGAATAGCGAGTACGGTAAATAAAGAGCCGCGGTGGTCTGAGGTAATTGACGGCGAGCGGCAATCAAATTAGGGTTCGCGTCGCAGGTAATCGACTGAAAGCTGACCGACGGAGAGCTTTTGTGGGTCGACGCTGACGGGACCGAACAGTGCCTGTTCGTGGCACCTAGCTACATAATATACCTATAGTACGCGTTCCGTAGCCTGAACATATGCGTCAATCTTTTAAAATAAATATCGTGACAAACTACAAATATATATTTATGGAAAGGTTACTACTACCCAGAAAATATATTGTGAGTACCCAATGTTCAGAAGCAAAAATAAATTAAGAAAAGAAATATTACGGTGAACTCTATTCGTGTCAGTACACATCAAAGTCCTTGCTATCCCTGTTTATCGACGTTAATAATTTTGTAAATTGTATTTATACGTAATTTGAATATTGTATTATATATAAAAACAGAAAAATAGAAGTCAGGTCCCATGTTTCCCATTCCCAGATTATTTTTGTATTAATGTAATAAACACAATATCTTTAGTCTCTATAGTCTAGTCTTTGTGGTTGAATGTAGTTTTTACCTTTTTTTGCTTCTTTTTAGCTTATAATTCAGCCGTGTATTAAAGCGGCTATGATAAAAAAAAATATTCAAAGCCGTTATGCCATTATTGAGTTATGATGATAACGAATGACATATTATTTAAAAAGAAAAGATTTTAATGAAGCGTCAAATTCGCCAAGGAGATGTGTCTTTGAGGTTACAAACTTTTGTATTTACTATTCACTTCGATCACGTTTTCCATTTTTTGACACAGATACACATATATATTGCTTTTATTGGCAATTATCTCATTACGTTATTGGTTACAGGAACAATATATTCTTGCGAAATAATAGTTTGTTCATTCCTTTGTTTAAAATGGACAGGAATAATAACTAATAAGATGTAAATAAATATGTATATCGCAAAAGGTTTACTGCAATGAATGTAAGGAGCAATATCTAAACGTCTGTACTGATAGTTAATTGCCTTTTCATCTGGGCCCACGATACTGGTAAGGTGTATAACAGCGAAAAGGAAAAAGTGATTGTCATCATTAGTGGCTCATCGAGAGGCGGACAGACACGCAGCATCCGCCGCCAGCTCTTTAGCTTTTATCATAATTTAAGTTTTCCATTAGCAGTAATTGACACGAACATCGTTCTTCGCTTAAGGACGCGAATCGGAGCTACAATTGTTATTTTTGGATAGATGAACATTCCCTATTTTCAGGTCTTCCGAACACTATTCAATCTTAATTGACAATACTATTAATAATTAATCACAGTTATGGCGTACAGCTTTTATCTTAATGTGGCTTTTAATGATACATTTGTTTCCGAGAGACCATTTCAATGTAATTTTCAACAGCACTACGGTCTCGCTAATGGATAAATATCTACTAGTTGTTTAATTTTTATGTATGAATAATTCAATAGATTCAGCCTACACGATAAGCTCGGTTAATGCTTAGATCACGAAGTTCGATTTCATTTGTGTAATGTCGAAATCGTACGTATCCATTAGAGTAATTGGATGGCTACTCATGAGACGGTCGGGATATCAAAGTGTCGTCCGGTCTGGAGCGTCGCAAGTGTTCTCCGGGAGCCGCTAGAACGACTATAAGTACACAATACAAATTATTAAGAGTGCTCGGCATCACGGGAACGCTTTCAGAAGTAATGAATTAGAAAAGTTGCGCAGCACTCACGCGGATTGAGCCGCGCGGCGCGGCGTCGTCGACGTCGGCGTTCCACTCGCTACAACATTACTTTAATTAAATCTATTTGAACAACAAACTTTAATTAAATTTCATCCAGCAGTTAGGCGTCGCGGAGGAATAATCGCGCAATTAGAGAGGCCGTGAGCGTCGCCTTACACGCTCCTAGTTAATTAACTCACTTGAGGCGACCTCTCCGTCTATCCGAGAGGCTGCGCTCAGTATCAACACTCTACATCCACTTATAACAATTTTCAATGTGTATTAACATTCCCATACATATAGTTTCAAAAGTCTCTAAGTACATATTATTCTACATTTAATTGGTCTGCAACTTTAATTTATATTTGCCTAAGAAAGTGTTAAATTCTGCAATTTGCAAACATTTATACAACCAACAGGCATTTAAAACAAAATCAATATTCTTAATTATACATTAATACATATAAGAAAATAAATTATTTCAAAGCGTAAGCGTAGAACGCGCCCTAAGCCGTCGGACTTATTCGATTAATACTCGAGCAACACAATGGGTTGTCGCTTAGCACTATGTGTAGCTTTCATTGTGCAACTTTAATTGTTTTTACACGCGACATGAATCGTGTATACGTTGGGAAAACTTAGGAACAACCGCACCGTATCATCACTAGTGTTCATGATATGGTAGTCCAAAAACGATAAATGTGTAATGGCATTTAGTTTGGTTATAATGGCGTTTTATAATTGTGAGATAGAGTAGTTATTTCTATTAGGAAATGTTGTGGTGCATGAAGGGTCTAATGCAATATTAATTAGAACGATCCTCTATTCCATACCATCTCAATTGAGGCAATATATATACATGTATATAGGTATATATATAATCGCGCAATTAGAGAGGCCGTTTATATATATATATATATATATATATATATAGGTTGCTTTTGTTCTTAGTTAGCAGAAACATAGTTTAGCGTAACGTAGACTTCATAGATTTTAGTTTTGATTAATTAATATTATTAGTAAAAAAATAGATGTATACTTGTTAAAAAAATAAATACTCATTCAATTTAAAATATAGTTGTCAAAAAACTCGATTGCTTCATTTTGCGATTTTTCTCCTGCTACGACTATTTAGTTCTTGCTTTAGAAAAAAGAAAAAACATGTAGTTTTCTTAGTAATTGTTACACTGTTTCCGATCAAAGTAGTCTACCCACTTGTTTAGTCAAACTACGTAAAACGTGTACTGTTATCACTTAAGCTTTGTATCGTATGCGAATGTTTTTTTATTTTGAAAATCATGTATAATGCCAATAATATACAAGTTTCGCATACATACTAAGTTTTCATTTGCTAATCTATTATGTATCGCAACCTATAAATAAAGGCAAAAACTCATAAGATCCATTAAAAGTATTGCATACTTTGGAATAGTATGGATATGCCACTGTTGTTCAATTGTATTTGTGTATTTTTGTATAAGCCCTACAGATGACGTTGTGCGTATTCCTAAATCGTGCTTTTGAAGTACCGTTGCCGCTTCATAAGTAGCAGCTAATTTAATACACGTTATACCAGCTTGGGTGTGTGTGTTTCATTTCCTACCGCATCCTAAAGACCACTAGGATTACGGTCCAACTGTTATTAGATAAGTTGTGTGAGAATTTTATAATTTTTGTTTATGAAATATATTTAAGAAGTCTACTTGATGTTGTTTACGTGTAGCTCAAATAACCAGTTTCTTCTCTTTTCTTTTGCCCCCTCCCCCCCCCCTTTGCCTTTCCCCTCTTTTCCCGCCTCCCTTAACCCTACTCTAAAAGGCGAACAGAACTCTTGTGACTCTGGAGTTGCAGGTGTTCATGGGCGGCAGAAGTCACCTACCATCAGAAGATTTGTCAGCTCGTTTGTCCCCCTATACTACAATTATCCTCTACACTGTAATTTATATATTGCTAGGTAGCTTGTTATGGACCAACAATGGTAACTACTTTTTGTGGTATAAATATCTGTCAGATTCAGAAGCCTGTCCTTGCATTTCATAGCTAAGTTCCCGTTTTCTATTTCTCAAACGTAACTAACAACTACCAAAATACCAAGGCATCAATCCACAAGTTGATGAATTACTTATAGTAGATCATACAAGGATTTACTTAACAGATATCTCAATTCTCGTGAATTTCGTAGATCCTCTCTATTCCTAGCGTCATAAAGCACTTCCGTAAGAGAGTAAGCGCTATAAAGGAAACTAAGTGAGCGCGTTGACCGAGACTCTGCCTGATTTGACCCCACTCACTTAACACCGCAATGCTCAAACTCCACCATTTCAATCAGAGAAGAAATTGACTAAATAATTCCGTTTAATGTACGCTACTTAAGGACTACTCCTAACATAGCACTTGCGACTCTTGAAGTGCAGGTATCCATATATCATATCCATCATCATATATCCATATCCAGGGTGTACGTCTGGTCGTTGCCCCCTATCCTATAAAATAAAAGAATTGCAAATAATGAGATCACGACTGAATTATGATTTTTTGTACACTAAGCTCATAATGCGTCATTAAAAAAAAGTAGTTACATATATTATGTTTCAACGAAACATACTGAGATAAATAAGTATGACTATAAACACTGAGTACGTAAATAGCACAAAGAACTTTAGATAATGGTTCTATACAATGATGGAACAATAATGGCTAATAGGTGTCTAGACTGTTGTTGACGTATGACATAAACAGTATTTAGAGACACAGGTAATATGAACCACCCTTCTTTCATCAATTTACCGTTCATTGGTTGATATAGCAGTGTTTTAGTTGTTCTACAAAAAAAAAAAAAAAACGTAAAGAAAAGGAATCTGAACACTGAATGAAAGGGGTTTTATACTACTCATTAGTTATTTTGTGACTATGCCTAACTGCCTTCAAGTAACATTGTCAATCAATGTTACTTGAAGGCAGTTAGGTTAGTTACCCACAACAAATGATGACTAATTTCATGTAGCCCTTCTTTTTCGTTTTCTTTTATAAATTATGATATTATATTCATTGTATAGTTAATTAAATCACTTGTTTTATATTATTCCAGAAGTGAAATCGTACGAACGAGCTCACAAAATGTCGTCTATATCTTTTTATTTTATGCCAAAATTTATTATGTAGTCATAAAAATAAATTTCCTTTCTGTATATGCATTTTTAATGGTATGGTTGGACTCATTTTAGAATCGTCCGAACTCGGATGTATTTAATGTACTATCGTTATTTTAGTGAGCCTGTTTCGCAAGTTTGTTAGCTGCACTAAATAATTTTATCTCCAATTCACTGTCAACTTGGGTGGGCGTTGACAGTTCTACCTTGAGAAAGCATTGGAAGCCTGCATTTATTATTTTCAACAAATATTATTAACGGAAAAAATATTACTTAAACATACTCACGGATATCTCCCCGCACATAACCATACAGTCATAAAATTAAGTCCCACTTCCGTGCAACATCAACCGGGCACTGTATGTATGTATGTACTGTATACATGTAATATACCTGAAGTTTTTTTTTATATATTATAGGGTATTATAGGGTAGACGTACAGACGGTTCACCTGACGGTAAGTGACAACCACCGCCCATGGACACCTGCGACTCGAGAGTCGTAAGTGTTCTGCCGGCCTTTGAGGGTGATGAGGGATGAGGGGATGCGGGTAGGGGAAAGAAGAGAAATGGAGGGGGAGACGGGAAAAGGGGAGGGGGACAGGGGAGAGTTAAACGGAGAGGTAAGTTGAGCCTCTGAAAACCTCACTAATTTCGGGGAAATGCAAGACAAGTGTTGCTTCACAACTGGTTCTCTGTGAGGCCGTAGTATCGCACTGGTCGAGCCAGATTCATTCTTACCTAACCATGGCTCTACCACTGACTAAACAATTAGTTAATGAACTCCATAAAACTTTAATTACGGATGTGAGAATTGACATCCGTAATACGTGACTTTAATGAACAAGGATCTTAATTAACATTAAGATATTAAATTAAGCCATGCGAGTGCA